>OY284475.1:14158557-14758557 GCA_958336345.1 Dorcus parallelipipedus
ATATAAATAAATTTGGAAAATGTACTAATATAAATGTAATGTAATCTAAAATACAATAAGTTGGCAATACTGTGCACTTCTTAAAGTGTGAAACTGATTAAACCAATAAAGGCATCTATGTTAATATTATGCAGGATTTTACCTGTATGAATAAGGATGTGCTTCCACAAATTACTCTGTTGTGAAAACTTCTTATCACAAAGCTCACACTGATATGGTTTCTCCCCCGAATGTATCCTTAAATGTCGATAGAAAGCGTCAGTCGCTTTCAACACCTTCATGCACAAGGGGCATTGCAGTTTCGAACTAGAAACAAGGCTATCACAGAAATTAAGAAAAGAAAACTCACACAAACACATCCACCTACTTATCCTTGCTGATCATGTCTTCAAGATACATATCATAGGGATTCTCCCCATCGGAAATAGTGTGATAGTTATGCTCACTGAGGAAATCGCCTGATTCCACCTGTTCCTCGATTATATCACTCTCAATGTTACAGTCAAATAGTGTCTCGGTTATAGGGACGCAAAGCACTTGCTCGTCGCTCGCTTGCTCCTCGTAGATCTCCTCGTTCAAAACCATCAGGCCCTCGTCATCCACTTTGATATACGGAAGCAACGTGTAATTTTCTTCCAGCATTTCCACGGGCTGAAATTCCTTTGAATCATCTTTAAGTACATCATCCGCTTGTAATGTTCTTACCTCTGCGATTTGCACGAGGACTTCCTCTGAAGACATTTCGCCAGAATCTGCCCCCCTCCTTTAGTCCTCGTGGTCAACCTGAAATTAAACATGGCTTTTCGTATTTTGATTGAACGCGCGTGCGGTGGTGCGAATATTTAAACGTTTTAAAATGAAGGTTAGGTGCAGCTTTAAAAATTCTTCTTACCATTTCGACTTCTTGTTCTTCCATTAGGTGTGAGGTTGTCAAAGTCAAAAATTTACTATATCCCTGAGAATGCTATCTTTTGCTATCACGTGCGCTTTTGTATAGGTTAGTCTCTTTCCTGTGGAAATATGGCATTAGTCTGCCTTGTTGCTATGTTCACGTCATTGCCAATATCTGAACTATTTGTATGTGCAGAACGCATAAAGTAGTTGTAAAAGTTAATAATTGAGGCGTTATTTAGTAACGATGATAAACAATATTAACAATAATGAGGAACGACAGCCTTAGTCCTATGTTGCGTCAAACATTTCAGTGCTATCCTGATTACAAAGTCCCTAGATTATCAATGTGGTACCAAGAATTTCCGTCATTGCGGCTCCATTTTCAGGAGGTAAAATTAAAATGCTACAATGTGTTAAATATTTTTTTATACAAATAAATTATGATAAATAATATTATGATTGACCTGTATATAATGGCTGCGTTCTGCCAAAGATAGCGCTTACATTTCGCTATTGCTACGTAGCAGAGCGCTAATTTGTAGTGTATTAGCTAATTGAGAATTGGCTGAACGAGTTCTTCGTTTTGCTCCGTTACTTTCACATATGCAAATTTTCACATAAACAGTAGTCTGTAGGTTTGTTCGTAGAGCAGTTTGTAACTAGTTTGAAACCGTCAGAACCAGTCGCCCATCACAGTAATGATCAATTTCGAGAATTGCGTTAGATGCAAAACATACATAAATTCGTGCATATTTCCAATGGTTTCAAACTAGTCAGAATTGCTCTACGAACAGACCTTGTGTTATTTGTCCTAGGATTCTAATTTGTTATTCTCAATTAGTTCCGATTTTATTGGCGTTTTTTTATCTTCGCTAGAGGCTGCTGTATATGACCACTTCTTAGAACTCTACCACTTCTCCGCCATTTTTGTTTTAAAAAGGGATATAGTTTTTTGCGATTTTTACACTGCGGTACTGGACACATTACAATTTATACGAAGCCATATGCGTAAATAAAACACTTTTTCACTGATTTGACTCCCCTCTTAACAGATCTCACCATCAAATGTCAAACACACGTGTATTTTCATGAACAGTATCAGTGAGTATATACATAATAGTATACAGTTTCTGCATAATTCCGCCGCCCGACGACTCCTTCGTTCAAAGACGCGAATAATTAATTGAACTAATGACTTAAAATTATTTTCGCCTTTATCCTTTACAAGTTAGAACCCTAGTACGAATAACTATCTGTGTTATTACAAACAAGATTTGTTAATACAAAAACTTATTTCAATACTTACTGCTGCAGTATCAATTGGCAATCATATGCTCAGACATAACCTAAAATAACAACGCTACAGCTAGCGCTAGCGAGGTAGCTTTTTTAAAAAGCGATTTAAAACATGACGGCCGCTAGGTTTATCGCTCTCCCTTAGCATAAATTTAGCTTCGGCTTGACATCATGCTACGTAGCGCACACGAAGCCGCTACGTAGCTTTCTGCTAGGCTGAACGCAGGCAATGTCAAAAAGTGTCACTTTCTTTTTGTGTCGATAATTTGTCAAGTTCGTTATCATGTTACTAACATTTTCCAAATATCTTGAATGCTATTAGGAAAATCTATGATCACTGACTAATTACAAAATATGTAAACACAGTTTCTCCAAGAGCTGAAATAGTTTTTTCAATTTGCGAAGTTTTTTTCAATTTTACATCAAGGCTCTAAAAAGTATCGCTGATACAAACACATTATAGTACAGTAAACAGTACACAGTAAAACTCATGACAATAGTCACCGTGTGACAATAGGTCAGTTCGATAGCTCTGCACTTTTCTACACTTTTTGCACCAACTGCTCATGAGAGAGTGAGATGTATACAATATAATGTAAGTAGGAGTGAGAAAAATAGAGTAAAGGTGTTAAAAGTGTAGAAAGTGCTGAGCTAACAGACCTAACATAGAAAGTAATAAAGGTTTCAATTTCGACTAGGGTTACTTCCGGAACATTAATTTCGATTTAGGTTATGAATAAGGTTAGAGAAAATTTTGGGTTTTTAATGGGTTTTGGGTTTTTTATGGTTACGGTGTACACCTCTGGCTCCAGATGAAATTGCACATGCGCATAAAAAGCAAGCATTTGCGGTGGCGCATTGGACTGTGGCAATTCTGTTATGAACTGATCTGGATGGGTGTTGCACTAGGGCGGATTAGGATTGATCTCAACCATGATCTCAATCGAAAACGCCATTAAAAACAAATGAAAACAATACTACCGCAAAGTTCAACAGATGGCGCTGTTGAAATCATATCTTTTAATAAAACTTGTTTTTTAATATACTACTACTTACTACTACTACTAGTAAATAGTTATTTGCATACCAAAGCCGCGAAATCATTCTTTAACGTTCCGAGAGAAGAATTGTCGCCGAGGCCGCTTGCGGCCGAGATAGGACAAACGTTAAAGGATTTCGCGGGCAAGGTGTACACAACATTTTTTGGGCAACCGTATAAAATCTTCAATTTTTGGAATTAAAGAACCCGTACAGCGGCGAACAATAAAATTCGGGCACACCATTTGTACAATGTAAACCTCACTCTAACATTTTTGACGTTTAATACATACACATACAAAATGTCACTAGTAATTCTGACGTTTAGTACAAATGTTGGCAGAAATATAACATCAATAAAAGCCTGATTTACCAAAAAATTTGTCTAAATACGAATGACATGTCCAATTCTTGCCCGGATTTTATTGTCCGCTACTGTACTTTTAATTTTCGTCGTAAATAGAATGACGGCTTTCATGTTACCATAGAAATGAGAAAAATTTTGTCAATTCAATGTGCGGAAACGTGCCCTTTAATTCAATTCGACTTAGCGGGTTGCGTTGCATACGCGAAATTATTACCTCGCGTACGGTTGCCCAAAAAAATGTGAGGCCTTTTCTGATGACTGTACGTAGCGCCATCTAACAACAATATTCTGCACTATTTCAAATTAAAGCTAATTAATTTTACTTCAATTGTGTGGGAGTGTAATCAGACAATAATAAGAAAAAGTAATTTTTGTGTACGACAAATTAAAGTGAGTATTCAATTTTACATATTGAGGAATTTGTACAATTTTATCGCCAAGAATCGGCCGCAAGATGACGCAACCTAAACTGTTGAATACTTAAGATATTTTTCAATTATTTTTGGAAATCAGTTTAAAAAATGGAAATTCTCAAAAAATACAAATTTATTTTAAAATAAAAGGATGTATTTTTTATTCAGCATTTTGATGTGATGTAGACAGTGATTTAAGAATTTCAATAGGGATCCATCTCGTTTAGATTAAAATCGATTTATGTTATGTAGGAATTTAGTAACAACTTATCACTACATTCTTACATCGTCTAAGTCGATTATAATCTACAGGATTTAACAGATGGACTTCTATTCAATCTTTTAAATCGCTGTCTACATCCACCACAGCAAAATGCTGAATAAAAAAACACGCCCAAATCATCAAGATATTCTTTAATGATTACATTTTTTGGTGTCATTTAGCAAATATAAATATTTATTTATTATTATTATAATATTTATTTATTTAGCATTTATAAACAGATTTAAAACATTGCCACAGCATAAAAGTTGTTAAAAAAATACAGGATTCGTTCTTGAAAATCTAATAATAAAATCATTTGGCACTTTTATCACCGTTGAAAATGGAGGTTTATGTCCTTAGTAGGATCGAACTTAAGAATGTCAGGGTTTCTGTCAACTCCCAGATCTGCTTTGGCTTGATTTGCACCTCGCAGCACGTTCTCCATGTGTATTTTGTTATCATCAGTAAAAAGTGGGCAGCTAAAATCATTTAATTCACAGATAGATTTGGCATATACTTAGTAATACACTTACTTCTTTTCAGAAAAATGAGAATAATCTCTAATCTGGGCCCCACATAAATAGCACATGATGCTTCCACAAGAGCAAGTAATCTTATTGCAACCAGAGCTCTTAATGTACACCTTATCACACTTTTGGCATCTCCTGTTTCCTCAAAACACACGGTTAAAAACGATGTAAACACAAAAAAAGGGATTGTAGGACCTTATGAGGGATTCCGACATCTTGTTCTCAATGTAAGTCCTCCTTTTCACATCCTCATCGTATTCAATCTCGTTGCACTTCAAGGGAATATGCGCCGGATGTCCACACTCCCTGCACGAATCTTTTTGGCACTGCTCACAGTGAAATATTTTATCACTTGCATTGGGGATTATTGCGTAATTGCAACCGAAGGGGCAGTATTCGAGACCTTCGATGTTAGCCTTCTTGATTTCCTCGGCCTGTTTGTTCTCGAATAGGCCTTTGAAGGTAACAGCATCGAGCACCATCTACAAACTCGATGTTGAGTTGTTTAGACATATCGAGAGGGGCATTACCTGAAGCGTCGAAAGACTGAAATGACTGCCACAGTTTTCCGAGAAGCACTCGATGTCGAATCTTTGTTGCCCGATTGAGGTCTCAGTCCCACGCTTGATGCAGTCCTTGCAGAAGATGCAGCCTTTCTTGCAGAAGTAGCACTCCTCGGGGATTAGTTCCTCGAAGAAACAGCAACCGCAAGTTTCTAGCAGGCCAAGTTCTTTTGCGGTTTGGTAGTTCGCTTCTCTGAGCTTCAATAAGTCGACGAGCGTCCGTTCATTTTGGATGAAGGCGATCTGTATTCGATTGAAAATTAAATTTTGATTTAAACTTCAAACTGGATCTCTTACCTCTTGAAGCAGAGGAATATTATTCGGTATTTCACCCTGTGGTTTCAAGCTTCGTAATTCCTTGTAAGCCCTGTGCAGTTTCTTCAGTCGGTTGGAAGACTTGACCAGGTCCTTCTTGGTCATTTTAAATACTTTGGTAATATCGGTCGTCCGTAATTGATTGAAGTGATTGCACAGGAATACCAGCGCGTATTCTTCGTCGTTATTGTCCGTCGACTCCGCAAGGGCGTGCTTGCGTTCGGGGTTGTTGAAGTGCCCCACGGGATCCGGGTACATTTTCAGGAAGTCCCGGACGTGGAAGTTCGTGACATACTCGTCTTTCTCCCGCTTTTCTTCCTGGTTCCTGCGGGCAAACCCTTGCTTTAAAACATAATTTTTCTGTGAGGGAAATTGCTGCATACTTGAGATAGTTCTCGAGGGTTGGATAGTCGTTGTTTTCGACGGCGTGGGTTATGAAAGCTTCAAGGGCGGTTTCATCCCCGGCTAATTCTTTTGCTTTTGTTTCTAAATATGAGGGGTCAGCGTTCGGTAACATTTCCATCAGTCTTTTTAGAGTGTCAGTCGCAGACATAGAAGCATTTTCTGTCAACATAAATATTTATTAATAATTTTATGTAAAATTGTTATTTGATAATAAAAAGGTCTCATCGAGATAAAAGCACGTTCTAATCAAGTTATGATAAAGTCCTTGTTGTCATGTTTATGCTTTTTATCAAACTTTTTTTAAATCTTTTGTGTACATACAGTGAACGTACTAAAGTAACTCTATATTAAAAAAGAATAAAAAACAAACCATACTATGTATAAAGTGACGTTTATAAAGATATGTATCTTGTGAAGCAAAATTTTTTCTTCACTTTTCGTTTGTTACTAAGACTATAAAACAGTATGGATTGAATAGGAAATCTAATTCCTACAGGTATAATATTGCTTTATTTTTTCTTCCTTTTCTATTGCAAAAAATTAATATTTGTTAAATATTTATCGTTCAGTCTTCGAACGGATCGATCAACGTTATTTCTTTTTTTTATTTCTCATAATTTACACCAACATATCCAATTACTGTTTATATAAAAACAACTGATAAACACGTTTTATTTATTCTGCTGTTGATAAGGCTTATGAATCACATTCACATCCTTTCGCATATCATTTCACAGATTAAACAATGCCGCTAAAATGTACCTACAGGGTGTTTCAAGATTAACCGACGCATCTTTAAATCCAAATTCAGAATCTCGAAAAAAGAAGAAAAAATGTTCTATTGAGGTATGTCCAGAAACGTTCTATTAAAAAATTACGCCTCTCCAAAAATGGGCATTCAACAACTCTCCTTATTGGAACACCTTCGTAACACTTTATCCCCATAGGATAATTTTTTTCTTATTTTCGGAATTCGGACCCTGTAGGTATTAAAAAAATACGTTCAACAAAACTTGCCAGTTTTGCCCCACTTACCAATTAGTAACTGATCTGGTACTTCTATAAATCCGCCAGCTGCTTCGTCCAGGAATTCCCCGGCGTTCCAGACGTTGTTGACGTTCCAGGCGTTGTTCACCGGTAAGGGCTCTCTTGCTGCTGAAGTATCACCCCCAATTTCCGACAGTAAATTCACCATACTCTCGAGTTTGAAATCGTCTGAATCCTGGGGCGAATTCTCGTTCACAATTTGGATGATGTTGTTTATCACTTCCGCCGATTTGTTTGAAAATATACCGGAGAGGATGTTATAATAATCCATTCTGTAGCGAGAACCTTAAATTTTATTCTCGTAACTTTTCAAGCCCTTAGAAATGCTCTTGGTGATGGTGGAAAACCACAAAACTTCACTATCTGCCTTCGTTCAAACTCTAACTTAGTTTCATGCTTATTCAGCCATTTACATCTAGAATAGACGTAGATTTGAAATAACGTAAAGCTGGTTGATACGAGTTTTTGTTCGTCTCGGCTCAAAAAGTTAGCAGTTAATAATAATAATAATAATTTTATTGGCAGAAGTTAATTCATAGATATACATAAATAAATGCCATTCTTTTTTTGCCAAAAGCAGTACAATCAGACTAACTCGCTGAGTCGTCTGTTCCTCCTTGTACCCCCTTCAAAAAGAAAGAAAAGAGAAAAACAAATAAACCCAAAAAAATTGAGATCTATCGGGTCTTCAACAAAAAAGTACCCCGAGTCAGCCTTGGAAACAAATGTACGTATTATAGATCGTACAGGCGCTGTGATTATCGTAAGAACTGTCAAAATTGGAAATTTAGATTATGTGAAGTTAGACAATTTATTTTGATATATTCTTTTAAGAATGAAGATATCTACCCACTTTTGACATGCAAACTACGACATACGATTTTTTCAAGGCTAACTCGAGATACTTTTTCGTTGAAGACCCGATTCACTCAGAATGCAGGTAATTTTTTTTCTTTCTTAAAGAATCTTACAACTATACTAAAATTATTTACTGTTATACGAAAAGTTTATTTTTCTTATCTTATACAGTGTGTCCGCGGATGGACTATACTTGTAATCTTGTAAACTACTAACATTTTTAAATAACATACAGTGTGGTTAGAAAACGAGACAACGTGAAGTTTGGTTAGGAGTAAAGTACCTTTTATTTGAAAGGAAAGTAAAAGAATTACTGGAAAAAGATGTTTGTAATGTCAATAGAATCACAAATATCTTATCTGGACGTTGTATCTTAAAGTTAATGTCTTCATTAATTATTCAAACATTGACTGACAATTTGTTGACATGAAATCAATCATTTGAGTTAAATATCAGTTGCATTTGTGTCATAAATAACTGATGATAATCACGTCGGCTATATTTATACCTATTACTTATTAATCTAATGAAGACAAAAAAAGCAACTTTAAGATACAACGTTTAGATTAGGTATTTCAACTTCTACTGACATTACAGATATCTTTTTCCAGTAATACTTTTACTTTCCTTTCAAATAAAAGGTACTTAACTCTTAACCAAACTTTAGGGCGTGTTCGAAAACTCTTCTGGTTACTCTTGGGTGATATTCTCTTTCTCTCATATAAATCATTTTGTATATTTTGCTTTTCACTTTATTCACTCTGTTGGTATAACTCTTATACTTAGTCCTTGTATTTTCGAACACGCCATTACGTCCATCCTATATGTTATTTCGAAATGTTGGTAGTGGCTGAGGACTTGCCAGAAGAAGCAAAACTTTTTTATAAAGAATGAGTGTTTTTCCTAAAATGCGAAATAAGGAAATTTACAAGTATAGTTAGGTCCATCCGGGGACACACTGTATGTTTTACACATTTAAAAAAAATCGATTAACATTTCTTTAGTACAGTAATTCTGCGTCAAATAGAGGATGGCAGGGTTGGGACGTAGATAATGAGACGTATAAATACGCATTAATTACGCGTAGATTTTGTAATTATCTACGTCGCAAAAAATGAATTAACTACTGTAAAAACTACGTTGTTTTCTATTTCAGGTTATAACTAATTATTTATACACAAAATAATACCTAATTTGGTGTAAAATGTTTTATACAAGCATTAAAAACATCAAAAATGCAATATTTATATGAAATACGTCAAATGAACATTCAATTTTGAGGTTAGAAATGTGACATTTCACATCAACTACGTCGAGTAAAAATTACATTTAATTAGACGTAATGTAATGTAGAAAATATTTTTTATCACGTAGTTTTCCCAACCCTGGGAATACGGTATTTTCGATTTACAAAGTTAGCAACCAGGGTTGCCAATGTGCGGGCAATTACCCGAATTATGGGTAATTCAAGCAACCTTGCGGGTAAAAGAAAGGCGTGGGTAAAAATAGGTATTTTCAAAAAAAAAACAGATTAATTTTTAAATTTTTAACTGACGTCTTGTTAGTGATGTTGCAGCTTTATTATTGGCAGCAAAGAAATCACTAAAGCCGGGAAAAACTAAAGTAACTAACTAAGCCCCAAATCCATGTTGCCAATCAGTGCTGCCAACTCTACACAATTGTCAAATCTTAATTTTAGAAAGTTTTGTTTATTTAGGGTCGGTTTATCGATGCTAGGTTAAATTTATCTTCCAGTTTGTTACCAATGGAAACGTACACTTTCATAATTGTTGCCATTGTTAACAAACTGAAAGATAAAGTTAATCTAGCATCGATAAACCGACCCTTAATGAGACTTTTTTAATTTTTAAAAATTACACAATTGTTAATTCTGAATTTAAGGCTGCGTTGTATGAAAGGTTTTAAAATGCTGTACGTCATAACAAGTGTCACATTCTAACTTAGGATTAAAGTTATTCCTGGCTTAAACCTTTTATACAACGCAGCCTTAAAATGTCGAACCAGTTTTGTTTATTTAATGACAATTTTTTTAAATTTTATAAATTTGTCGATCGTCTTTTGTTTTATTTCGCGTCAAGAATTGCGCAACTGTCAATTCTTAATTTTAGAAAGTTTTGTTTATTTAATGAGATTTTTAAAATTTTTTTTATTTGTTTTTATTTTTATGTTATTTTTGTTAAATTGATAAATTTTTATTTATTTATCGATCGTCTTTTGTTTTATTTTGCGACAAGAATTGCACAATAACTGTCAAACGTTTTAAAATAATTTGGACCCAGTTTTGTTTATTTCATGAGAATTTGTTTTATTTTGTTGTTTTATTAAATCTTATAAATTTGTCGATCGTCTTTTGTTTTATTTTACAAGAATTACTCAACTGTCAATTCTTAATTTTAGAAAGTTTTGTTTATTTAACGAGATTTTTTAAATTTTTGCAATTTTTTTAAATTTTTGTTAAATTTATAATTTTCTTTCTTTATTTGTCGATCGTCTTTTGTTTTACTTTGCGTCAAAGATTGCACAATAACTGTCAAACGTCTTAAAATAATTTGGACCCAGATTCGTTTACTTCATGACAATTTTTTTTATTTCTGTTATTTTTTTCAATTTTATAAATTTGTTTTATTATACGTCAAAAATTGCACAACTGCCAATTCTTAATTTTATAATGTTTCGTTTATTTAATGAAATTTTTGCTACTTTTTAAAATTTTTGTGTCATTTTTGTTAAATTTATAAATTTTCTTTATTTATCTATCTATCTTTTATTTTCCGTCAAAAATTGCACAATAACTGTCAAACGTCTTAAAATAATTTGGACCCAGTTTTCTTTATTTCATGAGAACTTTTTTATTTAATTTTTTTTAATCATGATTTTCAAAAATAAAAATCGCTTGAATAAAATCAGTCGTTTTAAACATAATTTTAATCAAGTGATTTAAATTAGCTCAACCCCGATTTAAACCATTTTAATAAATCTACCGAGATTCAGAGACATCTACCGAAATTGTTTACAAGTACCGAAATGTACGCTTGTCGCTTGGTCGGTTGGCAGCACTGTTGCCGATTGCCGCCCACAGTCTCACATATGATTTTAATTTTAACCTAAAAAATCTGTCGTGCAACGTCCAAGTGTGTAAGGTAAGTTATTAGGTATTTGATAAAATAATTTCTGTATCGTTTATTTTCTGTTTTGAGAGTACGGGTAATTAAGTGAGTAATTTCATTACTCCATGTGGGTAAGAGCGGGTTTTTTAAAATTTGAAAAGGGTAATCGGCTTAGAGTGAATTGGTAATCATGTTAGCAACACTGCAAAAGAATAGATATTTGACAGTTATAACTTATCACTGATTTTCACTGTCAAACATCTTATTTCGTCAAAACTTTCGAAAGATTTATACCATAATATTTTAAAAAAAAGGTGTAATATTACATTTCATTTTATTATTCCTTAAATTACATAATATACATATATTAAGCAACATGCTAGTAGCAGTGTTATTAACAGTATTGAAGTCGGGGAAGTTCCGCATTAGCTTTTTTCTGATTAATAGCAATGATAATAATTTAATATTAGCATAAAATCCGGGGATATCCCGGATTGACGTTCCACTTTCTTTTTTTTATTGAATTGACTTCTTTTACCTACAAGCTTTCGTGGAAATCGTCAATAAACCGTGCGAAAGAGAATCCCGTACGGTTATAAGTTATAAAGTCTGAACCGTCAGAGAAATGAACGAAAAAACAACTGATATGCAAATGAAAAATAAAAGCAAAAGTGAGGTTAAATAACGAGTAAAACGAATTCTGATTTAAAAAAGAAAATGATCCTGTGTCAAGTTTGTCGTATTAAATTCGTTACTATACTTTATTGGTTACTTACAAGTAATTAGCATGTCTTCTTAAAAAATTAAAGTACACGAAACACGTACCAATAACACTTCAACTGCGATAGCGCACTTATCATTGTTGCTTTTAAACATAATAAGACCCCTGTATATGCAACCTCATTTACACAGTTGTACGTTGATTGTATATGTATGGACAGCTTTGGAAAAATCAAAAAATATGTTGCAGAATTTGAGAGTTGAGGAAATAAATGTACTATGTTAAAATAATTTTTGCAATAATTCAAGAATATAAATTTAAAAGATTACAAGCTTTTAATATTGAAATGGGCTTTCCCTCTCTTTGTCTTGCTTGGATTTTCCAAATGATGATGATGAATCTTTAATTATTCTCTGTTTGCCTTTTACTTTTCGAATTTTGAAATAAAAGTGAGCGTATTATTTTTATGTACTGACATATGTACAATATGTACTGACAAAGTACATATTATTCTATGTTAAATAAGCTCGTAATTTTTTTTCCTTAAATTGCAGAGTTGATTGACGCCCCTCCCAGGGCCGGCCACAAGAGGGGTGCACCGGGTGCAAGACACCCCGGCCACACAGGGGCCCCTATTAGGTCTGTAACTACACAACCTAGCACTTATAACAAAATTCTATCTAACACCCCATCCCCTCATCTCCTTCTCAAAAATACATATGAAAATTTGTCAAAATCTAGAGTGTACATTTCACAAAAACTAAATCTAAATATATACAGGGTGTTTAAAAAATATGTTCGGATATTTTACCACTGATAGATATTATTAATACAAATACAAAAGTCTTAATAAATATAGGTCTGAAAATCAACAGTTTCCGAGATACAGTCGATCCTGTGAAAAATAAATTTTGCTTGTTAACCCTTTAGTGACTTTTCAATTTATACTAATATCAATTGTTCACTTCAAAAGTTCAGCAAGTAGCCTTTGAATTTTTTAGAACGTTGTGAAGCAGGCCTTGAATTAGATCGATGCGAAATGCCTCTTCACGTTATGTCACGTTAGATTATTATAACTGTTGGATAACTGTCATCCGCCAAACGTCAATTGGTTTAAGCATTCATCCCTTTTGCCTCCCTATTCTTTCATCAAGAAATCAAGACCAACTTGATGAACTTTTCAAGTGAACCGTCGTTAGAATTCTAATGTTCTTCCATTTTACGCATGCCCATGTCCATAAAAATGAAATCAATTGTATTTTAAACCATTCTCAAACCACACGTTGTTACTACCGAAACTCAACGCCCACTGCGCGTAAATAAGTTTCATTTCCAAAACTTAAGAAATCTCACAAACGGTTGATTTCCGTCATTTAGAAGGCCGGCCCTGGCCCCTCCCAAGTTCGTTTTGCAATAAATTATTGCATCTTCTATAACTCTATACAGGTGACTAACAATTGTTCCACAAAAAGAATTTAGTAAAAAAAATGAACGTGCGATTTGAGGAAAAATCACGGCATTGCATACGAAATACACGTTTTATAAATGCAGCAGTAAATTGGAAATTAAAGTTTTATTATTGTTATTTTATTGACTACTTGACTACACACAATCCGACCTTGAACCATATCTCAGTTTTGTTTTATTACATGTTTAACAGCTGGTAATGTAAATCTTAGTTATGGTTCTTTTACGCGTTATATTTGGACACTTTTACGCAAGAACGGACCAACCAGCAAAAAATGTGAAAACAAGTTAATATCGCCACTGAGAGGAGAAAGGTCGATTTTATTTTTGCATACATCTGGACACATTAGTCTTGGGGTAAACAACGAAAGGACCATACCAGAAGTCATTATTCTTCAGAAATGACCCAAGACATTAATTCAATAATTAATTTTGAGGAAAGGCATGAGTAGTTTGGGTATTGTTGGTGAGTTACGTGAGTAAAGAGTAACGATTTCGCAAATAATGATGTAAAGCGAAGAAACGAAACCAATTATGCTTACTGCTGTCTTGTTGAAGCAGGTGTTCAAAATCGAGGCCATTATTATCGATATACGCTCTAGAGGTCTAAGCTCGAGGACTGTTTCGAATCAATATAGCTGTATTGTAAATTTTGTTACACGTCGATCGTTGGATAATTTTAAATAGCTATTTCCTTTAAGCTTTCGTGAAACATCTTCCTCCCGCTGTCAGAGGTCATCCTTAACTCAGATTGATCAGATCGGCATATAATAAAAGAATGACGTTTAAGATTTATTGGTATAATTAGTATTTGACCAATCTGACAATCGGACAGCTGATTGTAAAAGCTTTCGCACCGATGTCGCACTGAGTCATAAAATAGTAAAATTTCGCTAGATACAGCCGCGGATGCACGAGTTTTAAACATCGCTAGTACTATGCATACACTTTTTAATCACTTCCATACGTGAATGAACGTCACAGATGTCAAGAGAATTCTGTAGAACAGTATGCCATTAATTAATTAATTATAAATTTTCCTAAGAAAGTAGGCATGTTTAGACTAAAACGCCTAATTCATTGCTGTACGTTTATCATAAACGTGTTACAATATACAGCGTGTCTCTAAATCTAGGTCTTTAATTGAACCACATATAGAAGTCAAAAAAGAAGCAAAATTTGTCATACAACAGTAGGGTAAATAAAGTAAATAATAACTCCGGTAAAAATCATTTTCCATTTTCAAAGAAATTGTTTTAGTAATGCCGGTTGACGATTTAAATGGATTTAAATGTCTCAGCTGCGCAGAATTTGTGACCATAAACGAATAAACGCCGAGACGTGTCTGTTGGGTTAGGTCATGTTTGTTCTTCGCAAAAAAAATCGCCAGGAGTCTAAATAAAAACGTCTTCACGCGCGCTGCCGGGCGTCGCAGCGTTCCTTACGACAATTGCAATTACTTATTAGGAGTACTATTTTATTTATGCTTATTTATTGCTGAACAAGCGAGAAATAAATATCATGTAACGCAAGGAAAAACGCTTTTCTCTATGTCTGTAATTGTCGGTGAAACACAGATGGATATAAAAAATTTTGCAGTTTTTTGCTTTTTATTGAAAGTAGACTTGCCTCAACAAGTCATAAACTAAGCAGAGGTTTCAAAACAAAGGAACTGCACGCGCTTGTGGTAGGTCAGTTTTTCATTTTTGAGCAATACCGTTCAGATTTGGGGAATCAATCTCTTTTATAATGAGGAACTTACAGTCTTAATTCAAGACATAGGTTTTGAGACAACCTGTATATTCAATTCTTTTTAACATTTTCCCATACGCTCAGATTTCGTTTCTTAGGTTTTTCTTTGGCGGAATAATTGTCAATCACCCTGTATATCATAAATACACAATAAATTTGCGACCCTTATGTAAGAGACTGAGTGCCATTATTACCGAGACGACTATGTAACTGAAGTATGTTTTTCTTTTTGCTACATTTTTGCACTTTTAATGGAAGACATTAGTTTTGTTTTTCACCGTACATTTTATAGGTGTGCCGCAGTTTTTATTTTTGCGCCCAAATGCTTTTTGAATCGATTTAAATTGACTTGAAGTTTTTGAAATAAATAAAAGAGTTTTGTCCTTCTTGAGCATGTCGAGCAGGATCGGCAATGTGCACCCGAAAATTGACCATTAGGGGTTAATTACTTAATTAGAGTAAAGTGCGGGTATTGGGCATTGGGGGTAACTGTATCGTGGAGTAAAAGTGGATATTTCTGTTTTCTCTCGAGAAAATTAGGTTAAATTAAAAATCCAACACGAAAGTGCCACTGGTGAGTGAATTTAAAGAAATTTGATAGAAACTCTCAAATTTAGAAAACAAAATAAATAATGCAAACGTAAAATTGCAGAAAATAATTGTTTTTAAAATCGAATTGTGAATGGTTACTGCAACTTTTGAATTTACTTTGGTTTCTCTCTGGAGCCAAAACTAAAAGTTGTTATGACTTCCCTGAATGTTATGCGAAATGTTATAGCGCATAAATCTTGAAAGACGAACGGCCTGAATGGCGGAGGGAATATTCCATCCAGGACTTGATAGCAAGTTAAAGACCCCTACACATTGTAATCATATCACGTGATGTTGTATGAGTTCATATCCTTCAGAAAAGACTTTAATTTAAAACGCTCTAATTTTACATCCATTGGATCTGGATATTCCCTTTATAGTTTAGTGCATTTTTCCATCGTCTTAAAACGTGAGCTCACGTGGTACTTGGTACATAAAAAAAAACAGTGAGCTTTCGCCTTAAGTCCGCTTTAAGTTCGCGTTTGCGTACTGCAATCATTCCGACCACGCCAATCTAGTTGCAGTTACAGAACTGTGGACAGTAACTGTGTTGGAAAGGGCGCAAAAAAAGAAAGGGATCAGTCAATATGAGGTAAATGCATTTTATAATATTAATTAGAATGTTTCTCAGAGGAACATATCTTTATTTTTTAATGTGGTAACGGTAATAAGGTTTTAGAATTTTTTTGTCTTTTCATTTATATTTTTTATGCGAGCAAAAATATTAGCTGAATCCTAACTGCCCACATTGAACTCGTTTGTATTAGCAACGCAAGCAGCCTTCACATGTGGTCTGTTGTTTTTGTTGTATTTATCTTCATCGGAGCTCCGAGGTTGTTGCATCGCTTGTAAAGTGCATCTTTGTAAATATGTATGTCGTCTGTGATATTTTTAATTATGTATTTAGGACACGATCATCGGAATTAGTTTTAGTTATCAAAACCGAACGCATCTTGGGGAGTCCTTTCATAATTCTATTTAATTTTTTCTGGCGCTGTTTTATCTTTTTTGGAGTTGTTTTATCTATTAAATTAAAAAAAAAAAATAGCGTTGATTTATATGCTTTTAAAGTGCTATCTCGTTTATTGTAGAGAATTTTTCTTTTCGCGTCCGTTTATCTGTTTGGTAGATAAATATTATGGGGTAGTATTTTCATAACGTCATTTCCTGTAACAATTTAATATATCTTTTTCCAATTCCTATTTTATTTTCGTGATCTTGCAATAAAAATCAATGTAAAATCAATGCAATGATTTACCTTGATTACTTGATTTCGTTTTCAGCGCATTTTCTTTTACGATTTAGGGTGGTTACTTAATAATCATTTCCGGTATTTGTTCTTAGTGAACCGAATTAACTTTTATGTGTACGTATAAGAAAGCATGTCATAAAAACGGCATTGGAGTGAATACAACACTGTTTGCTGTTTTAACACGTTTGCTGATTTGGCGTGTTTAATGCTTGTAGAAATTTTCTTGTTTAATAAAATTTAGTTGTTACAATTAATTGGGCTTAACTGGCTTTACTATAAAAATATGTGTTAGTAAATTACATAAAAAAATTCATGAATGCTTAAGGGATTCTTCCATTAGCAGTTCAAAAGCATTGGCATTAATTAAAATCGGGCATTACTTCGGTGGGCCATTGTTTTTGATGGTTCCAAACTGATCAGAAACTGCTGAAGGAACAAACTTTAATGTTTGTCTGTGTGCTTGGGTGTGGCTTTCAAAATCGCGCTGAGGTAGAGAAGACGGGGAGTCCCCCAAGAGGTTTCATCTATTTAACGGTTCTTTAAAATTATTAAAAAATATAAAATCAAAACTGTGCTCCAAAAAAAGATGAATACAAAGTTAGACATTGTTTTCGCTTTATTTATCTTTTTAAATTTTTTCAGTAACGAACCTTATAGAAGTGAAATCCCTATGGATCAGGCTGGTTTAGAAAGACTCACGACTGGTAAGTTTTGAGACTCTGAAAGGTACTGATGAATTTAGACATTTATTTATGATTTTTGTTACAGTAACAAATTTTACAATGCCCCAACCGGTGGTTCACTTCGGCCCTGATAGCCAACAAGCCATCTGCCCTTACTGTCGCGTTCATATGAAGACCAACGTCAAGTCCAAGGCTACCAGCATGACGCACTGCTGGGCTTGTTTGTTACTTTCATGTTGGTTAGTAGTTTTGATCAGTTTGATAATATTGCTTCCACTTTATGTCTTGCACATAGTTATTTATTTATTTTTTATTTCAATTCTTTTGCCAAATTTTGGAAAACTGAGTGGTCCAAGTTGATACCATTTTTTTTCAGTTTGTGTTGCATTCCGCATTGCTGCAATTCATGCCAGAACAGGGTGCACTACTGCGCAATGTGCAACGCCGTGGTCGGTGTCTACCAACCCTAATTGCAGGCACCTAGTAGCGGAATACCCTCTCTGCAGCATCGTTTTAAACATGTTTGTTTACTACTTCTGGTTACTTAAATATATTTTATTGATTTTTATTGTATCGCTTAAAATCTTGAAGATGCACACAAAATCATAATTGCATCTACTCCCTCGTGTCGTCTGCATATTCTTTTCTTTTTTGATCGAGCTTAATCCTAATATTTTGTTTAAGAAAACCCCAAGAAATTCTGAAAGGGATTTTGTCCATTAATGTACTTTTTCGGAAGAAAATTTTTTTGCATTAAGAGTATATAGTGTAAAAATCTGTTTTGTCGCTTAACTAGTAGTAGTATGATTTTGTGTGTTTTGTCGAGAAAGTAATTCGAGATTTATTTTATAGGCGCATTGTATGTTTGGAATTATTTTTTTATATTTGTTAAATGGTAATTAAATGTCTTAACTAAACTGTGGTTTTCCTTTGCATTTTTATTTTCTGAAGTTTATTTTTCTCACTTTACGTACACAGCGGAAACGCAGTTGTACCAACTGATTTTTTGAATTTTTTATCAACTCTTGCCATGGAATTTGGACGGCATGTCTTAGTTATACGATAAAACAGCATAAAGAAATGCAATGACGTATTTTCCACTTAAGCTAAGACATGCCGTCCAGATGTCATGGCAAGAGTTGATAATATTTTTTTTAATCACTCGATATAACACAGTAGATTGTATAATATTCTAAACAACTCTACCTCTTGCATTATGTTGTTACAGACAGAACATAAGTTGTTAAAATACTATGTTGGCAATATGTTTCATGGCAAGGTATAGTCCGTTTACTTGACATCCGCACTGTTAGTGCCAAAATTTGGAAAAAATTCATAGTTTTGAGTATACCTGTACATTCAGTTACTAGCACGCCAGCGGATAAAAGCCAAATTAGATATGGTATGGCGTATAATTAACGTTAGAAAATATTTGTTTGCTCTCAAAATTAACAGCACCTGTTTAATAGTACATCTCAACAGAACGAGTGTTACAATGCCTCTTGTGAAACGTGTAAAATATACTATTTTTCCTACTTTGTGTCACTTATTGAACAAAAATATGAAAAATATTTTTAAAAATTGAATCTCCTTAGCATATGGGAATTTTAATTGTATTGTGTGGCAACACTGACAACCTTTTGTTTTAAACAAAAATCAAATCGACAAGTTATTATTTTTTCTTGTCCAGCTTCATTGTAACAAATAAATAATGAATTATTTTGTAAATTCTATTAAAGGTCTTCAATTTAAAAGGGACTGAAATTTCATCAAAAGCAGTTTCACAATGAGCTACTTTGTGAAACTGCTTTTTGGTGTCACTGTCACTATCAATGAGGTCAAGGCGAACGCAATGTAGAAAACATGTATTAATTTATAATGAATAAATTTAAAAATACTGATGAATAAAACTGAAATGTTACTCGTTGATGTCACGAGTGTGCAGAGGTGTCAACATAAGCTGCTTTCCCGTTACCCACTTTGTGCACGCAAACGAGCTCAAAAGAATCTGCTTTAGTTAATCAATTACTTATTTCTAGTTCGAAATATTTGATTATTTGAACAATAAAGACTTTTATTATTATAAATAATAATAATTAATAAAAATAAAGACATCAATATGCTTCTTACTCGTTTTAAAATGTACTGAACAATTCATTTAACACAGTCTTAAAGTCTTACGCTGGATTTCACAAACGTGGATTTCAAAACGTTTGTGAAATCCGCCACTAACATCGTATTAATTGGTCTCAAAAGAGAAATTCTATTTTCATTTATTCATAGCGTTCTCAAAAATAAGGTTCTTTTATCTGGTTTATTTAGTTATGCCAGAATTTTAATTTAATTTTAAGTTAAGGTTATCGTGAAAATACATAATTGTACCGCTTGGCAATAAACGATTGAAGCGAATTTACTAGGTTGGGAACACTGACGAATTGGTAATATTGGTAGTACTCTTCATTACTTTCATACTTCGTTATTTTTACGCGATTACTTGGTTTATTTAGTTTATTACTTTGGTTAATTAAAAAGAAGTAATCTCTGCCCACAATAAATTTTATATCCGTTCGGATATAAATTTAATAAGTAATAAAATAAAGCAAATAAACCAAGTAATCCGTACGGATATAAAATTAATTGTGGGCAGAGATTACTTTTTAATTATTTCTTAAACCACTGCCTCCTTTACTATTTTTAGTCTTAGGTTATAGTTGGCAGTTGTTACAGAACTAATAATAGTAACGTAATAGACACTTGTAAAAATAACGATGAAAACTTCAGATAAAATAATAAACCGTGATAACTTTGATTTAATTCATTTTTGATTTGACAGTAAGTACCAACA
Organism: Dorcus parallelipipedus; assembly: GCA_958336345.1. Taxonomy (NCBI): domain Eukaryota; kingdom Metazoa; phylum Arthropoda; class Insecta; order Coleoptera; family Lucanidae; genus Dorcus; species Dorcus parallelipipedus. The sequence goes on from OY284475.1 coordinate 14,178,988, forward strand.
TAAACTTTGAAAAGTGCTGCCAATTTAATAAAATAAATCCCAATCATTCACAGTCACTTGGTATATTTTTGATACCAAACGTAGCACGAGTTGACAACACCAACCACATTACCAATTCAAATTCAACTAATTTGGAGATGGGCACCTTTGAGACCGTAGAATGACGTCAAATATCAGATTTTATTTCTATGTAGTTGCAATACCATCCCCCAACCCCAAGTCCCAAAAGTTCTTTTCTTTTTAATGATGTCGTGTTACATTACTGTTCTTTCTTTCTACGTAAAATGGGAAATTGCCAACTTCATGTTATTCGTAACGCATATGCAGGGTTGCCAATGTGCGGGCAATTATTCGAATTACGGATAATTTAAGCAACCTTGCGGGTAAAAAGAATACGTGGATAAAAATGGGTATTTTCAAGGAAGAAGAAAAAACAGATAAATTCTTAAATTTTTGATTGTCGACTTGTTAGTGATGTTTCAGCTTTACTATTGGCAATAAAGAAATCACTAAAGTCGGAAGCCGACAAAAACTAAAGTAACTAACTAACAGCCAAATCCACATTGACGATCAGTGTTGCCAACTCTACCGATAATTCGATAGACCTACGGATTTTGAACTCAACTTTTTTTTTGTAATTGTATCGATTTTCTTTAGTTCTCGATCGTTTTTTGTTATATTTTGCGTCAAAAATTGCACAAATTTCAAATCTTAATTTTAGAAAGTTTTGTTTATTTACTAAGAATTTTTTAAATTTATGAATTTTCTTTGTTTCTCGTCTTCTGTTTTATTAAGCGTCAAAAATTGCACAATAACTGTCAAATGTCTTAATTTGAAATTTTGTTTATTTCATGAGAGTTTAAAATTTTTTTTTAATGATTTTCAAAAATAAAAATCGCCTGAATAAAATCAGTGATTTTAAACATGATTTTAATCAAGTAATTTAAATTAGTTCAACCGAAATTCAGAGACATTTATTGGAATTTTTCACAACTATCTTCCGAAATGCTTCGCTTGGTCGGTTGGCAGCACTGTTGTCAACTGCCGCCCACACTCCAACATATAGGTGATTTTAACCTGAAAAATCTGTAGTGCAACGTCCATGTATGTAAGGTAAGTCCAATAATATTAGGTATTTAATTATTGTATTTATTGTACCATTTCATTCATTCATTTCAATTCCATTACTCAATGTGGACAGATGTGGGTAAGAGCGGTTTTTTTTTTAATTTGAAAAGAGTAATCGACTTAGAGTGGATTGGCAACACTGCGCATATGCCACATGCGCATTCGGGGATTTTTCCGTACCACATTCACCTTATTTATCGCAAGCACAGCAAAATTGGCATTCTATAATATGTAATTCTGTGGTGTGAAGGTTTGAAGCATGAAACTACCAGGGTAAGACATAATTTAGCTTCAGTTTACAATTACACCAAAAAGTTTTTAATTAGTAAATCGAACACGTGTGTAAATAGTCAAACGGCTAAAGCGGAAGTCGTTGTAATCTGATAGTGTTTAGTCTTGGTGTTTCGGTACACGATCTAAAAAATTTTTTTATTGAGTTTTATAGGCTATAGGATAATAAAGAGGTCATCAGGTCGCCTATAGGCGTTTTTGTTTCACAAGTCATAAGTGATCTGCAACTGATCTGAACTTGAAATGATCCTGAACTTATCTAATTCCAATTGATTTCACGGTGGTATAAAAATGAAAACGCTTTGCATACGGATCAGATTTGTTATATTTTGCAATCCTTGTACTCTTTACTTTTATAACTGATTGGTCAAATTTCTATTATATACAGGGTGTCGTTAATACTATGCCATTTCACGTAAACAATGTGAGTGAAAAGTTTGTCGATTCAATGATGACATAAGTGTTTTTCAAAATGTTTGGGAAAACATTGATATTAAGTTAATGAACACTACAAAAAATCTGAAATCGTGAAATGCTATTTTGTTTGAAAACAACATCCTCAATACTCTCAAGGTAGTGTAACATCATTTTACCCATTATACTATATGGGATCATGATACGTTCAGTTTAAATTGTTTTTGAAAGACCTATACTTACATCACAGACAATCTAATGATATGAGCCCTCAGTGCGCGTAGCCATTTACTCACTAATTTTATTTCAGACTGCATTTTACTTGAGACTCTTTTGAAAATTTTGAATACACCCTGTGTATGACTTTACTTTGATTACAACTCTATTTAGGGAATTTAGGCACAGTTCGAGACTTTCTCAGTAATAAACAATTGATTACTTGTTCTAAAAAAATATTTCTGTTGATAATTTGTAGCCTCAAAATGCGAACTTTTGACGAAATCACAGTTGATACCTCGGAAGAAAACAACGCTCCCGTTCAGCTTACAAGAAGTAAGTACATTAGCAGTGCGCCTTCTTCTTTATATATGTACATAAGATATACCGATTTTTTTCTGTATGGCAGCTCCAGTTGTAAAACTGCATTCTGTGGTTTGGTACGGCCCCAATAGTCAACCGGTAACTTGCCCATATTGTCTGACAAACGTCAAAACAAGCGTGTCTTCAAAAGTTTCCAGTACCACTCACACTTGGGCTTGTTATCTATTGCATTGCTGGTAAGTATTACATTCTTGAAACAGTTTACACAGAGATTTGACTAAAGTGTCGTCTTCCATTGGAAAATTACACATAGAATATTTTTCCTTACTATATAAGGAGGTTGATTGAAGCACTTTAAGTTGAGGAAATAACAGGAACCAGCTATAGCAGGTTCAAGATTAGGTAATCCAGCGAGAAGCAGCATTTATTAATTATCATGTTGCGAAAGCTTTTGCTGACAAAAAAAAATCTAACTTCAACTCATAAACATAAACTTTCGTTAAATAACAATTGTTTTTGAGAGAGTGATTCAATAGAACTACTCGTATTATCCACAAACAAATTTTTTGACAACTGACTTCGAACTATTTGAGTGTCTCAGTAGAACAAATGATCTACGAGTAAATTTTCTTTCAAACAATTGATTAAAGCTAAGCAATTGTTCTCGAGCGAAAATCCCAATGGATATAATCTGGATATCTATGTAGATAATCTACAAACAAATTTTTGTTTAAACAATTGATCTACAGCTGCTCGCAATTATTTTTGAACGAGTATCTTCACAGAACAAATTCTTGTTTAAACAATTGAATTCTTACTGTTTGCACGTGTTTTTGAGCCAATGACTTCATAGAACAAATAATTTATAACAATCAGTATCCTCTTAGATACTTACAATTAGTTAGTTGGTCTGTAAACATTTTTTTAAACGATTGACTTCGAGTTATTTGCTATTGTTTTGTTTTCTTAAAACGAATGGTTTTCGAACAAATCTCTGTTCAAACAATTGACTGAGTTGTTGACTGTTTTTTTGTCATCTTAGAACAAATGATCTACAAACACATTTTTGTTCAAACAATCGACTTGGTGCTGTTTGCTATTGGTTTCGTCTTCTTCGAACAAACGATCTACAAACAAAATTTTTGTTGAAACAATTGACTTCAAACTAGTTAAAACAATTGACTTCGAATTGAGCTACTGTTTTCGACCGAAAACAAAAAAAAATCTATACTCAAACTTTCGTTAAATAACAATTGACTTCGAACTGTTTGCAATTATTTTTGCGCAAGTATGTCAATAGAACAAATGATCTAGGTATCTACAAATTTTCATTCAAACAACTGACTTCGAACTGTTTTCTATTGTTTTTAAAGCAAGTGTCTTCATAAAATAAATGACCTACAAACAATTTTTTTGACAATTGACATGGAATAATTGCAATTTGCTTTTGTTTTTAAACAATTGTCTTCGATCTGCAATTCAATTATTTACTGAAACAAACGACCTTCTACCAAATGATTTAGAACAAAGTGCCAACGGGTAAAATGAAGAAAAAAAAACAAAAGCTACTAACGAATCAAGTTCATTTTCGGCAAGGTCCGTCGTCGCCTGGGGCCTGCCTCTCTCGCTGGGTTCACCATCGTCAGATTCCTTGACTGACTCATCGCTGACGTCAAAAGCGCGCAGGTAATTGTCGAGGTCCATCAAGCATTCTTCGATGCTTTCCTCGTCGACGACCACGACATCTTCAGGGAAAAACTCGCCGCATTCATTCAGCACTTCGTCCAACTGCATCAACACGTTCAAGGCCTCCAAGTTTTCCGAAAGGAAGGCAGAGCTCCAGGTCCAGAAGGATCTCGCTGTTGCTTCCATGCAGCAACAGGACGTTCGGGGGGTTAACGGCAACCACGACGTTGTCGTCATCGACCTCGTCGATGGTGATCAGGATGTCTTCGACGTCGATCGATTTGGATTCGGGATTCGTCGCGATCGGCGGGTCTTTCGCCTTCTGCAATTTTTGCTCGAGGATGGGCAGCTCGGAGTCGAGGAGGTTGTCTTCACACTCCGCGGCGGTAAGGGCGACGGGGGACTTTGGGATCTCCGGAGAGCCCACGTCGAAGTCGATCAGGTCGTTCTCTGATGAGGCGTTGCATGACGCCATCTTGAAAATTAATAATCTGAAAGAAAACAATAATAATAATAAACGATGAAGTGTAATACAAGTGACAGGTGAAGATAACAGAAACAAAATTGAATCGATGACAGAAACTGACAGAATATTGCAAACGTCAAACTTTGACAGCTTACAAGAAAACGTCAAGCAATTCAATAAAAGCAACGAGTACCTATATTCAGTGTAACCTCCTTCTTAACAAACTTTAAAGTTCGAACAAATAAAGAATTTTACAAACTCAACCTGTCAAAGTTGTCACTTTAACAGATAGAAATAATCCTTGTTCCTGATAAGTCGAAAGGAAACAAATTTGACAAATAAATACGCCAGTCAATAGGGAATAACGAAGGTATGACTAAGGAAACAATTGACTGGTGAAGATATTGTACAAATGAAATGTTTGACAGGCAAGTTCGGAAAAAATTAGTAAACAAAAACAAAAGATTGAAAAGAATCATGAGATCGAAGTTACCGAAATATCTGACTTTGAGATTGACAGATTGCAAGCGCCATTATGTTTGACAGATAAATCATGAGGATCAACTTTGACAGGTACCTACCTACATTCCGAGCTATACATTTTGACACACGAAAACAGACGAAGGCATCAAATAAGAGAGAGAAGTTTTAATATCTACGTTCTGGTGTGAACATGTCGTTTCCTTATTCGGATCTCTATAGAATCATCTACGTCAGTAATGATGATGAGCATCCTTACTAATGTATAGATGATTAATTATGAAAATGTAATTTTGTTTTAAATTTAGCTTTCGTCCCAACTTTTAAATCTTACTTTTGGCTTTAAAAAACCCTCATGTCCGTAGAACTCATATAAATCAAGACCTGTCGCTTGGAAGAGTGTAATTCTCGCGCCTGTAATTTCAAATTGTTTTTTATTACATTTTTTTAATTGTGTTTTTACTTTAATTATTTTTTTCAGCCTCTGCTGCATTCCGTACTGCTGTGCTACTTGTCAGAACAGACTGCATCACTGCCCCAATTGCAAAGCCTTTTTGGGAGTCTACCACAACTAAGGAGTCTATGTTTCTTGTTTTTAAATTTTTTTTTTCTTAATATGTTTATGACCTAATACTTACCAGTTTTATGTTCCTATTAAGGCTATGATCTAATCACGTTAGGCTATGTGTATCAGCTATCAGCCATATATTTTTTGTTTCGTTTTTATTTTTAGCTTTTTATTATTTAATGTTTAAGTACGTAATAATTAGTGAGCGGAATTTGATATTTTGTTCGATTAAATACAAACGAAGCGGCAACATATAAAGTTACAACGACGGGTTAATGTGCACGCACTCGTTGCCGCTTTGTTCGAAATAAACCGAACAAAATATCAAATTTCGCTCACTAGTAATAATGTTCCTAAAGATAAAAATTCAGTATTAAAACCAGAAACGACTAAATAAATATTTTTTCAGTTTCAAATGCGATTTTATTACACATGGGGATTCACTGGTCACTAAATGTAAGAGCAAGAAGTGAGATTTGAACTTTCTTGTTCAATTCATTTTAATTATTAATCAAGAGAATGAATTTTCAGACTAGTTTTTTTTTTCTAGAAATTTTTAGAAAGTTTCTTTTTCCTCGCTTCTTATTCAGTTCTCTTTTCTTTACTCTTCCATCCCTTTTCATACTGTTTTGCAAAAAACAAGAGTCAAAAAAAAATTATCATTTCATTTTGTTTTTTTTCTTTGTCTTTAGACTTTTGGATTTCGATAATCCGATTCAACGTAACTCTTCTCCATCTCTCCTCTCTCATGTATAACACATCATCAAAACACTGTAAAAAACGAACAGTGCGAGATTGGATTAGGAAGGGAGAATGAGATCGATGAGAAAAATGAAACAGTGGAGAGATGAAGACCTGCAGGCGGAGGTTCGAAACGAACAGAGTAGAAACTGGGGTATTAAATAAAACATCGGAGATGCAATGTAAGAAGACATAAACTACGTGGAGATAAAGAGATGGTGCGATCACATTAGGAGAAAAAAACCCACTCAGGTTATGGAATGGGGGCGTAGAAGGAACTGAAGAGAAGGATAAGTTGGATGAAGCAATAGAGGCGAAGACTTGGAGATAGGGGTTGAAACAATAAAGAAAAATGGAAGAACCGGTGGAACGAATGGAGATAGTGACGTAAACAGTGGAGCTCCCGTTCATCATCCCCTTCATTGTGGATTCTTATCACTCTAGAAGAATGAAGATTTCCTATATTTTCTGAATCATCCTTAGCAAACACTTTATTTTCTAAAATTACTATTGGTTTCTTGAAGTCTTGAAATGTGTGTAACTATAAATCAACATAACAACTTTGATCAGTTCTATAGTTGGCAAGAAGATGCACCAATATCGTTTGGTCGTTTTTGACATGAAAGGTGCTATTGTCCCCTGCCCTTTTAGGCGCAGCTCTCTCTCTCAACTCTTCAGTCTCATAAAAATACTGACATGTTACACCTTTGCCCCAAGCATTTGGTTGTTTAAACGCCCGTTTCATGCCTGTCTAATTATTTTATCAAGAAAATTATGCTTTGGCTTTTCTTTTTTTTTTTGGAGACGCACACCTTATACAAATTTTTGAAATCTCATGGTGGAGTAAGAGATTTAAGTTTGGTTTTTCTATTCACAAGTAGGTATGGAGTTGGTATAAATGATGGCGCCCTGTGACTCCCTTTTTTAAAGAATAATGGTGTGCATCAGACAAAACGCTTCCTTGCGACGCCTATCGTATTGGGGGAGGGGGACATCCTTGCTTTTAAGGCCAAGTTCACTGAATTTTTTTTTAGATATTTAAAATTGCGTAACCAGTAAGGGATTAACAAAAAAATCGCCATTTTTGGTTTGTTATGTTTCGATTATCTAAGTACCTCTGAGTTTCCTGAAATAAGAGAAAATTAAAAGCAACCGATTAATCGCAAATTCTGAAGAAATTTTCACTCAAAACACGTCATGCTAAGTAAGAGCGTTCTTGGAAGTATTCAGTCGAAACAACCGGAGGTTCTCAATTCGAAACCATTCGAAACCTGTTTAGTCTCATTACGCGGCGTAATCTTAGAACCGATGTTTCAAAGCAGCAGATAGTTTATCGGGGCATGACTGCCGTATCTTTAATGTAAACTCTGTACATACGAACAGAGGCGATAGTGCAGTCGTTCCTCGACGCAGTTTGTTAGGCTTGCAAATTATTATTATTCTTCGCGTGCTTCGTGTTTGTAACCCATCCAAGGTGAGTACCCCCAGAGATTTTTATTAATAGCGGCGGTTTTCCTATCCTGTTGAATTAAATTAATTCTGCTTTATATGACAGAAGTTCTCAAATAGGTACTACTTACAAAGGAACGACTTCATTAGCACAAATTAATAAGGAATTATTTTCACCATTGCGGATCGATTTTATTTTATTTTTTATAAATTAAATTGCTTGTCTTAAATAATGAATTTCACCTACGTGAGTCATTTGGTTTCGTGTTTCGTGTTGATTGATTAATGATTATCGTCATTGATAGCCTGGCTCATTTCCTATTGCGTATGTATACTATCAACTTAATCACTCTTCTTGATCTGCATCATCGTCTTCAGTATAATTTGGTGTCCTCCTCGGAATATTTTATTTTTAATTGTTGTTTTATTATATTAGGTTTTAATTCTAAATTTAAATAATGTTATGCAATCGCTAAGCTTGGAAGTGATTGACGGGTACTCTTCTATTTTGACGTGTCCTCAGATATTTCAGGTTCAGGTTTTACCAAGAAGGTTTATCAATTCCATTTCAATACGTACAAGATTTATAAATGACTTGAATTTATACTGACGCAAAACATCAAGTGAAAAAAACGTTTCAAGTACAGTCAGAATCAAAAGTAATGTCTCCCCTATTTTGTTTGTAAACCTGTTCGCTAGCCTACTCGTAATAACTGTCAGAGCAGTTTATTGGGGAGACATTCCTTTTACTTTTCGCTGTACGTACTCTCAAAACGTAATCCATATTCTTACTTAAGTTTAGGTATTTTAATAAACCTTAAGGGTCAAAATGGTTGGCAGTCTAAGATCCTTATTTTTGTAATTCTCATCGCAGTTATCAAACGATCTAATTTAAACCCATCCTCAGAAGGCTTCGAAATTAAAAGTATGGCTTAGCTAGATTCAGAAAATTTGAAATCCCAGTATTTTTGACAAACAGGTATTATGAATCTAGCTAAGACATAATTTTTATTTAATCCCATGACTTTCTGAGGTGACGTTAAATTGGATCATTTCATGATGATGTGAGCTTTGACATTGAAGACCCACGTCGGTCAAGTATACCCCTTTATGCTTCAATATAGATATGCGTTATACCTTTTCGATCTCCATTTTTACTCTGTGATATCACTCTATATAACATTACACGGCTTGCAAGTTATGGCATTCTTTGCACTTTACTCTCCCCGTGCATTTGAGACTATCTACGAGTAATTTGAGCAGACAATTTGCTGTTGATTACTCCCACTGGCACGATTAATTCTTATATTAGTTTGCAAGAAAGGGGAACTTTAATAAGTAGTCGTGTTTCATTCTGCTTTGCCTTGGCAACGTTTCTGAGCCTGAATTCAACGTAGAATTCTTCTAGTCAAGTTTTCTTAAACAGTTGGATTTTCAAGAGAAAAATTGTATAACAGTGGTGTAGAGGTAAAACTATGTTTCCATTTGTTTCGTCTTCTGCTTTTCTTTTTGCTTGAATCCAGTTCAATCCTCCTCTCTTTCATAAGGTTGTAGCTTTGCTGGCATTTGCTGTCGATGCCAGTCTGAGTCTACCTTTTCTTGTTTTGTTCTTTATTTCAAATTTCCTATAATTACTTATTTGGTTATTTGTGATCGTCCTCACATAACCACTTTTTTCTGATTTCTTTGTTTATGGCTTCTTTTCCGTTGTTGCCTTTTAGATTGTATTTGTCACTTCTGTCAATTTTTCGGTTCGTTTTTCAAGTCTGTCATCCAAAATGTATGATAAATGAACAACCCATCCAGTACATTCCAATTTAAGGGTATCACTATGCTGATCCTTGGGCCTAACATTTTTGTTTTCATTTTGACAAAGACGACTTTATCATAATTGTTCAACTTTATAAGGACCAAGCGTGAAAGGGAGAAAAAAACTGTCGTGTTAACTTCTTTTCCAAAATGCAGAGTTACACATTTTTTTCTTTTGTTTTTAGTATGGACCAACAACCTGATTCTCCGACTCTACGTAAAAGAGCGTCGGCTTCTCAACAGACGGAAAACCCGCCATCCTACGAAAATTTATACCCAGATCTAAAAGGGAAAACCCCACCACCGAGCAAAGGTAATTTCGACTTTACGTCTTGCAAAACACGAAGTAATTTCTTTTTCTGTTTTAGGTCCCCAAGTAAGAACAGGTAAAATTTATTTCTTCACTTGTTAAAAGAAGCGTGGAAAATACTTATTTTCTTTTGTTGTTGTTGAAATTTAGTAGCGTTAACAGTGCCCCTGGGGCGACCACAAATTCACTATGGTCCTGAAAGTCAAAGGACCACGTGCCCGCATTGCCACGCTCAAATTGCCACTGACGTGAGACCGACGCCTACCACGAAGACACATATGGCTGCTTTGCTTCTTTTTTGTTTCATGTAAGTTTTCACAAAAAAAAAACATTAACTAACATAAGCCTATACAGTAGATAACATTGAATTTAAAACATTCTAAAATAATGGTGTGATCAATGAGTGTTCCTTTTCTGACTCAATTTCATTCAAACCAAAACATATCTTTGTTTCTGTTATCTTCATTATGTACTTAAACCAATCATTAATTGCAAATTAATTCAATCTTCCTAAACTTGAAAATAATTTAAATAGTCTTCCCTCCATCTGCTTTTCTTGTCAAACAATTCCCGACTTTCTTGTTTCATTTTTTTTTTTATAGTTTTATAATTCCTTTTTATTTCAGATGCTGGCCTTGCGCGTTTTTACCCTATTGTATGGATTCCTGCCAAAATTTGAACCACTACTGTCCTCACTGTAGCGCATATTTGGGTACTTACGAATCTTGAAACGGACCTTTCGATCTTTCGAACGTAACAACTTTAAAGTATTTAGCAGCTTTAGTATTAGTAGATGAACTCAGTTATAATCCTTATCTTTTTATTTTCGTAATTGACTCTATTTTTTTATCGTTTTGTTTTCGAAGGGAACAATATTTTATCAATATAAAAATATAGATTTTATCGTAAACGTTTTTTTTTCTGCCTTAAAACGACCAACAACACAAACTTATACTTTGTCGAAACTGTTAAGTGAAAAGTACGTTTTATGAAAATTAATCGATTCCCGATTCTATTTCCTGATAGGAATTGTGAAAATAAATAGATGGCTAAATTAAATATTGACAGCGTCAGCTTCCTGGAAAATGTGAGCATGTGTAGGATCGAACGCATGTTTATTTTGCTTTGTGGATTGTTTTTATTCCACTGTGCACTGATTTAAATACAAATTTGCAAACAAATCGGAAGTGTTTAACACGTCAGCTAGAGTTTTAAGCGAATCACAGAGTTTTAATTTATTTCTGTATCTCAAGGGACCTTTGACATACGTAACGCAACTATCTAACGGTTATCTAAAATCAGCAAATATTTCTCTAAGGCCCGATCTTTCCACCTCCTAATAAAGTTCCCGATAACGTTATTTGTTATAAAGTTATAAATAACTTGATTTTTATGAATGGTTTCCATGGTGATTCGTAAATTTATGGTAAATTTATCGTAAACTTGGTACGTACAGTTTGTTAAATGGATCTTTTTACGCACGTCATAGATTTTTTCCGTAAGAAACATATCAGTTCTCTCAAGCTAAGAAATAAATTGTAAGTTTTACTTTACAAACATTCGTATAAGGACGTTCCTTTTCAATCCTAACGAATGATGTACTCATACGCACCTTAAATGCACCTCCCGCACGCGAACCTCACCCTTAAAACCTTGTGATATAAGGCTCACAGAACTGTGTCAGATTGGAGCACTTAAGCTGCGTATGAGTGTACCTAGATACAATAGTTACGTATAAAAATTGGTTTTACCGTTTGTCAACGACGTGCGTAAAAAGATCCATTTAACAAATTGTAATGGGGTAGTTCCATTTTCTTTCCGGAAATACTAAGTGTATAAAGGTAATGACGATGTATAGGCAAAATTTGATCACGTGGGATATACTCGTACATTTCTGAAGACGCTGTAGATACTTAAATGAACGCCCAAAAGCACCAGAATATTCTTAGCATTCAATGATTCAATATACAAAAGTTGCAAAATATTATCCTTCAGTATGATGGTAGTCAGAATTAAAAACATGTATCCCATTAAAACGATCTAATCCCTTGCAAGTAAATAGGCGTAAGTTTAACATTTAATATTTTATTGGAGAGACATTACTTTTAGTTCTGATTGTACATCCGCCTACAGGAGCTTGGGCTCGTAGTGTTCCAATGGGCATTATGATTTAAATTAACTAATTAAGGATTTTGTTAATATAATATTATTAGATTTTGTTAATATTCAATTTTCAATCTTGACTTGAACTTTTGTATTGCACAACGCTTAAACAAATGATTTGATTTGATTGGTTGAATAATGACAACGAATAAAGTATCCGTAACGTAAAATGTACATAAAATGAAAATTTGCGAGAGAAAAATCTACAACGAATTATCCTACAAATTTGCACCCAAAATTTGATGATTGATTTGATTTTGTGGAAGAATGTCCAGAGCCTGTAGTGATTATGTTAATAAAATAGTATAATTAACAAAAACAAGAAAGTTTTTAATGACTTGTTGTATCAATAGCTCATTTTCTACATTTTTCGTACAATATTTAGTACCTACTTTTAAAAATACTGAGTGGCAAGTTCAAATCTTTTTCAATAATTGAGGAACACTCTGTAGAAAAACTGCCACTGCGACAGACAGGGTTGTCAGATTGGGGAATTTTCTCTATTTCTAGTGGATTTTTTCAAAGGAGGAACAATATAATAGAATTTATTTGAGGTGACTGATTTAGGAGATTTTGGGCCATTTTCATAATAGAACTTTAAATTTAATTTAAAGTGACTTTAACCTATAGGAATACATTAGTTTTCCTATGCTTCAAGTGATTTTAAATTAAAGTCTCCTTTAGCACTATTATGAAAACCGCCCTTAATCATGTTATTGGAGGAAAAGTACCAGACATCTGGCAGCTCTGGCAACAGATTGTCAGGAGACAGATTTCGGGTCGACCCAACTCATCAACGGACAAATAATCAACTCGCGTTTCATTAACACCCAACTGATCAACGCGACAAAACATCAACGATCCAACTCATCAATAGACAACAGCGATAAATAACGAGCGTCTAAATAAAAACCTGGTCAAGTAGGTTGTGATCGAGAATTTATCCATTGCATTTACATAATAGAATTACTAAATGTAGCCTACTTGACCAGGTTTTTATTTAGACACTTGTTACTATATCATATCATGAGTTAAATCTACTCTGAATTGTTACACATTTAATTAATTCAATATTTTATTATGACATTTTCTGACTTGTCCTTTGTTTTCTTCAAAGAAACTTGGTTATCGTAAAGCAAAGATATAAAATACAAGAAATATGAAAAATTAAGAAAAAAAAAAAACGAACGATCGTTAAAGTAAGGTAAATAAAGTAAGTAAAGTAAATGTTTTTTAGTCATGATGCTCTGACACAAGTACAATTACAATACATACAGGCAAAAGACACGTCGAGTTCTTACAACTATCCAAGAGACAACTACAGTGGAACCTCTTTAAGCCGAACATACTTTAATCCGAACATACAATATTCCGAACGCCGAAATCGTGAACTGATACCTACTCTGAACGCTACCTCGATAATCCGAACGTTGCTTGCACAGACTTGTTTAGCGTCTTGCTTCATCACAATACGTAGTCGTATTGTGCTTATTGTAGCGTGTAGATATTTTTATTCGTGCAAGATGTCAAAAAGAAAGCACTTAACATTAAAGATGAAAGACAAAATTGAGTTTTTGAAAAAAATTGAAGTTGGTGTAAGTTACTCCAATATTGCTTTAGAATAAGGAGTGGGTAAAGCAACAGTGTGTGATATTAAAAAAAAAATATTATGAAATATGTAATAACGATGGATAAAGACCCCGGAAACAGAAAAGCTTTAAAATTTAGTGCAAATCCTGATGTAGAAAAATGTGTATGTACATGGTTCTTTTATGTTATATTAAAAACAGAATATGTACATATGTACAAATAAATAAAAATTCAACACTTCATTTACGCCTATCCAATAATCCGAACAATTCGTTAATTCGAACGACCCTTTACATTTAATTGATCGGATTAAAGAGGTTCCACTGTATATATTTAAATAAAATTTCATGCGGAAAAATTCCTAGAAAATGAAAAGAGAGCAACATCCAGAATCAGAAAGTCATGTAAAAAGATAGACGCCTGCATAATTTGAAAGTGAAACAAATCGCGTTTGTAACGCCATAAATATTTTTAAACTACAATAAAGATAATAGTAGGGTGAACCAGTAGGGTCAACGGGACATTTCACTATTATTATCATTCAACTATTATTGATGTTAGTTGATGTTATGTTGCGTTAATCTGTTGGGTGTTGATGAACTGGAAATGCGAGTTGATGATTTGTATGTTGGGCCCGTGTGACACCATGCAAGGTTTGATAACATTTTTGTTACAAAGTGAGCAAGATGAGCTACCACAGTGAATTCTGATTGGTTGAATTGGCACTTCTCGCTCACTTCGTATTTTCGTAACAAAAATGTTATCAAATCTTGCATGGTATCATACCATGGCCAGCTACATTAACATTCACTGACGTGTACGTATGGCCGTTTCAATTCGACTTTTAAAAATTTTGACGGGTACTCCCCTCAGCGCCTCTTGTGAGTTTTTAAGTAATTGCGGTTGTCATTACGTTTTACTCTCAGTAGTTCTGTAGTATCTTATGAGTATCTTTAATAGGGAGCGCTGAGGGGAGTACTTCATGGCATGCTTTCTTGGAATCGAATTTTAAGCGAATTGAAGCGGCCATACATACACGTCAGTGAATGTTAATGGATCTGGCCATGGTCACACAGACCTTGGGGTCGATCCGATAGATTGCAATGTTAGGGAACTGTATTTACCGTCACTAAATAATTACAGTAGCGCAAACAGCCGCCATTTTAGTGCAAAATATTGGCGGGAAATTTAAATGCTAATGCCTCGTTTCTATAACATTTATCATTATACCGTGATTTTACTTACATTGAGGTTAAATTTTTTTGGAAATCGTCATTTTAAAAAAGTTACGCAAAAATGGATAGAAAAAAAGCAGTGGCAGTGTTAGCCTTATAAGTTAGATTAGATGTTAGACTTCCGTTTCGCGTCTCTTCCTGTGCGTTTAAATCTACCAATCATAAGGCAAGTTTGATCAAACTGACTGATGGATATAGAGGCGCCCCTAAAATTTAGAAAATTTGCTCAAACATGACGTCATGTGATGTCATTAGTTTAGTTTGTCAGTCCAGTTTGATCAAACTGACTAATGATGTGACAGGGGCTTTAGGTTTCTAATGTCATATCAAATAAAATTTGTCCATTTTAAATTTGGAACATCTGTCAGGCGAAGAAAGTTAGTGAAAATGTATCAGAAAAAATTACCCTTGGACAAGTCACTAGTGCTATTAACAATTTTTATAATCGTTTAGGAGGTAAATGAAGAAATTTTTGAAAACTTGTTGTGGTGTTTGTTTTGAATTAATGAATTTCTTTTTTCCGTATGTTTTAAGTTTACTTACTTACTATTTTTACAAGTCAAAACGACCACCCGGGCATTTTAAACCATTTTTAAAGTTTTGTGTGACAGACGTTAAATTTGATTAAACTTGACGAGAAGAAAATCACTAAGAAAGTCGGCCATATTAGTGCAAGAAAGTGCTTCTTCGTCTTACACATTAAACATATGGGTTGCGTTGCGGTACTGTGATTATCTAGTGACGGTAACTGTATTAACAGAAGCAAGTTTCTTACTTCCCTTTATAGATGGCGCATAACTCTCTGAAAGCTGACGATTTTTAATCTTTAAACTTTAATTTCATGACTTTGTGTTTAATTTGAAATCTAAAAGATTCTTTTGCGTGCAAACCGTAAACAACGTTTCAAATTTTTAAAACTGTTCAATTTGAACAATAAAGTATTGGCCATCATTTTACTTTCTCAGCGAAATGAGTAAATGATTGCCTACCTTCTGTTAATTGTTCAAATTCACATTGAAATTCATAGTATTGGGAAGAACAAACGAGAGAGGCGCCGCCCTGGTGTTTATACGTGAACTTTCGTATGTGAGATCATGGCCAGCTACATTAACATTCACTGACGTGTATGTCTGGCCGTTTCAATTCGCTTAAAATTCAGTTCCGAGAAAGCATGCCATGGAGTACTCCCCTCAGCGCTCCCTATTAAAGATACTACAGAACTACTCATAGTAACGTAATGACAACTGCAATTACTTAAAAACTCACAAGAGGCGCTGAGGGGAGTACTGTCAAAATTTTTAAAAGTCAAATTGAAACGGCCATACATACACGTCAGTGAATGTTAATGGAGCTGGCCATGGTGAGATAAACTGTCAGTGGAACAATCAAATATTTACTGTTGTGTGCCTCAGTGTCATAGTTATTATTGTTATTATACCGAAAATGTATCGTTCCGTACGTTTTCTAAGCATAAACTGATCAAAAACCAAAGGTTTATTATGGTTATCTCACATACGACGGTCATTTTGAGCGCCACCTACATTCCATTGTTCTTCCCAATAGTCGTCTCAATTTTGTATCGGTTTTATGATCTTGCTATACAAAAAGCGACAGAGAGGCGACAAAGAGACGACTGGGACGTCTATACCATGCGTTTCGCTTTATCTTGTGAATAGCATGGAGAGACAAATATATACATATTTTATTAACCAGATATAAATTGCACGTTTGTAGAAAAGAAAGAATATTAAAATGGCATCCTTGTCGTACAGGGACATCAGAAATTATTTCAACTCACGTGACCCTGCCATCCGCCGTATAGGCAACACATTGTACTCTATAGAAAAAGAAAAGAGAGTTACGTAAATTTTAGCACATGACCCGCCTTTTGTTACCTTCTCAAAATGGGAAACGGGCGGGCCATGTATGTTTACTAGATTCATGCGTTATCCCTCGTATTCGTATTCGCCGGTTTCCTCGAACGAATAGCTCTTGGAAGTGGACACATTGGAGGTGGTCACTTTCCGATTTTCGGTGACGGTCTGTTCGACTGATTGAAGTACCTTGGCGCTGGCCTCCACGTTCTGGGTGCTGGAACCGTGCTCCTCGAGGACCTTGGTCGTCTGTTGGCCCTCGAAGGTGGCGGATTTCTCCATCATCTGCGTGTTGCCCAGGTCCTTTGTGACCTAGCACAAAAAAACATATCTAGTTTAGTCCAACACTATTAGAAATGCTTGCTTCTTATTGATTGCTATTGTTGCCAACTCTGTGTTTGTTTCTCTTTCTTGTGCCCTCTACTTCTGTTCTTTCTATTTAAGGATTCATAGGTGACCTTTGTCTTCTTTTTCAACTTCTTTTAACTTCTAACACTCCTTTCACTATTTTTTGGGTTCCTTCCTGTTTACTGCAATTGTTGCTGCCAATTCTGTCCTCTTATTCCACTCGTTCAAGGATTCACAGGTCTTCTTCTGCTGCTTCTTCTCCTTGCCTCGAACACTATTTTCACTGCTCGTTATGAAGCCACTCTAATTTCGCTCTCTCTTCATTGCCTCTCATTCCTTCCTATTTACTGAACTTCTTTTTCTGTATCCTATCCTTTCTATTCCTTCCTTTAATGGTCTTCTTTTGTCACTTCTCTTTGCCTGGAACTCTCCTTTCACTACTCTTCTGAAATTCATTCAAACTTTTTCTCTGTGTTAATCACCTATCAGTTTTCGACTGACTAAGAAGTGTCACAGCTGCACGAGACAATCCGCAAGGCTTCCAGGAAGGATAATTAACATAAACAATTACGTAAGACGGTCTTGCCGTGGGCGGAATCACCAGCATGAGTCACTGGCTCTGGCAGTAAGAGTCACAAATTGTCGATTGGTCTCGATTTACACGATCACGACTGTACGTACTATGCCCGCCAAAAAAAAAAAAATCTTGGACAACTCTACACATGCATTTTTGAGTTATTTTATTAGTTTGAATGCAGCTTCAAACAATTCATTTTGCTTGTTCTATGGTAACGTAAAAAAATAAACGGCCAATTTTTTTTAACAATAAATAATTCGTCGTATTTACAATAGAACATATTACCACAAGTAATAGAACTAGACAGATGGCTCATCAAATGTTTTAAATTAGACGCCCCAATTTGGAGACATACTCGGTTTAGTTTGGAGACAGCTTACCAAATATGTGGTGGCGCTGCTGTTACAATAGCAGAGTGGAAAACCGAAACCTGTAAATAAGTAACATTTAAACAAATTCTATAACTAAGAGGTGTGGTGCAAAGTTTAATAGAAGAATTAACAACATATTATAGCCGTACAACCATTTCCTGGCCCCACTCTAAACTTATTTCTCTATTACTTAAAAAGAGACATCTGGCGGTAAATGAGCCAATTGAGCTTTGGAATTAGCAAATGCTTGTGACAAATGATCAGTTTTCGAATTTCTGCATACAAGTGACATCTACTGAGCATTAAACAAACTATTTTAGAGCGTCCATTCGTTCCTAACTCGTTGGCTATCTGGATAGATCCATTATTTGTGTTATTACATGTCCCAGTTTTTTTGTCGAGCGTAGTACATTCATGCTAGAAAGAATTGCAACGAACAGCAATAAAATCGTTCGAATTTGAACCTTATGGTAAACAGGCGATCACACCAGTCGCTGAAAAATTTATTCTCATGATTGTAGCTACATATTGTCAAGCAAGAAGTAAATAGACATTGAAAAGGAGAGGGCAACCAATTCTTGAACCATAGAATAGAAAGCCTTCTTTTAACTTCATCAAATCTAGTTACTTCTGATCTATCTTCGCTCTTTTCAAGTTTTACTGAAACAGTCTGTATACATATACTTACGTATAGACTCTTTTTATTGCCCTGCATGTTTAGCAACTTCAATTTCCCTGAACGAGGTCTAAAATAATTCTGAATTTTTTTTATTATTTATTGCAGTAGTTATAAATACCCGATAAAAACCAGGAAATTTTTAATGTTTTATTAACGCACCTCCATCTTTTCATTTGGATTTAGATAAAACGTTTAATTCCTGCCTGCTAATACTTTGACGCTATAAATATTTTATTCGCACGTATATCAATTATTTGCAACGGCGCTCGTAATTAACATTATCAATTAGATAAGGAGTTGTGAATTAAATTACGTAGGTAGGTACTCAAAAAGTGCGTCAAAGACGTTGAACCTTTTCTTGACGTTTTATTTTATTTTTTTTAATATCCGAATGACGAACTTCATCCGTAGGTTTTAATTAGGATGTAGCACGCTGATTCATGTGAAAAATATTTTAATTACTACGCACTTGGGGAAATTGTCGTTAATTTATTAAAAAGTTTATAAAAAAGATGTGTTTAATTATGTACTTATATTATCCTTTTTCGTTATAAAATATACAATTTTTTCAGAGGTTTCACATCACTTAACGAAAGAAAAAAGATCTTTGTGTGTTTCTGTTTTAATTGTCTTTTAAAGTTGCTACCAAAAGTCGAATCTGTTGTAGACGCGATGCAGAAAATTCGTTTCAAATTTTAGTCTGCGAGTTCGTTATTTGGCATGTTGCTCCTTGCACAAACAGGACCTAGATCTAATGAGTAATGGTTAATGAACGCCATAATACAGTGATGATACAAACTATGATCGTATGCACAAAATTTCGATTTTCACTACTAATGAACTGGTGCGGTAATTACTTACAAACCAATCAATCTTCGTATGATTTTTATTTATCAATCAACCCTCGTATGCTCCGATTGAAGGCCAAAGTTTGAACATTGTCTTTTGTAAAAATATGTCTTTTATCAGGTCGATTATCATCAACATTTTATTTCTGAAAATTTTTATAGACTCATAGTAAAAATTTTGTCTCCTGTCTCCCTAAACTATCCTCAATCATCACTCGGTGATTAAGATTAACGCCTTTAAAGTAATCTTGCACACATTGTATTGAAATATCAAATTAAGTATTATTTGAGGACTTCTTAAAATTCATAATAAGTACTAACTTTTGAAGTGATGCTGAGAAATACTCGGCGAAACAATAAGACAGTTAATAGGAACGGTTCTGATTCACAATCAGTTTCATTCAGCAGCTACTCAAAATTTAAATAGGAATTCGGGTTTGCACCGTAGATAATATCGTCATCGACACGCATCGGTTCAAGTTTTCCACTAAGCTTGTTATCTATTGACTTAAACCGCAGGCAAACAATAACTTCGAGATAACTAATAGCCCTATATATAACGAAAATCGAAATCACTTTACAGAACACAATCAATAGTGAGTTGATCTAGTGCAACCGAACGAGTGCATTTCACTAAAAGTGAGTAGCAAGTACATTTCAGATTCTATTTTATATTTAAGTCACATTATAAAGTGAAGAAAAAATTTACAAATTGCAAAATTCAACAAGTTTTGGATCAACTTAGTTCTAATTTTTTACACTTTAAATAATTTTGACTGGGAAAACCGTAATGCAAAAGCTCAAGGTTCAAATTCAAAATTCCTAATTTCTGTTATGTAAAAGCGTAATAAAAAATCGATGAATTAAATAAAATAAGTTTGCAAGTACTCAGTCGAAATCAATAAAATAAATATTGAAAAAGCGTAATCTAATCAACGGCGCACCCATGAGCGTATAAATTACGAATTCTAAAAGAATGTGCCACGACTGCTTTCATACTCGAGTTAATGAATTTTAATTTTGTTCTTTTTTGGATATAGAACAAAATGGAAAAGAGGCAACAACCACCACCATATGACGGCGAACCAACTTCAATGCCCATGCCAATGCCCACGGGAATGCCAGCAACTACAACAGGTAGATGTTGTTTCCTTTTTTTTTTACCAACGAAATTACATAATCTTTTTGTTTTGTTTAGTAACGAATATAAGTGTTGCCCAACCATCCGTTCACTTCGGACCTGAGCCTCAAGCCATCACTTGTCCACATTGCCACGCACAAATCGTCAGCAATGTAGAATCGGCAGCTTCCACGAAAACGCATTTGATCGCGCTACTTCTATGCTGTTGCATGTGAGTATAGATTATTTAATTGAAAATATAGTAAAGAGGTCTTATCTGTTTAAACAAAAAGTAATTGGGTAATTAATCTTACATCATTATCTTGCCCTTCGTGGAAATGTTTTCGATTATAAAATACTTCTCTATAAATACACAAGTGAAATATTTCTGAGCAGTATTAAATAAATCCAAAAACTTTCACGACTAAACGTGAAATGTTTGTTGGTTTCGTAAATAGTTATTTATATTTTCTAGAATTTTCGCTCAAAAATACAAAAAAGATCTTGTCCTTATCGACCGATTTTATGGAACGTAAGAATAAACGAGAAATTAAAAATTGCCAGTTTTAATTCAATTACTAAATTGAATTTGACTTTGGCAATCAACAATTAAAAAATATGGATCGGAATGCATCATTTTCGTGATCATCTTTTGGTGATTTCTTCTTTTGGTTTCTTATACACTTTTTGTACATTATTTTTCTTTTTAATTTCAACTAAAGTTTTCCCTCTTGTTTCTTCCTCCTCTTTCTTCTTTTGCCTGTTTCATTTGCTTTCATAAACGATCCTTTCCAATATGTCCAGATCATTTAATTAGTTTATTTCTAATAGATTTTTCATCGATTTGGTCCTGCTCTGGTAAGTCTTCTTAGACTTCTCTCTTTTCTCCTTTCACTTCATTGCAAAAGTTCCTTATTTTTCCTCTCATAAATCTCCAATTTTTTTCATTTCTTCTAATGTCTCTCAATCCTGCTCTTCCAATTTTTTTGTGGACCTCTTATTTGTCTCCTTTTACTTCATAGCCACACTTCCTCACTTTCTTCCACTCTTCTATAATTTCAACCAAAGCCTTCTCTTTTGTTTCTTCGATAGTCTGAGTTCTATTTTGTGGTTTTTCTTTCCTCCCTTTCTTTCTGCCTACTTTCTTCAGTAAGCCTTTTTAATATGTCCAAATCAATTAAGTTTGCACTCATTATTTTACCAATTTCTTTTACTTCTCCCTTCTCTCAAAGTTGCTTTGGCTAGCCCTCGTAAACTCTTCCTTTGCTTTTAATCGCAACTGAGAACACCCTCTTTGTTTCCTTAATTTTCTTAATTCCATTTTGTCGTCTTTCTTTCCTTTTTGTTTCTTGAATGAAGTACTTTCCGTTACTTATCAGTGGCGATGAGGACGTTTTTAGATAATCGGAAGGCAGGCCAAGGCTTTCATCGAATGACTTGTCGCATCGATTTCTCAATGTATTGATGAAGTGATTGCTGAAAATATAGAGGAAAGCGTGCAACATATCTCTAATAAAAGATAAGCTAGCGTAAACGTTTCCTGTAAAGTGAGACCAAGTGACAGCTGTATCTTCATCCTTTCGATCACGTAAAATCCATTTACTTATCATTGGCTTTGCATTCTTTTAATTTAGTTCTCTTTTTTATACTACTCGTTAATAATGACTTTTCAAATCATTGTAAGCTCCTTTTCAGAAATGTTTTCCAAGTTGAGCAATTTGAATACTTTATTGGAGAACGTGCAACATATCTCTAATAAAAGATAAGCAAGCGTAAACGTTTCCTTTAAAATAAGACCAAAAGATAGCAGTAGCTTCATCCTTTCGTTCAAGTAAAACCCATTTACTTATCATTCGCTTTGCTTTCTTTTAATTTAGTTCTCTTTTTTTATAATACTCGTTAATAATGCATCACTTGACTTTTCAAATCACTGTAAGCTCCGTTTCAGAAATGTTTTCCAAGTTGAGCAATTGGGAAAGCATTTATCCTTCACGTACTTTATTGGAAACGTAATTTTGTTTCCTTTTTTAAATTTGCTTCGATCTTCCTCTCTTCTTGTTTTTTTTTTTGACACCGTTCCTTGTAATTTCTGTGATCTCGATATTTACTCCTACCTCTTCTTATTCACTAGTGATTTTTTTGATTAAATGTTTCTTGTCGTCATGTGATGTCAAGCTCATAAAATGGAAGACAACACATTCTGCGTCACCTTCTCGAATAACTATTATTTTAATCGGATTATTTGAGCCAGTTTGGTTATTAAGTAATAGTAAATTGTCGAAATTAAATCAGATATACAGTGTGCCCATTTTAAAACGTGACCCCTTACAATCAGAAATAGTCAACCCATTCTATTTCCGTGCCTATGAAAATACGAAGTTATTTCTGATTTGATTGATGGGTTGCCTATTCTAAAGCCTTCAGGGGCGACAATTTAAAATTGACAATCTGTGTATGTACACTTTTTAATTGAACGAATTATTTAAAATCGACCTGATTGGTGTAAACTCACCAAGAATCCAAGTGATAACTTATGAATTATGCCATAGCAGTCAATGTCATTCAACGTCGTTATCGCTAATGTATGTTTAGCCTAACCTTGCTTTCGTGTTCGATTACAGAAAACTAATGGAAAAGCGAAATATCTTTTTTTATCAGATCAATTGATAACATGTACTGCCCGTACTTATACTTCTTTCCTAAATTTTGTTATTGATTTATCGTATTTTTCAGATGCTGGCCTTGTGCTTGGATGCCATACTGCATGGATTCCTGCCAGAATAGAAACCATTCTTGCCCCAACTGCGGGGCGTACTTAGGAACTTACGAAAACTAATTTAAAATCGATAGGTTTAATAAATAGAAGTATTTTTTTAATTGAAGCTGCTCGTTTTAAACAGAGCTCTTATTTTTTTTAGACGTATTGAATAAGTAATTAATTTATTGTAAAGTGTGCAATAAATTTTATTACTATTTAAGTCAACAAAACTGTATATATGTATATGACGAAATAAATAAATAAATTTTATGGTTTCTAGATTTTTAAACTCTTGCTGACGTAAATGCTGCTTTCTCGTTTCTCCTCGGAATTTCCTCCGCTTGATACAAGAATAAGTATCGAGGCTGAGCGAGTTTAATAAAATAATCAGTGGCGTGCATTATCTGTTCGAACTAACAGAAGTAATCTTATACAAGACCGGATATATCTAGGGATGCCAAACGTCCGGATTTCTATGAACGTGTTTGCGGGGTTTTAGAGCGTTGGGGAAATCCAACCAGGAAATGCAAATAATCTTCAACGGAAATGTTGTTGATTCAAACTAACTACCGTTTATGTCGACTGATATTAACGATTCACGTGGGTGCCACCTTATTTTGTACCTACTATCAAATTAAGCACCAACTGGACAAGTTTTAGACCAAACCTTATATCTTTGAGTAAGTATAAAATCGTTCTGCACACCACTGTAAAGCAACATACTCTTTTTGCTTCATTTAGGAGTCAAGGTTCTTCAGCGAGGTTTATTGCAGTTTACTGTTGATCGTCCTGAAAAATATGTAGTATTTGGTATGATACTTAGAGAGCGGTGGAATTGTTGCTTGTGGTTCTGGGTTGATTTAAGGTTGGCCGTTCGTCCTGGATTAAAACAGGATTATCTCATAAAAATCCGGAGTGCTCCGAGCAATCGAATTACTGGTAAAGAGTGACGTCAACAAAGATGTCGCACACAGCACACACGCTATATATACAGATATAGAATGCATAAAAGAGTCCACGTCTTGCAACAGAAGGCATCGAAAAGTGACCTGTGTAAAGTTGCATTGAGTGCTTTGTTCTTTGACAAACGTAAGAAACGCTAGTTTAATTTTGCAAGGGTATTTAAAAATGTTTGATTTCACTTTATAATGATAGGTCAGTGTTAAAAGCCAAATTTATTTCTCATGATTCTTTAATAATCCTTATTTATCCTTAAACCAATGGGGTAAGATTTATTATTACCTAAGTGTAAGTTTTGGTTTGCTACGTGTTTAATAAATTATAAAACTCAATAATTATTTTTAACGTGTTTCGAGGTCGTGTAATTTATTCACCCTAATTCTGCTTCTTGGTTTCATTAAAGCATTAAACATCCCTCTCCAAGCATCTAAGTAGGTATCAAGGGATACGAATTTCAATTGCAATGTTTAACCAAAATGATGTGTGATATTAATAAATAATAATTAATTTCGCCTGTAGGGTGACCTTTTACCTACCTAGGTGTGGCACTATTACTTTCTGAAAGTACACAGATCGTTATGAGGGTGGGTGCTACAACAAGCACGCAACATTAGGGCGACTCTAATGGATTAAAAATAGTTCGCGGACGCCATTGTTGCGCAAATTGCTTGACCCACGCAAATTAAGTTCCCAGTTTTATTTTGCGTGTTTGAGCGTTAACATCAAATTTGTCGGAAGGTAAAACAAAATAATTTATTTAAGTAATTTCTTTTCTACGTTTATTTAGTTTTTGCCTTGTTTTTCTTTATATTTTCTTTGTTGTTGTTTGTGATTCTAAATGTAACGAAAGGTAAGGCATAAAAATCCTCATTTTGGCTTAAATATTTACGAAATTTTAGATTCTAACTTTGGAAGTTTACAAAATTAAAATGTAAAGGAGTGCTCATGATTTAAGATTAATATTAAAAAAAGTACAACAAATACAAAACTATATTAAGAAGAATTAATTGATTCTTAGATTTTAACCATTTTATTTTATTTGACATGCGAAAGGAATTGGCAGTTCCAACTTTCATTTGTGATAATGAATTAGTAAAGATTTTCAATACGGTTTTTAAAAGACACAAAAATTTAAAACAAATTGTTTTTCAATGCAATATACATAATTAAACGAGCATAGACTCTTGTTTCCGCCGATTACGTTGGTCAAACAATCATTAAAAAAAAAGTAATTGCTTAAAAATAATTAATAGATAAAATTATAAAATTTAATTTTTTTAACTAATGCCTGTAAATTGAAAACAAAACACAAGCAAAAGAAAATAACTTGTCAAGTTACATTTCTTAAATTAACATTTACATTTTAACTAAAACT
Organism: Dorcus parallelipipedus; assembly: GCA_958336345.1. NCBI lineage: Eukaryota > Metazoa > Arthropoda > Insecta > Coleoptera > Lucanidae > Dorcus > Dorcus parallelipipedus. Next base: position 14,204,768 of record OY284475.1, read on the forward strand.
AAATTAACTAAATCCACAAAATTCAGGATGAGATCAACAATAAATAATGAAAAGTAGAAAAACAAAACAAAAAGGAAATAACAGACGATTTTAAACACTCTTGCTTCCAGTCATTTTTTTCCAATCGCACGGTATTTGCAATTGGAACAAATTAGAAAAATATTTGCTTTTGTATGCACAGTATTTTGTTGTGTTCATTTACATATTGTTAATTTGCTTTTATGCGCAATAGAATTATTTTTGTTTCATTAAACTTAAAGCTGCCTTTCTTGTGTGTTTATGTGACTTATGCCCGACTTTTTCATCGCCTTATCTTGAGGTTAAATTTATCTGTTAGATAAATTAACCTTAGGTTAAATATGGTGAAGATGACCTTCTTCTACTGCCACTATGATTGTGCCAACATAACGTGACAAGTTTATTTTATTATCAGCAGTAAGGAGAACTTCAAGGAAAAGCGTTATTTTTAAACGCAATTTTTTCACGCAATTTCGTTGCCAATTTTATAATTCGTGGAAAGAAACGTGGATTCATTTTGATTTCAGTCGGGAATAGTCCCCCCAGCACAATTTTGAAAGCTGTAGTAGTGAAGCAAAAGACAAACGTTCTGATCCACCGAAAGAAACTCAAACATTTTTTTCTTCCTTTGCTTTCTACAAGATATTTTTTGCTATTCATTATGTGAATCTTAGATTGATAAAAAAAAGGAAAATGAAGGCAAGCAATCAAAGAGCTGTGAAATGTTTCGAAATAAAATAATATACTTTTTTTTCTTTTACAGGCGAAACTAAAACACTTTCTGCTTGTTTATTGTGAAGTGCAAGAGCAAAACATCTACAACCATGCCGATGCCCTTGCTAGCACCAGACCTGAAAGGTGAACGTTCAAGGTTTCGCTCAAGAACAAGTCCGCAATTTATATATATTTTTTTTCAGCGTCGAAGGTAACTGTTCCAATGCCCAGTATGCAGTTCGGGCCTGATCCTCAAGTACTCGCCTGCCCTTATTGCCACGCGCAGATTAGGTCCGAGGTGAAATCCAAGGCAACTTTGAAGACACATCTGACGGCCCTTCTTCTGTGTTGTTGTTTGTGAGTGCCAATTAAGATAAACTTCATAAATTCTTTGATTAAAATTGGTAGCTATCGATTTCATCTCAGGTTCCTAAATAATTTTTTTTTAATTTAATGCAGAATTTTCTTGTTTGAAAGAAGCCACCATCTAATTTGTTTCCCTCAAAGCTTCATTGTTTTTCATTGTAGTTATAATAAGTAAGTATTAAAAATTTGACATTACTGAAAACAGCCTCCATGTTCTATTTATATGTATTTAATTAATTGTCTAATTAATTGACTGCAACAGACCATGAAACATTTGCCCTAGGCAAAGACAAACAGTGGCGGAGTAGATAAAAAAATATTGAAGGAGACAAAAGGGGTTCTCCAACATATTGGCTAATGTTTAAGATGGCCCTCTTACCCATGGGGTAAGATAATACCCTGGCCCGTCCGCCACTGGATAGGAAGTTAATAGAAACAGAAATTAAAAAAAATAGTCAACTTTCAAAAAATGCTTTGCTGGCTGATAGATTTTTTTAATTTGTTTTAAATTATTTGTATAAAGATACCTTTAAACTCAATAAAACTAAAAAATGAATCAATAAAATTTAACAAGAGAATCATTTATTATTTATTATGTAATAATAAATATGTACTACAAAACATAAAATTGGGAAGTTTAATAGTGCATTCGTTATCGTCTTGTTTTAACTTCACTTTATTAATTTAATTTTTGTTTCAGGCTTTGGCCTTGCGTCTGTTTGCCATACTGCATGAAGTCCTGCCAAAACAGGAACCACATGTGCCCCAACTGCCAGGCTTACTTGGGCTCCTACGGAAATTAATTACACCAACTTTTTCTCGTCCATATTTACTGCACAACTCATATCTACATATAATATCTACTTTTTTTTAATATTCACTGCACTCATGATGATGTAATTAATACATTGCAGATGTGCAATATATTTTATTACGGTGAACACTGAAAAATATTTATTATTATTACTATTACAGAATAAACGTATAACTAACTAATCGAATTTTTTTCTTTCTATTTTCGACAGTGAAATAAAAAGCCCGAAATTTGAATTAGGTAACTGCAATTTTCCTTTGATAATAACGGCTTGGGGTAGTCCTTTCCTCTTCATGTGGACAAAAAAGGCTCATGGACGCCATCCAGTCACAAGTTCCGGAAGCAAAAATTCGAGGGAAAAAGATTTTATTTTTTATTTTAAAAGAGATTAGGGCGCTTAATTTCTGGACTTTGTAAATTTAATGTTTTCTAATTTTAAAGAAATAAAAGCAGAAGCAGAATTTCGAGTTAAAAAGATATTTTAAAGAATTGACCAGTACATTACATGGAGAGGAGCTATTTTTTATTGCAGTGAAATCGTCGAGTACTTGCTTCGGCCCTAATTGAGAGAACTCCACCACAATTTCTTACGCCTGGCAGGGCATTAGTCATCAGATTTTTGACCTATAAATTGTATAATAATAACCGATAAGTTTTTTTTCTAATTTCATTGACAGTGGTAAGGAGAACCTCAACGAAAAGCGTTATTTTGAGCACAATTTCGCATTTTCTTTTAACGAACGCAATTTGTGGAATAGAATCGCGGATTTATTTTGATTGAAGTCGAAAATTAGCCACCCCGCACAATTTTGAAAACTGTTAGAGTGAGGTAAAAGGCAAACGTCTTCAAATTAGTTTCTGATTCCTTTAGAAGCGCTCGTTGTTACTTTCTACGTGTACATAACAGTAATCTACTTTAAAGACATTTTTGCTATTCATAAAAAAAAATTGTGTATTTTGATTAATGAAAAAAAGAAGAATGAAGACAAAGAGAAGTGGCTATCTTAAAAATCTCAAAATTTCCCAAAATAAAAAAGACAATACAACTTTTTTCCTTTTTCAGCCAAAACCAAAACACTTTTTACGCTTGTGATTATGTGTGATAATAATAATCTTTATTTTCCACAACATTACAGAGAAAAGAACATGATTTTACAAAATATGTTGAAGTTGTTAGCAAAACACATGGACGAAGTTCAGTACCTGCATAAGTACCTCTGCTTTAACTTAACCCATAAAGTAAAATACATTATATTAAGCTACGAGACGCAATGAGACAAGATAGAAAAAATACTTTTAATAATAATAATAATAATAATAATAATTTATTTGTGATAAATACAAAAGTATTTCACACGTCATATAGGGCATATGTATAAAAACAATGTAAAACATATAGTAAGTTATACAAGAAGGTGCAATCACATAATAGAAAATACATGTAGATAGTTTAAAAGACATGAGAATGGCGAAGAAAGTCCTCAAAGGAATAAAAGGAATGCGTTGTCAAATACTGTTTGATGATAGATTTAAATTGTGGTAATGGCTTCTTACGTATATCAGGTGATAGTTTATTGAAAAACTTGACTGCATAATAATTACTGCCATAACGAAATCTATTCAATCTGTGTTGAGGCACCACTATATCCGACTTAAACCTGGTGTCATATTCGTGGTTATACTGGTGGTCAATGAAATTATTAATATTAGACTTTATAAAGAGTAAACATTCTAAAATGTAAAGTGACGGAAATGTTAATATTTTCAGTTTTTTGAAGGTTTCCCTGCAGCTATCTCTATATCCTAAGCCACCCATAATACGTATTATTCTTTTCTGAAGTATAAAAATTCGTTTGGCCTCAGAACAATGGCCCCAGACTAAAATTGCATAAGACATTACTGACTGAAACAGACCGTAGTAAGCAGATAATACAGTATTCCAGGGAACAGAAGTTTTTAATTGTCTTATAAGATATATGACTTTAGTGAGTTTGTTTGCAATGTATTCTGTATGTTCATGCCATTGTAAAGTGGTATCCAAATATACTCCTAGATATTTGATGGACTTCACACAGTCAAGGTTATCTGCTTGAAGGTCCAAATTTCTTAGAGAGAATTTCATGAAATGCGTTTTTTCATCGTTTAAACTGAGTTTGTTGCTTAAGAACCAATTCTTAATGCTTGTTACAGCTTCCGCAAAGTTCTGGGATCCATTAATAAAATTAATATCACTGTTTAGTAGTGTTGTATCATCAGCGAATAGAGTTATCTTAAAATTAGGAACACATCGATCAATATCATTAATATACAACAAAAATAAAATTGGGCCTAGAACATAACCTTGGGGGATACCGACTGAAATGTCTATTGATTCGGAAAGTTTATCCCGGCATCGAACAACCTGTCTCCTATCGCTTAGGTACGATGCTATTAGCTTTATGCTCATTAAATCAAAATTATAATATTTTAGCTTGGATATTAGGATATCATGAGAGATACAATCAAATGCCTTAGTCAGGTCAAAAAATACAGAAAAAGCGTATTCATTCCTCTCAAAAACATTCGTGATATAATCGACAAGCGAGTTTATAGCTGTTACAGTTGATCGACTTTTACGGAATCCATACTGATGTCTACTAAATAAGTTATGCGTTTCAAAAAATGAGCATATTCTATTTTTCATTACAGTCTCTATAACTTTAGATAGCACTGGAACTAAGGAAATAGGTCGATAGTTACTACATTCATCAGGATTGCCCTTCTTCAATATAGGTATAACACAAGATAACTTTAAAGCATCAGGATATATGCCGGTTTCAAATATTTTATTTATGAGGTTAGTGAGAGGAATATACAATAAGTTAACAAAATTTTTTATAAGTAAAACGTTAAATCCATATACATCTAAGCTTTTAGAACACTTCATTTGTACAATGATATCACGAACCTCTATGAAAGTTGCATTTTTGAACTGGAAAACTTGAGCAGGTTTCTCGATATCGAGAAGAAACGAATCGAATGAAGTTGATGGTGGATCCATTTTGGAAATAGTATCCTTTGCTATGTTAGTGAAAAAATTATTGAAATCATTGACTGAAATTTTATGTTCTACAGGCAAATCGTCAGATGCACACTTTTTTTGCATGTTAATTATATCCCACATTGCTCGTGCACTGTTACGCGAATTTTTTATGTATTTCTCGTATGCAACTTTTTTTGATAATTCTAATTGTTTGTTGTAAAGTAACTTGTAGTTCTTATATATTACTAAGTGTTGTGAAGTAGGATACCTTTTTTTTACATCAAATAAAAAATTTAAGTGATCCCTCATTTTGCGTAAATCATTAGTAAACCAGTTCACTAATGGCCTTCCGTTACCCGATCTTTTTATTTTCTTTAAGGGAAAAAATTGTTTATGAAAATACTGAAAAGGGGCGCTAAATTGTTTGTAAATTAAAACGAGAATTGTTTACGATTAAAGCAGTTTTGTTTCATGTATGATTTCAATAACAAATGTAGGTCCGTATCCTGGTTAAATGTTTTTTTTTCTTTCAAGCGGAAAGCGACGGGTGACGTGCCCTCCTCCGACTAATCGTAGACCAACCACACACAGCTGTAAATCTGTTCGAAAAACGTACTGCTCTGGACACCCAGAAAATTGCAGATGCTTAAGTGCAAATAGGAAAGCTATGTCCATAAGTGTCATTTGGAGCCTTATTTGTAGGTGCAGACTGTACATGTGGGAGGGTCAAACTGTTGTCTTGGCTGTGAGATCTGTCGGTTAATGAGAAGCAATTACCTCGAGACTGAAAGGCCAAAAACACGCATAGTGTAGTGCCAAAAAAACAGTCGATCTGGGATCTTGCGCTTTAATTTGAGTTAGCTAGTTGTCGACGGACGAGCAATATACAGAGAGTCCTGATAGGCAAGGCATCGGGCAAAAGCGCCGCTCTCAAAATAATATAAAGCTCGGGGCGCGTAGCCGCAGTAGTACGGCTCACCGCACGCGTCCATTAATTAGGTTAATTAGAGATAGGTAACCCAACACCTCCCTAAAAGGGAGTCCGTGAAAAACGGGTGATTGCTACTGGTTTACCTGCAGATTGATCGCTGAAGGCGGCAGGAATCACATACTTCGCCCCAAAACATCTGATTAATTCATGAAATAATTCCATTAATTAAGTACACTGTTGTCTCACTGCGACACTTTGTGCGTTGGTTTATTAAATCGAACAAGTCTTTGAATACCAGCAGAGTTACAGACGCTGTTCTAAGACTCGAACTTGAAACTCAATTAATTATGGATAAGTCAGGAGTTGAATTCTCCAGTAAAACATCTGTGTAACATTATACCACCAATGGTGTGAATCGGAAGTAAAGAGATCGCGCCGATACCCGTAGTCGAAAACTACTACGAGAATAATTTTCTGAATATTTGAATATTTTCTGAAAATCGTAATTTTTTGATTAATTGTCTTGATTTTAAACACCAGGGTTTTTTACGCTCAAATTCTCAGTTTGCACAGAAGCGGAGAGTAGGAGTTTTTTGCCCTATAAAATTTTTTTATTGAAATAAATAGTTATTTAAATTTAATTCTTGCGTTTCATTATCAACTTGCCAATTTCCTTGCTAGAAGTCATTATTGTACTGTCGTACCAAAACAAAAGAACCGGAAACCACAACGTAAGGGCCATTTACATCCGATAGTTGAATCATAATTAGGTGATATTGGAAGTTACGTCTGCACCGAGCGAATTCCGGAAAACCACAACAATTATAACAGCTGTCGTTTTGGGGCAGTAAGACGACGAACCGTGCCGCAGGTAAAGTTTAGACGACCCTTCGCAATCGTAAATCTTAAGTGGGATTTCCTTTGATCCATATTTATTATTTATTTAGGTAAACTATTGGTCTGTTTACTTGTCAGTATTAATTAATAGACAATAGTTTAGAAGGGCGCGTTACAATAGACATCATAATTTCTTATGCTAATGTAAGTGTAAGCCATTTTACTGGATGACGGTACCTATATTTCTACGACAATAACAATATGCATTTGTTAGATTTTAACAGATCGGTCTGATTAGCTACCTTTCAATTTCATTAACATTTTATTTTTAAATAAGCGAATTGGCAGTGATTTATATTCTGATGGAATGAGATTATAGATTTTGGATATGTTATATGAGAAATTTCTTTCAAAGAAACTTCTTTTATGGACAGGAGCTGCGAGCAGGCCCTTATTTCTTATGTTAACATGATGGACGTCAGAACGGAATGATATTTTGTTAAATAAGTATGTTGTTATATTTGATAACCTCTTGAAATAAGCAACACGCATGGAGAAAACGTCTATCTTTCATATTAACCCAGCCACTGATTTTGAACGAGTGAGATATTCGATCAAATTTTCTGATTCCGTAAACAAGACTAAGACACGAATTCTATAGAGTCTGTATTCTTTTTTGTGTAAGAAATTGAATTGTGAATTCAACAAATTCTAGAGATATACCATTAATTTCTATATGGAAAAGATTATGCTGTAATCTTTTACTAAATTAGGTTACTTTGGATTTTTGTGGATTAATGAGTAGCAAGTCTTCTAGCAAAGCAGTTCCTAGGTTTATTAAGGTTGAGTTTCTGGTACGTTTTATTAAATTAACGGTCCGCTTAAAATAAATGTTCCTGAAGTTCTAACATGTGTAGCCATAGCAACGTGTACTTTAATGGGACCGTTAACTTAATGAAACGTTCTAGAAACCCGGTGAAATGAATAGAGGAGCTGCGTGTCGTCAGCATACATGTGGTGCGTACAGTGTTTACATATGAATGAAAATTAGAGGTATATAAAGTAAACAGGACAGGTCCTAAAGCGGATCCCTGAGGGACACCTGGAGATATTTAACGCAATTCATTTCCTTTTACAACGATATGGTTGAAAAAAGTTTATGGCACTATTAGAAATTCCAGTGTCCATGTTGCGCCTAGCACTGTAATGTTGGGTGATATCCGTTAGATCAAAGCCTGTGTCAGGTATGCAATCAACAAAGTAATAATTAAAGTCGTTAGGATTTTGTAATGTTTCAGGGAAAGGAATATCCGGTTTATTTCCAATATTTAACTTTCTCAGTTCTTTCCATAGGTTTTTTGGATTTCCGCTTCTAATTTTATATTCAAAATATGCTTTCTTTTCTCGTCTTATTGAATTAGTTGATAAATTTCTAAGAGTTTTATAGTACTTCCACTTTCTACAGTTTTAAACTTTTAAATATTCTTAGAGCATCATCTCTTAAGGATATTACTAACTCAATATTTTCAGTTAACCAGGATGCAGGGTTTCTCGAGAGTCTTCTAGCGATATAAGGTCCATGAATATTTTAAAAAGAGAAATTAATTGTAAGTTGAAGAAGTGTATTTTCTCATCAATGAATGTAATAAAATCTATGCAGCGGTAAGCGATACAGATCATTGTAGGCTCTAATCTAACCTAGATCTAAACTTGTTGAATTTGACATTGTAACAGGATCTAATTTGATGTTGACTTTTTAATACTTATTCATTTCATTTTCTATCCAGTTGTGTTCTGACATCAATGAAGTAATATTAGTAAGTTTTATTCTTAAGTTCTTTATCTTTATTAAGAAACGCTCCAATTAAAATACTTATTACAATCCAAAAACTATTAGACAAGTCTGTAGGTACTAATTAAAAAAAATCCAACTCCACTTTTGCTAAACTCTAATGTTGTGTACAAAATCAATTGTGATACGTACCTACCTGCAATAAATGCTACATAGGTCAAACCAGTCAATGGTTAAAGAATGGACTTAGGCATAACATAAAAGTGACTGCAAAATTGGAAGAAGATCTTGTGCATTAGCTAGTCATACAATCGATGATGAGCATCGACTTAATTTTGACGACATAAAAATTGTAGAAAAAGAACCAATTTATAAAACCAGATTACTTCTTGAAATGTCTTGCATTCAGAAACATAATGACGTAACTGTAGACTTCAGATCTGACACTGACGAATTAAATAATAGGGACGGTGATAGGGACATTCAACGGACACAATCGATTTATGATTGCATACGGTTTAGCGCTCAACGCATCTGAATCGATTCAACATCAATCGTGAAATTGTCCATCGTAAAAATTTTGCGAATGGAAAAGGGACCTTTACTTCCCTATACCGTTATTGTTTATACGTAAATATGTATATACCTATATTTTTTCAGTGTCGCAGGTAAATACGTACATTATTCAGTTCGGACCTAATCCTCAAGTAATCGTCTGTCCTTATTGTCACGAGCAGATTAGGACTGTGGTGAAGTCCAAGCCATCCACCAGGACACATATAGTAGCGTTTCTTATGTGTTTCGGTTTGTGAGTGTGAAATATATAGGTCTGTTCGATAGCTCTGCAATTTCTACACTTTTAACACCTTTACTCTATTTTTCTCGATCCTACTCGCACAAATTACATACATCTCACTCTCTTAGGAGCGGTTGGTGTAAAAAGTGTAGAAAAGTGCAGAGCTATCGAATCGACCTTATGTGTACTCAAATGTACTATTTTCTATACGTAATCAAATTTAACAAGAAAATCATTTTGTTATGTAAAAACATAATAATAGTTCCATCCATTCTCGGCTCATTTTATCCTTTATTTATTGATTTGATTTTTCTTTTAGGTGTTTTTGCATGTGCATACCTTACTGCTTGGATTGCTGCCAAAACAGGAACCACACGTGCCCCAAGTGCCGGGCTTACCTGGGCACTTACCAAAATTAATTACACCCACTTTTTCTCAAATTTAATGCACGACTCATATCTACATATATCTATTTTTTGTAATATTCACAGCACTCATAATATTGTAATTAATTCAATGCAGATGTGCTATATATTTTATTACGGTGAACTCTGAAAAATATACCTATATTATTTATATTATTACAGAATAAACGCATAACTAAACGAAATTTTGGTTTTTTAATGATGAACCTTGTGCCTCCAGCATTGAGAAACAAAAATATTTTCTTTCTATTTTCGACTGTAAGTCATTTGGTGCCGAAATAGTTTTTCATCTAAACTGTATGATAATAAATTGATAAGTCTTTTTCTTTTGGGATTGGGAGTAGGAATTACAAGTACAAATTTTACACCTAATTCCTCAGCCTCTAATTTTCTAAATTTTCAATGTTTCTAAGGAAAAATACTAGTTTTGAGCCAACAACGAAATTCAGTATTACAAGCAAAATCTTCTTCTATTTACATACACATAATTGCAGAATAAAAAATGAAAGACTGACGTATAACGACTTAAATAGGATCGAAAAGTTTTATGGGGATTACCCGTTTGATTGAGTACCTACTTACCTATAGCAATTAAGTATTTGTGGACAACCGTGACTCACGTTTATTTAATGCCTTGGCTATTTGAAAAAATATTATGTCGTACCTAGACGACGTAATCAACTTGTGACATGTATAACGACGAGTTTCCCTTGAAATTGTTATCTGGTGACTAAGGTCACACGTAAACAGTAACTTCGAGATAAGCAAGGTGTAGGGTATAACATAAAAATGACACCACCTGCCAGAACACAATCAGAAGTGAACTAGTTCAGTGCTACGATTAGTCCGGTATATAGTGAAATCGTTTTACATACATACAAGTGAGAATTTTTTTTAACTTTACAAGTACATACATGAATTTTAAATTGCGCAGATTAAAATATCTCTTCTTTTCTCAATTCTTAATAGAGAGTTGTTGTAAAAAGTACCTAATGGATCAAGGCAGTTAAAATGAATTTTGTTTCATCTTTTGCTTTTCGGTTTATTATCTTAGGCCAATGTATTTTGCCACGATTCGAAAAGGGTGGAAGCAAAAATCATTGTTCTTTTAATACGTACAAGTCAATGGGAGTTCTCTTTTTTTTTAGAATCACATTTCACTCCACTTGAGAGTAAACAAAAAAAAATTTCAGCCTAAGTCAATAAACACTCTCCCCCCCGGGTCTCGTTAAGTAGACGTAATCTAATCGATTATGTTAACCCACACATTAGCGAGATTACGTCCAAGGGATCAAAATATTAAACGCCTGCCAGCACCAAAATCGTTGAAATGGAAATTTTGCTTTCATCTGTTGCATGTTGTTACATTTTGAGTTATTTTTATGTAAAACAAATAGAACAACTAGCAACTGCATTCTTTTCACTTAAAAAATGGGAAAATAAATATATGTAGCTTAATGGTTCAGGTAGATCAAGGAAGAAGAAATATGGGGGATCTGGATTAAGAGTGAATAGCGAAAGTCCAAATTTACAAACAAAAGAAACTGAAATAAGAAGCAGTAGAAAAGTCAGCAGTAATTTCGAGCAAAAACGAATGCATTCTGTAAGATAAGGTCTTTGTCAAAGGGAAAAGATTTTATAAACGCTAGTTGGTGAATAGTAGAAAGTCAACAGTAACCCTGTGTAAAACTAATGCAATTTAGACGCTCATAAGTTCTATTATATTCGAGAAACTTAAACCCACTCAACCTGCTTTTGATAAAGTGATCCTTAGAGTAGAAATTTTTGAAGGTTTTAAAAAATTGGGCTTGCAAACCATAAAAAATAAGTAGCAATCCTACGCTTAAAACTAAAGCTGTCAGTCAGACAGAAAGCTCGATTATTAAAAAAAAAGAACGGAGCTTTGGTAAAGACTACTTTAGAAAAAATGAAGATGTGTCAAAAAGTTTGAATTTTTGTTTAGCAAGCAGTAAGCCAGTATAAAAAAATAATGCCAATTAGAACAGTCGATTACTTTCAATGAACTTAAAAGCGTTGAGCGTGTTTTTAGAAAAGAAATCCTTAGGATTTTTGAAGATTTTGAAAGCGTTGAAAGAAAATAAGAAGCAACCCTGTGCAATCTGATTATTTTCAAGCAATTTAGACCCGTTGAGGAGGCTTTTGTTAAGGGAATCGGAAAACATCAAAATTTGTTTCAAAAAATATAAAACTGATGGTTGACAGGGGGTAGAGGAGCAAGCAGCAACTCAACCCAAACCAACATAATCTAGTAGACCAAAATTTCTGCTATTTTCAAGAGAGCTTTACTTTTAAATTTATTTTAGTTGTTGTTTGATAAATTATTAATTTTTTTAATGAATAAATAGAAAACTTTTATACAACTACTTATACGAAGTCATCCAAAACTTCTTTCCTAAATCAGAAATACTTTTGGTATTTCGAAATTCTTGTCCCTGATTGATTGTCTTTTTACTTTTTCTTTAGTTTAAAATGAGTAAAGATCAACCTCCACCATACGACAGCGGGCCACAATCCATGCCCATGCCCATGCCAATCCCAATGCAAACAACCGCAACAGGTTCGAAACTCAACATTACTTCTTGGCAACAAACCAAACTTAAACGTTGTCTCTTTTCTTTCAGTGACGAATGTGACTATTGCGCCAGGAAGTGCGCATTTCGGCCCCAACCCCCAGGCCCTTACCTGTCCACACTGTCACGCCCAGATTACGTCATCGGTGGAATCGAAGGCTTCAACGAAAACGCATTTGATAGCGCTGCTGCTGTGCTGTTTTCTGTGAGTATGATGATGATTCAAAGTAAATACTTTAATCTGAGATAAACAGATAAAGTAAGCCCGGTTCTGATCAAAATGTTTTGATAATTCGTCTTCTGCGAACTTTTTTATGCAGGGCAATTTCGATTGCTTAGTTAGTTGGAAGTGTTTGTCTCTGCATCTAATTTTAGGATGTGTGTGGATTTCAGACAGCTCTCGGAATTGACTGAAATACTTCAAAAAAAAATTCCGTTTAATGTGGTGCTGCAGTATTACCAGAGTTAACTGAAAGAAATAAAAAAAAGGAAAAAAATAATATATTATATAGGGTGTTACGGAACTTGAGCCATTTATTGAAATTACCGGAAAATTTGATATAAACTCAACGATCAAAAAAACAAGTAAAACTCTTTTCTTATGAAAAGAAAAAAGCACTCAACCGTCAACGATGGGCGAAGTTTGCAGTTGTTATCAGATTCTGTAGTTTTTATTGAGGCAGGTCATATCGAAAGTAAATGGCAATGCGTTCACGTTATAAAGCAAATTTTTCACACAATTTAATTTATGATTTAATAATGAATAATGATCTATCTCAGACCACATCTTGCATTTTGTATCCCTCCGAGACATTTAGTTCTCAAACTGCTTTATTTCCGATTAATCAATTCATAGTCTCTAAGTCATTTATGACCCCCCAATGGAATATTTAAAAATTTGCAAAATTGTATAACTTTGTCGTCTTTTTCAAAATGAATCATATTTACGATAGTAAATAAAGACTGAGTTTCGGTAACATCCTGTATATGTGTACTATTCATTAATTTTTTTGTTTAAAATTTATTTTATTTTAATTATTCGTTTCAGGTGTTGGCCTTGTGTTTGCCTACCGTACTGCATGGAGTCCTGCCAAAACAGAAACCATTCGTGCCCCAATTGTGGGGCGTATTTAGGAACTTACGAAAATTAGTTCCCACCTGTTGTTAACCTGTTTTTATATTTACTCGCTCAAGATACAGTATTTTATATTACGTAATTTAAAGTTGGTTCTTGTCCAATGAAATTTGTATCACAAAATCTTTTAACCGGACACTAAATCTCGCACTATACACTTAACGTTTCGCGTTAGTGAAAAATATTTTTCACTTCTGACGAAGCTGTCGAACAACGGTGAAACGTTAAGTGTATAGTGCGAGATTTAATGTCCGGTTAAAAGATTTTGTGATATATTACGTAAGTTTCCAAATATCTAGTCTTATACAATAATTAGTCTTAAACAATAACAAAGCTTGATTGAATCGTGATTAAAAGTGAGGCTACGTTACCAGGGATCATGTTCATTATCGGTGGTACATGTTCATTTGTTTATCAGAGGTAATGCGATGTTAGAATCATTTCTAGAAGTCCTGTATTATTATACAGTGTTTCCAGAAAGTAACGGATAAATTCTATAAAATGGTTAAGAAAAATGCACGGACACGTCGATTTTTATTTTTAAATTATCATTTAAAGATGTAATTTTCAACCTCCCACCCCTCAACCCCTAAGCGCTAGCAACCCCAACTTTTTATGCTGTATACAATAAATAAAACGATAAAATGATAAATAACTGACATATTCAACAAAAATGTGCCAATATTCGAGCAGGCGTTGTTACGGCGCTAGCATAAGTGGTAAAAATAATTGCAACTTGTTTGTAGTTAAATGTCAAATAGAATTTATTAACATTACGCAGCGTGTTACTTGTTTAACGATTATATTGTATAATTATAGACGTAATTGTTCGTTGAATAAATAAAAAGTGCTCTGTACTTTTGAGGCCCATTTTTTGTAAAAGCTTTGGTTCAATTTCTTGAACAATTTAAATTATGCTGTAAACTGTTTCAGAAATTAAATTGAATGAAATTCTATCTCAAAAAAATAGACGTGTTATATCTACACCCCAAAAAATTCTTGTTCCAAAAAGAAATAGCAGAAGTTGAACCAAATCTTCTATATGGAAGAGGGTAGTCTAAAACGGTCTTTATTTTTAGTTGTATGTTTATTAAAGATTAACTGAAAATTCCTTGTCAATGTTCTTTCAAATATAATGTGTACCATTACGAGATAAATAATTGGTATGGTTGCTTTGTAAAGTATGAAGTACGAATTTTCAAAATTTTAGCATGTTGACATGCTCTTAAATGACAGAATCAAAACAATATATAAAAACATATCAGCAAGCCTTAGGCTCATTAGTTCATGTGGAAATTTGGCCGTACCAAATATTTATCTCGCAATGTTACGTTGAATTTTAATATATGCATAATAAATTTTATATTATTACGTTTTTTTGGATAAATCTGTTAAGTGGCGTACAGGACCAGGGGTCTGCTTCTTAGCTCTGCTTTTTAGCTCTTCCTGAGATTGCTAAATCAAACTAAAAAAGGAAATCATTTGTTCTGCCAATCATAACCGTAATAGAACAAATTTACCAGAGGTATTAAAGAACTTCGATAAGGCAAAAAGTAGTTGCAAATCGAATTAAATAAATATGCATGATTTGACAAATACTGAAGAGCATCGATCCCTGATTTCTTCAACGCCCTCTTCAAATGTATCCAGAGATTTAGGCCTAAACATCCCCGGAATTTAGGACAAATTCTGGAACGCTTCAATAAAGTTTTTATTAACGCTCATTTCTTTCTTTTTTTACGAATGAATTACGCAATTTCGCCCGACTTTTTTCGACATCTGCCGGCGGCGCGTTTGTTATTCCTCTACATATTTAACATTCTAACATCCTTGAAAAACATACATATAGTTTGAATATGCGTGACGTCACTATCGTACCAATATTTTTAAATAGAAGAGGCTCGGCGTGCAGGGAATTTTAATGTTGCGCGCTTTATTTTGACGCTGCTGTTTATAAACATTCTAATAAGCGAATTTCTGCTGCTGAGAATTCGTCTTCTTTAATTTATCTCATTCCAGTGTTTGCAAATTAATTTTGGTGAAGGTCGCTTCACATTTAATCTCATTGCTCCCTATTACCCACCCCCTTACCATAACGTAATGAAAAGATTCTGAAAATTAATTAGAACACTTTATTTATAAATAATTTCATTAGTATCCAGCAAGAGATGGCGCTGGAAAACATTTATTATTTTAAAATTCAATAAAACTGAAACAACTTTACTGCAAACAATTTGAGAATTCAAAGGACCTGATTTCTAAATGCCTTTAAATTTAATTTTTAACTTAAAGTCTTCAATGTCTATACTTATATTTCGCTTGCAATACTGCAAATAGTCTTTTAACATACCTTGACTTCTAAAATTAACACCTTCTTCTTCTTCTTCTTTCCCTCAAACAAAACAAAAGTAAAAACTCGACGTTTTCATTTCTGCGCATCCATCTTCAAGTTAATTTTCTTAGGACCTTTTTTAAATTACCCTATTGTAACGCGCCTACTAATTATTGCTATTAATTAATACTTACAAGTAAACAGACAAATAATTTACATAAGTAAATAATAAATATGGGTCAACAGAATTCCAACCGAGATTTATGACCGAGGACGGTCGGCCTGTCCCTTTACTTGCGTTGCGCCCGTCGACTCTAACAGTGCAATCCCCCAGATGTTATTACCGGGTGAATCACCCTCGGAATTCGCCCTGTGCTGAGCTACATTCGATATTATATAATTATGACACAATTATGGAATGTAAATGGCCCTACGTTGTGGTTTCCCAGATTCTTTGTTTGGTGCGATAGTACAGTAGTGACTTCTAGCAAGGAAATTGGCAAGTTGACAATGAAACGCAACAATTAAATTCAAATAGGAGTAATTATTTATTGTAATAAATAATTTGATAGGGCAAAAAACCGGTGGCGCCTACGGTCAACAAATCAATGCTGCAAGTCCGAGACCGAACATGTGTTTTATTGAAATCAAACATGCAGTAATCGCTTTTTATTTTTAAAACAAATTACCGAAACATTTCACTATATTTTGTGTGAGGTTTGGTTCAATTTCGTTTGTGCAGTAAATCATGTTAAAATTTAAACTAGAAAAATAGAACTAGTGTTCTATCTCCAAACCGTGTTGTTTGTTCTACATTTTTATCGTAAAAATTGAAACAAATACAAGAAATAGAGTAGTTTTAAAGCGAGTTATTTGATGTAGAATATTTTCTGTCAAAATAGAAAACAACGACTGGATGTGCACAGGAAATTCCAAAAGTGTTTAAAATGCAGATGACATTCTAGAAAGGCATGCTTCTTATAGTATCATTGACTCAGAAGAGGCGATAAAATGAATCAATGTTAGCGCGAATTTCTAAAATATAAAAACGCGTTATTACTTGCTCGAATCGTTCTGTATCCTTCATCACATAATAACAGGACTTAGGTATAGTCAAAACCGTTAATTAAATAAAACAAAACTGATAAGGATTTTAATTTTATTCTCGCCGGAAACTTTGAACGTTTCATTAAGTTTCTCTTCTAATTTTTATTAATCTTATCTCCTCCATTAGAAATTGAATTATTAATGAATGATTAAATTAAATGAAAATTAAATCAGTGCAGAAATGTTCTTCCAGAGAAAACTCTTAGAAACGAGCAAAAATAAACCTTTCTTTTCACCTAATCTCTGGGTACATCTTTTCTAATCCACTTTTTTTTTGTTTGTTTATATTTTGCTTTATCTAATTTACGTGAGATGTTAGCACGACCTCAGAAGATATATTGCGTTCTCGATTTTACCCTCGTTTTCATTTCCCAAGATATTTGCCTAATCTTTATTTCCTTTTCCCTCTGCATTTCCTATCTACTATTCGTCTTCTTATTTCATTTGATTCTCGTAAGTTATAAACAGTATTGGCCCAAAATATATATCATCTTGTTTCCACCTTAACTTTACTGGAACTTATGTAGTCGTATGTGCCAATTCAAAGAAATAAAAAAGGGTAGATTATAATAATAATAATAATAATATTTATTTCCATAGAGTACAAAGACACAATAAGGTACAAAGTACAAGAAAAACGTCACAAAAGTATGCTTGCTTAAGTTAAGTTTTTACAATATTCGCAAAATACAGATACAGAATAACAATTTAATATTAACAGAATATCCATTATTTGGTTTTTATATCTTTTGTAATTACACTCATTTTTAATATACTGTGGCAGACTATTAAAGAGTTTACAACCCATATAATGCAGACCTTTTTGAAATAGAGACGATCTATGTACAGGAAGTAAAAGGTAGTTGTAATTACGTGTATTGTAATCATGACTTTGAACAACTCCAAAATTATCTTTAAATTTAAATACAAAAAGTAGCACTTCTAGTATATATATATATATATATACATCCCGGTATCATTGGAAGCTCCTTTCATAACTGTTCCATGCGGCGTCCAATATGGCGACACGCGGTGGGTATTGCAAGTGTACTATCATTTGAAGCTCCTTTCTTATTGCTATACTTAAAGCGTCCGGTGATATACACTTACTTCCACTTAATCATCAACCAGGCGTCCTATTTGTGTATACGTTTTCATTCAATAGACAATGTAAGCTCCAGCAATGTTGCCATATTTATTAAGTGCAATTGGTCATGCATCATAGTCTTCTTGAATATGAGATCATAAAATGAAGAATTTCAAGATGTTTGCAATTAGGTAGACTAGATGAAATGTTTCGAAGAAGCAATTCGACAATCGCACAGAACCCAACTTGAAATTCAAGATAGTGTCGACTTATGACCAAAAACATTTACGATGAAGAAAAACCCCACAAGTGTCATATCAAACAAAAGATCTCGAAAATGCAATGTTCCAAGATGAGGCCCGAGTGATTGTCGAATTCGCCTCTTCAAGACATTTAATTTCATGTGCCACGTGTGATTTTTTCTTCGTCGTAAATGTTGTCGATCATAAGTCGACACCGTCTTAAATTCCAAAATGAGGTCACTGTGATTTTAGAATTCTCCTCCTCGAGAGCTTACATTTCATGTGCCACATGTGTGATTTTTTCTTCGTCGTAAATGTTTTCTATCAATAGTCGGCACTATCTTGAATTCCAAAATGACATTCGTGTGATTGTTGAATTCGCTTTCGAGACCTTTCATTTCATGTGCCACATGTGGTGATTTTTTCTTCGTCGTTAATGTTTTAAGTCATAAGTCAAAACCATCTTGAAAACCACGATGAGGTCCGTGTGATTGTCGAATTGGCCTCTGTGAAACCTTTCTTTTAATGTGTCATATGTGTGATTTTTTCTTCGTCGCAAATGTCCTACATCACAAGTCGATACCATCTTGAGTTCCAAGACGAGGTCCGTGTGTGAGGTCCGGTCCCAACACCGATAAAACAAATTCAGATTATCTTCTTAGTTGCTCCTTAGAAGCAATGTGCAAAATATGTAAGTGGCGGGATCTCTAATAATAAA
The DNA here is from genome assembly GCA_958336345.1 of Dorcus parallelipipedus. Classification (NCBI taxonomy): domain Eukaryota; kingdom Metazoa; phylum Arthropoda; class Insecta; order Coleoptera; family Lucanidae; genus Dorcus; species Dorcus parallelipipedus. Next base: position 14,223,695 of record OY284475.1, read on the forward strand.
GTTACGTAGTACTGCGCCGCCCCCAACACCGATAAAACGGATTTGTGCTCAGATTGTCTTTCCAGTTGCTCCTTAGAAGCAAGATGCAGAATATGTAAGTGGTAGAATCCCTAATAAAAATTTACGTAGTACCCCGCCACACCCAACACCGATAAAACGAATTGGTGCTCAGATAAAGGTTTTAGTTGTTGCTTAGAAGCAAACTGCAAAATATGTAAGCGGCAGGATCTTTAATTAAAAAGTTACATAGTACCGCGCCGCCTCCAACACCGCTAAAACGAGCCTGTGCTCGGATTATCTTTTTGGTTGCTCCTTAGAAGAAACGTGCTATATATGAAAGTGGCAGGATCTCTAATAAAAAAGTCACGTAGTACCGCGCCGCCCCCATCACCTTTAAATTGAATTTGTGCTCAGATTATCTTTTTTGTTGCTCTTTAGAAGCAACGTGCAAAATATGCAAGTGGCAGGATCTCTAATAAAAAAGTTAGATAGTACCCCGCCGCCCTCAGCACCGATAAAACGAATTTGTGCTCAGATTATCTTCTTAGTTGCTCCTTAGAAGCAATGTGCAAAATATGGAAATGGTAAGATCACGAATAAAAATGTTAGGTAGTACCGCGCCGCCCCCAACACCGGTAAAACGAATTTGTGTTCAGATTATCTTTTTGGTTGCTCATTAGAAGCAACGTGCAAAATATGTAAGTGGCAGGATCTCTAATAAAAAGCTACGTAGTACCGAGCCGCCCCCAACACCGATAAAACAAATTTGTGCTCAGATTATCTTTCTAGTTGCTCCTTAGAAGCAACGTGCAATATATGTAAGTGGCAGGATCTCTAATAATAAAGTTACATAGTACCGCGTCGCTCTCAATACCGATAAAACGAATTTGTGCTCAGATTATATTTTTAGTTGCTCCTTAGAAGCAACGTGTAAAATATGTAAGTGGCAGGATCTCTAATAAAAAAAGTCACGTAGTACCGCGCCGCCCCCAACACCAGTAAAACGAATTTGTGCTCAGATTGTTGTGCTCCTTAGAAGCAACGTGCAAAATATGTAAGTGGCAGAAACTCTAATAAAAGAGTTACACAGTACCGCGCCGCCCTCAACACAGATAAAACCAATTTGTGCTCAGATTATTTTCTTAGTTGCTCCTTAGAAGCAATGTGCAAAATAGGGAAGTGGTAGGATCACTAATAAAAATGTTACGTAGTACCGCGCCGCCCCCAACACCGATAAAACGAATTTGTATTCAGATTATCTTTTTTGTTGCTCCTTAGAAGCAATGTGCAAAATATGGAAGTGGTAGGATCACTAATAAATATGTTACGTAGTACCGCGCCGCCCCAACACCGATTAAACGAATTTGTACTCAGATTATCTTTCTGTTGCTCTTTAGAAGCGACGTGCAAAATATGGAAGTAGTAGAATCACTAATAAACATGTTATGTAGTACCGCGCCACCCCCAAGACCAATAAAACGAATTTGTGCTCAGATTGTTTTTTTAGTTGCTCCTTAGAAGCAATGTACAAAATATGGAAGTAGTAGGATCACTAATAAAAATGTTGCGTAGTACCGCGCCGCTCCCAATACCGATAAATCGAATTTGTGCTCAGACTGATTTTATTAGTTGCTCTTTAGAAGCAATGTGTAAAATATGGAAGTGGCAGGATCTCTAATAAAAAGCTACGTAGTACCGAGCCGCCCCCAACACCGATAAAACAAATTTGTGCTCAGATTATCTTTCTAGTTGCTCCTTAGAAGCAGCGTGCAATATATGTAAGTGGCAGGATCTCTAATAATAAAGTTACATAGTACCGCGTCGCTCTCAATACCGATAAAACGAATTTGTGCTCAGATTATATTTTTAGTTGCTCCTTAGAAGCAACGTGTAAAATATGTAAGTGGCAGGATCTCTAATAAAAAAAGTCACGTAGTACCGCGCCGCCCCCAACACCAGTAAAACGAATTTGTGCTCAGATTGTTGTGCTCCTTAGAAGCAACGTGCAAAATATGTAAGTGGCAGAAACTCTAATAAAAGAGTTACACAGTACCGCGCCGCCCTCAACACAGATAAAACCAATTTGTGCTCAGATTATTTTCTTAGTTGCTCCTTAGAAGCAATGTGCAAAATAGGGAAGTGGTAGGATCACTAATAACACACCGATTAAACGAATTTGTACTCAGATTATCTTTCTGTTGCTCTTTAGAAGCGACGTGCAAAATATGGAAGTAGTAGAATCACTAATAAACATGTTATATAGTACCGCGCCACCCCCAAGACCAATAAAACGAATTTGTGCTCAGATTGTTTTTTTAGTTGCTCCTTAGAAGCAATGTACAAAATATGGAAGTAGTAGGATCACTAATAAAAATGTTGCGTAGTACCGCGCCGCTCCCAATACCGATAAATCGAATTTGTGCTCAGACTGATTTTATTAGTTGCTCTTTAGAAGCAATGTGTAAAATATGGAAGTGGTAGGATCACTAATAATAATCTTACGTAGTACCACGCCGCCCCCAACGCCGATAAAACGAATTTGTGCTCAGATTGTTTTTTTAGTTGCCCCTTAGAAGCAATTTGCAAAATATGGAAGTAGTAGGATCACTAATAAAAATGTTACGTAGTACCGCGCCGCCCCTAACACCAATAAAACGAATTTGTGCTCAGATTGTTTTTTTAGTTGCTCCTTAGAAGCTATGTGCAATATATGGAAGTAGTAGAATCACTAATAAACATGCTATGTAGTACCGCGCCACCCCCAAATCCAATAAAACGAATTTGTGTTCAAATATTTTTTTAGTTGCTCCTTAGAAGCAATGTACAAAATATGGAAGTAGTAGGATCACTAATAAAAATGTTGCGTAGTACCGCGCCGCCCCCAATACCGATAAATCGAATTTGTGCTCAGATTGATTTTATTAGTTGCTCTTTAGAAGCAATGTGCAAAATATGGAAGTAGTAGGATCACTAATAAAAATGTTACGTCGTACCGCGCCGCCCCCAACACCAATAAAACGAATTTGTGCTCAGATTGTTTTTTTAGTTGCTCCTTAGAAGCAATGTACAAAATATGGAAGTAGTAGGATCACTAATAAAAATGTTGCGTAGTACCGCGCCGCCCCCAATACCGTTAAATTGAATTTGTGCTCAGATTGATTTTATTAGTTGCTCTTTAGAAGCAATGTGCAAAATATGGAAGTGGTAGGATCACTAATAAAAATGTTACGTAGTACCACGCCGCCCCCAACGCCGATAAAACGAATTTGTGCTCAGATTATCTTTTTTGTTGCTCCTTAGAAGCAACATGTAAAATATGTAAGTGGTAGGATCTCTAATAAAAAAGTTACGTAGTATTTTTCAACAAAGTTGAAACTCATTTGTTAGGTTTCCGACTGTCATTTGTTCTTTTTAAAAGTAAATTCTGGCGGTTCAGGTAAATCCACAAAACTTTTGTATTTAACATTTTCTAATAATAGAATGTGTAGGTACCGTTTAAAGTATGAACAAAAAGCCTGCACAGTCTACTAGGTTATACCTGTTTTCAAGAAAGGTAACAAGACTGAAGCCATTCAAATTTTTTTATTTTCTATGTGAAAATTTTGCATTTTCTTGCTGCGTTGTATCAGTATTGCATTGTGTAACACACTTGAAGGGCATTAAGATTATAGACAACGTTTATAATTTCATTCGCTTTTAGAAGTGTAATAAATATTCGCTTGCATAAATGATATGCACAAGAGAGCGTCCGCTGCACATTTCAATTACAACAGTGTTGTCAGATTTACTGGACGCCTTATTGTGCTGTACGTGAAAGCCGACTATACACGCTCCTATATACGCAAACGACACTAGCGCCACAGGTGGATATACGCTCGAACTAAAAATATACACTAACTTTCATTTGATCATCATTCGGGCGTCCAGAAAGAATTTTTTTAAATGATAGGCAGAGGTCGCACGATGTCCCAAAAATTTTTTAACATGGTATACAATCGAGCGTCCGCATACGGACGCTCAATTACTTCGGACGCCCAATTGACGGCAAATTGACAATATAGGGACGCTCAAATGATAGCTGGATATATATATATATATATATATCATAAAAAGTTAAAAAAAAATTATCTCTAAACGTATTCTTGCAAGAATACGTCAAATTACATATTATCCGTATAACTCTTTTTTGTAGTATAAAAACACGTTGAGCCTCAGAACTCATTCCCCAATGTATCACACCGTATTTCAATTTAGAATAAAAGTTAGAGTAATAGAAAGTTTTTAAGATATTGAAATTACATGATTTTCTAAGTTGATAAAGGGCAAAACAGACTCTAGATAACGAATTACAAAGATAATCAATATGAGAAATCCAGTTTAAGTCTTCATCGATACTTACACCAAGTACCAACGAAAAGTTACAAAGAATACTAACATTACCTGATAATTCAAAATGATATTTTGTATCTGGTATTATTCTTAAAAATTATACAATTGGTTTTTTTGTCATTGACGGCTAATTTGTTCGCAGTCATCCATGTTCAAATATGTGTATAAACATATTTTGCTCTTATCATTAAATCATTAGCATTACTACCACTAATTGTAAAATTAATATCATCGGCATAAAGAGCAATATTTGAAATCTTGTTGACCAGGGAGTTTACAAAATCATTGATATATATCAAGAAGAGAGTAGGTCCCAAGATAGAACCTTGAGGTACCCCGATATTAGAAAGGCCTTCTGTCGATAATTTATTATTTATCCGAACTAGTTGAGTGAGATAAGATTCGAAATAGCAAACAAAAGCAAACAAAAATTGTTTTCTTTTAAAGAAGACGTCAAATCGGACGGTTAGGGTCAGGGTACACTGATCACTGATAACCTTGATGATAAAGAAAGCATTCGATAGACTTCCTTTCAATTGCTTGTCGTTGCGACCACTGCCAATGCCGAATGACTTTTGCGGTCGATCTGGGTTGTTCAGATAACAATTTCATTTTAACTGTAAGCAAAGCTATTTAATAATAATTAGAGCTCAGAGAAACAAAACGTTACAAATACAAGGCAAGGTCATAAAATCCGTCTTCTTATTTCATTTGGTTCTCAGCGGGGCCCAAAATATATCATCTTTTTTCCACCTTGACTTCACTGGAGCTTATGTACCTTATGTGCCATAAGCTCATTTCAATTCAAAAATTTTATTGAAAGGATCACCTCATGATTACGTTCTTGCTGACAACTGACAGGTTCATGGTGATCGTAAGGTCAATACACCCAGTAATCAATTTTGTAAAAAACAAAATAATAGCTTTCGAAAAATAATTAAAAAGAAAACAACAAATAATAATGAATAATGAATAATTTAGGAAAGTCGTTAATAGTACTTGGTACATTGATCAATTGTGTTTGGGAAAGACCAATTGGGACTGTAGTCATCTTTCCCCCATTCTTCTTCTTTGCGTTGATGGCCATCGTTTACCTTCGATTTCTTTCGCCGCCTTCCATCTGCATTTTCTTCCGCCTAATCCTTTAGGCTCCCCCTTTAAGAACTTGTGAACGAATGTTAAAATTTGAATGCCTGTTTGAAAAAAAAAATCAAACTTGGGCAAAAGATGCTGCAACATTTATTTATTCATTTACAAAATGAAACGTGTATATGGTCGAGAAAAAGATGGTACGTTTTCTGCTTTGGGCAAACAGGGGAAATCCAAATCTGGCCAAAAACTTCCAACGCGGTTCAAAATTTTTTATTGTCGCCAATTAACTTTCATTCAGTTAATTAGGGCCTCGCCCCTCATACATACATTCGTGACTGCACACATGTATCGTATCTGCATGAATGTTGCCAACATTTCGAGCGGAGTGCGCTTGCGACGTGTTTATTTATGGTTCGTGGCGCCAACCAAGTCGGTCTGAAAATCGAGCGAGTCCAATCGTAAAACGCTTCTTCAGTTGGTTCGTTAGTTAGTCCCTCGTTGGTTTTTAGTTTGTTTGTTCGGAAGTGTGCGGCATTATTTTCCTTGCAGGTATGAATCTATTCATTGTTAGTTGTAAGTTGTAATATCCAGGACGAAACGCGCGAAGCCTAATCCTAGTTTCTAGTTTAAACCTTGGGGTGGGTGCGCGCGAACAATTAATTTTTTCCCCTCAAAAAAATGCACTAATAAAATAAAATAAATAAAATCGCAGTTTGTTTTTGTAAATAAAATTCAAGAATATTATTGAAACATTCAACAGAGTTTTAAAAGATTTTTTTTATGAGGTAAAACTTAAGTGTTTTAAAAACGGGTTAAGATAAGGGGCTTGCGGTTTCCAACAATGACGTAATGCGGGTTCAGTGCCCACATCTATCTACGGCATTTGTTGCTTGTTTTCACTGGTTACGGCCAGACTCGATCACTTGAGTATTGATTTTTCTTAGGTGTTTTTTAATTCGTGTGATAAACGCTCGAAATACTTTTTCCCTTAAAACACTGCTTTCGAATTTAAAAAACATTTATCAAAACGCCTCCCAGAAGAAACTTATCTGTGCCAACGTGTTTTATACACGCCCATCTGCTATGCCGTAACTCGCCCGTAGTATAAAGCAGATGACCTCGTTCCAAAAACTCTGTAGAATGTATACAGTCAGATTTAATTTTTGGGCAAACTATAAACTATAAAAATCGAATTTAAAAAATCTTCACAAACTCTTTTAAACGGACACTAAATGGCGCACAAACACTTAACGTTTCACAGTCGTTCGACAGCTTTTTCAGAAGTGAAAATATAAACTAGACAAACGGACAAGAACGAGCATTAATTAAAAAATCTTCATAAAAAAATTAAATTACCTTCAATACTATAATGTAGTGTGGGGTCGGTCATTGATTTCTTCAAAAGTGGATTCTCCACCACAGTTGCTTTTTGAGCCAATGCCAAAATCCTTTGGTTTTCCCACATGCGTAATTCTTTAAAGAGAGATGTACCTATCACAATTTAATTTCCAACATTTCTGTTGTTAGCAAGTCGTCGATGCAAAAGGTCTCTTTTAGACCAACTTGTTTGGTGAGGTCATGAACTCTGCAAACATTCTAGTTGTCAAATCTTTTGGCTATTCTTCCTTCCACCGTCTTCTACCAAATGGTGAAAAATCCACTTCGATGGTTTGAAAATATCATGATGATATTCTGAGTTACTAATAATATGTTCGTCTGCCTTGTGGCTGTTGATTTGAAGTCATCTTTGAAAATACAAGTTCTTTAATTCCAGCTTTTAATTACGCAATATTTTTTTTATTAATTCTTAAAACAGACAGTTTTTCAATCGAATGTACAGAACGATCAAATAATTTGATGGCCCAGAAAGTAAGTGAATTGAAGTCAGAGATTCAAAGAAGGCAAATTATTTGTGCTGTTCTTATGGTGTTAACTTATTTTCATTTTATATTTTATGTTAATTCTGTGATTGGCAGAAGCTCTACCTTACTGTAAAAAAGAAATGACACTACTGTTGTATTTTTGAATTTATCGACAAAGTACTTTTAATCATGAGTAAACTTTGTAAGCGAATGAAGCTACCGAATACGGTTACGATTTTTCTTATCTGCCTCATTTACGACTTGTCAGATTATTCTTAATTTTCTCTTTTTTCTTGGTCTTGTTTCTTATACTTTCCATTCAGTCTTTTTTGTCATTTTGCTTATGCATTGCAATCTACTTGATCTGATTTTGCTTCTCTAATTACTTCTCTTGTTTCCTTGTGGAGCTTGTCTATTTCTTTCGATAAATAATTGTTCCCAAATGCTTGAAGGTGTCAACTTGTTATTCTTTACTTCGTCTTATCTGTTGCGCATGAGAACTTACGAAAAGTTGTAAGCAACCAATATTCTGAGACTTGTTGGAAGTATTTTTTTGTTTTCTTGTATTTATGGTATGCGTGTTACAAGAAATTTTTTTCGTATTTCTATTTTAAAGTTGAAGACGATATGATAGTGATATGAGTAGAGAATAGCAGATTCGGTTGGCAAACCCCCAAAAACGAAAATTGGATTGTGCCAATTTTTATTTATTTTAACTCGAATTTAATCTGTTGCTGCTATGTTCTATGTATTTTAACATGTTCGTCCCATCTCAAGTGGTTCTCTTCTGTTACTTCTCTTTATCTTCAAACCCTCAGTAACGTTGTCATTTCTTATCCCATCCAAAATTGTCTTAGTTTCCAAATTTTCTTGAATACCTCATCTCCATCACTTCAGTCTTTATTTTTGGTTTTTTATCGGCTCAAGGCCACTTTTTAAAAATTTCTCTCTTTTGGTATTTCTTACGGCTCTAAGTTGTCTTCCTGCTGTATTAATTAATCTGTTTATCTTTTCATATTTTTTTGTTTTTATGACAGTCATGTGGCTCTCAGTTTTATATGAAGGCTCTATACATTTAGATTAACCAAGCGAGCGCCGTTAACTTTGTGAGTGAACTGTAAACTTATATGAGTTTTCCGAGAATTGTTTATTGCTCGCTTGTATGGATAATTAACAAAATACAATAGAACATTAAATATGTATTGCTGCCTTTAAATGAAATGGATACAAGTAAGTATCAATAAACAAAACAATTAGAAAGATTAAAGAGGTGTTGACTCAAACCTATACTTACGTATAAAAACTGGGAAATCATGAAAGTTTTCATCATCACGTTCAGTGGTTGCATAAATATTAATATTTAAAGATTTTTGCTACGTATCTACATCGGATTGTGGTTTTGATACTGAAAAATCCTCTGCAATTTATTTTTTGTCCTGCATTGTAACATAACATTGATAATGAAAACCTGAATTCCCAAGGCTGTTGTGTTCATAAAATTATAAAGTTCATGAGAAATACCGGAAAATATTCCAGGAATAAAGTCTTCATCGGAACAAAAACATTTCCATTTTGTTTTTAATTAATTCTTCAGCATGTTATTATCCAAGCCATAGTAGACAGTTAATAAATAATAAAGATATTTACATATATAATTATTGTTGATCATATTGTACGTTAATTTTGAAATCGTAGATGAATACTTAATTAAAACAAAAAAAAATACGGAATCAAAATAAACACTTTTATTTATCTCAAAGTTTAATGTTGCCCATTAAGAAAACCAAACAATTTCTGTTCCTTATCAATTTAATGTCGTGACCTTAGATTAAACTACTCCAAAATACTATGGCCACGGAAAGTAGTATCGCAGTTTTAAATATACGTATTTTTAGATGGTTACTCGAAACTTCCTAGCAGATGTAAAGCTTTTCGCCTTTTAATATGCACATCTGTTTACGAACTACTAATGTTGCGACTTTAAATTTTATCTTGTTCTTTAAAAAAAATTGACGAAATTAAACATGATTTCGTCCTTAACAAAAAACTGTTACGCTTGGGTTACATAAAGTGGAGCAAACACACTTAAATGCGGCAGTGACTTAATCGCAGATTAAATATTTAGGTCGCAAAGCGACAGGAAATATGAAACTCATTATAAAACATAAATTTAAATAATTTAAAAATGTATGGAGTTATTTGGGAGATGTAGGGCGATTGTGTTAATTGAAAGAGTGGGGGACGGACATTGCTCAAATGATTAACTGGGATGGGAAAAACTTTTTGAAATTATTTAGCTTTGAAGTTGAGTGTTTGAATTTTTTTTCTGTATACTCTTTATATTTCCAGTTTATTATTATTTGATTATTCTGATCAAGGCAAGGGTGTCCTCACTTTTTATACTTTTATTCCTCCTGGATACTCCCTTGATGAACTGCTTTTACTCCCTTCATTCCTCCATCATTCAATTTAAGTCTTGCAACCGTCAACTACTTTGATTTTGAACAATCACCTTCCATTTCATTCCAGGATGAGCACCGTCAATTTTGGACCCACCGCACAGCCGTTGACATGCCCCCATTGTCACGCCCAAATCACGTCCAAAGTGGAACCCCAGACCACCACGAAAACACACTTGATCGCATTGCTACTTTGTTGCTTAGGGTAAGTATTAATTTTGCTTTGCAAATTTTGATTATCATCTATGGTACAAATGTAAGTATTATCGTTCTGTTATGATTATGACTTCCAGTTTGACACGCCCCTCGTTGTAACAATGCATCACATTATATCTGTGCGCTAAATGGAGCGCAATTCCTTGGAGTAAAAGTCGTAAACGTTTATTCATTTGGCGATTCAACCAAGCACCAACCAGAGACCCATTTAATTGGGGCATCTGCCTTGAAGCTAATTCATTCGGCCTTGCCTTGCCTTATTCATACAAATTGAAAAAGCAATTTTAATTACGGTTCATGTAATAGCCATTGATTGAACTAATAGGAACTGAATCTTGTAACTGACGAATTCGGGAAAAATGTATACTGACTGCCGTTCAAAAGTTTGAGGCCATCATAAAAGAAAATCAGAGTGAACACTTTCAAACACATAATTGATTAATGTAACCACCGTGTAAGCTGCTATTTAGAATTAAGGTTTAATTAAAGTATTCTATGCAGCGATGCGAATTGAATTAACTGTTATTATCGTGTATCTTTTTGTTGGAAGTAATTTTCCGTGACGATTTTACTTTGTAAGTCGTCGTGGCATTTACAATTAATAATAATATATTGTTTAAATTACACACAGTTTCTGGTTATGATTAATTAATTGTTTTCTAGCGTACACTGATCGTGTGGAATGAAAATTTGCTTTTCCAAACAGGATGCTATATCTGCTCTAGCCTATCAATATTTATATGAACGCGGATGTTATAAATTTTTTGTAATGATATAATTATATACTGAAACTTGGTTGTAATCTTTCTGCTGTTGTTGGCCAGTTGAAAGCATATGGTTCGGTAATTTGGGATGTTGAAGGTCGCGCATACATTGAGTACGAAACGAACCGCATCATTAAAGTAGTTTTCATTCGAATCACCTTCGACATAAGCAATAATAAATAATTTTTAATATTAGGTAATACATAAGTACTTCTTTTTCGTTGGGGATTTATTCGATTTTGATATACATTTTTTAAGACAATAACAAGAGAAACAACTGCTTGGAAATAAACTCAATTGCCAAATTCGGCGAAATCATATTACTCTTGACCTTTCTATGTCGACTTATTGCTTATTTTTAAAACAAAACGAAGCAGGTTCGTTTATTTTATTAATACAATTTCGCACATTATTTTAAAATTTATAAATACACTACATATCTTGGATCATAAACTCTTTTCCTTTTACTGTGTTTAGTCATGCAACATGTTGTAATATGTACTTTCATTAATTAATTTAGTTATTTTGTTACAGTTGTTGCCTATGTGCCTGGATACCGTACGTCTCTGACTCCTGCAAGAGCATGAGCCACTCATGTCCGAGTTGCAACGCATACCTGGGGGCTTACCAGAACTAGTCCATTTCTGTCGAATTCTCCCTCGAATATTTTATTATTTTGATATATTACTACAATTAACTTTTAAGAATATTTTGTACCTATATACGAGCATTTTCATTGCACTTCAATGAATTTTAAACGAAGTTATACACGAAGTTACTTTTTACCTACCACATAACAGTTTGTATTCCATATTTTACACCGACGTATTGACACTCGGTAGATAATTTATTATAAATGTGTGCCTCTAAGGTTCACGGATACGTCTAGAATTACACTGAGATTCCCAAGGGAGGTTTTATATCCGTGCGCTTTTAAAAGCTCGCAATCGATTCATCATCTCTAACAGTCAGGTCTGTCGACTCTATCAAATAACACTTTGAAGAGTCGATTGGTAGATTTAGTTTCACACTCCCGACAAAGTACAAAAATGTGAATTCCTAACACTTAAAACTTGATCTTTACTTAGGCCCTTAAAGCTTAATTTTAAAATGTAGGAAGCTTCCGCCCCCTGAATCTGCGATCTCAGTTAAATGAGTCCGATTTGATTCTGACCGGGCGATTTACTTTTTCGTGCCAATTTCTGATTTTCTAAAAATATTTTTGCAAAGTTAAAAAGTAATCGCTTTTCGCAGAGCGTCAGCAAAGTACATGTGTTCTCTCTCTATATTCATATATGCTTATATAATACATATACATATATATTATAGTATTTTTTTGAATGTGAAGGAAATGTAACATTCGTATATTTGTAAATAAAAAAAGTATAAAGTTACTGGTGTTCTTTAATCGGTTAAATCGAATGGTAATATTGTATGTAGGTCAACATGAAGTTCAAACAAAAAAAAAGGACTAGTGCCTGTTTATTTCGAAGGAAATCAGTTTTTCTTTCTCTCTCACATTTTTGACTTGTAGTAATAAGAAGTCTAAAATGGTCGCTGGTTCTTAATATATTTGTAGAGATGAAAGCAAAGGAGAAAATTAAAAGTAAAGTAGATTTGAATGTGCGCTAGAACTGGTATCAGCTCACACGGGGAGTATTAAGCAAAAAAATTTTAAAAACTCAGTAATTTAACTTTTAACAACAATACTAAAAATTGGTCATATTTCAACAAATTTAACTTTATTTTCAGCCTCTTTTAAAATAACAGCCACATTCCAGCAATTTTTCATTTTTGGTTTTTAAGACCACTCAAAGGCGGCCCGTTTCTTTGATATTGTGATAAGGCAAAAAAGCCCCCTTTTCAATACTTTTTTATAATAGGCTTTTATTTAGGCTGCGTTTCGTTCAGGGGCGACGTTGTCGATTTCGTTTAGTCCACAGTTATTTTATGTTGTCTGACTAATCAGCTGAGTGGTCACGGTGGTCGTGATTTGAGATGCGACCATTAGGCAACCACGGTGGGTATGAGTTCCGTTTAGAAAACAGTCCGCCCGAGCTCGTTAAACTTTGACGGTTCGTCTATCAACTAAACGCAGCCTTATTTTCACGGTTTTACTTTGCTTTAAAACTAATTTATTTTCTGAAAATTAGTTATTAGATAAAAAAAATCATTAGATATGTCATTAAACAGATCACAAAATCACTAAATATGTCAATAAACAGGTCACAAAATCACTAAATTTCAGATTGTCTGAATTTACTAAAATTTGTCTCGAATTTCAATAGAAAGTCGTCAGATCTAGAGAAAAAATCAGTGAATTGGCAACAGTGGTTTAGTGATTAGACAGGGGTGTCCCGAGCTGGCACTTCTGAAAGGAGGCAACCCTAAACTCAAGCCTTTAATAACTATATTATTTATTTTAATTATTTTCTTTCATTCGTGCTTTCTTATTTATTTTCAGTGTCTTACCCTTTTCCTTAAAGCATGCGTCTTTTATCTTTTTACGTCACGTAATCAAATTCTACTTCAATACCGTCGTTACAATCCGAACACACCTTTACTTAAACGAATTTGTTCTTTTTTGGTTTTCTTAAACAGATCATGCCAAACCATCTTTCAGAAACTTTTTTGATTATATTTCGATGTCATTAGAAGTACTGAGACTCCATAAATCAGGAGGAAAACGCTTATGTAGAATGAAAACGCCCACATAAATATCGATTAACATTATTGACAATTGATAGTACCATGCGGCAGTAAAAGTTTGTTTGACAGTAATACTGCCAAAAACTCAAAAAGAAGCAACGATCAAAAAGATTAACGAAAAATGAAAACAAAAAGAAACAAAGAGAAGTGAAACAAAAAAATGGAAATATATATAATTATATAATTCGTCGAAGACGAAAAACAAAAAAAAAGAACCATGCAAAAGAACAATGAAAAATGACGAGGATTCCAACGTACCATCACGATCGTAAACAATTTGGGTGAACGTAGACAAAACTCGATGTATTGCAGTCAAACTTTAATTCTTAAATTATAAACGCGTTATATTTTTGCTTAAAAATAAAATATCTAACACAAATAATTACATATACATTGTTCACGACCTATTTAGACTCTAGAGGGCCATGCTTTTTTTTCGTTAAGTTACGTACATGGATTTTGATAGAACTCAAAATGTGACAAATGTAAAATTCTGACACTTTAACGTCAGTCCCATCGACTATATTGCTTCTTATACTCTACGTTGGCATGAAGAAAGTAAAATAATAGCAATTAAATTGATTTGTTTAATTGGCAGTATTAGAGAAATAGAATATCTTATAAGTCACGTGAATTATTTCAGCCTTCTTGGGCTTCATTAATTGTAATTGAAATTTATTCCACGACCTATGGCATTCATGTTAATGAACTTACGTGAACGGCCTTTTTCATTTGCTGCCTTATTTTATATTTCCTTTTAGCTGGAACTGCCGTAATTTAATTGCTGTTTATTAGTTTCAGTTCATGGCCTTCAAATTAATGATTAATACGAAGAAGTCTTTGTTGTTAAAAAAAATTCATTAGTTGGGAAAAATAAGAAATATTTTTATTTATTTGGCTTTTGAATAAACAACTAGAAATATTGTGAAATGTTCAAGGCCTAGGCTCCATTTTTTTATAAAATAAGTGTCTCCTTATGTCATGAGTTCTTAAAGGTGGCCTAATCATGTTTAAATTACAACCTGAACAAATCGGAATTTAAAAAAAATAGGGACGATTTTTGTACATTTTCATATTTAAAAAAAATAATAAATCTGTAAGGGATAATAAAGAACAGTGAATGACGTATATAGGAGCTCTCCACCAGTACTTGCAATTGTGATATTGTTGCGCAGCCTGGGCCCATGACGTAAGGAGACTTTTAGCATTACTTAGCGACGCCCCCTTGCAGAGATTAAGTAAGTAATACTGAAATAGTGTTATACACGAATTCGAGGTGATCGTATGTCGTAGCTTACATTATCATTTCTTATAGGAGTATATCAAAATTGGATGAACATTTGATTAACCTCAAAATGTTCGTATGTGGACAAGATCTAGTTTTAATCTTTAATTTCAATTGTTAGACCGTACATATTCGTTGGTGGAAGTGGCCGCAGAAAGATATTTTGAAAGTCACATTTTCGTACTTAAAATAAATTGTGCGACTTCAGTTCCTTCGCATAACCTAAATTTCCAATTTTGACAGTTCTTACGATAATCACAACACCTGTACAGTAGTACAATTCAATCTACGATACGTACTTTTGTTTTCAAGGTTGACTCGAGGTACTCTTTTGTTGAAGACCTGTTACTATGAATACGGGTCTAAATAATGATTATCATTCATATCTCATACGTGCTCATACCAAATATCGACACGATCCTCTTTCCATTTCTGAGTTTTTCTTTAGAAATTTAATATTTGATGCCATATTTCACGAAAACAGGGCGTTCTTGAATATTAAAGAAAATCCCATTATTTTCTGAAGTTCTATGGATCCCTGAAATATCAAATTTTAACTTGAATCATTCTGTATAACTGCAGATTTGACAGGGCAGTAACAGCGTTGTTTTACTTAAACCTGATAGGCCATTTGCCCAAAAATTTATAAACAAAATATTTTGTTGTTTATTTACTCTAGAAAGCATTTATATCATTTTCTCTGAGAAAGTTTAAATGAATCTATTGATCGGCCATGTTTAAGCCATGTCATTGCGTTTCCTGTCTCGATATTTAATTATTAACAGGACTGATGGCGAATTTCACAAACGTTACTTAAATTTAATCATCCGTTAAAAGTAAACGTTGCCATGGTTACATGTGTTGAAGGTATAGGAATGATTATTCTTAGGGCCGGTATTATAAAGGCAACTTAGCGTTAACTATCGATTTATTCCCATGGTAACAATTGTGGACACAATTGTAGTTATGGCAATAAACTGGGAGTTAAAGTTAACTTGCTTTTATAATACTGGGCCTACATCGATGATTAAAGTTAAGTGACGTTTGTGAAATCCAGCGGTAGTTGTTTCATTTAATTGCGAGCAGAATTATGAAATCATTTTTTAAATAAATAATTGTGGCCATTTAGTCAATTTCTCCATAAGGAAGTTTTCTAAGGCAATGGTAGCTTTTTACGATGGTTTACATATCTGTAATGAAGGAGACAAAATTTTGGGTGTTTTTTAATATTTATATGTATTTTCAAATTTTCCTTTTATTATTTAACCTTTTCATATTACGTAACTTCGCAGTATATGTGCATTTGTTTAATGATTTCTTTTTAATACTGACCTCTCCCTACGATCATTCTTTATAATTATAGGGATCACTATTTTTTTTTTACTACCAAACTTATAGTATTTTGCTTGTGTGGTCTTATGCCCCTTCAAGAAAAAGCGATCAGTTATTACTTACACAAGGTGAAAGGGAATTAAGTATAATAATTTCACAGGGTGATAGCTTGGATCAAAATGATCAAGAAATGTTATATGTTTCACCCTGTATATAATCTGACTTTTTGATAATCTAACTTAAAAAAAAAGGCAAACATAAATTGTATTTGGAAAAAATTCATTTACATATTGCATAATATTAATTTACATATTTTATTCCTTGTGAATTTTAATGTATATGGGGATCTCTGTATATTCTTAAAATGCTAGAAAGAATTGTTATTACTTTATCCATCTCCTGATTTTTTAATCTAATTTCTGCATAGGATTACCAAACAGCCGCTATTACTATTATTTATTAATTCCAGTTTTATTTTCAAAAATTATCTATATACCTATACAATGTGATTGATGATTACTTGAATTATGCACATTAAGCCAGAAAACATCAATTTATGATTTATTCTTCAATGAAGAATACCATTAGTTTATGAAGATTCACAGTTTTTTTTTAATTAAAACAACTTTCAGAAATCATTTTCTTGAACCCTAAAAAACCTAATGGAAAATTATTATGTTAACAATAAAAATATTCTCATGAAATTGCTATAAATGAATTTAAACTCAATTTTCTTATTTTAGGTATGTACGATGCCCCAACTAAAAAATCACGCATTGACTATTACGGTGGCATGGTAAGAACGTACCAGCTCTCGACACTCGGGGAGTTCGGTTCAAGTATAAAGATAGCCCCTGTTACAACTGAAGTAATAAAACGAATTCCTTAAAGGAAAAGAAATTCTGAAAACGTATTCCCTGAAAAGATACTTTCAATGCAGTGATTAATTCGAGAACTTTAGGCCTATATTAGACCAAAATTCGAAAAATGGGTCTACATTTTATACATATAGGAAATTTCCGAACCAAAATTCCTTGTCTGTTCTGTACGTAGTTTACGATCCTTAAGATACTTCTTCCTGAACCTATTCCTTACTATTGAGAATGAGAATCATTTTATCTTACTAAATTTTTCTCCTAAATTCAAAAGGAAGACCACAGATTTTACTTCTTCTTGTGTTAATTCTGCTACCTTGAAGACTTTCCGCGTCAAATTTGGCACAAATTCATTTCACGCCAAGCAGACCTGAACTGCAGAACATGAAATCTGAATTGAAAAATTTTTGGCCCATTGTATGCATCACGAACTCAATCCGCGGACACACTGTATATCTTTTAAGAGAAACTTGTGTCCGTTACCAACTTATCAGATGTTGTAATTCTTCGACATTTAAGAAATTTACAAAAGAGTAAACTCACTAATTAATTTTGAAAGAGCTAAATAATAATTATTAAAATGCGAAAGTTATAACTGAGTGAGTTGTTCCAGGATGTATAAACATATAGAAACACCCCTTACCGCTCAAGAGTCTCAAGAGCAACCACAGCCGCCACCTCTCATCCACTCTACTGAAGCTGGGACTTGGCTTAGTTACCGTACAAAGAGTGCCCGAAACTTTGGGTTCCGAATCTGTGACAATCCGAATCTGTGACAATCCACTGTCCATCATGCCACACGCAGTTGAAGGTAGAAGTTACGCCTGTCACGCTCAACTGCAACACACATGCTCGCACCACTGATTTGCGCCCTGGGGTAATCAGTTTCCAAGTTTTTGAAAAGCTGAAGACCTAATCATCATTTTGTACTTCCAGGCGTTGCCTGTGTGCCTGGATCCCGTTCGTGGTGGATTCCTGCCAGAGCAAATCCATATGTCCCAACATATCCCCTACTTGGGACATATAAGAGTTAATCAGATTCAGATTCATATGAAGGCAACTTCCGCGGACTCGAGCTAAACTTGGGAAATATATTTTTTTTAATTATGTATATTACGAGAGAATCTTAAATATTTAATGAACTTGTTTAGGTTAGGTTTTAATATTTAATCAATATCGTGTGCTTCAGAATCGTCTATTAACGGCTAGCAGATAAAGATGTAGTAAATCAGTCCTAAAAATGTTTTATATGAAACAAAGGGGATGTGTTTTGTAAGTCATTCTCAAAATGCGTTCGACATTACGCTCGGGGCACGCTCTGAGCAGAAGTATGAGGGAGAACGAATGTGTTTCGGTGCATGTAAGAGTGAGACCCAGGAAGACCCCGAGCGCTCCGAGCGTTATGTCGAATGCACCCTCAGTGTGCTTAGTGGATTTATGTAGACTTTTGTCTTCTCATGCAGTGCATTTGCAATAAAGTTCTTGACACAAAAGTATTTCTTTTATTTTGGAAAGAGAGTCTACAGGAAAATTATTGTAATCATAATCTCCTTCTTTCTTTTGAATTTATTTGGCTTCCCGTAACACCATCTCAACCATTCATTAAAGAAATCACATTCCTTGAAAGTACTGGATATTGGTCCCCTTGGTTCATGCTGTCTCTCTTGAGTTTCTGTAAACTTGATTTAATCAAGAACAGGGAAATGGCTGAGGACTAAAAAATTTATTTGGTCAACCTTAAAACTTTATCATCATCAAATTCGCTTGGTTTTAAGTAACACCATCTCAACCATTCATTAAAAAAATCACCTTTGTACGTAGTGAATATTGGTTTCCTTGCTTCATTCCTTGTAAGCCGCCCTTCTTCACCATAAAGACAGTCAAAAGCAGAGTCACTAGACGACCTCCATTTGCTCCAGTTATCATTATCTTTAATTTGTGTAAAGTTTATTCAATTTAGAATAGAGAAATAGCTAAGAGCTGAAGGTCTTCGTTTCATTTCAGCGAAAAATCTGGCAGAAAGCTTTTGAAAACTAATAAGAAAAAGAAACTGAAGAAATGTTAATACATAATAAAAAAAACAACGGAAGAGTAAACGAAGTTAAACAATAGTTGTGTATCCTTTAATTCTTTTAACATTTCTCCAGATAATCGTCGGAGTCCTGCTGTTTTTTTTTTGTTAATTTACCATGAAGCATATCGATGTTGTTTGTCTCAGTTTTCTTTTTTTTAATTCTTTTTTATGTCAAATTTTTTCTTGCTTATTAATAGTTTTTTGTTTTTTGTTCTATTTACTTTCTGCGCACTACAGTGTTTGCTCAAAAAATTATCCAGTTAGACTAAAATAAAAATCCCCTTTTCCCCTTTCGATTGTAACAACTCAAAAAAGGAAAAAATCCCTAGGTTGGCAACACTGGGCACCGATGCTCTGGTAGCCCATGCATTCACATTCACAGTATTATCCAATCCTTAAGTCCAGTAAGTTGGTTATCATGTTAAATTAGATAAATTGATTGATAGATTGATTAAACGGTGTTGTCAATTTTCAACTTTATGTAAATTTGGCCGTGAGTTCAGTACACCTCGTGACGAAAAGAAAATATTGCAACATTGCCTAATTCGGAGTAACCTTAAAATCTAAGTCGACATGACATTCATTGTCAAAATTTAGTTACATACATGAGTACCACATTTTCACTAGGCTTTCACGGCATGATGCGATAACAAATTGATAAGGAGTGGATTATAGCATTAACTAATGAATCGTGATTCAAATCGTGAATCTTTCCGCTGATTCAATTCATGTGAGTCGAGACATTGACTCGATTCACTGATTCAATTCAGCATCAGTGTTGATTCAATGAATATTTTCACTACTCGTAGACTTGTTGCGGTTGTGTAGCAACACTGTTTGCAAGTGTTTCGTTTTTTTTTTTTTTTTGGTGGAAAATTCGAATGGATTCACATTTAAAGAGTTAACAAAATTCATGCGGTGGTATGAGGCCAAACATGCCACTTACCACTTAAACGTACTAAAAATAAATTTCACAAAATTGTTTATGCAGACACGCTGGCGAAAGAGGGGGGAGGGGACAAAAGCGAACATTCCGTTTCCCCTCCCGCTGGAAACCTTGACTTAAAATTCTTCGCACACTGACGTCTATTGAAACGATTTTTCTAAATTTTTCTTATTGCGTTATCAGTTTTAACAACAAAAATAATTTATAAGAATGAATCATACGTTATCACCGAGGTGTTGTCACACGTACTACATATTTGAGTACAAATAATTACATATACATATGCTACAGTCGATCCTTGTGGGATCTATAGTCCATTTGCAGACTCACAACGTGGAAGTAGTCGCTTGGTGGAGTTTGCTTGTGCACGGTTGCGCTACGTTTCATTCACATCCACGATTCTATTTAATTAATTTGATCGAGTGGTTGTTGCAAAAGGTGTGATCGTGATCACAACTCATTATAAGGTTTGCATTTTTTGTTTTGATTTCTTTAATTAATCAAAAAAGAATCGTCTTACGTTTGTTTGGTAGGTCGAGAAATCGCGCATTTATTTGCTTTTGTTTTTGTATGTAAATGTGGCACGTTTGTCAAGCATGAATCACATCAGTAAAAAATGTCTCGAAAAATCAAAACGTACCTAATCGACCAATGGGAGGATGTTTGCAATTTTTAGCCAATCAAATCGGTCTATAATTTCAAAACTAAAAAAGTTTACGATCATATAGGAGGATCATTTTTATTTTTAATTAAAAAATAATAATTATTCGCCAGTTATTTTTTATATTGCTTCCGTGCCATTTCGTAAGTGGTCAAAGCCTCAACTAGAACGTAATTTATTATTGTAATATTCCACGACCTTATGGCATTCATGTTAATGAACTTACATGAACGGGCTTTTTCATTTGCTGCTTTATTTTATATTTCCTTTTAGCTGGAACTGCCGTAATTGAATTGCTGTTCAGTAGTTCCCGTTCATGACCTTCATATCAATGACGCACGCATAATACGAAGAAGTCTTTGAGAAACACATTTGATCAGTTCATAAACAAGTGTTACTAAATTCCTCAGATGTGTGAAAAATAAGAAATGTTTTTGTTTATTCAGCTCTTGAGTAAACGAAATCTCGAAAACTTGTTCAAAACAAGACTATAGTGGCGTAGCAATTAATTTTTGTGTCTTAAGCAGTCTGAAGTAAAATACGATGAAAGGTTCAAGGCCTAGCTACATTTTTTTTTTATAAAATAATATTTGGGCCCCAATCTAGGCCTCCTTTTACGTCATAGGCCCTTATACAACGCTTAATCGCGTTTAAATTACAACCTGCACAAATTTGAATAAAAAAAAAATACAGGGTGTAATCGAATTGAGTGCAATAATTTCACAGGTGGTAGCTTGAATCAAAACGATCAAAAATTATTATATAATATGGTGTCTTAAATGCAATGTTGTCACAAATACATTTTTCAAAGTATCTAGGCTCAAATACAGATACTTACCTACCCTAATTTGTAGATAAATAGATACAGTTAGATATACTTCTTTTGGAAAAATAACTAGATCCAGATGCAGATGCAGCATAAATGTGTCTAGTTACCTTTTAGATACATACCTTTATTATGTATATACATATAAAGGGTGAAAGGGAAGATTGTGGCGTTACTGTTGAATATATTTAAAATCTGTGTATATATTAACATACACATAAACTTGTATCCGCGACCAACTTATCAGACGTTTTACTTCTTCGACATTTACTTTACAAAAGGGGAAAACTCACCAATTAACTTTGAAAGAACTAAAGGGATCAAATTCGAACATGTGTTTATCGTAGATCATGCAAAAATGAATCGATTGATTTGTTCCAGGATGTATAAACATATAGAAACACCCCCTCCCGCTTACGAGTCTCAAGAGCAACCACAGCCACCTTTCATCCACCCTACTGAGGCTGGACCTGGTTTAGTCGCCGTACAAAGAGTGCCCGAAACTTTTGGCCCCGTACCTAAAACAACCTACTGTCCATCATGCCACGCGCAGATCACATCGAAAGTAGAAGTTACGCCTTCAACTACAACACACATGCTCGCGCTCCTGATTTGCGCCCTGGGGTAATCAGTTACCCAACTTTTTGAAAAGCTGAAGACCTAATCGTCATTTTGTACTTCCAGGGGTTGCCTGTGCGCCTGGATCCCGTACGTGGTGGATTCCTGCCAGAGCAAAAACCATATGTGCCCAGCCTGCAACGCCTACTTGGGAACATATAAGAGTTAATCAGATTCATATGAAGGCAACTTACCGCTGGCTAAAAATGGGAAACACTTTTTTTTACTTATGTATTGTATATTACGAGAGAATCTTATATATTTAATGAACTTGTTTAGATTAGGTTTTAATATTTAATCAACATCGTATTCTTCAACGGCTATGCAATTTTAATAAAATTAAGATAAAGTAAATGAGTCCTCACAATATTTTACATGAAACAAAGGGGGTGGATTTTGTAAGTCATTCGCACAGTGTATTTAGTGGATTTACTTCGACTTTTATGTCCTTTCATGCAGTGTATTTGCAATAAAGTTTTTGACACTGAAGTAATGCTTTTATTTTGGAAAGAAAGTCTGCAGGAAAATTATTTTGGTCAACCGTAAAGCTTTACTATCATTATCTCCTTCTTACTTTTAAATTCACTTGGCTTTCCGTAACACCATCTCAACCCTTCCTTGAACGTCCTGGGTATTGGTCCCCTTGCTTCATTCTGTCTCTCTTTAGCTTTTGTAAAGTTGATTTAATCAAGAACGGAGAGAATTGCTAAGGACTAAGAAAGCTTTATCATTGTCAAATTCACTTGGCTCTCAGTAACACCATCTCAACCATTCATTAAAAAAATCACGTTTTAGATATTGGTCGCCTTGCTTCTCCCTCTAACTTTTGTAAAGTTCATTCAATCAAGAACAGAGAAATTGCTAAGGGCTGAAGGTCTTTGTTTCATTTGGAGAATTTAGCTTTTATTCGTCGTATTGATCATTATGGTTGGGTGATGAAGTCGTATGGACAATGAAAATAAAGCTCTCTGGATCTCCAGTCTCTAATAGTTTGGTGTCGAAGATAATAAGACTTAGTCAAAGAGTCCAAACAGAAAGGGGCTAAGTTAAAAGAAAGCTGGGAGAAGAGAGACAGTTCTATCATCAAATTTGTCGACGTGGTATACAGTTGCTTCTATCTTAAAGTATGAATGAATATAATTAATTTTGGTCAAAATTTAGCCACATTTAATCGGTCGGTATCAAATCACATCTACACCGACTGATATAAACACAATTCATGACGTTATACTGATAAGATTCCACTTGAAATCATTTAGATATAAACAGACGCAATTATGTGAAAGCTGTTGCACTTCAAGACATACTTACACCGCCGGTAATAGTTAAGGTGATTTGTGGTTCACCCCAAAAACAAGTGCCCAAAAGAAGTAAGTATACTGTATAAATTGCATGTGTATAAAAATTATACCTACCTGTGTATAGATAATGCGAGATTAAATATGAATTGTAATTTTTTGACGTGCTTTACATAGTCGCTTTGAAACATTTTTGCACCAGTTTTAAGCGAAAACTTCAATACTTTCTGCCAGAAAAAAATATGTAAAATGGCCGCCAGAAATCGATATTACCCTGAAGAGCAATTTAGATTGCGTTATCAAGGGCATTGTTTCGAAATTAATTCACGTTATCACGTAAATTGATAGGCGACAAATGTGTTGCTTCGCCAACAACTAGTGCCTCCTATTTTAAATAAATGTTTGCACTAGGAAAGTTACTGACATTATTATTTATTGATTGTTCGAATTTGAAGTTGTTACAACTGTCGAAACGTCTCAAATACAAGTGATCACCCTATATTAGTCTTAACTACGTGGTGTCCAATTTTTAAATTAAATGTAAATAACTGAATGTGTTTATAAATTAATATTTTAGCAGGGTTGAAATTCGACCAGTAATTTATGAAGGTGGGGCACACATTGTTATTACATACATGCATATAAATTAGAAAAGCAGCACGCAATCTTTTGCTTCTTAATATGTACAGTTATTACTACATAAAACAAAATGTTTCGAAAATAACAGCTACATCCACAGAAATCGAGAAGAACATTTCGGCTGCGATTTTGTAGTCATTCTTAAGAGAGTCTTTGTTGAGGGCTCAATCTGCCTACTCCTCAACGTCGCGTATTCGTATATGCATTGCTTCCAATTCAGTTTACAGTATGTTGGTCAAGTTAACACTCGCAAAAAAACGTTTCATTTTGCAATTTCTTTTTGTACAGTCATCGAATACTCCTACCTTGAGACATCTCTAGGTTGTCAAAATGTTGTCTTTTTGCTCGAGCCTTCTCTATTTGTCTTAATTTTCTATAATCAGTCAGATTACTGTCACAGAACCTTGAAATTTAGAGAAATAGGAAATTCTACGTTATAATATATTTTTAATTATGAAATTGCATTTCGTAGTTAGGTATACATTTATTTTGTCCGTATTATCGCCAAACAAACCGACAGAACACGTTTGGTGTTAATACCGATTTTTTTAAAACATTGAATTCAATTCCTACATTTCCTTAGCGATCGCCTTAAAGCAACCAACAACATTTCACCTTTTTTTCTGCGACCTGCTTCGATTACTTTTCAGCACGCACCTGTAATTAGGTCAACACGTGGAGTCGATGGACTGAAAAAAAATAATCAGATTCAGTTTTGTTCTCCAATAATTTAAATTCTCAGTTCTATTTTTCAAAGGTTTTCCAAAAATACAGGACCGTATCCACTCTGTAAAATTATCTAAACGCATTGTATACATCAGCTACGAGGTATGCTCAAGTACAAAAGGGATCCAACAAAAACCATCCGCTTTATTTTTATTTTACATAGATATGAGAGGATCCAAATTATGTTATTGAGGAAGCGCCTTGCCACGGACTCAATCTCCTTTAATGATTATTTTGTGTTTTGGAAACAGTCAAGAATCAAATTTCGCAAACGCGTTCAAGGATAACGAACGACTTTCTTTATCATTTATTTTTCATTCCGGTCAAACTTACACCGGTTGAAGCTATGTGTATATAACAACCAGAAAACATTATCGTGATCAAAAATAAATTGTATTCCATTTTATTTAACGAGGAAAGCAATCGATAGATGACGCAGTTAGATAACTCACTGATACAAACATCGTCCGGTTTTATCTGTCGCATACTTTGCCGCTCGTTATTTATCTGATTGCGAGTTTGTCACGAATCGTTCATTACCCTCCGCTGGTAAACATTTCCATTACTTACCCAAACGTCAGTTTGTATTCAAGAAAGTAATAACTGATACACCCACGTATGTTGACGAACAAAAAAGTAATACGTTCGAGACCGCAGAACTCGCTCAGTTATCATGAATTTGAAACAACTCTTATCTCGACGGAGTTATCAAAATAGAATGTAGACGGATATTCTCTCCTAATTTTGTTGGTAATTTCAGGGATACTTTCAGAATGGATAGGAAAGAACCTCCTTATCCGGTGCAACCCCCACCTCCAGTGGTTACGTACCCTGTGTTACCACAACCGTTAAACGTGCAGAATTTACCAGGTCCTTATTTTATCTTGATATCCATAGCGTGAATATAATTTTTTTA
Source organism: Dorcus parallelipipedus (assembly GCA_958336345.1). Classification (NCBI taxonomy): domain Eukaryota; kingdom Metazoa; phylum Arthropoda; class Insecta; order Coleoptera; family Lucanidae; genus Dorcus; species Dorcus parallelipipedus. The sequence continues at coordinate 14,249,382 of OY284475.1, forward strand.
TTATTGCAGGAAGTTCTATGCCACAACCACCCCCGCCGTACGATAATCAGTTTCCTACACCTGTGACTGCTCCACCAGGTGACACTGACTGTTGAAGAAATGTTTTCTCTTTGGATTCTAACGTAAAACATTTTTCAGTTGCTGTTACGACCACCAGCGTGTTGGTAGGGAGTCAACCCGGCGTTCATTTTGGGCCACAGGCTCAAACTTTAACTTGTCCCCATTGTCATGCCCAAGTTATAACGAGGGTGGAATCAAAGGCGTCCACGAAGACTCATTTATTTGCTTTATTGTTGTGCTGCTGTGTGTGAGTATCATCTATCAATACGAAACATCCCCCTCCACACCTTTGTACATATGCTTGCGAATTTTGGGCGTTTTCTAAAATTTGCAGTTTCTTATTACATAATTCTTCTTTTTTCGTTCGTTTTAGATGTTGGCCATGTGCTTGGATGCCGTATTGTATGGACTCTTGCCAAAACAGAAACCACTCTTGCCCGAATTGTGGGGCGTACTTAGGAACGTATGAAAATTAATGCTGAGAGGCGACTGGGTTTATAGTTAAAGGTTGTTTAACTTGTTTCGATAAAATAATTAAAAATAGAAATTGTTTTTCCGTTCGCGTTTACATGACTTAAGTACGTAGAGTAATGGTCAAATGGAGTGCGACACAAACATCAAATTACAGTCAACAGCGAAAATGTACAACTTAAAAATTAATTGGGCGTTTGAAACGCATGATCTTTAACCATTGTTGATAATAAAATATAAAATAAAATAGAAACTAATCACCATATGTTAAGTTACACTCACGGAGAGGAATAGTTTTTAATAAATAAAAATGTTACACTTTTTATTGGTTGTATTCTTGCTATGAAAAATTACTTCAGATGTTAAAAAATCTCAAATCGTGCAAAGTCTATGGGTAAATCGAGCTTGTCGTTTTGCCTGATTGGATAAATCAATTCTCACTGAAAAAGCATCGAGTCATTTACAAAACTGAATGAAGAGGAGTCCATAACTGATGTTATAGAAGCCCAAAAGATAAGACAATTTAGACTTGAACCAAAATTACCAGATGCAAAAGCAACAAAAGAGGAAGAGAGACCGTACATTGTAGAACGTGATGGTGGAGATGGACGGGGGTCTTAGGAAATTAAAAATCGGTTTAGGAATAAGAATAAGTGAAGAGGAGGCAAAAAGAGAAGCAAACAAAGTGAAAAAAAAATGGTAAAGGTGAAACCTGGTAATTGGACAAGAAGTGAGAAGAGTTGAGAAAAGTTTATACCATGATCATGGTATTCAAATAAGTTCTGTGTGAGGAAAAGCCAGAACAAGACGTAAGAAGAGAGTACAGCAAAGCCAGGGAGCTAGGATCCAGTACTTGACAATGCTGTGAGGGACGGGTGGTTAAAAATTATAACAGAAAGGGGATGAATTATCCTTTACTTTCAACTTTATCAATTTTTACAAAGCTCGTTGAAACACTATGTTCTTCTAAATGTCTCGACGAGAGTAAGAGAGGCCATAAAGGACAGAAGTAGCAATTTCTTTGTTTGTTTGTTTCTGGTTTGAGCTTTTTAGCCAGATATTACGATTACGCCTTCTTTATAAACGATGAGATTTCAGCCCTTGCCCACCACTACATATAATTTTCGGGATTGACGAAATTACGTACTTTCTTTTAAAAATGACAGTTACAAAACAAAGAGAAAGTTTAAATAAATAAACATATTCAGAATAAGTAAAACAATTATAAATTGATTTAGACAATTTAAAAACTGATTACGTACATACAACTCTCTAGTCAAATTACTAGAGATCACCAGCTTAGACAAATGTAAAATTTAAATGCAATTTCAGATTACTTCAGGACGATATAGGAGACAATATAAAACAAATTAAAAATAATTTTATAACGAGAAAAACAGCATTTCATAATTAAAATAAGCAAATGGTAGTTTCTAAAAACATAGCCATGGTACTAGATGCAGAGAGACGAACGAATTTCTGAAGATCAACCACAACACTATGACATTCTGTAAATGTCGATTACGCCCTCGGGCTTGAGGAGTTACACTCGACAAGACGGGTACTGGCTGTCTCAACTATCGTGCTATGCCATGGCTTTATATATTGTTTTAAACAAAGGTCATTTCGACCATGCAACACTCCGGATGTGTGCCAGTTTCTCTAAGATTCACATGGTTGGCTTTCTCAATGCCGCTGCAATTCTTCGAATTTGCAAAGGTCAATCGTGACTCTCATCGGCCAAGGCTTTTGATAAACCGAGCCGCTATTAAGCTTGCTTATACAATCCTACTTAATCTTTAGGGGGGCGAATTTTTCGCGCTCGCATTATATCGAGTTTAACTTACGTAATGAGCTCAACGAATATGAAATGTTCGATTTCTTACAATGCAAACCGACATATAGTTCATTTTTTTTACTATTAGCCGATCGATCGATAAGCCAAAAAACTTTTATGTAACGATCTCCTTCTAACTTTCGTAAAACAACCTTGCGGCTTTTGTCATGTCGCATCATTTCGTCGTATGTTTTCTTAACTCAAATTTATGCGATCGGTATATATTATAGTAAAAATATGTCTGTATACATATATTATGTTTTTAGGTTTAAGCATTTAGGTTTGAAGGTTACAATCATTGCCTACAGTAACTTAAACGGTAACTAATGCTAGTAGTTTGGCTGCTCTTCTGTTAGATGGCGCTTTATATACTTTACATTTGTCACTATCGAATGTAAATAGTTAATAATATTATACCTAATGAATTCGTAGCACGAAAGTTTGACGTGTGCTTTCTTATGATACCATTTACATTGGGAATTCGTAGCACGAAAGTTTGACGTGTGCTTTCTTATGATACCATTTACATCGAGAATTCGTAGCACGAAAATTTGACGTATGCTTTCTCATAAGAAAGCACATGTCAAATGTTCGTGCTACGAATTCATGCTGGCACGAAATTGAATGTAAATGTAGCCTAAATGTAACTTGTGAAAACACAAGCGCCTCTGACGGAAGTGAGACTATGAATAATGTGTGTCTTCGAGCTACTGCAGTGTTGCCAACAGTTTGAATTTCATATCCGCTAGATCGCATCCCTTAAACCGCTAGATATCCGCTAAATGGCGTTGAAAACATTGAAGAAATTTACATTTAACAATTTTTCCAGTAGTTCTTTCTGCTGTAGTTATCCAGTTTCTTTTAACCACGCTTCTCGAAACTTTTGATGATATTTGGACATTGTTGCACGTTTGTTAAACTATTATTAATAATAATTTCACAAAGTACACACCTGCTACACACTTTTTCAAATATTTACTTACGTATGTTTGATGATTATTTTACGGGTTTTACGTGACCGAAGTGACCGTTGCACCAACTTTTAAGCACCACTTTTAACTGAAAACCATAGTTCAAAGGCGGGTAATTTAAAACAAAATAATTACATTTACAGAATTTCAGATATTAAAAGAACTTCATTTTACTTCACTTTTCACAATCAATTTTAATAACCGCTACTTTTTTTTTAAATGAAGCTAAAAATTCCGCTAACCGCTAAATTGGTTTCTAGTCCGCTAAATAGGATTTGATTCCGCCAAATCTAGCGGCAAAACCGCTAAGATGGCAACACTGAGCTACTGTTATCAGTGTTGCCAACCATCTGAACATAGTTCTCCCTTTCTTTGGCCTAAGAATTCCCGTCTTGACCATGGATTTCCTGCCAGAAGGATAAATCTTTCATATTCGATATAACAATTTTTTTGTTCGGGCAACGGTATTCGTGTCAACGTTACGTTTGAGAGAGCAATGAGAAAACGAGAGGACCGCTCGCCGTTTGGAGGACTCGCGGCACCTAGGGTCTCGCTCGGATGCCTTCGACCTTTAATTTAATATTTTCAATTTTCCTTTTCCATCTCTATTTCTTGCTCGAGTTGAACGGACTTGGGTTCGCTCGGGTTGGGTTGACCTTGAAATTTCGTTTCATCTTGACCTTTAACTTTTCAAAATATTTTTAAGTTTCAAAACAAAAATATCAAATCGATATCAAAATCAAATGTCTTAAATTGTTCCCCGGTCCAGCTTCCGGCAATTGCAAGTATATTATTTGTCCTGTAGGATAGTTTTTTTTTTGTTAAACATCCTAGACTGATAATAATGTCAGAGGACGGAGTTACAACAAATATTCACTCACCCTTCAAAACGATACGGTACGATAGGTTATTCAATACGATACGATACAGTAAGTTTGTCCATACGAAACGATAGTGACAATTTTGTCGATACGATACGATACTAATAATAATGATGGTTGTTTCTTACTCAATCCTGACGAAAACTTGACCTTGATTCCATCCAACGACACCGCAAAAAAGGAAATCCTGTCTGTAAATATCTTCAGACGACCCCGCTGTAATTGGATTTATTTCCAGGAACAACCACGCCAGATAAAAAAAGGAACTCCTGTTCGGTAGTATCTTCAAACGACAAAGCAGTAAATAGCAAGGAATTTTCCGATAAAAATTCGTGCGGTAGTAGAAAAACTTCGGTAACCCAACACAATTTCGAGAGTAAAAAAAAACTCTACATAAATAGAAAAAGAATCTTAGAAAATATTCTCCTAAACAATTTAGGTACTTACAGTCTACGGCTAGCTTTTTTCCGAGCGAGAACTGGAACGCAACACGTGCTCGGAAGTAAACGGTAGTAGCTGAAGCGACTGACGGCAAAATAACAACAGTAGGGCATACGGAAAGGTAAACACGTAATAAATTTCCAAACTGGAATATCTCGAAGCCGTTCAGCTTCACAAAATTACAAAAATTTGAAGACGCACATAAAGCGTCTCAATGGCGTACCAGCACACAAGTAATCGCCTGATAATCGAAGAGGACGGAACTACGTCAAAAATTTACAACGCAATTTCCGCATACGTCATCAAGACCCATCGATCAATAAAATCGACCAAACGACCATGTACGACATCTACAGATTAATTTCCGAAATGGCTTAAAGAAGAATGGCGAACTCCGCATTAGTATCTGAAATTAAAACACAAATCCTGAGAGACAGAGGCGTGAAAGTCATAAATACGAAATCAATTAAAAGAACGAAACGGTGTTTATTTGAAATTCAACAGCAAATTAACGAGAAAATACGTAAAAATATAATGTAACGATCAGCGAAAAATGTGAACGTTACACCATCAGCGGACACTGCGTGATTGGCACCTTACTCTACCTCAGAGTATCATCTATCATCAGCAAGCCTCAATTCTTGCACAACTCCTTCATCACATGTCATTGCAATTCATTACAATACTCGCGAGCCCGTCTGCGTAATTAACGCAACTTTACCAAGACGATCACCACTCAAAGCCCGTTCGGAGACTAGCCGCCCGCATCTTTTTTTTTCCTTCCATCCCTCTGCCCGACACGTATCCCGTATCATATTACCAAACCATAGACAAAATAATAATAATAATAATAATATCTTTATTGAGCTTGGGAATCACAGAGTGATATAAGCTAGGTCAAAAAATACATAGAAATGTAAAGTACAAGAAAACACAATAATAGACAAACATTTGTACATATACATTTTAAAATACAGAAAATACAGTTTACATACGATATACACAATAAACAAACCTGCTCGTGATTTACGGATATATTGAGAATGCGTAAACTTTCCTAAATACTAAAATTGGTAAAATATACAACGACAACAGTCCAGAAGATATTTTTCAAAAATCCAAACATTTTATAAACGTTTACGTTTTCCCTCCGGTTAGCAACACCGAGTGTTCCCAACGCGCAAGAAGCAAGAAATCCCTCCTCATGAGTTGTCAAAAAATCTCTGTTCAACATAGAAAATCCCAGAAGAATGTATTAGATTCAGGAATCAATTTAAAAAAAAAAACATTAAATATTCATTAAAATTCCATAAAAGACTGTCGATTTTACAGCGTAATTCAATTGATTAATAATAAAATTATGAAAGAGCTGAAAACGAAGAAAATAAAATAATAAAAATTCAAAAAAATATAAACAGAAGGCAACACAATTTAATAGATTTACAAATAAATGAAAACAAAATAACAGATTTTTTTTTAAAAAACAATAAAAACGAAAGACAATCGATAAAATGTCATTCTTGTTAGTGCTCTGTACTTTATGGACTCACTGGCTCTAAGCGCATGTTTAGAAAGAGTACCTGTACTCTTTAAAGAGTACGGCCGGTAACCCTACAGGGAGCCAACTTGGCCTTCAAAACCTCTGTGCTTAGCTTTCTTGGAATTTCTTTCTTTTTGAATTTTTTTATCGAAAACCATTGCGTTTTTTAAGACGTCCCAAAATGCCTTTCCTTGCTGTCTTTATTGCATCTGCTATTCTTTCACTTATGACGTAGATATGGAGGAACGTTAAAGGATATTCAGCAAACAGTTATTCCGTCCTCATTCCACGATCATAAAACTGGGTCTAAGAATCTTGTTCCAAAAAGAACTCAAAAAAGCAAGTTAGTACGTATTTAGCTTTTCCTCTTTCAACTGAGTTCAATGTATTTTGACAGTATTTATGGTTTTTCTTCAAACACAAACGTTCTATTTACATTTAAAAAAGGGTGCATACTTTAGTCGAGTTACTTTCGTAAGGTATGTGGGTTAACCGTGACCTAAGACAAACGCTCGCGTTTCTCTGTGCGAGGGAAAACCCAGAGGAAACCGAAGACACGTTTTACCTCGCCAGGTGCAGGCAATACAAGTTTAGAATAAAAAGTCTTACCTGGTTCTTGTAAAGCCAACGGACGGGTCTCGAGTCTCGACGTCATAAGCGAAATTCCGATGACTCATACTTGATTTTAGAATTTAGCAGAACGTTCCAGCTAATTATTGTAGATGGATGACAAATTACAATCTACGTAAATACGTGCGCAAGCTTGCATTAAGTTATGCAATTAAAACTGAATTGGAAAAATAATTTCATTTAAGGGATGCCCTACTCGTGCACGGATGATTGATGGGATGCTCGATTACACACACGATGTGAAAATAGCTCTAAAAAAATGTGCTGATAAGTACGCTTCCTGACACGTTAATTTGTCGTGATTTAAGCGGTTAATCAGTTGTTATTATTTTTATATTTCAGTGATATGACTCATAAGCAGCAGTGAGTAACATTGTTATATTTTTTAAAGTAACTATCTGATTTGCTGGAAGTAAATTTGTTTTTAAACTCAAATGAACTTACGTTTTGTAACTGTATGAGAATCTAATGGTGAATCATACAAGATTTATGAGGTATGTTAAGTGTGTGAAACTGTTTAGTGCAAATTTAGTGCAAACAAAAATAATGACTTTATTCATGCTTTAATTACATGGAAGATAAGAGACGAAGTAGTAAGTGAGTTGGTGTCCTGGTTATACGTTAATTAATAAAGTAAAGTTGATCGGGTCTTTAGAACGATAGAAAAACTAAAGCTGAATGATACTTTAGTTTTTCTATCGTCCTAAAGACACGATCATCTTTACTTTATTAATCATAAGAGACGAAGACAGAAAGGACGGTCACGATGTAAGAAAAACTAAAATTTTAATGGAATTTTGTAAATAAATAAAAACAAAATATTTTAAATACTGTACTGTTTAAATACCCCCGTACTCTAGGACACACACAAACACACACACCCACAAACCACGCGTTTTAATTTAGTATTTTTTTTTTTATAAATTCTCTTTGCTGTATTAATTTGTTTATAAATTTTTTTAATTACACCCAGCTCCTTTCTAAAGCCGGACTCAGATGAATGGTGTACTTGGCCAATATACCAATATTGGTATACTTGGCAAATGTACCAGCTCATAAAGGCCAGTTCACGCAAAGGCGTTCACACGACGTGTACAATTTTTTTTAAAATACGCCAGCGAATTTATACAATGTTGGTGGAATAAATAGAAGAGTGTTGACCATCATGATTAGCGGTCATTCTGAGAATGTTGTCCCTTGTGCAGCTTTTTAGTACTAATTTGTGGATATTATTTAAAAGTAAAACAATCAAGAAATTCAAGTACCACTTCATTAAACTACTCCATTTAATTTTTTTATAATTATTAATAAACACTTTACCTTTTCTATCCGCTTATCAATACAGAACGAATAGTAGTTGCAAAGCAATACACAATTATATTAACAACTCGTGTGAGCGCAACTACAAGTATGAACTTGTCAAGTTGACCAATAATTGTGATTCCTTTGACTTTGTGCCATTTTTACCGACAGACGATGGGAAATTGACCAGTGACAAATAATTGTACAAGTAAACCACTCACATGGCATGGCAAGTATACGCCATTAACAAATATTGGCCAAGTACACCAGTCGTTTGAGTCCGGCTTTACAGAAAATGTTGGTAATAATAATATGCTCGATATAAATAATGAAGACGAACTAATAAAAACATTTTTTTTATATTTATGTAAAGAATTCTTTATGAAATTGTGTTACGTGTTTAATGAGGTTTTGCACTGTAAACACGCAGGATATCCTGCCTGCGAAATAAAGCAAACGTCATTGGTTAAAATCAGAATTCCGGAAAGTTTTATCTCGTAGATTAAATGCATACAATAATAGGCAGCGTGCAGAAAATTATTTAAATAGATACAAACATAATAATTAAATCCGAAAGATTAGTAATTGGTAACTGGGTAATTAAATTCCAGTGCTTTCTTTGTAAGAAAAATTTTGAAAACTTTTGTGTGCAATTTTACTCTTGAATTAAATTGCATTAAATTTGAAAAAAATTGAAATGGAAAAACTAAATGAAAGTCTGAAAAAAAGAAACGAAAAGGTGAGATAATTTTTGACAAGAAATATAGAAAAAATAAAATTGTCACTTACACACTGGAAAATATAAAAGAAATACATTTTACTTGACCAAGACCAAACACACGGGGCAAAAGTTTTTAAAAAAAGGAAAAATTTGCTAAACCAAACAAGAATTACATTTTATTTCGGAAAAAAATGTCGTTTTCTTTTTAATTCAGAATGTTTATATAGATAAGTATTTATATAAATTTTGGTTAAACTATATAAACACCATTTGCATCAGTGACCTTTCGCCATCTTTCTGCTAGCAGTTATATTCCACGATGATATCATCCAACTTTTCTGGAATAAAAAAATTCTAGACATAATACGACATTTTTTTCCGAACGACCTAATATTATGTATGTACTTATAATTAATAAAAATTCTTTAATTTTGGGTCCTGCTTGGTTTCCGTGATAAATAAAAACATAGTTATAGAGACGAGAAGGTTAATTTTGTTAATTTGAACCACGGTGGATTTTTTTTCTCAAAAACCAAGCTACCATCAAAACTTTAATGAATGTCTTTCTTCTTGCACTTTTAATTATCTTGGCTACTTTTACACATAGAAATTATTTTAACATTTTACCTTTTGATCACTTTGGCTAATTTTCTAGAAATTATTTTAACATTTTTATTGAAACAGAAAAAATACCATATAAGGATTCTCTTGTACTTGTAAAAGGGGAGACAATACGGAGTTCGAAGAATACATTTTTCCTACGTCTCCAGTCATTGCTTTGTCCCTCATTCGAACCACAACTCCGAGAAATCGTTATTTCATCTTCCCGCCTTTTCGACGCCCCTCGTAAACATTTTACTGCAGATATTTCGGCGAACAGAAATTGAAAGCTCATTTTTATTTCTAAAAACTGACGTAAAAAACTGTTTTACTTATTGATTTCGAGATACATATTTTAACTTTTTTGCACCCTTTATTTTTTACTTTGCTTTATAATTATATTCATTTCGTTCTAGCTTCCTGAAATAATAAACAAAATTTACAGTTAATTTTGATTTCAGTAGAAAGAAAACAGGGGGAGGGAAGAATAATTAAAAAATATGAGATCGCGACTTTTTGAAGCAACAAAAAACTTACGGAACCTGCTTCGCTGATCGTAGACAATAAACATCGCAGGCGTGACTAATATGCAAAGGAGCACTCACTCACCGAATAATAACTGTGTAGAAGAACACATTCAAACGTTTACTACAATAATTTAGGAATGTTTATCACAACTGTTCAAAGTGGCATCCATCACTAGCGACACACACACGAAACGTTCGAAACGTTCCATAATCGCGTAAATGCGGGGGGAATTAGCTGTTAATGTTCTTGCATTGATTTGGAAATGTGTTACCATAAATCCGCCGTGCTTCTTCAGTTTCTCGAGCTTCGCCGCACATGAGGAGCATCTGTTCTCTCGCCGTTCGTGAATTGCGGCATTTTAATAAGTAATACCAATGATTATAAGAGTATTAAGATACCTAACCCAATATAAAAATGCGTGACTCTACCTATTCCGCACCCCTTCGCGTCTTGCCCTCACTTTGCCGGTAAGCTGATGGCTCCCTCTAACGATATAAAAAAAACGATATGCTAGATAAGAACCGTACCTACTTTGTAAGGAAAATTATATGTAAATGAGACCACAAATTTAACGAGCGGCTAAATCGTAGATTGTACATGACTTCGTGTGATGGGAGGGCGTTGGCGCTTAATTTGAATTGTGCGCTAGAGGGATGGCTATGTAAAAATGTTCCTGAATGCATATTTAATGGTAATATTAATTAGAAATTAAGATATCGAAATATAAATCTGTGTTCATAAAAATAAAAAATTTTAAAAAACTAAAACAAACGAAATAAGGCTGATAGAATATTTCAACGTTTTAAAGAAAAAATGGAGTCTGAAAAAATGTCAAAAGTAAAAAAAAATGTGATGGGCTGGGTTTGATCTCACAACCCTACGGTTACAAAATTTGAACTTAAACACCTTGACCACGAGAATTATTAATTTTGGTTGCTAAAATATGCTATTAAGTACAATTAAAAATTTTAATTAGTTTTTCTTTAATTTATAAATAATTAACACTTAAAATATCATAAGTTTAATACCAAAATGCTTTAATAATCAAAATCTTTCCGATTACGACCTACAAATTCATATGAATTTAGGCAGATAAAATAAAATAATTTCTGTTTTCTCATGTTAAATCTCTATGTATGTCCAGTGGCGTAGCTATCATATGGCAAAGTGGTGCAGTGCACCGGGGCCCTCAGGCTCAAGGGAGCCCTCGAGCAACCCTGAAGTTCCGAAGCGAAGTGTTTCTGTACAACCATTTTAAACTATAAAAAAATTATGTAATAAGTATATAATTATAAACAATTTAAGTAGCGACATCTTGCAATCGCGATGTTAGGTCAAAAAGCGATTGCAAGATGTCGCTACTTAAATTGTTCATTACTTTCACATCGCAAGGGCGAATAACCTGGACAGATCGGTTTGGTTTGCAGTGGATTTCTCGAGCTACGATTCTGCTGACGAAAGTCCAACTAGGCCTGAAACAACTGTACAGAGCATGCTCGAGGAATCTGCTGTAATCAAAAGCACTGGTTATAACGAGAACTCGGTTATAACGAGGAAATTAAAAACTCCTGTTTCTAGATATGGTAAATTACATATATAGGTAAATATTTGTTTAAAGCGAGTACTTAAAGTTGGTTCTTCTCCGATGAAAATTGTATCACAAAATCTTTAAACCGGACACTAAATAGCGCACAAAATACTTAACGTTTCGCCGTCATTCGACAGCTTCGTCAGAAGTGAAAAATATAAACCTACGGCATTTTTATTTTACACATTTCTATAAAACGTCTTTTGAAAATATTAGACTCTTAATAGTATTTGCAAAATCAAAGTTTTGGTCATTTTCTACATTTTCTATACTTTTCACTTCTGACGAAGCTGTCGAACAACGGCGAAACGTTAAGTGTTTTATGCGCTATTTAGTGTCCGGTTTAAAGATTTTGTGATAAAACGAGTACGTTTATTACGAGAACTTGCTTATAACGGCCAATTTTGTAATTTTTTTTGTTTTACCTTGCATATAGCGAGCTTAATTTCAAAAAATTTTAAAATATTTTTGTTTGATGTAGAAGTACCTACTATGCCCAACAAAAAACCTTAATACGATGAATTAATTCTTAATTTTTTTTTGTTTTTTGCGTATTTTTTACGTTACCATAAAACAAGCAAAATAAATTGTTTAAAATTGTATTCAAACTTACTAGTTTATTAAATAAACACAAAAATGCAGGAGTACAGTTATCCCAGATTCTTTTGGTGTTCATAGAACATATCACATATGCATATATTTTTTTCATTTATAACGAGCACTTGCATATAACGAGCAATAAGAGTCCCTTGAGCCCTCGTTATATCCGAGTTTTACTGTACTTTACCAATCGATAGAAATAAAATTCTTAATTAAAATTGTCCTTTGTTATTTTCTCGTAAACTAATAAATAAAGAAGCTATTTTGATTTTTACAAAATCATCATAAGTGTGCTTTGGAAACAAAACATTTGTAAATCGCCGTAATCTGTTAGCAGAGTATTGTTTTAGAACTTTGTGGTTTATTTCTAGCTAAAAAAATGGTTTTTACGCATCTAGAAAAAAATACAAAAATTGTTATAATTTGTGTTCATTTTTCTAGGTGCGTGTAAAAACCACAAACAAATGTACAAAAAGAGTCATAATTTTTGTTCATTTTTCTAGTTGCATGTAAAAATCACGAAAAATTGTTCAAAAATTGTCAATTTTACTTATTTTTCTAGATAGTAGATACGTGTAAAAACCTTAAGAAATTATTTTGGTTAGGAGCCCAGATTTCTTTTTGCACCGGGGCCCTTGGTCACCTAGCTACGCCACTGTGTATGTCTCATTGTCAAGTGCACAACCGGTATGTGCCTATGTATGTATGTAATTAATAGATTTAAAAATTTTAATTTTATACGTCTATTGTATTATTAGAATTAATTGTAATCTGATAAAAATAAAAAATTGGTTCACAATAAATAATAAAATAAGAAGTAATCAACATAGCTTCTTGCTCGAATTCAACTGTCTTTTTCAACTTGATTTTGAAGAATACTGTGACGGAAATGAGTGCAAAGAGAGAGAAAGATAGACTGAGCATCCTCTAAGAGTGACAAAGATGGCACAATACCGATACCACGTGGTTTGGTTCAAATTAGTTACATAACTTGATTTAATAGTTCAGTTTAAAACACATTTTCTTTATCAAATATGCTTCTCAAGGGATAACTAAATTACATGTATAAATTAAAACCATCTTAAAAATTAGAAATGAAAAGTGCAAAATTAAAAAATATTGAAATGTAAAATGAAATTATTTAATAACATTCGCTATAAATTACCGACCATACCTAACATCTCTAAATTGGACTCGTCTGTCTCGAATTCGTCTACTGCACATAGCCACGCCTACACCTATCTTATTATGGAAGTACTCTACGTCGGCATATTTAATAATTTAGCGACACGTACCACGTAAGCAATATAAGGCGCTATCAATGATTATAAGAGTTATAAGGTTTGTAATATATTTTGCTTCAAATAAAAGAGATTATTTATTTTGGTTAAATACACGGTGTATCAAAATGTTAAACATCAAAATACAATCAAAATAGTGATTTTCTCGAATTGTTTGATCGCATTAGAAGGAAAATACACGATTCATAGCTTTCTAGATTGAAAGACAAGAAAGTTTATTTCTCGTTGTCATGGAAACCAAAATTACCAAATGATACCTATTCGGATTCGCAATGATCTGCCGATTTCAAATTTATAAAAATATATAGGGTGTTCCATTTAAAATAAGAAAGTTGACGTCACATACGACGGAACCGGAAGTCCTACGGTGCTCAATAGTGTGTCGGAAAATGCATTTCTTTACTTAATTTTTATTTTCCGAATTTCATTGCAATAGATTAAAAAATAAAAATTCTAAAGGGTGGGCATATGGCGATGGACACCGGTATATATCTGTTAAATCTAAACGAAATATTCCTTTTTAATCAGCGTGTTGGAGACTGTTGAATTTCTGCTAATGTTTTCTGGCTGATTTTTGCAAGCGATTGTCTCATTTTATTTTTTAAATATGTATTTAGTCACATTTGGTTGGATTTTAATATTTTATTTTATTAATTTCAGTTAATTGGGCAGTTTTTTCTTTTACAGGCTAATTATTTAAAATTTTGGAGTTATTTTTTAAACTTTTGTTTTAAGAGTTATAATTTTTTTAATTACACTATTTATGCAGTGAAATTTTTCTGTTAAATTATTTTTTCGAAATTCTAAGAATAAAACAAACATTTAAAAAGTCATTTTCATAAAATACTTCATGAATTACCTAATGCAATCACTTTTGGACTACATGACATAATACGAAACACATTTAGGTATAGGTATCAGATATGTAACTATTGTGTAAAGTATAGTTTTTATTCGGTATTTTAAACGCGACGTTTTAAGTTTTGTAATACAATTGAATGTAATAAACTAATAAATTTTTAAAAAATTGTCTGCGCAGGTCCCACAATCCACAATCGTCTGGAGCTCTTGGCCGCTCACCACTTGTACAAGTCTCATTTTTCGAGAGAGATTACAGATCGCCACATTTTAGCTAATGTTTCACGCCATCTATCCCTCAATTGTAAAATACCGGTAGTGCCATCTATATCTCTCTTGCATCGGCGGTCACGCTTAAAGGCGTAAGGCTGGGTATCTTAATATACTCTTATAATCAATGGTAATACTAAGCACAAAAAATAGTAATCGTATTTAGCTTTAACTCGTTCAATCACTCTTCACAAACTAAACTGTTGATCCCAAAGGATACGGAGCAATAAATTTGATGATCATAAATGAAATAAAATGAAGCAAATTCCTTGGCTACGATACGACTTACTGCGACGTGAAAAAAAAATGCTTTTATTAGCCGCCGGACTTCGGCAAAGGTCACTCCTTTGCAGTTCTGTTTTTTGTTCCAACACATGCTTTCTGCGGTCACAATAATATTTCCTTTTCTTGACCTACCTCAAAGACATAGTCGTGCGATTAATTTTTGTCCGATTTTCATATGACATATGATATATTATGACATATGAGTTCAATTGTTGCCATTTATGGTGATGAATTACAGGTTTAAATATTTTCATACAGTAAAAGAACAGCCTGTATAATAATTATACTTATACCAAAATAGGAGCAAAAAATTGAACACAAAGTGAAATGGTAATAAAAGAGATTTATAATAATACATGTTGTTAAATATTGATTCATAAAGTTATTGTCATTGATCGCTTATACAATATTTAGTTTTCAATTTAAGAATTTGTTGCAAATCGGTTTTGATTGCAATGGTATTTTGCTGTAAAGTGGAATTTTTGCCCCAAATTTGGCCGAGTTAATTTTCAGTTTTTAAATTATTTTATTCTTATATCTAAATTTGTTATTATAACACCTTTTAACAACAAACGCTCATGACAATGTTTATTATCAAGTGATAGTTTTTAACAAAATTTAACAAGTTTGAACTATCATTATTTGTTTACATGTTAATATTTTTGACGCCAATATCTTTTTGCTATTAAAATACAGGCTGCTTCCCAGTTCTGTATTTTTAAATAAATTTTTCATTTTGGAAGATAGACAAAAGACCATTGTTTTAAAAGATTTTACAACTACTTTCATTGTGATTTTTTATTTATTTTATTTATTTTTTAAATTTGCCTGATCAGGCAATGCAAAACACCTAGTATATATCCTGATAGACGTTTAGTTCAAACACTGAAATGACCATTATTAAAAAAGTAGAAGTATGTACAAGCAATAGATCGAACTACTTCTTGGGGTGAGGGGGCAGAGGGGGGGACGATTTAGTTTTATTAGGGTCAAAAAATTGTAGACCAATGAAATCGTAAAAGTACGCTTGAAGAAAATCGATTTCTTTTTAAACTGATTTGCATCAACAAAGAAAATTTACGCATGGTTCGGGAAAATGAACCCCCCACTTGATGAGGGTGTTTTTAAGTTTTACAACGGTCTCTTAGTGTTTTTAATAACATGCATTCATGTCAACGTTTACCATTGAATAGTTTATAACAAAGTTCGTCCAAGTTTGAACAGACAATTTTTTAATTTGTTTTAAGACCCTCTTTTAACACTTCTTTTTTCTTTCCTATGTCACATACGAGGACTGACAATTAAGTTCGTAGAAAAAAATTATTACAACTATGGAATACATTTACATATTTGTTATCTGGTACACGGTCGCCTTCGAAATAGTCTCTACCTAAAGCAATGAATTTGGTCCAAAGTTTTTTCATTGCCGGAAGCTCTCTTCAAAATCATTTTTCATGAGACTGCTTAGAGCTCGCGTTCCACCTCCTTTCGTGACCCCTAGTGATGATCCTTCACGTCTTTCTTGATTTTAGGAAATAAAAAAGTCAGAAGAGGACCAGATCGGGCGAATAGGGCGGGGGTTCCAACACAGTGATTAGACTTTTGGCGAAGATGTCCTTCACAACAATGGCTGTGTGTGCTGGAGATTGTCATGATGCAAGATGCAGCTGTCCTTCGCTTATTATCTGTCGTACTGTCTTTCTGTTGATTCCTAATTCTTCTGCAATGAATTTAGTCGAAACACAACGGCCTGTTGATAGAAGTTCATTCACTCTTCTCACATTCGTTCTGCCTCCCTTTGAAATGGGTCTTCTTCTCTCGGATCATCGTCAACTGATTCTCTCCCTTCTTTGAACCTCTTTGCGTACTCGTAAACTGTAGCAGGTTTCATGGCAGACTCACTTCTTTCAAAAGCTCAACCATTTCCGAGCTGTCTTTCTTTCATTTTACCTAAAAAATTAATCAGGTTCTCTTTTCTATTAAACCCATAACGCACATTTTTACAGCGGACAAGAAACTGCCTTGCAAAATCCGACGTTAAACTAATTAAATGAAGTTCAATTGTTTTGAAATATGAACTGAAGAAAGAACAAGGATGTTATTCCATGGCCCACCTGTTGCTGATATTGAAGGGGTGTCCTATAGAGTACTCGAAAAATATTCTACGAACCTAATTGTCGGTCCTCGTATATCAAGGCATTATTGGAATATGTTAAACCTCGAATAGATCGAAATAAAGTACACTTTTTTTGAACTTTTCGTAATTTGCAAGCTACAAAATCGAGTACAGGTACAGTGGCGGTCATTAAAATCGTTACCCCTGCATGCTAACTTCCCTCAAACATTAATTACCAGCAAACACCGAGATAACTCTATTATTTATAATCAGTGTGGACAATGGTTTGCTTGACTTGGAACCTGATATTGTCAAGAATTTTAAATAATAGCAACCCTGCAAGTTACGAGTCGTCTGTGGGCGCTCAGCATTTTGTAACGCGCCAAATTCAAACAGGTCAATAAAAGGTGCTTAGATCGGTGCTGACTTACATTTTATACGTAGGTATTCTCCCCCCCGTTCTTTTTTCTTTTCCCTGGTAGAAAAAAGGATTTTTCTTTACAGATTAATTTTTGCCAAACGATGTCACTTTCGAAAAATTAAGAATGTCGGCAAACTTTTAAGGAACAATAACTTGAAATAACTTTCACCCAGGACGCCCAAGAATTAAAATCGTTAAACTTTGGCCCGATGCCAACCAACAGATTACCACGGACCACGAGCCCGAGTTAAAAATATCCGCCCCAACTTAGGCCCTAATGCTCCGAAGTGCAAGTCGCAGCCAGGCAAAAACGTTTCTCCCTTGGATTTCGCTGATTATACAGGAATTATCATCGCTGTTTACTGATAATTAAGAACTTGCATATCGGGTGACGTGTAGGATTATGTGCTTATAATGTCGACGGAGTGTTCGTCGGTTTATACTTGAGTACAGACCTCGGTGAAACGCACGCAAGCGCCGCCCAAATACGAAATTTGTTATTGTACATACAATACGGTGCAGTTGTGCTGGTTTGTTTGATCTTTGTGTGCCCGTTTTGAGTGATTCTCAGTCTTAAGGTAAGCAAAATGGCCTAGAAATAGATTTAATGTAAAAGAAACTAAAGAGCGGAGGAAATCAGATGATTAAACTACGCTTTCATTATTATATTTTTTCTTGTTTTGGCATTCGTTTCCAGACGTAGCGTAGCTTAAAATATTTTTTGCAACTATTTAATAGAATGAGCAAGTGTATTTAATATGGCAAATAATTTGACCCTCCTTGCTCATTACAACCTCCCCCACTCTCCTCTTGCTCACAGCTATCCTTCCAAACCGTTTAATGATTTAATAACTTTTTAAATAATTTTTTTATCTCACATTCTCAAGAGTATTTAAAAAATAATCAAATTAAAATAAACTCGACTTCCAAGACTTGGAGCTATCGCATTCGCTTACGGTTAAAAAAAAACCTTGGGAATTTCTGGTTCGTAAATTTTCAAGAACGACCGGCACCACTTCCAGTGATTTGTTCCACGATTATTTAGACTTGCGTCTTGCGTTAACGTCAGCAGTAAACAAGATAAAAATTTATTTTTACGGTTGGCATCCTGTGCAAATGAATGAATCGCTTATTTCTACTTAATTCCTCGGAGTTCGCCCTTAATTACATGATGGGACTTTGGAATTCAATACTCAATGTAATTAAGTTTACTGAGAAAACCGGTCTTACAAGATACGGCATCCTAGAATTGAATAATTCAATCTAATTGCCTGAATTTAATTCAACTAATTATTTTCCCTTTTTGTTTCATTTCTTCCGTGGTTCAAATTGAATAGGCACATTACAAACACAAAGTCCACTGAAACTCGTTTTTATCGCATTTTATTAAGTCTGTTCGATAGTTCTGCACTTTTCCCCATTTTTTGCACCAACCGCTCCTGAGAGAGTGCGATGTATATGACATAACATAAGTAGGAGTGAGAGAAATAGAGTAAAGTTGTTAACAGTGTAGAAAGTGCAGAGCTATTGTCTTCCTTCTTTAACCTGTTTCGCTAGTCATTTGTCAAGTCTGAAATGGTGGACATCCTTCTTGTCTCTCTGCACCCTTTCTTTCAGTTTGTATCTTCCTGGTGATCCTCAGCTTTCTCACTATTGTTTTTAGTCTTCCTACTAATATGCCCATCTTCACTTAGACTTTGCTTAACACCTTCCACAATGTCTTCTGATTTTCTTCAATCCTCCTCTAGTCGTTCCATTTTTTTATTGACTCTTCTTTTTGCAAATGCATTCTCTTTTAGGCGCTTTTAATAGCAATTTTATTATCCTGTTTTACTGGCCAGTACAAGACAATCCTCCTTATTTCCCTCTCTTTTGCTGCGTTCTCTGTATCTACCATTCCAGCTTGCACGTAGTCTTCCTGCAGTCTTCTAGGTGATTCAGTTTGCATTCCACTGCTTTTTTTTGGTATCTTCTTTTCTAAAATTTCGACCCGAAACGTCCTTAGTTTTCTCCAATATTTCTCCCAGATTCCAGATTCTGCTTTTTTTTAGAAAGATGCCTTTAAGTTACATCTGATATGTTTCTGTAGTCTTCTTGGTGATTCTTAATCTCCATTCCACTATTCTTCTTGTCGCATCTCAACCTAGATTGTGCAACTTGCTTCTAAAACGTCTTTGAATTTTCTTCGAATCGTTCCATTTTCGTCTTTTGGAGAGATTCCTAACATTTCTTTTTCCTGTGCCTCTAGGTTACTTCTGAGGACTCCTATGCTTCTAACCTGTCGGTAGAATCCCATATAAGCCCTTCAAGGTCGAGAATGTTTTAAGTCAGAGATTGGGTACGTTCTGGGGCATTACTCCAAAGTCTGTTTGCGTTATACGATATTACTTCTTAGATTCCTTTTGCCTTTTCTGACTTGATTTCTATCCTTTTGACCTTTGGCTTAGGTGTTTTTGCCTTTACTCCTCCAATAATTTAGACCAGTGAGATATTCTATATCTCTGACATTTTTGCTTCCTTGTGGATACTTTTATTCATTATTTTTTATTGTGTGTGATTTTGTGTTCCAGAATATTTTTAACCAATCTATTTGTTTCGTTTTATTAATTTTTATTGTTATAGAATCTTTATTTTGCCAAAACACAAACAGAACGAATTGGTGGACAATTTTCAGAAAGAGTAGGTGGTATAATGGGAGATACTTGTGCAGTATTAAATTATTTAATTAAAAACGTCCCCATGTTCTTTACAAGGCACTCTTACAAAAAACAATTGTAATCTCTTTGCTCCATAAAATACGGAAAATAGCACAAACACGTCAGTGAGTACATACAACGCAAAATATTTTAATATCTTTTCGTGATGTGATAAGATAGGAATAATGGATTAATAAAATTAATAAATAAGGTTGATCCTTGAGGAACCCACGTTCCATTCCCATTTGATTTCCAAACATGGAATAGGTAACGTTCACTGCAATCACAATCGGTTAATATTTGCGTTACGTTACGACAGAGTTTTTTTTTTTCATGTTCGAATGCCTTCTTAAATTCGTCTTGTTGCATAACTCTCAGTAAACTTCCATGTTTTTCGCTCGTTATTTATGTACCTACAACATCCTTATCTTTATAAGCCGTTTAATTCATTCTAGAAGCTTTTACTTTCTGTTTATGGTAACGTCATCGAGAAATTAAGTATATTTTGCTTGGGCCAAACTTTTTAGATGCCACTTGGTAAATGATTGGTGTATTTACATTCGCCGGTTAATTTTAGCCAGTTTGTAAAACCTTGCCCCCCCCCGTGTCTATAGTGCCTGTGGCCTTGGCATAATTGCTTATGTTTGGGAGCTACTTTTTTAATTGACGCAGTTTCATGGCTTCAGTAAGATTACTTATAGTGAATTTTTACTAGTTTTTCTGAAAATTCTTAACTTAAGGGGGTACTGACTCTCTAAATTCATCGTCTTGGAAAGGTTTGATTTGTTTTGTAGAAAACTTTGGTTTTGGAGAAACAGATTTTGAAAGTATTTGAAATTCATTTCCTACTTACTTGGAAAAATTAACGCCGCCGTTGGTCTTATTTAATTTAGAAGTTCGGCTCCTAATTTAATTTCCGCCCAACCACTGAGAATGGCCTTGAATCGAAGGTTGAAGGTTGCAGCAACGCTTAGATATTAAACAATTAAAAACGTATTTGCTTTGACAATATACCTAAATACTTGCTGACACAAAATTTTAAAGCAATTACAATCATGTATCTCAGAGAGAAAAGTAAATGTTTCATCGTTTAATGAAAAATAATTTCCCAACTTTAACACGACAAATAAATTAAACACTTCTTTCCCCTCATTTTTTTTTATATACGAGTGCTCATTTTTATTGCTGATTGAAACCTAACACTGACAGTCACTGTGACTGTATGACAATAGAAAAGTGCATACAAATATTCAATCGCAGAAGAAATTGTGTTTAAATAAAAACATTTCTGACAATCATTGTTTGTTAAAAAATTTGGTGCGCTGGAGTTTTACTTTATTATTTATTTACAACAAGTTTCTATATGTGGAACCTCTTTTACTTATACGTCATACGCTGACATCCCCAAAAAAGTTTTTATTGCCCGAGTGCATGCATTTATTGTTTCATCGTTCCAGTTTGGTGGAAAGCTGTAGATTTTCTTGTATGACTGTGCGAGGTCAATTTCGATATTCGTTATTAAAATCACAATAGATCGTGCAAATCCAAAAGCTTATGAGAATCCCTGCTTTGCTATTACTTTTAAATCAGGATTAATCTTGTTATCTACTTATTACTGCAGCAATATGACGTATTTTGGCCAATGATACACAAATCTATCTGACTTCTAACAGCACCATTCAATTTAATATCTTATGTACTAAAAATATTTCTTTTCTCCTTTTTAAATAAATTTCAACGTTTCGCACAGTTTTTGTTTCCTTTCCAAATGAATAAAAGAGTACCTACGTAGAATGCTAATTTTAAGTTCATATGCTAATTAGTATGTTTCTTGTTGACGTGTTGTTTGATTTAGCAACTCTCAACATTACTTTTGATTTGTATTTTGCTTCATAGATAAACGTGTTTTCAATTTTAAGTAAAGATAAAGTCCATTTTGGATGTACCAAACAATCACCTCAAAGTATAATTTTTTGTTTGTTTGAAGAATTCAGTCGATTGAATTTGGTTTCATTTTAGAATGGAGAAGAACACAGCACCCCCACCGTACACGGCATACCCCAATCAACCACCACCTGCAGGATTCGTGCCACCGCCAACAATGCATATGCAACCACCACAACAGAGTGGTAAGACACGATAAACAATTTATAATTAAAATCAACATGAAAAAATAGTGTTAGCTTGAAACTATAAAAAATAGGTAAACAATTTATAACTACTTTAGATTCAAGACATTCGAGCGTATTATTCTGCGAACTGTTCAATATTTATTATTTTCGAACTTAAACAGAAATAGTTGCAAAGATCGTTCTTAGAATTTTTATTATCGTTATTATTTGCTTTTTAGAAGAAAACACTTTGTCAATGAGCTTAATTTTTTTTATTATTATTGAGTTTACTCCGAAATATTTTTTTTCTCTCTGTGATAAACTCTTAACGATCAGTGAATAATTTAACATTTCCCAGAATATTTTTCATAATAACACGCCAACGTGTATGAAAGCAGTCATGGTAATCGCGGCGATAACCATAAAACATTGCTTTGTTTGGCCGACCTTGACGCGTACATTTATGTTGCTAGCCAAGTCTGTGAAATGCTAAACAGGTTCGGTGAAATTCCGGACTGCAGGATATTATCGAAATTCCAAGGAAGATCCAGTGGGAAATCCTGATTTTTTTTCAGTTTGTAGCCGCAGAGAAATGCTTGAAACTAGCAAACTTCGTGGATTTTAATTTTATAAATAAAAAAAAACGGATGTACATCGACAGACAAAATTAATGCGATAGCGAACATCTTGATTAGAACATCAATCAATGATCAATCCTTCGCATCTAGTAAAATAAGAACAGATCAACTTCAATAGATGGCGCCTCAAGTTTTAGAGGCCAAGTTCAAAGAAATAAATTTTTTGTTATAATTTGCTGAGGAACGTCCTTCCTTTATTATTAACAGTTTGAAAGGAAATACTGTACATCAGAAATAAAATAATGTGTGTCGGAATAAACTGAAAGATTTGTTGTTTGTGAAGACTCAATTGGAGTAAAAATGGACTCATTTGAATGCACAACGACTGCACAGTGGCGTCAGTGTGACTCACCGATTTATTTCTTAATAATGGCTGTCGCCAAATCATTGAAGCGTGCTTTCTTAACATACATTCATGTAATTGGATAACAAATCTTAAAATATGTGGGCGTTGATTTATTAAATGGACAGTTTTTTTTTTTTAATTGTGAGAAAATTAGTTTTGGCGTTTACAATAATTGGAAGGCAAAACTTCTCTCTAAACCCTGATTTCATTTTAAGGCTTTTGGTATGGTGTGATCCTGTAGTGTAGATCTTCTGGATGATAATTTTTCTTGATTGATATAAAATGGGCAGCTTCACTTTTTGGCGTCTCCCAAGTATGGTGACTTTTCCCCAAATTTTGATGAACAGAAGACCCCACCATCGTGTTTAAAAATGTTAAAAAATCTATAGGGCTTCAAACCACCTTATTTGAAGCCCAGTTGATTCTTTCCAAGTTAAGTAATTTATAAAATACAAAGAATTTGGAAGACTTTGAAGATCGAAATAGCCAAATCGTTTA
Source organism: Dorcus parallelipipedus (assembly GCA_958336345.1). Classification (NCBI taxonomy): domain Eukaryota; kingdom Metazoa; phylum Arthropoda; class Insecta; order Coleoptera; family Lucanidae; genus Dorcus; species Dorcus parallelipipedus. The sequence goes on from OY284475.1 coordinate 14,273,092, forward strand.
CACTATTCCTTATTTTATGTGTTTGGGTAAACAACTTTCCCCTAAAGCTTATCATCAAATCTCTCATTGATTTGAAACCTTTTGCATTATCTGAATCTCCTATCACTTATCACAGGGGTACGATTGAGGATTGCATCAAAGTTTATTTGCTTCCGTGTTTCCCTTTGCTTCATAAATGATGTTCATAATAAAAGAAAAATAACTTCTTACACGATCTCTGAGGGAGTAAAATTATCTTCATCTTCTATGCCGTATCCTCTTAATTTTTAGTATCAAGGAGAAAACTTTTGCCTGGTAAAGACCTTGCAACGGGAGAAGAACCTGTGGGACGGAACGTTTCTACTTATATTGCTTTAGGAAGCAGGAGTCACGTGACAGGTTCCTCAAGTTCTTTTGAACCCGATACCTATGACCTACTGGCCTAGGATGTAACCAACTTGATGCTGTTCCCTTTTCTTCACACTTTTCCAAATATTATTATTAATATTAATATATTAATATTTCCAAAAAGTCCAAATATTATTAATATGTTTACATTCAATAATGGCATAGTAATGGCTGAAAAAAAAAAACTTTTTAGATCAAAACATAATTTGGGTTGATTAATCGAGGGCGATGTATTCGGTGAATAATTAGGGCGCGAGCTGTTAGTGACCGTGGTAAACAACATCCATTTTCCGGAATCAATAATAACACGAAGCCAGTCGGCATTATACTTGATTAAATTTCGTAGGAAAAGGTTATCATCGGTTTTATGGTTCCATGAAAACGCGCTCCTCAATATCAGAACTTGAGAAGGCACAATCGATTCAGTAACGAAAATGTCAGAATACTTTCCATCCAAAGTTAAATACTCAGACGTTTCCCATTTCCACTTTATCCCTTTTTTTTGTTTTTCATTCCTGTCTGAAGCTTCACTTTCGATTTCCTTTTTTAACTTAAGGTCTTCGCTCCCATTTTAAGCATGCCACACATTCTTTGCTTGCTTATTAACATGGTTCTTTGTCGAGTGTAATTAGCCTCTCATATTTACTTTAGATTTTGCAATAATTGCTCATTGAGTTTCACTTAATTTATTCGATATTTTTTAGCTAAGAATTATTGGGTGGTTTTATTTCTTATTAAAGCTTCGAAATGGGGGATAATTGATTGACCTGAATGTCGGAAATCGAAAATAATTATTCGAAGTGCAAAGTTCGGTTTTATGGCCTATAGTTTTATGCGTCGGCAAACTCTGAGGAAGTAATTTAGGTCAGCCGAAAATAAACCTAAAACTCACTTTCCCTGTTGCAAGTTCTCTCGTAAGAATTCAAGGCGATTATATTTTATTTTTCACTTTTCTCTCCAAAAAAATTTGACGAACTTTGCGGTCAAAGACTCATTCATTTCGAATCTTAGAAAATAGTTCTTCATTTTTTGTTACTGCAATCCACAACGTATTTTGTCTAACACCTTTTAGTGCTTTCGGAGAATTGAGAAAAACCATAAAGTTTTGGATTTAAACCCTTTTTATGCGCCTGTGGGAATTTACCAAAAAACGTTAAAGATATTTTAACAATTTTTACTATAATTTGGAAATCATAAATCAGTATAAACAAAGAAGTTTTGGAATTCGGGGTGACCCAAGCCAAAATGTTGGAAGGAGTCTTTTTTCCTTGGCCGCCAATTTGACTGTCGTCAGTACATAGCAATTTAAAAGTAACTATAGAGAATAGAGAGCCAAAGAAAGCCTATAGGTACTCTCACGGGATGAAGAGGAAGAGAAGCAAAATCTTCGGTAAGATCGAAACCACGATGTTCCGAAGAAAGATCTGCTGAAGGTAGTGAAATAGGAAGATCGACTATGATTTCTGGAAGTAGAAAACGGCGATCCTATGAAGATAAGAGACAAATGAATAAGAAAAATTGGTTTCGGTTTTCTAAATTGAAATAAGTGCATTTAAAATTTTCTAAAACGAGTTAAACCATTAATTGGTAAAAAAATGAAGCCCAAAACAGTTGGTCATTGGTCAAGGCAGAAGAAAACAATTAGAGATCTAATCCAAATGATTGGAAAATCGAAAAGCTTCTTGACTTAGTTGACAAATCAAGAAGATTCAAAAGGTGAAAGGGGAAGGAAATGTTAAGAGGAATAAAGATTTTCGTTTTCGAAATGCACTAACAACTTTATCTAAGACTTTTTCTTAAAAATTCTGGAAACACTACATATTTTTTGAATTTTTTGAGTATTTGAGAATAAAAAATGTATTTGAAACATTATGAAACATAAATGCACACGGCCCAAGCACTTCAACCACACGATAATATTGCATTATACAAAGTATGTAATTTCACACTTCAGTTTCAGAAAACTTTACGCTTCTGGTTTTATCTGCATTTTTGTTTCAATCCCCTTATCAAAACATAAATACGCTTATCGCGTTAGTTCAGTCACGAAACTATAAATATAAACTGAGTATTAAATGCGTGGAAAGCATTTGCGTTATACAATGATCGTTTATCATGGACTTGATGTATTATTAATTGGCAATTTCATCTTGAAGGCAATAAATAAATTATTTTCAAGAAGCTGTGAAACTTCTTATCAAATTCCTCCAAATTTGATTGTCGAAAGATGTTAATCTCCATTTCTTTTCTTTTACAGTTACAACTGTAATAATTGAACCTTCCAGAAGCTATGGACCAGAAAGTCAGAGCGTTGTATGTCCACATTGCAGGCAACAGATTAGAAGCGTTGTTGAAACGGAAGCCACAACCAAGACACATTTGTACGCGTTGATATTATGCTTAGTCGGGTAAGTTTGCAAAAATTTTCGATGTCACCCTCGTATACAGGAATCTTTTCTTAATTCCAATCTAATCTATTATTTTTTTAATTGCTACCCTGAAACTAAAATTGTTTTTTTTTACAGATGCTGGCCATGCGTATGTTTACCATACTGCATGGATTCATGCCAAAATAGAAACCACTACTGCCCCAACTGCAAGGCCTACCTAGGTGCTTACCAAAGTTGAAAAATCTGTGCCTAACACTAAGAGACCGACCGTCAACATGGTTCTTAAATAGTATTTAACGTCATCAATATTTTTATTATTACTGTTAATATTTAATATATTACCTGCTAAAGGTATTTATTTGCATAAATGTCAAATACTTTTCGCATTTTGTTAGCCATTCAACAAAAAGAAATCTCATTAATAAGAATTTAGTGTGTATTGTGAATGCCAAAGAATGAGGGAAAAGAAATTAAGCCGCATTCACACCAAAGCGAGGAAAACGCGGCCTTATTACAATTACAATTTAAGCTACAGAAAAATACTACGTGTTTTGAATAGAACGTAATCTGTGATCCATATTTTTCCACCAAAGTAACTTGTTACGCACAAATTACTTCCGCCTGCTATTTTTTTAAAGGCGCCATTCACGCCATCGACAGTTTCGATCGTTTCGATGTTTCTTTTCTTTCGTTATAATATAATTTACGAACTTTTTGTATTTGCATGTATTTTTTGATATCTTGTATCTAGATATTACGCACAAAATAAAGAGTCCGCTATATTATGGGGCCAGTTTGTTGAAGGTTTAAAACATAATTATAGTTATGTAGTGTAAGTTAAGCCTGTGTCGTTGTATGTTGTAAGTTCGCATCATAAATTCTATACGAATAAATTTTACCGTTCTTCTTTAGACTCTGTTTCTTCTATACGCTTTTAATTTAATAAATTCGGAAGAGTCTTGGGTCACGTGAGATAAGACAATAAATTGTAATTTGTTATACAATAAAAGTCACAATATTTAAAGTAATCGAAGAATTGTTTGTACATCTTTCGGAATAAAGTATTGCACGGTGTTATGGAGTTCTGTTAACTGGAAAACCTGTAAAGTCTAGTTTCAAAGCCTTCAGATGTCGCTAAAACCTTATTTATGGGTGACTGTAATTTATGGTAATTTATTATTTAAGTAAATACAAAATGATTTAACTTCATTCTAAATGCCAAATACATATATTTTAATCTATGTAGTAAAATGCAACACTAAGCAAAGTTCAGAACGAGAAATTTCTTGAGGAAATCTCAAGGTCATTGAGAACCTGTGCGTACATGTCATATTAAAAATGTCACTCTGACATTTAAGCATTATGATAGAACTCGTGTGATGTGCGTTAGCCAAAATTAATACAATTCTCTTTGGCATCATCAAAGAAGAAACTCATAATGTCTACCAGAAAAGACATAGAAGAAAACGAGCAGTTAGATAAGATGTTGAAGATCCGTAAGATTAGGGATGACACGCCATACTCGGTGGTTCCTCTCACTTCGATGCCTCAAATTTTAACTTGCCCTCATTGTCACCACTATGTCACCACTGAAATCTTGGTTAAGCCCAGCATCAGGACGCATATGAAGGCAGTGATTTTATCCTTATGTTGGTAAGAGTCAAAATGAACATGGTCTTTTCGTGAAAAGAAAGAAAACCCTCTTGGTTTGATGTATTCAACGAAACCTTTGTTTCAGTTTATTTTTCCTTCCCTACCTAATGGCGGCTTGCATGAACGTGGACCATTTCTGCCCGGAATGTGAAACGTATATCGGAACCTACATAGGATAAGAATAATTTTATTTTTATACGAAGAATATTTTGCGTTACTAAATGCATTTTAATCTAATTAAAAATTTAATATACCATTTAAAGAAAATTAAAAGTAATTTTGAGTTCTTACCAAAATTTTGTAAATCCATCCATGGTGGACGGGATAAGTCGTCGAAAACCTTCACAGTTATCGTTACTTATTTAAGTGAATAACAATTCATATAATAATTTTTCTTAATGACCATAAGTGTTTATGACACAATAAATTAATAGTAGTCATAATTAATACGTTGCCTCTACATCTGATTTTTAATAGCACTGTCTGGCACTGTCACTTTAAATTCATTGTAATGAGAAATCTACTTTAGCCAAGCCAAGATGTAAAACTGACTGTAGCCTTCGCACACTAGATGGCAGGACAGTCGAAATATTACAGAAACTGTAGAAGGTTCACAGATAAAACTTTAATCGTTTTAACAATCTGGAAGATGGAGTAGTTGATTACATCCATATCTATATTCTAGTTCTATACTAATAAAAGTGAAAACGTGAATTTATTCTGTTTTGATTTACGTTTTAATAAAGATAAATAATTCCAATTGTCCAATTCTTATTCCAGCCTTATTAAATATACAGATTGCGAACGGTTCCTAAGGTCACTAATCGATTATCCGAGTCCATGCGAATTATGTTCGTCATGAGGTGTTGTAGGCGATCCGCGAAAAGCGAGCATTAGGTAAATATGTACTTCTATAACCCAGTTGAAAATATCTTAAATACAGAAAGTCAATATTAAATTGAGAAAAATTAAATAATAAATATTGTTATTGTTTCGTTTGCTACAATATGTGTGAGAAAGAGCGTAGGTACATGACTAATTAATTTTAAAACATATTAAAACAAATTAGAATAAAGTAATTCTACATTATTTAAGGAAACAAAATAATATAAATATGTAGATATTAGGTGAAGTTGTAAAGAAACAGCGAATGGGTCACGCAACAGTTACATCTGCACAGAACAAGCTCCCCATACAAACTAAAACAGAAACAGTGTTGCCAGAATCTCCGCTTGTTTTATCGGTAATCGGTATATAGCTTCGGTACTTTTCGGTAGATTACGTAGAAATTCTGTAAACTCAAATTAAACAATAAATTTAATGCAGTTTGCATTCAGGGGAACTACCAACTGTATTTAGATCAGCCTTTGATCAATAGAGGCCACCACTGAAGTATTTATGAACTTGTTATTGTGAAGTAAAAAGGATAATGTGGTAAATGTCTGGGCGTTGAGTGAAGAAGTTTAAAAAGGAAGCGCAGCCGTAAGTATTTTTTGGTAGCAAGCACAGGATCTGACGTGGGATCTGAGATTAGCTTGGTCGTAAACCTCTCTGTTCAAATGCTAAGATCCGATATTGCTTAGTCGAGAACCTATTATTATTCGACTTGCTGCGTTGCCTATTTAAGGTATAAAATGACGCGAAATGTTACTTTACAATAATGAACTCCGATATTCTTTCCAACATTTTGACATTGATTTATTTTAGAAATAAATGTAAAGCGCAAATCGTTTAATTTCCACTTACGTACGTTGATACAAGATATCAGCACTAGAAAGTAGACAGTACAGTCACCAAATAAATACAGTACCGCAATCCACATATGTGTCTACTTAACGTGTAAGGTGAAGAAACCACGTTTTTGCACTAAAATGGCCGACATTTCTGGTGATTTTATTTCCGGTAAGTTTAATCAAATTTAATGTCTATCAAATAAAAGATTAATATGCCTGAATGTGTCATTGTTAGCATTAGACATTTAAATTTCCCGCCAATATTTTGCACTAAAATGGCGGCTGATTGCGATACTTGGCGTGTTCTTAATCAATAAGCCCGCTTGATAGCATCAGTTCCATCAAGTCCGTTCTTTTATTGTTTGATGGATCACTCGGATTCATCAACAGTCGTTCTTTTATTCCAGTTAGTTGTAATCAGATGGCATCACAGATCCATCATTCCACAATCATTCGTTTCAGATGGTGGAACTGAAAGTTCGGTCTGGCGGGAAATGGTATACATTTGAAAGTTTACATACTTTAGGGAAGATCATTTATTTTGCAGGTCTAACAAATGTTTACGAAATTGAAAGAAATTCTTTTAAGTATCTTTATTTTTATTCTTATTATTTAAATATCTTTATTTTTTGCAGAAAAGTAAAAGAAATCACTTTTTTAATATCTCCACTCTTTGGTGGCAAAATGAAATTTGGTTATGTTTACACTTTGTGTCCTTTTTCAGAGAGATACGTACCTCTGAATAATCATTCGTATATGTAATGTGAATTTATTTATTAATTAATACATTTTGCTATAATCTGTCACCTAACCTACTGTAGCGGGACTCTGTGCACTGTAGTATTCTATTTATCGACTCGAAGTGATACGACCACAAATCACTTATACCTATAGATGCTTAACGTACATAGTAGGCGGTTGGATTTGTTACTCTGGTGGTTGGAAGCGAAAGTATGGACTTAGCGCGCGAAATTTAAATTTCAGCTTTCTTTGTATACAGATATAATTGTTCAAACGTTCATAAAAATAATCATTCGTTAACAGAAAATAAGTCATTTTGTCAAATAACTTGATGGTTTGATGAATTTTTGTGTCACGTTTTGACATTGCTAAAAGCCGCAATAGACGATAAATTAAATGTACCCATGTAATTTATATGTATTTTTTGACAAAACAAAACGTTTTCTCTTGTTGTATAAGAAAGAATTTCATTAAATTTTACACGTAAAAACTCTTAAAATGCTTTCTTATCATAAAAATATAAGTTTCAATTTACGTTTTGTCAAAAAATACATGTAAATTACCTCTATTTTATGACTGTCCATTGCGACCTTTATGAGTTACTAGGAGCACAACACTAATCAAATATCTAAAACGTAATAACACGGAAACAAAGAAAATACCGAGAACACATTTACCTTTATATTTAGCTAAATAATTGCGTTTTATTTGGTGTGCTAACTTTGACACATATTTAATCCACAAATTTTATTTGAAATTTTCTATGGAAACGGAATAAAACAAGATCGTTTACCGTACTACCAACTTTACATCAGTTGTGAATCGTGGCAAAAACTGACATCTCGTGTCTGGAAGCGTAGTAATTTCCTGGTCCATGAGTCTGTCATTTAACTTAAACGTCTATAGTAATTTAGTGGTTTGTGGATACGACTCGTACTGATTTTAAGGAGGTAAATAAAATATCTACTTTTTTGAGGTTAGAAAGAATTTACAAGAGAATTTTAGTTGAACGTAAAGCGTTCTTTAATTCGATGTCTGTTGTATCCATCAGTAGATGACGTCACTGCATCAGGTCCCAACACTGATGCTTTCAATCACAAATTTGCGTGAAATAAAGAATATGCCCACTGTTACTTAGTGACGTAATCACATGGCTCTGATCATTTCGTAAAAAAAGGTTCTGAAAACACAATCTAAAACTCTCTGCAGTAATGATAAATAAATAATCTAAAAGATAAGCATCTGTATATTGGCAAATTTTCATTGTAGACAACGCCAACGTTTAGGTAGAATCGTATCTAAAATCTGTATATCGGTAAAGAATTTGTAAAATCAACCGAAAAATCGGTAGATCTGGCAACCTTGAGCAGAGCAAGTGAATAATGCTTAGGACCACTTTCACAAAAGCTATTTAACTTTAACCGATGATTAACTTCCTGAATACCTGTGTTAAAAACATACTAACAATTGTTCTTAACGATTGATTAAGTTTAACGAAGCTTTATGAAATCGAACTTTATTTGCGTGTTTGAACGAAAGAGTCGCCGCGCGGCGGAATTATGTGGAACCTGAAAACTGGCGATGTGGGTTTGATCGTTTTTGACGCGAGCTGGTAGAATGTTAGAAAAACCAGTGAAAAAGTGTTGTGTTTACTATTCTGGCTGTATATAAAAGTAATAAAATGTGTTCCGTACCGCAGTGTAAAAATCGCAAAAACCAGAAAATATCCCTACACGTGTTTCCGCCAAATAAACTACTTGACAAGAAATGACAAGTGATTCTTAAAATTGAAAAACCGATTACAAGAAATATGTTTGTGTGCAATGAACACTTCAGTGAAAACAGTTTCTTTTTTTGGTAAGTTTAATAACATTTATTTTGAGGTTAGATTAGGTGAGTACGTGCAGACTGCAACAACGTGTTTACATTTTCCACTGCCGGCTTTACGTGTGCAAGACGTCGTGATTATTTTATTTTCTAATATATTTTTTATTATTATTTTTTATATATTTCATGTGGTATACCAAATACTCGTGAACATTGAAGGCCCATTGCGAGAATCCCAAGTTCATTGTTCATATTTTTTAAAATTCCGCGTTCTACAATATGTCTTGCCTTTAAAACCGCGTTTCCCTCAATATACGGCCGTCTATAAAGTCGCCCACTAAAGCTACGGTTTCCTAAGAAAGCGGCGCCGCTTTCTAGCGGCCGTAATGTAACGGTGGGTGACGTCACTAATACTTTTAATACATATGGCTTTGGTTTCCATAATGTGATGAATAATGAATAATATGATGAATTTCCACACATGACTCAAACATTGTGGATGTTTCTAATTTTATAGCTATTGTATTTTATTCTAATTCTATTCTAATTTTATTGTATTGTATATTGCCGTATTCACCATTCACAAATTAACAGTCTGTTTACTAAGCTACCGTTAAAATTTAAATCTCCGTTAAGTCAAAAGTAAATTTAATTTAATTTAATTTAACTATATTTATTGTGCTACACAAGTGTAATTACTTATAACAAAGCGTTAAATTCTATTAACTGCCAAATAATGCATAATTAACTTAAAAGAGTGAATTTGACAGACCATTAGCTCTTAACGGTGGTTGGTGAATACAGCTTTTATATTCAACAGTCTGTTAACAGCTTATCTGACCTTTAAACATGTAACTGAGGAATGGTGAATACGGCCATTAGAGTTCTAATTTGTGATTTTCTTTCCGGTAAGTTTAAATGGCCGACTTTTCTAGTGATTTTTTTCCGGCAAGTTTAAATGGCCGACATTTTTAGTGATTTTCTTTCCGGCAAGTTTAATCAAATTTAACGACTGTCAAATAAAAGTTTAAAATGCCCGAGTATTGTTATGCTTCGGGCACATCTGCGTTAACGTCTAACGGCATCCTAACGGACAATTAACGCGAGAAAAATTAATGCGCTAAGTTGTACATTGGTGGCAGCACATTAGGCGTAGCTCTGGCCGAACTTCTAGCGTTGTTAGTGCGTCATTGTTAGCGCCAATATTTTGCACTAAAATGGCGGCTGATTGCGGTACTGTAGTTATTTAGTGACGGTAATCATGGCTTTGATCATTTCGCAAAAAACACAATCTTAATGCTTTCTGCAGTAATGATTAATATATGATTGTGACAGCGACATCTATTACTACGGCAATAGTGAAGGGCCATCTATTTCGTAGTTTATGTATTATATAGCGACCCTGCTACAATATGCATGTACACTCGTGGCCAAGTAAATCGTTACGATTCAATGGACACGTAACCCTTGGTAGCTACATACGTAATTATATGAATAGAGACACGATAGCCGTACGTAACGATTTTAATGGCCACGACTATACATAGAAGAAAGTGAGCAAGTAAGAAAGTAGTTGGCTTCTTTGTTTCTGGAGAAGTAGAATGTATAACTTTTTCCGGTGTAATTAGGTCATAGAAGAAATAAAAGTATCGAATTATTTTTTATTGTAAAAAAAAATATTGAATGAATCTGTTCTGCACGATGACCGCTCGTTTTGAAAAGAGAGAGGACACTTTTTATCTCTACTTCCGGAAGAAAGGAATTTATTTTCTTGAGAATTGACTTGCGATTAATGAAACCGGAGCGGCGTGAAAAAAATTAATTAAAATTTCTTAACCGCTTAATTCGAATTATTTCTTCGCTTGTGTTATGCAAGTTGATTCTGGAAAGCGATTGGCACCTTTTCTTTTTGTAAAAACAACTTATTTTGTCTAAATACGTACAGTGTTTTCACGCTCTGTTATTATTGTTTCTATCAATGGACATCCTGAGCCTTTTACAAAGGAATATATAATTGTGCGTTTTTTACAACTGCTATTACTTGGAATTATGATCCGGAACGAAATGAATGACACGCTGAAAGTGAAGTGCTTTCTAAGAAACTTCAAATTGAATCATTTGAAATTATAAATACAAAGAGTTTACTATTTCTATGATTTTTCTTTGTTGAAAATGAGACGTCACGTTGACACTAATTACTAATTAAAAAAAAAAGTTTTTCTTTGTGATTGTTTTACTTCGTCATCATCTTTTCTTACATTCATACTTTTTCATCGCTTTTCTGATTAAATGATTCATTACACACTTACTTCGGTTTTGTATTGCATCATTGTGATCTTTGTTATATAAAATCGTTCCCAAATTAAAAATTTTTTTGACTTTTTTGGGTTGTCATAAATGACATTTTTGGTTCTAAATTCGTTCTGAATTTCCTAGACTTGTTTTGATTTTTGATAAACAATATTGTAGGCTATTTGGATTATTTGGAACACCCATTTTATTATTATTCAAACACCAGGTGTTATTGTTATTTATAAACACCGGTTACCCAAGTATCGATTGTGTGCCTCCGAGTTATTTTCGTTTGACACCACAGAGACAGCAGGTCTAGTAAAATGTTTTTGAGTTAAAAATCCTTGTCCACGGCGCCGCTTCGCTAGTGATGCAACGCCATGACCTACTTCCTTGACACGTGTAGCCACACTTCAGCAGCTCTCCCATCCCAGAGCCTAACAAAGAGTTCACTTCGGAGACGTCGACCTCGATGGTCTTTTTACAATTACCCGTAAATCTGAAGCAACGTAGAAAATCACAATGGCTGAAATTTTCGCAAAATTCGAGCTATTTCCTTTCACTAAATCTCCGGGAAAGAAAAAATTTTAGGCAATGCGACTCTAACGAAGTCCGTTGAGAAATCTCCGGCCGAGTCGTTTGTGTTAACGCTTGCAGATCATAGAATGTCTTCCGTGCTCTAATAAATGTTGATGTAAAGCGACGTAAACGACTCGAGGCGCTCGTTGCATGTACCAATTTATTTTCTCGACCCACGTCACTTTCAATCATTTTTGCCTCTACCATAACGGCAAAATACATTTATGTATGTATATAGATTTGGGTACTTGCTAGATACTTTAATACAATCAAAATTCATGTGGGTTGAACAAGAAACTAAACTAAACCAGTTTTAAGTTAAGGACAGGTTTCTGAAATTACTTCGTAAAAATCAAAACAGACGCTTCAAAGAGAAGTGCAAAGTAGGAGATATGTTGAGAAGGAACTGGAAGACGTGAATGGAATTAAAGTCAACGAAAAACCATGGGTGACGAAGAGACCATCGAGAAGGTTACACCTAAGACGAGGAGATCGCCCATTGGGGACATCATCCAAGAGCCAAGACCATCGAGGAGATTACCCAGTCTTCATCAAGGGCAACAAAAATAATAAAACAAAAATCGTAAATACTAAAACAGAAACTTCAAAGAGAAGTGCAAAGTGGAAGATATGTTGAGTATGGACTAGAAGACGTGAACGTCAACGAAAAACCATCGAAAAGGTGATGCCCAAGGCAAGGAGATCGTCCAAGAGACTTAGCTATTGGAGACATCATCCAAGAGACAAGACCCATCGATCACCTAGTCTACATCGAAAGGGCAGCAAAAGTAATAAAACAAAAATCCAAAAATGGCACGTCTTACAAAAGAGGAAGAAAACGACAGACAAAATTTTTTTCAACTTTTGGTGACCTTCTTGTTTGGAAGCATACTTTGTTGTGAATATTTTCTCTGTCTTGTCCTTCTTCCAATACATTTTTCTTCGATCTAAACTGCTTGTTACGATTTTATGACGTTCTATTCTTTAATAATAATATTGGCTCCCCTCTTTTCCATTATCATTTAAGTTGCCGTTGAGTCTCAAAATTATACTATGGGGGTTAAAGTCATGGATACTGATAGAAAATAATAACCACCTGGATGGTCTACAGGGTTGCATGTTTGCCTTCAGACCCAAAGGTCATGAAGGGATAGGAAGTAAAACCATAGGTCCCGTGTCAATACGATGTTTGGCTCCACTAGGAGGTGGAATTCCCCTGGATTCGGCTAAATACTAGTAGGGTTGGCCATATAACTTTAGTAGTTGGAGTCTAAAGGTACAAGGAGTATTCCGCAACCCGATACCCATTAAAGAAAAGAAGGAAGAAAATAACAAAAGACGAGTAAAAGCATCTAGAATATCACTAATGAAAAACAATAATAAAACAAATAGAAGAAAAAATATGGCATAGAAGAATAACACGAGAAAGGCTTAAGAAAAACTGAACAAGGAGTGTACTAAGGGCAATGAGCTGAAAAAATCGTCGTGAAAGTCATCGAAAGGAATACAGGTGGTAAATATGTGGAAGGATGTTTAGTCACCATGTAGAAATCGAAACAGAAAAGTACAAGAGCAAAATCAAAGCAAAACTAGGCAGAGGATGTAAAGAATGTGTTCAGCTGAGCAAGCTTTCGTGAAGACCAATGGAAGGATAAGTAACAATGGATTGTAGATGGCAAGCAGGTATTGTAAAACCGAAATGGAAAAAAATAAAAGGAGGTGGGTAGAGGTGACAATAATAAACCTGAACAGAGAAAAGATGAAGACCTAAGAAAATACAGAAAAAAGAGATAAACTATGGTAAAGTCCTAGTGATGAAAACAGAAAATAGCAAGAGGAAGAACTAAGAGAAACTCCTCAGAGAATGTAAAGGAGACAACGAGCAAAGGAAATTCTCATGAAAACCAATGTAAATATATGCAGCAGTGATTTAGGTAGCAAACAACGTAGAAGGACGTTGTGGCCATCATGTATAAACCGAAGAAAAGACCTGTGGAAAACTGGCAGAGAATGCAAAGGAGGCAATGAAGGTCAATAGAATAATCAACACTGAAGTCTATGTAGGCTGTAAACAACGTGAAAGGATGTTGTAGTTTTGACATGGACATCGAAAGAGAAAGGAACAAAAGGAAGACCTAGATGATGTGATGAAGGTCAATGACAAACAACGTTCATGAGTTTTTGTGCGAAAAATTGAAAAAATAAACTCAGAAGGCATAATATAGTTGTGTAATGAAGACTTCCACTGCATTAATTTATAGTTCACCCTCTGAAGTACGCGGGGCGAAAGTAATTCGTAGTTTACTCGCGGGGTAACGTCGAAAACAACTGCAGTGCATCAGCAGCAAAACTCGCATAAATCTCACAATATTGTTTTAGTGTGGTGGCCTAGTAACAGAAGGCACGTGTCGGGATCAATAGGGCGGCCCAATTGGCGTCGGACGCGCCCATTGCAGGCGCCGGGACGCCTGGAGCATTGATTGACCTACTGACCCCATTACGAAACTATTAATAGTAGTTTTGCTCGTAGAGTGGGCCGCATAAACAATCACATGTGTTCAAATCTTGACGCGGGCGGCCACAATGATGGATTGTGCCTAGACATTACAACAGAGCTAGGTAAAGCTAACATTCCTGATGATGATGTAAGCTTCGTGTTCGAAATTAATTCGCCAGATGTTTTTGCCTTTACTCTCTGCAACGGCATTGGGAAAAACAAAAAAAAACGGATGGCTGGTTTATATATTTGCCCTATTTTCCTACTTCCTCAAGAAGAGGAGATGAGATCAAAATCATGAGACCCATACAATTTTCCAGTTTTCTTTTTACGTGATCAAAGAAGTTTTTCTTTATTTTTGTTTTGTAAAAAAAGACAATTTTATGAAAAGTTAACGAGTAAGTCCATAAGGCATGATTGTATGTGGTTTTCTTTTTGTTCTGCAATAAACGTTAAACACCTGCGTTTCATTTTAATGAACAATAAAGATTCGAATTTATTGAGAAATGACAGCATAACGTTTATAGACAACAATTATTTATCATAGATGCGAGATGATCTCTGACTTGTTCATCTTGCATAACCTTACCCGGCGCATCTGCAGGATTGTCCAAGACATATGGCTTGCGCCATACATTAAGTTTTCGATATTAATTTACAGTTGCCGCAATATTCGAGTCTTTAGTATTATTTTAATGAAGTGCTAAACGCCGTGAATTAAGCAACAACAAGCTCGGACTTACGACGCGATAAGCTCGCGGGAAAAAATCTTGATTTACTGGACTTTAATTCGAGAAAACTTCCTCGGACGCTAAACTGCGCTGAAATTTATTTTTGCGCGATAAGGTTTTTGCAAGCGATGAGAGTAAGTGGGTCAGTAAATTAAGCCTTGTTTTGTTTATCGATGATAACCTTTGACCGAACGCAGCAATTAAAGCGGCCCGTCTGATAAGACAAAATATGTAAGAAGATATCTTTTTGTTCATGTAATGATCTATGTTTTAACTAAATGAGTAATTTGTTATTTTAAGTATAAGAGTACTTTTTTCTTCCATTTCGCCCTCGTAGTTAAATTTATAATACGAGGAGGCATTGATAATTTTTTATCTCAAAAATATATTTGCAATAATTTCTTTTAGAAATATTAAATATTTATGGGAACCCTCTCATGTACAGTCATGCACACCTCGCGCAAACCTCACCCTTAAAAGCTTATGGTACAAGACTCACAGAACTGTTAAGTTGTAGCACTTAAGCTGCGCACAACTATACCTTAGCAATCACGATCCAGTACGTAAGGGGGAGGAATTAAATATTCATGACGTGATAGGCAAATTAACAGGAACGTTATTCCACAAAGGAATAACGGTCGAGTTAATTGGAATCACGGCAAGTTCATTTCCGATGAGCGTAATGAAGTTATGCAACTAAAACGAATGTATTTCTGATTTCTGTTGATCGATGGAAACCACCCGGCGAACGAAACCGCCGAGGAGATTGCATAATGGCGACCAATCAAATTATCTAATAAATTAGTCCAATTGGGTAATAACTAAATTATATAATTGTAAACATCCGGACAAATCAGACAATTATGGCAAGGTTCGTTATTCCAATTTATTTCAAAATATGCAGAAGAAGAAGCATGCAAGTTTCAACTTGATCTACAATTGAAATGGTTCTGCCCAATCTTTGTCTTTCGATATTTAAAAAGGTGACGGTCAGCTGAAATTAGCGAGAAGTTCCTGCAAGAAATGAACTTTTAGGAATTACAAATGACAAAGGATCATATAAGACCCTTTCGGTATTCCTAATGAATACCAGCAAGTACAAGAAGTATCTTCAGTTTTTGCTACAACAATTTGCCTAAGAAGGTGAACACTTATAAATAAGAACTATACCAGAAAGGTATCATCGATCACCATGGAGGAAGAAAAAAGGACGACCGAAAAACAGATAACTATATGGTGGAATGCTTGAGCCTCTCCGATTGTCTGCTATTTCTTTTGTTATATCTATGACCAGAAACAAACATTTGCCAAAAAGAAGAAGGAAGCTCCTGCGTCGGTTGTATATGCTTCTTAATCAAAATCAATTAATATCGGACGCCCTTGCCAACTATTTAATGGATTAGGTCTTCACAACACCATAACGATGCCGATACTTACATACGCAGCAACTGACCGAAAAAACATGAAAGCAAAATAAACGCGATGGAAATGATGCACCTCAGGAAGATCAGAGGAATAACAAAATGGGACAGAATTAGAAATGAAGTCGTTAGAGAAGACACAAAACATAGACCAATCCAAGAAAAATTAGAGAAACGGGTACGTCACAAGAATGAACAATGACAGATTAACAAAGAGAATGATGGAAATGTGTAAACTGAGCAAAAAAAGAAACGGGCAGACCAAGAAGGAAATGGTTATACTAGATCTTGGAAGAATAAAAGGTAAAACAAAGGAAGAGATGAGAATTTTAGCAAAAGATAGAAAGCCTGGAAGACATCGATAAACGAAGACCGTGACGCACAATCCGACGTCTCAAGGGGCAAAAGGAATCGAGAAAGGACAAGAAGAAGGTCTTCAGATTAGGTTCCTACTCCATTACTTACCATTTTTTGTTTGGTGTTCTTGCGCAATTTCTGTTCGTAGGTTTATATTTAAGAATCGTTTTTAGTGTTCTTTCTTTCAATGTTGTATACTATGAGTATGCTTTCCCTGGTTCTTGTCTTGCCTATTGGACATCTAAGTATCTTCTCAGGAAGTATCAAACATAAAAAACGATTTCAAGATACCCAGGTAAACACAGTTGCCTATCCTACTGCATCTCTAAGCAAAACGTGGTGAACATCGTCACCAGCTTCAAATCAAATATCATTTTGACCAAGACGCTTAACACTTGCCCGAAAGGATCTCCAGAGTACCTTACAATCCAACATCAGAAAATTAGGAATTTATTGATGAATGTAACTAAATGAACTCTAAGGATACTGACCCTTTAATTACAAGCAATTCTGACAAGACTTTGCTGAGGAAAGTACTAAGATAAAGACTTGCACTAAATCACAAGGAATTTTTTGGAAAAGAATCTATGTAAGCTATCAGCGTATCAGGAAGGTTGATATAATTTTTAAGCGACGACGCCAAGAAATGATTTTATCAAAATTCTTCCTCAAAGAGCTCTCCATACTTGCCTGAAAGAAACTTTCCCTTACAACCTCATCGTTAAAAGTTGGAAAAAATGTTAAACAGAAAATTTGCACTAAAATATAAGAATCTGTTTAAGCTAGCAGCGTATCAGGACCTTACCAAAATTCAACACTAAACAGACCTTGATGACCACGACGTCGCATAATGCTTTCCAAGGAAACTTGCCCTTCGAAAAATAACAGTTTTTTCAAGACTTTGTTGGTAAGAGTTCTAAGTCGAAGATTTCACTAAAATACCAGAAAATATGCAGAAAGAAGAAGCATGCAAGTTTCAATTTGATCTATAATTGAAAGAACTTTGCAATCTTTGTCTTTCGATTTTCTTTCTTTAAAAAGGTGACGATCATTTGAAATTAGCGAGAAGTTCCTGCGAGGAATAAAGTAAATGATAAAGGATCATATAAGACCCTTGCGATGTACCTAATGAACATCAGCAAGTACAGTATCTTCAGTTATTGCTACAACAATCTGCCTTTAGGGAACGAAGACTTGTACCATGCATTTGGTCAAATGGACAATAAATATTATTATTATTATTATTATAAGAACTATACCATCGATCACGATGGAGGAAGGAAAAAGGACGACAGAGGTCAACTTAGAAAGAAGGAAATAGGCAAGCGAAAAGGGCTCGACCGAATATAGTACAAAAGTAGAGAAGGTTTGCACAAACTCGGAAAGAAAAATGGGACACACCTGTTGACACGGAAAGAAGGAATTGGTAAAAGGAAAAAGGTTTAAACAGCTGACCATTTGATTGATTAACCGATTCAATTGATTGAAAATAATTTTTTGAAAGGCAGAGTCAACGAGATTAAAGTCATATTAAGCTAAGTCCAGTAACTCAAGAAGACACTTAACATTTTTATGATGGTGCTAATCTTCATTTGATTTCAATAGAAGCCAAAGCAAAAACTATTTTTGTCGTAACTGCTAAAGAGTTGGAATCACTTTGATTTTGCACGAAGTCAAGGAGCTGCTTGGAAGCTACAACGTCATTTGAGAAGACAAAAAAGTTAATACATGAAGTTATCTACTTTTTTTAACCAAGAATGTCGAGAATTGGGGGAGAGATTCTTACTAGGTCCCTAGCCCTTGTATAGGATCCTATAAGCCCTCTCCTCTCAATGGGCTTTCTTGCAACAAGTGTTTTACATGCTCAACAACAAGGTTAAAAAGGAACCAACACATTTCCTTAATTTTTTAAATTTGTTTGGGCGTGAAGAAAATTACTTTGGAGTTGGATCTCTCCAGGTTCTTTTTCTTTCTTGAAAAACCTTCGTCATAAGTTTGCAATTTGGCCGTGCCTTTCGATAAAAGAAATCTCTCGGTCGTAAGCAAACATGCACAACGTACTACACAAAGCAAGATTAATGCATCAATCACGAACGTACAATGTGTACAATAAAAAGTATGACGCAAGATCGCGCGCTTTTGAATGAGAAAACCGACACGAAGTGAAATCGACATTTGTTTACTACGCATTTCATCCGAGAGACTTCGTCCTTTCGACCGATAAAAATATCGCTGAAAAAGGACGATTTTTATTGACAGTTATATGAGCCACCTTTCTAATAATAGAGAAAGTTCATCTCCGGAAATGACTTTACATACAATACAGGACAAAGCAAAATAGCTTTGCCGCAAATCTCTTTAATATTTAACGTGGGTTGAACCGATGACCTAATGGTATACAAGTCTTCACGTAATTTTTGTTTTATCCAAAGTTAGACTTTATGACTGTACATTAATTAGGAGATGTACACACATATAAAGAAGGCAAAAAGACTCTCTGTTGATGTCTGGCACATGCAAGTTTGATACAACATAATCTGTCGGTAATTTTCCTGCGAATTTGGTGTCAATTAGATATCGAAGGACCTTGACGTTCCTTTCAAGTGACCCGAGTGGGTTTATCACGAAAAAGCGAATTATTTACGGGGATTTCGATCGGACGAGTCGGCCATTAATTTTTAACGAACGCAGTAAATGAACCGGCTCATCGCCCATTAACCCTTTTGGCCCGAAAGTCGGTGGGCCGGAAAATTTGTTTTATGGGTTTGCGCCGGGTCCATTTTGTATTTTTATTTGAGGTGCGTGGAACTTTTTTTTTTCATGCGTGCACTGTACTGCTCGTGCTCGTCAGAGCCGAACTTTTAACAGACTCCATAAAAAGCATTCGCCATGTTCATAACGCAGAAGTGTTAACATCTTCATCAGTCATCAAGTAACTAACTAACTTCAGATGCAGGTAAGGTCAATTCTTTTAATAAGAAAACATAAAGTTAGAAACAAAGAAAGAAAAATCATTTGTTTCCTTTTTTTCTAATGGTTTGCGTAAAAATCGAATATAAAAGGAATGTAATCTTTTGTAAATGCAATCTTTCAACGAAACGGTAATAAAGTTAATTACAAAGTACCCAATTCCTACAACACGTAATAAATAATAATATCAACGCGATACCATCATCCTAACAGTAAAAATAGAGATTCCATTATGAAAGGGGGCACTGAACCTTTCATTACAAATTCTCATGGTTGGGAGCATCAAGCAAGAGCCGTCGTCGTCACACTTTCACTATTTTCCCCGTGCCTGCCGGTCTCGTTCGCCTTTTCGACGTAAATTATTAATTTACGACTTGAGGAAGTCGACGTCGATAATTCGGGGCGGACGTGAACTTACTCAACTTGGAAAATGTGTCGGCAATCGATGTTGGAATAATTTGTTCCGAGTCTTTCACTTTTCAGTAATTGCGGGGCGCACATGAAATGTGCGTGTGTGTGCGTGCTAGTTCTCGTACGTACACACGTACGGAGCAGGTGGCCATGCGTATGAGCATTAGAAAGTAATTCTGTTGTACAAAAGGCTACATCGAGTGTCCTTCATTCTAATGTATGTTTTCTTATTCCGTTTGTGACATAAAACGTTTAGTCATTTAACATGAGAAGTTTCGCAATTGCAGAAGTAATTTTTTAAATAATCGGCAAAATCTACAAAATTAAAACTTCACCGATAAAATGAAGAACAACGTCCACGAATTTTTATTATTAGTCTTCTAAGATACCAAAATTTAGTTCTCTACGGTATGGCATAGAGTAGGACCCCCAATTTCTCAGCACCCTGTATAAAGACAAAAAGTCAAAATAAAATTAAACTTAATAATAAACGTGACAGAACATATTCTAATTGCACCAAAAAAATCAATAACTATTCTTCTGAATTTTGTGCATTTTGATGCATGATGATTGATTGATTGATTATTAGAAACCACTATACAGGGTCGTCACGTAACATGTAACAGTTAATATCTCGGTCAATACAAGTGCAAGTTGTTCGTTTGATGTAACACGTGATCAATATCTTTTCTAATCAAGTGACCCATGGAAAAAAATTATATCTTTGTTTGGTTCATTATTTCAAATGCCATTTGAATTACTTTTATTGCATTCCTATCGTTTTGTATAGGAATACAATATAAATATGTAATATAAGTGGCATTTGAAATAATAAACTAATTAAAGACACATGATTTTATATTCCATAGGTCACTTGATTAGAAAATATATTGATCACCTGTTATATTTTTATATGGAATCAAAAGCTCTATTAAGTCACAATCTTTTCACTTTCGGTTTAACAAGAAATACATGCAACTTTTGTTTTTCAAATATAATACATAGTATATTTTCTAATTTTTTTTTAAAAAGCAGTTGCTCTCGTGAATTCATAAATGTAATACATATAGGGATTGAAATACTGAATTTCTCAATATTCAAGTTTATAGTAAGTATGTCATGAAAATAACAGAAATGATTGAAGTAACTAGCAAAACATTATTGTGACTTTTGTCACATTGACAGATCTCCGAATAAGACGCCTATAGACTATTTTTTGTGGTGGGCTATTCTGAAAGACATTGTAGGGGAAGTCCGTGTAATTTGGACCAGTGTGCAATTTGGACCTCTTTGAATATTTCAAACCGTAGAATAGGTGGCGTCACCTGCAAAGTGTCATTTGGATTGGACTACCAAAGAACCAATGTGTTCTTTTGTCAATAATTAAAATAATTTAATTCACATTATTGAAACGTGCACTACTGATGTATCAAACGTGAAAATTAAAACTAAAACATCGTGCAAATAAGTAAATATTTTACAAATCCAAGTGTACTATATTATTCAGTAATTATCTAACTTACATTGTTCGTATAAAATACCCTCTAAGTTAATCAGATAATTAAAATAAAGCAATTTATGCCCAGTTGTACAATTCCAACTTAACTTTAAGCTAAAGGTTAAACCCTTAACAACAATTGTCAATATATGTCAGGGTTTAGGTGGCAGATCAGGCTATAGGATAACCTATATACTGAACCTCACCTTGTGGTTGCATAATTAGCAAATAATTTGGTAGTAATTAAAAGGAAAAAAAAATTCTTGTCCTTATATTTGTAATTCACGATTATGCAATAAAGACAATTTATTATTATTATTATTAATTGTTGAAATAATTGTTGTCAAGGGTTTAAGCTTCAGCTTAAATTTAAACTTAATGTGGTTGTTCCCCCGGTGTAATTTGGTCCCTTTCGAGTGTGTAATATGGGCCAGGGCCCAAATTACACGAATATACCTACTTTTTAAACGATTGCTTCAAATTTTAAGGATGATCACTCGAGTGGAGCGAAGAAATAATTGGAAATACGGAATGTGGCAACCTGATAATATGATGAGGGCAGTGTCAGCTGTAAATGATGACAAAATGAGTATAAATCAGGCAGCAAAAACGTTCTAATCCCCAAAACTACTTTCAAAAGAAGACAAATATTCGTTATGAAGCGATTATGCAATTAGAAGACGGCCGGATTTACCACCGGAAGTCGAGAAGGACCTTGCTAATCACCTACTTCATCTGGAGAGAATGTTTTATGGCTTAACACAAGAAAGACCCATGAAATTGGCTTATGAAATAGCCGAAAAAAATAATTTGAAGACCAAATTCAATGTTGAAAAGAAGTCGGCTGGAAAAGAATGGTTTGTTGGGCTCATGAGACGTCATCCAGGAATAAGTTTGCGTCAGCCTGAAGCAACCTCATTACGAAAAAGCACTTCAAGACAATGGATATTACCCCAGACCACATCTTCAACGCTGACGAAACTTCGCATGTAGTCATGCAAAAGCCCCAAAAAGTAATCGCACAAGAAGGCAAACACCAGATAGGAGCTATAACGTCCAGTGAGAGAAGTCAAAAAGTGACCGGAATGTATGCAATGAGTGCCTCAGGAATGTACGTTCCACCTACGCTTATTTATGCAAGAAAGAGAATGAAGGGCAGTTTAGGATTCGGTGCACCTTCAGGAACCATCTTCAAAGACTGGATGAACACAGAGACCTTTTATCAATGGTTACAGCCTTTTATCACTTATGTGAAACCCACCAATGAAAAGAAAGTTTTACTTTTACTAGACGGACACAGTAGTCACACTCAAAGCATGAAAGCAATAGAACGAGCTCGCGAACATGGAGATATCATGGTCTCATTTCCGACCCATTGCAACCACTGGACGTGGGATTTTTTGAGCCTTTTTTGCTCCTGCAATCACTACAAAATAACATGAGACCCCAGGAAAAGCTTTGGGTGTTGACGTAATTTTAGTTCTCTTGTGGGAAAGGCTTTCCCCAAAGCCGCAACTATAGAAACAGCCATCAACAGCTTTCGTAGAATAGGTTCATGGCCTCCTGATCGCCATGTTTTCACTGACGCTGATTTTGCTGCTGCAGAGGTATCCGAAAGACGCATTGAATTAGCAGTATCTCAGTATTGTATAGAAACACAGCTTGACCTGAATGATAAGTACAAGGATGTGGAAGAAACAGAACCTTCAACTGCCAAGGTTGTCAGTCCTTTACCTTCGTCAAGTGGATTAGCAGATTCTGGAAGAAAAAAAAAAGAAAAATACTGCTTCAGAATTTGTTTTAACTTATTAAATATATAAATATATATATATTAAAATTTAGTGTCGCAGGCAATAATCGATCTTACGTAGGAGTTGAAGTGATCAGTCCATTACCTCGACAAGCGGAGTGGCAGGTCCTCGAAAGCAAAAGAAAAATAATGCGTCAGGAGTTATTTTGACTTCAACACCGTACAAAAACCAGCTAAGAAATTCAACAAACACCAAAATCAAAGGTACAAACAAACACTAGCAAAAAGAGATGTATTCAAGCAAGATAACAAAGAGAATCCCAAGAGAAAGAAGAAAAAAAAAACCGGAATCCTGTGAAACTTATTGCCTTGCGGCGAAAGGAAGATTGGATCCAATGCGAAAACACAAAGCAGATAAAATATTAAAGTTTTTTTTTAAAAAATAAAAAGATATACGCTTCCATTTTCAGAAGGGGGGAACTGTTGAGCGAAATGTACACTATAAAAGTTACTCTCCAAGAAAAAAAATTATTTAGTTTTATTTCTTTGTAGGGTTATCTTTATGAAATTTTATTCTTTAATTTAAATAAAATTTCCTTCTGATTTCTTTGGGTTTTTAATATTTAAAATCTTTTTAAAGAATGTATTAATTTTTTTATTAAATAACTTTCTAATACTTTTATACTTACAGGTTCTTATATACTGATTTACTTTAAAAAACAAATTTGGAATTACATACACACAATTGTTCGAATTAATTTCGAAATCATGAGAACTCATGAGAAATGATTTCGAAATCATGTTGTTTTAAAAAAAATCATCGAAGACGTCATATCCGGATTTTGTTTGATCGGTTAATATTCAAACGCCCTGTATATTATAAAAGCTACTCTCCAACAAAAAAATTAAAAATTATTTATTAGTTTTGTTACTTCGTAGGGTTTTTTAATGCAATTTTATCCTTTAATTTAAATTACATTTTCATTTAAATTTCTTTGGCTTTTAATATTTGAAATCTTTTTAAAGAATGTATTATTTATTTATTAAATAACTTTTTAAGACTTAAAAACATTTATACTTAGAGGTTCTTATACACTGATTTACTTAATTTCGAAATCATGTTGCTTTTTAAGAAATCATCGATGATGTCATATCCGTTACTTTACCGACGCCATCTATGAAATTTTCATACCAAAATGTGGAGAAGAAAATGTGAACAAAATGTGTAAAAAATAAAATTGATCAGTTCCATGAAATTTGTCGCAAATGAACATTTTCGAAAATAATGAATTTATTTTCCTAACGCACTGTATATCTGCAAATTCGGTACACCAGAAAGCTGAAATGTGTATTTTTTTTTCTAAAACATTAATATTGAATCGTTATTGTTAATTATTCTTTGCATATTTTATTTATTTGTTAATTCTTTTTAATTTAACAATTCCCTTTTAAAGATATACTTCTAATTCCTTACTTATACTTTAGCTATTTTAATTAAATACCTATGTCTCTTTAATTACTTTTGGCAAAGTTCAATTTTTATGTTTTTTATAATTTTTTTAATATAAATAAAAATTATTAGATTAATTTTCTCAGTTTTTTTTTTTAAAATTAATTTTCTCAGTTTCTTTTTAAAAATTAATTTTCTTGGCTTCAAGTTGAATAAGCATATCAAAGTTCATTTAAAATTTTCTGAAATAAAATTGCTACATCGCTGATGAGTTTAAAAGTATACTGAAACATGGGGTATATAGGATTACTTACTTACTTACGTTTGATACAAACTACTTACGCATTATTAACTTCGGTGCAAATATAAATATAATTTCAAAAAAATGACAATAAAATTATTAATTATTGAATCGCTCAAAGCTTAAAAGTAAAAGTAAATCTCATGCTTAAATATTCCATGCTTTAAGCACTAATTTTATGATTTATATAACTTGAGAAATTCTTTCGAAGAAAACTTTTTTGCACATTTATTATTTTTTTTACATTACATTTTACTTTACTTAATTTTGAACAAAATTTAGTTTCGCATTTCAACGAAAACCTTATAATTAAAGCACGTTCTTGTCCGATGAAAATTACATTATAGTTCTTTTTAAATTATTTATATTATTTGCAATTTATTTTCTAAATACACACGACTTTATTTTATTGGTAAAAATTATTTTTTGGAAGTAAAAAAATTCTTCATATTTAAATTGAAAGTATGCAGGACTAGTGTATTTTTGGTTGATTAATTATTTTCATCTCGCATTACAAATTGCACACATTTTTTCCAAGATTATTCTTCTTGTGTTTTTTTTCCATTATATTTTCGATTATTTTACCTACAGTACATACATATACATATTATTTTATTTTATAATTAGAGCTTTTTTATTTAAATAAATATATATTAGTCACATTTTAGTTTCAAAATTCATACCCATTACAGAAAATTCAGGCGAAACTTTAGTTTAAAATTTTGAAGTTTTAACAAATTTTTTGTTTTGTTTTTATTTCACTGAAAGTATTGATTGGATTGGCCTGTTTTAACAAAAAGAAAACAGAGTTTCCGTCCTAATTACCGTTGACCGCGTTTCAGTTTCAATCAAAATTCATGCGGGAAAACTCGAGGAGGTGAAACTTTTTCCGGCGAAGGAAAACGAAACGAGAGAAAAAAAACAGAAGAAAACGAGCCGCGGTCACGAAAATAATTACAAACATTAATCATAATCCCGCGAACATTTCACAGTCTGCGGTAGAGGCAGAATTAAACCTGCGAACTCCGACTGCACGTGAACTAGTTTCCCATTAGAATGTGAAACCCCGTTTCTATCGATTTCACATTGTCGCGCCTATTCTAAACGTTTCGGACCCCTCACTCTCGAGATTTGGAGAACATCAGACTGTGATTAGGCGCTGAATTTTAGGGTAAATTACAGCGCGGAGCTGCGCTGCGAGTTGCGTGCTAGTAGGCGCTGAAACAAGCGCCGATCGATGGATGGCATGGAAGAACAGAGAGACCTTGTGTGTGTGAGTGTGGTGGTTACGTGTGGTAGTGAGCGTGTGAATTTTATTACGAGATGATGGTCGTGTGTAAAAGTGACTGCACGGGTAAAGCAAAAGGAAAAACCGCGAAAACCAAGTAAGTCCTGATTTATTTAAAAAAAAATTGAATTTTTAAATTTTTTTTATTTGGAATTTACATTGGAACACGTAACCTGTATGACGTCATCTAATTTCTGATGTGGTCTTTTTCAGTTAAGCCAGTGGCGGCGGTTAGTTCCAAGAAATTAATTGAGTTTGTACATTTCTCGCATTTTAAGTTTATGTAACCGGAAATTACTTTATATGAGTCATGTACCAGCTTTTCTTTAGTTAAATCATCGACGCCTTTAATACATTCCCCGTAATTAATTAATTTCAAATTACAAATTTAACTGCATTTTTACTGCATAAGTTAAAGTCAAGTTTCTTCAATTTATTTATCGTTTTTATCTGTAATACAATATACAGTTTGAGTGAAACAAGTAGGTTGGCGACGCGTGCCTCGCATTAGGAAGCGGAACGATGGGCGTGTATTTAATAATTTTATTTTAAGTAGGATTTCAATAATTCATGTAAAATATTGTTCTAATTGTCGCAATACATTTGCATAACGCAATTTTTATTGTTTGTAATATAATAATGTAGCTAAAAAAGCTCTAAAAACTGCATACTTCGAACTGTGGCGTGAACTGATACACGCTAGAACCCCCTCTATTCCTACACGACTTCGTCCGAAATTACTTATATCCACCTAGTTTTAAAATTCTACCTGTATAATAGACAGCAAACAACAAAACAAATTCAACAAGTACCGTGCTGCTTCCGCAGACTAAACAAATTTAAATAACTTCAATCTTTTGCTAACCAATTTAATTTTTGTGGCTTCAAATTAGTCAATAAAAAACTGTCAATTTTACAGACTAAAAAAGTCTGACACTTGAATGTTTTTAAAAACCCTTTTCTCTAATATTTTTTCTTCTTTTCTTTTTTTAAAAAAAACTTCCTTGAATTTAATCTGAATATTTCCTTTAACAATGAGGACGAGGAAGACAGATTTGACTCATTTTAAATATGTAACATGAAATTTTTATTAAATATTTCAAACTTGTCTGGTTAATTTTTATTTATTTATATTAAGCTGACATTTCACGCTAATTTGGGTCTTCAGTCGCAAAAAAGACTGTCCAATCTAATTTAATTAAAATTAAGACCTAAAGAGTTTCAGTTTTAATTAACAAATTGACGTGTTACAAATGAATTACTTTTTACAGTTGAAAAATGTTGTTCCAGTATTAGTGAAGAAGCCAATTAGAGTTGAAACGTAGGTATGCGTACAATGATTAAAAAAAGAAAGAAGCATTCACTCAAGAGAATTTTAATCTCTTAATTTGTTCTGTTTTTTTAAGTTTAACATTATCAAAATTTTACAAATACAGTGTGAGAGAAAATCGTTGAAGATAGTTTGAATTTCCCGCGTCTCTACCTAGTAATTTTAATTTTTTATACGTGGCAGCGAATCGAAAACGCTATTAATTGAATCATTATCACGTTAATTTCGTTACCAACATTTGCGACCCAGTGTGCGACTATGCATTTCACTAACTAAACAAAAAAAAATTGAAAAGCGGAGAATTTAAGCTGCCCTCAATCGTTTTCGTTCATATTGTATATCCAAATTATAAAAACAGAAATTTTGTTCTATATGAAAGAAACTGACAGAATTTTCATGGTTGGGAACGTGTTCGGATTCATACTGACTCCTTTGAACTGGGTTTTCTGCGTTTCCTTAGTTTGTAAGGCGAATGCCGAAGGTGGAAAAACATCTAATAAGTCGGTAACAGCCGCTTCCCTGACAAGCTTAAAGGGGCGTTTACATTACATACATGTTTTCAAGACATTGAAAAACAAATCTATACAGAAATGTGGATTTGTCGCACACAAATCACGACGAATGTTTAACACAAGTTTTCGACAAATACTAAAAAAGGACCTCGTTTACACTCTGTGACTTGTTCGCTACATATTTAGTATTTAATAATACAAAATTTTCACAAAACATCAGCTCGCTTGACAATTGAAAACAGCTGACTATTCTGTACATGCTGTGATTGCTCCATTAATTTGGAATACAAATTCATATTATAAAACATGTCGGAAACATGTCAAATACAAGAAAAGTCTAGCACTTGTATGAGATAAATTTTAGATTTGTTCCAAACTTGTCAACCGACATGTAGGGTACATGTATATTTTAAACATGTATGTAGTGTAAAAGCCCCTTAAGAAAGCTTGTGTGTTGAATGGTATTAAAAAAATTTAAAGTCTTTTTTTACAAAAGAAAAACAGACATTCGAAATTCTTTACTACAACCACAAAAATCTAAAATAAATTTCTATTAAAGAAATTTCTAAAGAAAAAGTAGAAAGAAGGAATTTGGGCCGGTCCTGAATTAACAAATTAATCCAAAATATCAAGACGTGTATCTTAATAAATATCTCCTGTTTTCATCTATGATCCACCACTGCATTTTTATTGTTTATGGTCACGTGCCATTCCCAATGAAATTAAAAACTACTTTGGAAGAAAAAACGAATGTCCATTCCAGTGATGAGACAAAAAAACAAAGCAGAAAAAGAAACCAATCAAAGAAATTCTACTGAAACATGTAAAAAAAAATCAAAATAAATGATAATGTCTTACCGGAAAAGATTAATTTGAATAAGAAAAAAACTGAAGAGTTGCAATAAAATATGAACAACTAGATAATGAAAACAAAAAATGAAACGAAACAGGTGACGTACTGGAATAAAGAAAATGAGAAAATAAGTGATGTAATAAGATAAACATACAAAACAGAACTAAAATAAACGACACTAAACAACATTATTTTAAGAATTACATAAATAATGAAAAACAAATAAATATCGGCGATCTCTTTCCTCGTTGTTCTTTATTAATAATCTTATATTCTTAATTTAACTTGAAGGATTCCGCGGCCGTCGTCCATGTTTGAATTGGCTTCCGGTTGGAACCGCGAGACTGAAAGAGTCTCGACGACTAACCAGAAGCAGCAGCAGCCCTGAAGAAGTTCTTCTGCAATGAAGAACGAAACGTCGGCAGTACAAGTCAACGTGAAGCGGTTCCAACCGGAAGCCAATTCAAACATCTTATATTCTTATTTTGTCGAATATTTTTTTGAAATAACAGACGTCCTCCTGCAGGTTTCTTTCTCTCACTTTTTGTTTTTTTTTTATTTTCTTACACTGCATTGGATCACCTTAATCTTCAGATATCTTTTTGTTGAATAATTTTTCCGTATTTCATTGACTCTTTTTTCACAGTTTTTGTTTTCTTGTAACGTTTGACGTAGTTCATTTCTCGTTCATCTTTTTCATCGCAATTTCATAGTATGTTTTTTCTTGAGTACTTCTGTGTACCCTTTATCGTAAAATTAATTTTATTTATTTTTATCAATTTCATCTCTTAACATGCCAAAGGAAGATCGTCGTTTGTTTCTCGTTCATCTTAGTCTTCGCACTTCGATGTATCGAAACCCGAAATACAAGTTTCAAAATTTCGGTTTCAAACATTAAAAAAATTCCCTTCTATCAAAGACGAACATTTTATCTGAAGAGTCCATTGTGCACGGGCCCACACGCTTCTTGCTACGCCACTGATCCATTCGAAATCTCACCAAAAATAAATTCCGAATAAAAGTTACACATCAGTCGTTAAAAAAAAAATACATATTCATTGTGAATAAAAAAGGTTAATTTTGCAAGTCCGAGGCGCCACTGAAGTCAGCTTTATTTAAAATAAAATAAATAATAAAATGAATCCATTTTACCCATAAACAAGGCTTAGAAAAATATGTCTCCAGATGATATAAAATATTAAAAAAAAAACCTGTACACGCCACAACTGCGTTGGCCTTTATTTAAGTAATCCGTCATACATACAGTTTTTAAGTGATCTATGTAGTTATATTCATTAGAAAAAGGATAGGGGACTAAAGAAATGAACATTAATTCACTTTTCTTAGTCATGTAAAGGGCGTTCATTAAAAAAACGGGTCAAGAAGGCCATAGTTTTCTGGGCGTTCATTAAAATAAGGGTCAAGAAGGCCTCTTTCTAACAAGAAATGAACGTAGGGCCTGCTGTGTAAATTAGTTCGTACAATTTGACGCAAATACTCCTTCGCTGCACACGAATGAAAGAAAAGTTGCTGGTTTGTCAACATTTGGCCAATGACAAGTCAGTGGCTCAGGCATATAAACATAACCTCCTTGACAGTTAAATTTGTTGGACATATATTGACAACAACAAAACAAACAACCGGCCTACTTGACCCTGTTTTTTTTTCTTGTGAACGCTCGTTATAATTCTAATCATTAAACGCAGGTAGTACTTTTAAATGATCTTTGTAAATTAAGGACGCAGAAAAAAAATAGATAAAAAAATTAACGTCAACAATTATCCAATTATGAAGCCCCACTGAGTCGGGCTATACAGGGTGCCCGTTTTTCGACGACAACCTTGGAGATCTTAGTTATTTGAAGAGATACGAGGTCCGGTTAAATTGGAACAAAATTGTGCATCTTTATGCTGGTAAATAAGCTGAAATGAAAATTCACGTATCTTTTACGGTTTTCAAGATGTTCGAAGTAAACGACAAATCGCGATTTGCGTTTTTAGTTTTTTTAACAAAAGTCGTTAAAGATATTTGTATGTATTTCTAGGTTCGACATTATTAAGGCACTTTTTACTAGGAATTTAATTCTGCCATCGCCTTTATCATCACAGCAAAAATTGAAAGAAAACGACATGCAACTTTCTTTTTTCTCTTGTATTTTTATGTTTTTAAATAAAGACTTTTTTTCTGATTACAATGATATAGCACACTTGATAGTTTACAGTTGTGTTTTGGATAGAATATCAAAGACGTCCTTTTTGCAAAGAGTGTCTTGGAAAGTAAAGCAATAGTTTTGTTTCTAAAGAAATTTTGACATTATAATTCAACGTGTCGTAAATACTGTTTATGCTGCAAATACCTAATGATAATGTGTGCTGGGCCTGTATTATTACTACTTTAGAACAAATACGGAAAAGGGATGTCAGAAAGGCAATTTCTAATCAAAGAAGACTTTTAAAACTGTGCCTAGGGGTAGACGGTGAAAATATCAGCATCTGTTTGTAATTGTTTGTTTTCTCTTTATTCATTGAGTTACAGTTTTTTTTTTATATTGTTTAACCCAAAATATTTCTCGAGCACATGAAGCTTATTATCATTATTAGATAGAAGTATTTTCTTCTACAAGTTACATACTTTTCCCCCGGCAATTTCAATTTCGTTGATCCATTGACTTAGAAGAGCCAACATTTCTTCATGAACAAAATTATGGTTTTATTTTCCACGGCATAAAATTCAACTGTAAACCTTCAAGAGTGCTATATCATGTAATCAGAAAAAAAGTCATTATTTAATAACATAAAAATCCATCGTTTTCTTCGAATAACTTGAAAATCGTAAAAGATATGTGAATTTTTTTCCAGCGTATTAAGTATATAAAGCATATTAAGCAATTTCGTATCTCTTCAAATAACTGAGATCACCATGGTTGTCCTCGAGAAACGCACACCCTGTATACATCACACAATAATTAATAAAGCCCGGATTTTTAGGCACTTAAAAAGACTGAATTGGGCAGGCAAATAGGCAGTTAATGTCTAAAAAAATTGAGGCGTTTAATAATTTTTCCTCTTTCGTCGTTTTATAATAAAAAATAAATAAAATTAATGCTTTTTTAGGTCATTTATTAAGAAATCGGAGGGAGGTTCTTTGGGGTTTATGGAACTGTAGGTACAAGTGAATCAAACACATAATTCACCGTAAGGAATGTATTGTAAAAACAAGCTTTAATTAGGGGCCATAAATATGCGTTTAAGACAAAAAATCCAGACAGTACCTAAGGTGGTTTCCTGCTAGATAGAGTAGTTCGAGGACTCATTAACAGACGATCTCTATACAGCGCTCCCTTTTAGGGCTTTTCTATTTTTCTATGGGGCTCTAGGCGTACACTATCAAAACACCCACACCAAGAATACATATTTAAATTGGAACACCCACTCGCAAAAAGGGGTCGACGATAAAGTTAAAGAAGAAGCAAACATGACCAGTTTTAAATTTGAACAAAGATATAAAAATAAAATAATAAGAGGGACACTTCTGTTCACAAAAAGGATTCGGCGAACACTTCATAAAACATGAAAGTGAATGTGAAAACTGGAAACGCAACCGTTCGCAAAAATGATTCGGTGAACATCAATTAATTTATTGAATCTTCTCTTCCTGCGAAACCGTATTCTTTGCATTTTCAAAACCCGAACCCTTTTTGTAATTTGCGGCTGGGAGTTTCCCTTTTGATTTCACTCATTTAAGTCACTGGAGTGACTTAAGTTGCCTATCCTCAAGTGATTGCGTGATGTTTTTGGACCGGCTCCGCCACCTTGCATGGGTAAGGTTCTCACTCGCTCAAGGTCTTTGTCGCGTAGCTTATTTATTTTAACGTATCGTAAGGGCCACTTATCGTAAAAAGAGTCATGATCTAAATGTTTAAAACTTAATTGCCTATGTTCTTAAATAAAATTTTAGGCAATTGCCTAAAAATCCGGGCTTCAATAAATAATTAATAGTCTTTAATAATGGTCTTTTTATCCATAAAAATCATCGTAGAAAGAAAATATAGGATCTAAAAATGAATTAGGAATTATTTTATATATAATGTGCATCACACCATGGCATTGGGGTCCAAAAAGAGAACGTAGAAAAACATTTCAAGAGAATATACGTAGTATGAACCTCCACTGAGTTTTGAGGCACTCCCTAAAAAAATATGCATCGCATAAGATAGTATTTTAAATTACCTTTACTTATAAATTTCAACCAACAAATAAAGTAACTAAATGTTGAAGCACGAGCCGCCACTGCGTTAAACATTAATTAAAAAAAAAAAAAGATATGTGCAATATTGCGCAACGCTTTCGGTATGTGTATAAATCCGTTCATAGAAGGCGGTGAAAAAAAAAATTATAGTGTCTGAAAAAAAATTGAAAGCAGTCGATTTTACTTTCGTTCGAAATTGCGCGGTGATAAAAAGGGTTTGTTTCCCGGATTACAACGTCACATGTAAGCCAAGGCCAGGATAGGCACGTGTATGAGCTTGGTGACCTACTTACCAATTACGTAGAGTACCGAGGCCGCACGAACGGGCCTGATCAATACTTGAAAGCGAGCGTACTCTAATGTCTTTGTTCCATTTTAGAGCGAGATCGGGAAGGATGTAGAAAGTTTTTGCGGTCGGCTCCAAACCAAACAATCCAACAGTGCTAATATCCACCAAATTTTTTTGGTTTTGCGTTCGCTTGGTAATCGGTTTAATCGTCATTGCAGTGCGCGCGCGATTCAGTTGTTTTTTTTTATTTTGCTCTTGGAGTTGCTTGTTGCTATAGTGATAGTTGATGATGTGGTTGTTTTTTTTTTGTTTTAATAATTGAAGTGGTGAGTAGCGATTTGTTTTTTTTTTTCATCTTGTCGTTAATAAAGGGGAGTATGAAGAAGTTGCGTAACGCAACACAGCATTCCGTAACGAATTACATTGCGCAACAATGCAGTATAGTATACACGTGTGGTGAGGTCATCGCTCCGCCACGTGTCGACCGAGTGAGATAGTAGTGGCACTAAATAGTTCCGTCTCTTGCACCGCAATAATGAAAAACGGGGGGACTTTCTCATGCCGAAGTGCGCACTGCGTCACAGTCTAAATCCATGGCAAAAGTAGTGGGGGAAAAACTCGGCCAATGCGCGACTTGACCTCATCCCCTCTTCCAACGGCAAGACTTGCTTAGTAGCTGTGAACCCCGCGTTCCTTATTCTTGCAGAAACTGTGTGTTGGGGTGCGTCGCTCGTCCTAGATAAACGCCTTTTGTGCACAGCAATTGTTGATTAATTTTTGCAACGCAGGTGTTCAAGCCTTCCTGCTCCTGATCAGTGGTGCGCGTTCGTGTAGAAAAAATCCCCCCAGGAGTTAGTAAGTTTCAAAACGACCTAGTTTCGAGACTTCCGCATTGTAAGCGCGCACGGCCATCTTGATTCTCGACTAGTTTGCGCGAAGCAAGTCAACGGTTTTTTTTTTCGCGTTCATCAGTGACGTAACTGATTTTTGTAACTTTCCACAGTTGGCGAAGAACTGCGCAGTTCTTTAGTGCGCGATGAAAAGGCAAAAAATGCGTTTTTCTTCGTGTTTTGCGAACGTGCGTTAATTACGAGCGCGAAAAACAAAAGAGAAAAGGAAATTGTGCTGACGTGCGTTCCGCCTAAATGCGCAATTTCCTGTCTCGTGTGATCACGGCGCGATGGCGTCATTTCTAAATTCGGTAATTACTATGGCACTCTTATTTTTTTTGTTTCGCGTTTTTCTCTCTTTTTTTTAAATTTATTTCGCGAATCCACCCCCGCCCCCCCGCTCAACCCAAGAAGAAATCTGATGGGTATACAGGGGAGAGAAATTAGGCTTACTTGATTTTATAATTAGTCAGTCTTTTTCTCTCTCCTATTAATCCATTAGGAAGTCATCAATTTTAATGACCTAATTGAAAAGACTTGTATCAAAGTAAGCCATGTAAAGAAAAGCGCTGCGGCGAACGTATTCTTTTTGTAATGGCGTCAGCGTGACGGGGGTTGGTTGTGTCTATTATCCCTGTAGTAGGTCGGCCCCTTTGCTGACCTTGATAATGTGGGGAGGAGGGACCCTCTTCCTCTCCAACCCCCGTCGTACACTCGCTAGTAAATTCGATAGTCTGCTTCTTCCATTTTAACATGATTTCAGTGTTGCCAAATTGCGCGACTTATCGCAGATTTTTCTGAAAATCGTCCCAAAGTATTTTTTTAAATTTTATTTATATTCTAATTTCGGCGTTGCGAGAACTTGCGAGTTCTTTACACATGCAGTTTGTTGTAAATCATTTACATGTTGCCAGGTTGTGCAATTTTTCCAGTTTAATTTTTTTTAAAATAATTTTGGGGTTGTGAAAATTGCTACTTTTCTATTTATTATAAATCATATTTTACTGTAAATTTATCGTAATTTTTCCCAAAATAAGTCCAAACAGTTGAATTTTCCTAATTAATTAAAAAAAAAACTTCATTGTTGCAAGATTGTTTTATTTTTCTCAGAATTTTCTTGATTTAAGTTTCAATGTTGCAAAAGCTTGATTTTTTAAATTTGAAAGTAGACTGTGATATCCATAAATACTTTTTTAAATAAATTCCTAAAAGTCGTATTTAACTTTAAATTCCGCAGCCGATTCCAAAAGATTATTTTATTGAATTCTGATTTTAACATTGTTGAAGCCTTGCATTTATTCTGTACAAGCAGGCCATGGAAATAAGTATTTTTAACAATTTGTTTAAAACTTTTGCTGTAAGTTCGGTGTTGCCAAGTTGAAATTGTATTTTTTAAACTTTATTTCTTTTAACTAATTAACTTATTTTTAGATTTTGATATTTTCCTACATAAAACGATACATATTTCCTATATTTTAAGTATGGTGTTGCCGTTTGATTTTTGGAAAAACAGAAAATGTACTTTTTTTTTGTTTCTTTTAATTACAGTCACGTGCAAGGATTATAGCTTTTATTAAAATTATTTAAATTTTGCTCCAAGTTTAGAAAATAATTTTTCTATATTGCTTTCGTACTTCATTTGTTTTAATTTCAAAGTTGTCAAATGTTATAGAAAGTTACATTTTGTTGCCACATTATTCGATTTTTCGTAAAATTGAAACGAAATAAGTTTTTCCTTTTAATTTCCACGTTGCTTGTTATGTAGGGATAGGGGAGGGGGTTTGCATAATTTTTAGTTGTTTATTTTTGCGTTGTCACATTTTACGTTTCCACCTGAAATAATTGGTTACATTTTTTTTTGTTTCGTTTTTGTAAAACGGACATATTTTTGTTTTAACTTGTCGAATTATGCGAATTTTTACGATATTAATGCCAATATTTTTCAACGTCTGCGTTACTCTTTTGTTTTAATTTTAATATTGCCGGATATTGCAATTTTTTTTCCATCTAATACATCCATAAAACGTATATTTTTGTTTTAACTATGCGGTTGTCAAATTATGCCATTTTTCACAGATTACTCCCAATATATTTCAACGTTTGCGTTGTTCTTTTGTTTCCATTTTAGGGTTGCAATTGTTTTTTCATTCTTCATTCTTTTTTTTTTAATTTTATTAGTTGCCTGATTGTATCCACGAACAGATACATACCTACTTATATTATTTTATACTCGAACATTTTTCTTGACCGAATATACCGACTGATTAAAAAAAAAACTTTTGTTATCAACTTTTGCCATGAAATTTTAACGGTGTTTATAAAATAAGTTCAAAAGTTGATAAAAAAAATTAAAGAAACCACCCAGGACATATTAACGCAGCAAATATTTTTGACCGTGAAATCAAAATCTTCTCTTCGTTATTTTGTATAATTATGAAAATATTTTTAGATTAAAATGACAATAAACAGCGTTGCCACATTGTACGAGTTTTCGTTAATTTTACTATTTTTTTTAAACAATTCAAATTATGCGTACTCATAGTTTCTGCAAAATTCCATAATTTGCTGCTCGAACCGCTTTGGCTTTTCTAATTTGTATGCACATTTTTCTTTTAATTTTCTTTTTGATAGCGTTTATTTCATGAAAATTTCTAATATACAGTCGCGGCCAAAAAAAAAACCGACACTTTTTTAAACGTCAATTTTCTAATACTAAAACTTTTGCTGCGCGATTGTAATTATGAACTGATACTTACGGATGACAAACAGCAATACATATTTATTGTTTGTCATCCGTAAGTATCAGTTCATAATTACAACCACCCAGCAAGAGTTTTAGTATTAAAAAATTGACGTTTAAAAAAGTGTCCCGTTTTTTTGGCCGCGACTGTAAATAGGGATTCGAGAAATCAACAAAGATGTCTCAATTGAATTTAAAATACATGGAGTTACAAAATATGTAGTAAATTGGAAGTTTGAAAAACCGATCGAGATTTTAATGACCTGGCAACGCAGCATAATTTGCTGAACTCGGCAATGTTTTATACAGCTTTATCGACTACTACACTGGCGTTGTTGGAAATAATTTGCAACGTTACGCAACGCATTACTCATTTGTTTTTCCTATAAGGCTGTTTTTCTGATAGAATTGCACAGTGCGATGCTGATGAGTCATCGGTTTTAACCGGTAATTTTTTTCACGGTTCTGGCCCGTCGGCACTATAATATTTATTGTGGAATTTTGTGAGAGAGAACTGCGGCGGAGAGCGTTACGTTACGCCACGTTTCAAGTTCATATCTCTCCCTGCCCGATTTCATCGCAGTTGGCCCGGACCAATGGGAGGTTCGCGTTTGGGGCCTGGCACTCCCAAACTTCCCATGGCAACAGAGAGACCGTCACGCATTCGGGCGAAATCCGACTTCCTGCTGTGGGGTTAGATAAGAATGCGAAAACCGTTAGAAACGAATTTCGAACGCGTCTGTCTCTCTTTTTCGGTTTTGTAAACGTCTGTGTCTTCTTCAAGATATAAGAATAATTTTTTCGTTTTTTTTTGAATCTGTTGTTGTCTCCTCTCCCCCCTCTTTTTTGCGTAACGGTTACGCAAGTTGTATTTCGTTAGATTTGGAGAGGTTTTGTAATGGAGTGTGCGTTGCGTTATTTTGAAAGTATGGCTGTCGGTTATCGTAGCGGAGCGGAACGCTTTCCATTTTACTTTCCTTTTTGAATCTATCAATTGAAACGATTATAACTTGCATAGACTTTTAATTTGCAATAAACAAAAACAAAACCATAAACTAATAAAACTTGCGCATAAGTTTGAACTTTTTAATGAAATTTCATTACTTTAGGAAGTATCCTTGATGAATGGGTTCGAAATTGGTTCTATTTTGTATTAATTGATTTACTTTTGGTTATTAGAAACGACCATTTGCAATTAATAAAAACAAAACCATAAAATAAATAAAACTTGCGCATAAGTTTTAACTTTTTAATGAAATTTCATTACTTTAAGGAGTATCCTTGATGAATGGAGTATCCTCTATTTTGTGTTCATTGATTTGTTCGAAATCACTTCTTTATTTTTGGTTATTAGAAACGACCATTTTGTTATAAATTTTGTCCTGTTTCGAAACTCATATTGTTTAGTTTATGAATTTGAAGTTTACACATAGGACACAATTGTTAAAAAAATACAGGTTTTTTTATTACTGTTATAAAAACTGCGCTTTTTGTTACTCACTCTAATGGCATTCTTTTTCGCTCTAGTACGAGAAAATAACTTTAATCTAATATTATTATATGTTTAATCTATTCACTTTACGTATTGCACGTAAACTATAGTTTTGTTTTTATTAGTATTTTGGCACTAAGAAAATAAGAATCAAGAATAACCAGAAATAACTACCGTCTTCATTCAGTATAAAACCATCTCGTGAAATCTAGAAATATAAAAATTTAAATATTTAAGAACTGCCTTATATTCAAAATATAAATTAACTTTGATAAACGATAATACTATAACGCCACCAAGTATGTATATATGTATTTCGATGACAATCACATACTAAATAATAGAAAAGGAATTTTCAATTGCCCATTTTATGTTATTTTTATTTATTTATCGATTATTCATTATTTCCCCCTGATTATAATTGTATTTTATTCTTTAATGTTTTAAACTTGATTTTTTTATCAAGTTCAAGAATTGAAATATACCGAGTTGCAAATATTTTATTTTTCCAATAGAAAATAAATCGGTCAAGTGATTTATACGATAAATACGAAAGCGTACGGCTCCTAACACTACGCCCTGTGGAATCCCATAACGTGCTATTGTTGTTGTCAATATTTTTTTCCAGACACAAACTTAAAGAAAAATTTTTATCTTTTATCTTTTAGTATGTACTTTTTAAATGTTTTTGATGTTTAATTAAAAAAAAAAAAAATGTAAGTTGTTACCTTTAACCGACAGGAAATTTATTAAATCCTAATGTCAATGATTTTATTATCGAGTTCATGCGTTTGAAATACACTTGAGTACCCAAGATTTAATTTTTCCAATAGGAAATAAATATAAGGGTCCTAATACTACAACTCTGTG
The DNA here is from genome assembly GCA_958336345.1 of Dorcus parallelipipedus. Taxonomy (NCBI): domain Eukaryota; kingdom Metazoa; phylum Arthropoda; class Insecta; order Coleoptera; family Lucanidae; genus Dorcus; species Dorcus parallelipipedus. The sequence goes on from OY284475.1 coordinate 14,312,592, forward strand.
GAACCCCATAACGTGCTACCTTTAAGCGACAGGAAATTTATAAAATCCTAATGTCATTCCTTGCAAGGAAAAATATACTTTATTTTATTATCGAGTTTATGCATTTGAAATATACTTGAGTTCCCAAGATTTTATTTTTCCAATAGGAAATAAATATATGGGTCCCAATACTACACTCTGTGGAACCACATAACGTGCTACCTTTAAGCGACAGGAAATTTATAAAATCCTAATGTTAGTCCTTGCAAGGAAAAATATACTTTATTTTATTATCGAGTTCATGCATTTGAAATACACTTGAGTTCCCAAGGTTTTATTTTTCCAATAGGAAATAAATGTATGGGTCCTAATACTACACTCTGTGGAACCCCATAACGTGCTACCTTTAACCGACAGGAAATTTATTAAATCCTAATGTGATTGATTTTATTATCGAGTTCATGCATTTGAAATACACTTGAGTTCCCAAGATTTTATTTTTCCAATAGGAAATAAATGTATGGGTCGTAATACTACACTCTGTGGAACCACATAACGTGCTACCTGTAAGCAACAGAAAATTTATTAAATTCTAATGTCATTCCTTGCAAGGAAAAATATACTTTATTTTATTATCGAGTTCATGCATTTGAAATACACTTGAGTTCCCAAGGTTTTATTTTTCCAATAGGCAATAAATGTATGGGTCCTAATACTACACTCTGTGGAACCCCATAACATGCTACCTTTAAGCGACAGGAAATTTATAAAATCCTAATGTCATTCCTTGCAAGGAAAAATATACTTTATTTTATTATCGAGTTCATGCATTTGAAATACACTTGAGTTCCCAAGGTTTTATTTTTCCAATAGGAAATAAATGTATGGGTCCTAATACTACACTCTGTGAAACCCCATAACATGCTACCTTTAAGCGACAGGAAATTTATAAAATCCTAATGTCATTCCTTGCAAGGAAAAATATACTTTATTTTATTATCGAGTTTATGCATTTGAAATATACTTGAGTTCCCAAGATTTTATTTTTCCAATAGGAAATAAATATATGGGTCCCAATACTACACTCTGTGGAACCACATAACGTGCTACCTTTAAGCGACAGGAAATTTATAAAATCCTAATGTTAGTCCTTGCAAGGAAAAATATACTTTATTTTATTATCGAGTTCATGCATTTGAAATACACTTGAGTTCCCAAGGTTTTATTTTTCCAATAGGAAATAAATGTATGGGTCCTAATACTACACTCTGTGGAACCCCATAACATGCTACCTTTAAGCGACAGGAAATTTATAAAATCCTAATGTCATTCCTTGCAAGGAAAAATATACTTGATTTTATTATCGAGCTCATGCATTTGAAATACACTTGTGTTCCCAAGGTTTTATTTTTCCAATAGGAAATAAATGTATGGGTCGTAATATTACACTCTGTGGAACCCCATAACGTGCTACCTTTAAGCGACAGGAATTTTATTAAATCCTAATGTCATTCCTTGTAAGGAAAAAGATACTTTATTTTATTTTCGAGTTCATGCATTTGAAATACACTTGAGTTCCCAAGGTTTTATTTTTCCAATAGGAAATAAATGTATGGATCCTAATAATACACCCCATAACGTGCTACTGGTGTTATCAGTAATTTTCTCCAGACATAAGGTTAAAAGAAGGAATTTAGTATTTTTCTCATACTTAGGACAATGTTTCTACAAAATGAAGTCTGGTTGTTAGGAAAAACTTTTTCATCTTGCAAAATTAAATCTAGGAGAGTTTCGTTTTTCCCGCATTGGTGCTCGTAAAAGTATGCAAGGGAAAAGTATGTCAAATTAAACTAGAGAAAGCGTTCCGATTGTGAATAATAGAAATATTTGTTGTTTTGGAGTCTGTAAAGCTTAGGAGAATTTTTTACATTTTCTGAACGATATAGGGATACAAAAGGGATTTCAAAATATTTTTCTCACGACTTGGTTTTCTTAAATTTATTTTTGAAGTAACAGTACGGAATTCCGTATTCTTTGACTTTTGAATTCAATCCAACAAAAGAGATGCACATTTTTTACAAGAAATTGTTTATTCTGTTATAATTTTGAAGCGAAAATTATAATTCAAGAATCGATTCTATTTCTTTATTATTACCTTGCACCTTATTTTTAAAAAATACTGATGCCATGTCTGGCAATTAATTTTTATTGCATAAATCATGATTTCTTATATTTAAGTTGGTAGGTAGTTAAGTCAAATGTCACATGAAGTTTTTGTTTGAAATGTTCCTTATTTAACCAACATTTAATTAAATATTTATTGAATTTTAAATATAAATATTGTCGAATTTAAGCATGTACCCCCTTTCTTTCTTCTACAATAAGCGGCGCTGCAGTGTTGAGCATCGAATTTGAAACGGCCCATATACAAGGTCTGTCCCAAAAGTAATAAAAAAAAATGCAATTGAACCATCACATTCAAAGTAAGTTCCTTGTGATTAAACGCAACAATGGATGGTGAGATATTTTTAGAAGTGGAGGAAGAGACCTCGACATTACCCTTTTGCTTCGAGTTTTTGTTATATAGTCGTCCAAGTTTTGTATCGATTTCATGATCTTGCTATAAAAAAAAGCTTCAAGGAGACCGGCACTGCGGTATCTTTGTCGCTTTTTTTATAGCAAGACCATAAAATCGCTACCAAACTGGGATGACTATACCTCAAATATTAATAAAAAAAAATAGTAATTAAATAATATGAAGTATAGTCGTCTAAGTTTTCTATCGGTTTTATGACCTTGCTATAAAAAACAACTTCAAAGAGACCAGCCTGCGGTCGCTTTTTTGGCAGGGCAATAAAACCGCTACCAAACTGGGACGACTATATCAGGAGTATCAAACAACTAAGAAATCACTTCATTACACCTAAAATTCAATCGTCTCATTTTAAAGTAAATAAGTATGTATAAAAAAATTGTTGACGGTGAAAACCAGCACACTCCTCAATAAGCACTCGCGATAACACTGTGTGTTTTATCAAAAACTATTTACTTACTCCATTTGTAACGAGATAAAATCGCTCGACGAAGTTCCATGAACTAGGTATTTACTTCGTTTTTAATAATAAATTGTGAGATTTAGCATGAGAGTGCGTTTGTCGTGAAACTTCTGCGAAAGTTAGAAAGAAGAAAGGATAACGCAATGTCGTGCGTTGTTTCATCATCAGAATGATTTCGTACGTTGGAGTTGTGTAAGAGGACATGATTCATCAAGATTCAGAAGATTGTTACCACAGTGCAAAGTTCCATTACATCTACAATTAATTTCGCTCGTCATTGGTCTTCTAGGAATCTTTGAATCTCTTCGTTACGTATATTTGCTTTACACCTTCTTTTCAAAGAAGCTTGTTGGGGAGATTAAGGTATTATTAGCAACTTATGCCATCTTGGTTTTGAAAATAATAGTTTTCATCACGTGCATCCTTGAAGAGATAAATAATATTAGCACCTACTCAGACACCTTATCAATATCTGAACGATAAAAATGAGTGTTCTCACATTGATTATCAAACTCACGTGGTTTCGATTTAGAATGTCCTAATTCCATTCATCCTTCCAAGTTCAAAATTTCTAGAAACAGAAATTCATTTTCCCAAAATAAACTGATGTGCAACTTGGCTCAAGAAATGAATACAATAAAAAGCAACCGTCCTTACATTTTTGATTGAATGCCATTCGCTGTTTTTTTTTTGTTTGCAATTCGCATTCCTCCAACCGGTATTAACTATTTTTAGTGGCCAAAACAGTTTCGTGGAGCATCCTCTTCTCTAAACGAGATTCCTCTCTGTGGAATGTGCCATTTTACTGCCAAAACCATAAACATTGAGAACTGGGCGTTTTTCCACGATCGAAATTTCCGTTTCCCCCCTCGCCCGTAAATAATCGGACGTCAAAGTTCACGATAGTTTAATTTTGTATAAATAAATACAGGCAGTCGTGCGTAACTCGTTACATCATGGCCTTACCACATAGTGTGAGTTAATTAAATTGAAATTCAATATTGCAAAAAATAGATTCCTTTTAACGCCGGCAGTTTGATTATCTTGCGTCGAGGTATGCGAAAAATGTGACCTGGAATCTCTAATGTCTGTTATTTATTCTAGTTTGGTATGTGATGTGTTGCTTACATGCCGCTTTAATTTCCATATCAAAGACCGCCAAATGCTGGGCACGCATTTATTTATCCTTTTCGTACTCAACATTTTTAATGTTACGACGAGTGTACGTATCCTTTCATGTGTGTATTAAAATTCATAAAAACCATCGCTGTTAATAAAATAGATATTTTGGAAAAATTTAAGTTCGTAAAATATTAAGAATTAAAAACGTAAATTTTAGGAAAATTATTAACGAGGAAACGTTATGATGTAATTGATGTGGTTTTGGACATGATTAAAATACAGAGAAATCCATTAGAAGCAAAAGATGGAGAAAGAGGTGTTTCGAATGAAAATAAATGAAAAGGCAACCTATACGGTGTTGGTTAACAAGCAGAGGATAGAGAAAGCTCATCTGATTCTCCAACATAGAGCAAAAGAAACCAGTAGAAGTTTTGGAAGATAAAAGACTTCACACATCTTGAAGTTCTGATAAATACAAAAGAGTAAGAACAATTGCAAAATGAAACTTGAAACTGACAATACGAAAAGAGGAAACTAGAGATATATAATGCCTCCGGAACAATGGAGTTTAAATAAGTAGACGAACACACTACGGATAGATAGAACAGGAAAGGAAAGAGGCGAAAGAAGTCATTCTTTCGTACATATACCTTTTTCCCCATCAGCTTTCCACAAACACCATTGTCATACTTGTTGAACAGTAACCGTTTAGCTGAACAGTCAGTAATGATAAAGTGGCGTGTGATGATTGATACGTATATAGAGAAGGATTACAGTATGTAAACGGAAGGCAAATGTATAGTTGGTAAGTTTGACGTTCTTGGCGGCAAGTAAAAAACGGGATGAAGTAAGGAGCATAAGTAACGTTATCACGTTCTTGCTGGTAACATCGGAAATTCCCAGTATCTCACTTCAAATGGCTACAAGGAGATGATGACCGATTTGTTCTATAATATATACGGTCTCAACATTGATGAACTAACCAAGCTTCTTCGTAACGTTTTTCCTAGACAAGAAGAGAAACAAGTTTATGTACGAGCCAATAGAGGATTTCTACGATAGATCTTACAATATACAGATTCAGTAAATGTTCAACTTGACATCCCGTTATAATGCGTGCGATGGGGAACGCACTAGAAAAACAAACAGAAAAATTTGACTAATCCCGCCGACTACCGCCCGCTTTGCCAGACCGTTGGCATTTAGTTCTGGTTCTTTAGTTAGTTTCTGGTTCTGTATGAGGACCTGTAAAGTGTTTATGGTGACTTCGTTTGAAAATGAATGCGTCTGTAGAAATCACGAAGATTGCTTTTTGGGCAAACTCTAATTAGTCGACGTGGTAGTGTTCTTAAAAATAAGGATATTATGGAGGAGACAGTTTCTCCTTCCGGTCCTGTGGCAGAGTGGATGCCAAGAATATTGGTGACTTCCTTGGGGGTGAACAGGCTAATAAAAAAATATGGTCCTCTCTTTTTTCATGGAACAAGGTTACTTCTCTAATATCTCGAACCGACGTTCTATGAGATCTACCAAAGTGAAAACTCCAAATCGCACATCGGCTGCAAGAGTGTCATAACTCAAAACTGGAAAGTTTCCGTTACATGTAAAAACTATTCCATTTTTTCCATCAAAATTCGAAATTTAAAGCTTCTATGACATATTATTTGTTATGGTGTTTTTGATATGATTTATTTCATATTTCAAATTTGTTTTGGGAGCTGACATTTATAAAAAAATTTGAGTTGTGTTACTCTTGGAGCCGATGTGCAAGAACTAGTTATGAATCATTTTCATCTAAAACAGTGTGACCAATAGTTTAGGTCGCGACATTTTGTGACCGACTTTTGATCTAAAATTGTGTGAGAAATGACAAATAGCAACCAGTTTACTGTCGGCAAGACCCCGAAACAGCTGTCCCGAGAATGCTGGAGGAATCCCTTGCAGTCAAAACCGACTTGCAACTAATTAAAAATTGTAAAATTGGTAAAGGAGGAATGTGCACAGATTTTTGAGGAACTGTGTGATGATAACGAACAAGTGATCAGGAACTCAACAAAAGGTCTTGAGTGGTTCCTACAATAATTTGAAAATCCATTTTATGAATTTCAAAATTCAGCAAAGAACGATTAATACAAAAAGAAAAACTGGAAATATTGACCTGTGGACATTTCATGTCACAGTTTTTTTTTTTTAATTTAAGTTGAAGTATGACTGAAAGGATTGTGGTGAATTGAAGTCAACCAAGGTTTCTTCGTACCAAGGCTTGAAAAAAGTCCTGGCGAAGAGAAAAGAGTACCATTTATGTTGGAAATATTGGTGCAAGAGAATGTACAAAATTATCTTCTTCTCGTTAGGCTTAGCATGAGTGTTTATTGTATACCAGCATTGGGCATGCTTTGTAAACAGAGATTCAAAAGTGCCCAATTAAAATTGGTCGAGAAAAAGAAGACTAATTAGGGGAGGGGATCTGAAACAATAAAAGGATTTTATTCTTCTCAAAAGTGCCCAATCTTTGGTGGTTTTATACTTTTTAGGACAACACTTTAACATTCCAACAATGAATATAAAATGGGTCTTTTCTTATTATGTACATTTTTCAAGAGACATGTACCCAGTTTTTAATGGTTTTTAGGTGATTTTTATGCGCCCAATAGCCCCAATAGTCCAGAAATATACCTAATACCAGTTTGGGCTGTCTCAGAAATATGATTTTGAGACTCTTTTGCAACAATTTTTATTTCTTACTTGGTTTTGGAAAGCTCAATATTCGTGGAGGCCTATAATTCCTGAGGGATTTTTGGGGTGTTTCGGAAAAGAGTAAATTTTCCTTTTTGGTAAGTGCTCAATTGCCCTGGTCCAGATGTGAAAAGCCATTTTGGGGTGGTCTAAAAATGAGGGATTTTATTAGAAATTTCAGCCAACTTTTCGATGTATTTTTACTTAATTTTTCCAAAAGCCCAATGGCCTCCAAAAGTTACATCTCGTATACTATTTATCATGAATTGTTGCTTCTTCAGTACACGATAATTAAAGAATAATTTAATGCAAACTTGCATTTTGAAATTTCAAGTTACTATAATAAATCTCGTTACGAAATATTTACTTCAAATATTAATTCTTTTAAATAAAATTGCCTCAGTTATTCATTACATCCTGAGAATATCGTATGCGTTTAATTGGATTTACTTATGTAACAATTTAATCTATATTTAGATATTTACCTGAAATGGGTTCCATCTGAATCATAGCCTCGTACTTGCACTTTTTGCCTTTGGCCGGGGTCGGCCAAACAAAAAACTGAGAAGGTTTTGCAAAATCTGCGTATTCGAACGTATCAGTTTGATATCGTCCGCGTTATTGTCTGTGATTTTTCCGAGTTTCTTCGGTATTGTGAACGCAATTTCGATGAAAATTGGGCAAAGGGGTGGCGATTCAAACGAGTCATCGGTAAGTGGTTGAAAAATTGTAGTTTACATTGTGTTTTCGTCGTAAATTTATCCGTAAGGAAATTAGGTCAGATAGATTGTGGTTGAGGGGTTTAATTGCAAATTACAGAAAGAAAGGACAGTTGTTACAAACGGAGTAGCTTTCTTGTTTAAACATTTATTGTGTTTGTGTTGATTTACCAAATTATACCGAACATGCAGGGATATTCACGTAGAATATACTAGAAACTACGCCTTACGTATGGTAATAATAATCATAATTAAAGCTGGTTCTTGTCCGATGAAAATTGTATCACAAACTCTTTTAAACGGACACTAAATGGCGCATAAACACTTAACGTTTCGCAGTCGTTCGACAGCTTCGTCAGAAGTGAAAAATATAAACATGTTGTCAAAATAAACAAGGTTGTCAACGGAAACTGAAAAAGTAACTTGATTTTCTTTTTATCTAAAAATAATTTGAACATTATAAATGTTAAAAAATGGACAGATCTATATTCTATTTAAGGAATCGAGAAAACTACAAAATGTATCGTTTAAATTTGCAAAATCAGTACGTTTATTAATAGAATTCGACGACATTTTTATTTTACACATTTCTATAAAACGTCTTTTGAAAATATTAGACTCGTAATATAAAATATTAGTATTTTCAAAATCAGAATTATGGTCATTTTCTAATGAATGTTCTACAAGCATTGAATGATTTTGATAATTTTTTTTGGATATGATATTTATGTTGGTCTAGACGTTTTTTTTTAAATTTTGGCTTGTTTCTCCAATATAACATGAATTACAATTTAAACATTTAATTTCATAAACTACGTTAGGTTGTTTTAGTTTTGGTTTTTAATTTTGAGAAAATACTATTTAAATTATTTACATGTAACGTAGTTTATGAAATTAAATGTTTAAATTGTAATTCATGTTATATTGGAGGAACAAGCCAAAATTTAAAAAAAAAACGTCTAGACCAACATAAATATCATATCCAAAAAAATAATCAAAATCATTCAATGCTTGTAGAACATTCATTAGAAAATGACCATAATTTTGATTTTGAAAATACTAATATTTTATATTACGAGTCTAATATTTTCAAAAGACGTTTTATAGAAATATGTAAAATAAAAATGTCGTCGAATTCTATTAATAAACGTACTGATTTTGCAAATTTAAACGATACATTTTGTAGTTTTCTCGATTCCTTAAATAGAATATAGATCTGTCAATTTTTTAACATTTATAATGTTCAAATTATTTTTAGATTAAAAAAAATAAATAAATAAAGTTACTTTTTCAGTTTCCGTTGACAACCTTGTTTATTTTGACAACATGTTTATATTTTTCACTTCTGACGAAGCTGTCGAACGACTACGAAACGTTAAGTGTTTATGCACCATTTAGTGTCCGTTTAAAAGAGTTTGTGATGTAATAATAATCGATAAGGAATTATTGAAATATTACAAAATCAGTGATGGCGTACTTTCGGTTCTACCGGAAGTCGATATTAACTTTCTTATTTTAAATGGAACATCCCGTATATTGTTACATTTTTGAATTCCCCGTTCAATTCTACTACATCTTTTGTATTAACATACATCAGAGCTAAAATGTATTGTTTTGACGATATTAATTTTTTTTGTAAAATTGTTGACGATTGTAGTGATTACAATAAATTGAAATATTTCAAAAATTAAAAAAGACAGAGAATTGTACTTTTCAATGTTTCAGTGGTTGCATTTAAAAAAATCGAGTTATTCATTGTTGAAAACCAGGGTTGAGCCGATTTAAATCATTTGATTAAAATCATGTTTAAAATCGCTGATTTTAATCAAGCGATTTTTATTTTTAAAGGCCATGATTTAAAAAAAAATAAAAAATTCTCATTACATAAACAAAATTGGGTCCAAATTTTTAAAATTAAGATCTATTTTAAGACATTTGACAAGTGACCATGAAGTTTATCTAAAATGAAAGACGAAACGTCGGCAAAAGAAGAATCAGCGGCTCGATTCAACCGAAAACCTTTATAAATAATGGCCACGAAAATTTTCAAATTAATGTTTTTTTTTTATTCAGAAAGTTTTTATTTTAAGCATAAAAGAAAATCAATTGTCTCCATGAAGCGGCAGCAACAAGAAAATCAGCAATTATAATTGTAAGAGAAGCAGCAGTGGCCTTGAAGTTTATCTATAATGAAAGACGAAACGTCGGCAAAAGAAGGATCAGTAACGCAACCCAACTAGAAACGCTAATGAATGTACACAATGGACGCGGAAATCTTCAGATTAATATTTTTTTATTTTATTCAGAAAGTTTATCCTTTAAGCATTTCTTAAAAAAAAGAAACAAAATACAACAGATATCCAATCCAGTTTTTGCATTTAAATTTAATAAATGTAAACAAGATTTCTCAATTGTTTTCAATTTTTTAAAATATTTTTAATTCTCAAAAAACAATTTGATTATATCTTTGCCCCTCTTCATGTCTCTATCTTCACTATTTTTGCAACAATGTTATTAAATAAACAAAACTAGGTGAACTTTCCAAAATTAAGATATATTTTAAGACAATTGTGAATTTTTTGGTGAAAAACAAAAGATGAAGAAATAAAGAAAATTGAAACAATAACATAATAAAAAAAATTTCATTAAAGAAACAAATTGGTTCGACTTTCTAAAATAAAGATTTGACAATTGTGCAATTTTTGACGTGAAATAAATCAAAAGACGATCGAGAAATAAAGAAAATTTAGAAAAAAAGTAACGTATCTATAAATAAAAAAATATAATTAATTAAATAAAACTGGCTCGAATTTTATGCAAGGTTGAACTGATTTAAATGATTTGATTAAAGTCATGTTTATTTTTATTTTTAAAAATCATGATTTTTTAAAATGTTTGCAAAGTTATTAATGAAATGCATTTTCATGCATTTTTAATTAAAAATATCAAAAAAAATCAAAGTTTTTTTATTTAAATCAGTGATTTTTGATTTTTTTAAGAAAATAGTGATTTTTTTAAAGGAAATCTTTATTATTGGCAGAAATAAATGGATATGATAAAGTTCCTCATGATATTATTATAAGAAAATTACAAAATTTGGGGTGTGATATGCGAGCTGTAAAATGGATAAACGAATATCTTAAGGACAGGAAACAGAAAGTTAGAATAGAAAATATCTATTCATCTGAGCTGACTGTCACTTCTGGAGTACCTCAAGGTAGTGTGATCGGACCAATATTATTCATTATATTTATAAATATTTCACAAAATTTAAGTTGCGAAACGAAATTATTTGCTGATGACTGCGTTATTTATAATAAAGGAAAAAATACAGAAGATTGGATTTTACTCCAGGATTTAGACAAAATTCATATGTGGTGTGACGAAAATAAAATGGAAATTAATACAAAGAAATGTGTTGCAGTATCGTTTGGTATTACAAAATTATTTTAGACCCATCCATACAAATTAGGAAATGAATTACTAACATATAATGATACGTGTAAATATCTAGGAGTGACCTTTAGAAATGATTTAAATTTGAGTAGTCATATTCAGAATATCTTAAAAGAAGCTTATAAATCACTATATTACATTAGAAGAAATCTTAAAGACTCTGGAAAACCTGTACTTAAAAAAGCTTATATGACATATATCCGTCCTAAAGTTGAGTACGCACACGAAGTTTGGGATCCGCACCAACAATATTTAATTGAAGATCTAGAAATGTTGCAGCATAAAGCAGCTCGGTATGTTATGAATGACCATAGAACAACTTCATCTGTTTCACGCATACTACGGGAATTAAATTGGGAAACTTTATCTTCTAGAAGACAAGAAGCAAGATTAAAATTATTTTGTTATATTCATTTCAAAGTTGATTCGATGCACAATTTTCTAACTAAATCATAAATTCATCTATAAAATTCCATTTTCGAAAACTAACATTCATAAATTTTCTTTTTTTCCGAAAACAATTCAAGATTGGAATAATTTAAGTGGAACAAATTTGAAAAAATTAATTGAAAATTGTGCAAAGAAAATAAAAGTTAGGACGTAATTTTGAAAATGCAAATTTTAAGTATTATTAATGTTATAAAACGTATTAGTTGTTTATTTAATGTTTAAGTTTGTATATTAGACCACTATGTACGATGTACTGTACATCTAATTATATATATAAATAAAATAAATAACCTTATTATCAACACCTTATTATCAACTTCTGTAGAACCTCTGTAAGCTCTACGTAAAGTTTATTACAAAAATATTTCTTCATCTTTGTGATCAAACAGTGAAAAGTACAATTCTCTATCTTTTTTACTTTTTGAAATATTCCACTGCAATGTCAACATTTTTGCAAAAAATTTAATGTCGTCAAAACAATACATTTTAGCCCTGATGTATGTGAATACAAAAGACGTAGAGCTGAACGGGGAATCCAAAAATGTAACAATATACGGGGCGTTCCATTTAAAATAAGAAAGTTAGTACTGACTTCCGGTAGAACCGGAAGTATGCCATGATTGATTTTGTAATATTTAAATAGTTCCTCAGCGATTATTACCATGTGCAAATTTTCAACGATCTGTAAGGCGTAGGTAATTTCCAAAATATTCTAATAGATTTTTCCTGATTTCATTTGCTTTTAATTAATACCTAGTGATTTTTTAAATTTTTTATCAACTTTTGCCATGAAATTTGGACGGCACGTCTTAGCGCTACTGTAAAACAGCATCGAAAAGTACACAATGACGTACTTTTCACCTAAGCTAAGTCATGCCGTCCAGATTTCTTGGCAGAGTTGATAAAATTTTTTAAAAATCACTCGGTACAAACACTCGCGTCAAATACAGGCTGATCTTTTTAATGAATTAAGAATTTGACCCTCAATTTTTAGTCTATTCTTTATATTGAATACTCGTAGTATCAAAAAAAATATCCGAGGGAATTCGTTGTTTATACTTGTTTATAGTTGTTGTACTTTTTAATTTTACTATTTCCCTCATTTTTATGTCAAAATTTCTATAATCCAGTTGTCACTGATAAGGTATATAGCCAATGTAAGAGTGTGTTGCCAACATAGTCAATAATTTTGCTTGGCTATCCTCAATCATTAAAAGTCACTCTGTGGAGTTAAATATTTCAAGTTATATGAAAGAGTGAGTATTATCTATTTTAATGTCTTTGAATCTGTGATACATTTAAGGATATGAAATGCACCCATTATACTAACGTTTTTATTCGACTTATTTTTTAACAAATCATGTTTGAACTAACAAAGTAAACTGCTTTGTCACACACAAAAATACAGATAAGGAAAATCCATATCTGGTTCTAAATGTAAGAAACCGTGCGATATAAATTAATTAACCGTTATAATTACGGACGCCCGCCCACCTGCGAATTAAAAATAAAGCAGGAGATGAGGCGAGATGACTTATGTAAAGCAATTTGACAGAAATAAGCGCACCTACGTGTTGTGTTTGTTAAAACACGGATCTCTGGGAGTGAGAACGATGAAGAAGTTGTTGCACGGACGCTGTACAGACAAGACAGGCGATTAATTTTCTAAATGTATGGGGAGAAAAGAGAGAGAAAGACAAAATCTACAGGAAAATTTAAAAACCACGAGATACAAGTATCGCATTGTTAAATATAAATATGTACAAAGTAGCAGTTTTTTCGCCCGTAGTAGGTAGGTGGTTCACTAATTTAGTAATTTACTAATTTACATTTCTACATAAACTACAGGTAAGGTGAAGATGAAACGTGTGAAAAACTGTTTCTACAACCTTTGACTATTGGTGATATCTGTCTTCCTTCAACTTCAATATCACTGATCGATCCATAAAGAGATTTACTTTTACAAGACTCTTTTTTTGTAAGGGTTATCACACTTCGTATAAGTATGTGCATTCGTCAAGACCAAAACGAGTGATGGGTCTTTAAAAAATATATAACGTTAGCATCTAGTCTTGAGTCACCCCCTGTTTATTTTATGTTAGTTGAACTTTAGATCTTTTTAATTTTGATTTTAATCATACAAGTATATACAACTAGTAAGTCACCACCCTACCAAAAATAAATTTATGCATAACTACCTCATCATCGAATCAAATATGCAACTAACCCAGAAATTTTGTAGTGATCCTTATCCTTTAAGGGCGACTTTCTTATAAACTTAATTAATAGCCTTATTTAATAATCGAATGTAATAGATGCATAATCACACTGAATAAATTTAAATTTAATATTAACCATTGATTATTTAATTTCAATAATTACGATAATGAATATAATTATGTCGTAACGTCATTTGTAAGCGGGGCTAGCGCGGTCCACCAAATTCGAAATGAACGCGTACAGAGAGAAGGTGAAGGTGATAAATTGTTCGAGCCGAAACGTGAAAAATGCTTCCACTTAGGGCCGTGTATTTTAAATAGCCAATCAATCGGCCGTCGAAAAACGATTTTCCTCATCAATTTCGGGGCTTTCAATTTACAGATGCTATCTGCGGCGGCCAATGATGATAGCATTTGCACCAAATTACCTCCACGAAAATGGCACAAATAAAATTTGTCACTGATGTTAAATAAAGTACCTAGGTATCAAAAAAATATTTTTTAAAATTATAGTATGTGTAACTGCATATTTGGAGGCATGTGCAATGTGGGACTAAAGAAAATTGCAAAATAAAAACTCAACGCCGACTCTTGCACTTTATTTGTTTGTTCACCTCGAGCAATAACACGGATGCCCTCGAAATGGCTGCAGTGATATTACGATTTTATTAGCCCCACAACAGTACCTGCTTACGTGTATTGTATATACCCAGCTCGTTATGCCATGACCTGGGCGGGTATCTTCGACGGTTTCGGATCAATATTCCACGACCCGTAGCCAAACTGGAAGGCCCGCGGTTATAAAACAAATCGCACGCTGCTAACTTATACAGGATCTTATATTACTTATGCATTTCATTTGTTGTTTAGATGACTTAATTTGAACTGACCATAAAGTTACATAACGGTTCAATTGACACTTATACCCTTTTTGGAGTAAAACATTTATGCAAATTGTTCATATTTGGTAGATTATAAATGGCGCTACATCTTGCAAAAGCCATCAAATTAATTAATATTTCATCTCACCTTTTAGCACTTATGACAATCACAAAAAAATTGCACTTAGAGCCTTATAATCCCTTCAATTGTAATTCTTTCAACAGCTACACAGAAAAAGAAAACGTACAACATATTTTGCGCCCCCTGTATATGCAGTAAAAACTTATTTTGCGCCTCTTGTATGTACGGGTCATCAGTTTTAATTGAATTAATTCTTGAAACATCAGCTTGAAGTGTTTAGTTGATTACTAATTAATTCGAGTAATAAGTCACGGTTATTTATCACGTTCGCTCCGCTCGGAAAAATATTTATTTATGTTATGTATATTTAGTCAACAGTTTTAGAAAGCGTTGTGAAAATGCCGCCTAAATTAGAGGAAGAAACCGCTGGCTGTATCAAGAGAACTTGATTTACCAGTTAGTTGCTCGCCAGGAACTACTTAGTTTCGCACATCATGCATAACACCTGCCCTCGTTTACAAAACGCAAAATTCCTGCCTTTTAACTAATCCACGTAAATATTTTCGTTTCGCCAAAAACAGTACTTCCTTATTTTAACGAGCTTTCGGCAATCAGAAAGCGAACAATACAAATGAAGCAAATTGGGCAACTTTTATTAGCAACCAGTTAATGTTAATGTGGTCGTGATTCATGTACCCATTAAATTCCTTAATGTACCTATAAAGTTTCCATAGACTTTTTTGAAATCGGGTAAAATAATTAAAAGAGTTGGTCACCTCAATGACTTATATGATCGCATGTTTGATTATTATTTTTCAAGGTAGAATGTATGAGTTAATTTAGGACTACTCACAAGTCTGGTAAAACTTCCTCCAAAAAATTATAACTTGTGTCTAAATAAAAACCTGGTCAAGTAGGCTACATTTAGTAATTCTGCTATGTAAATGCAATGGATAAATACTCGATCACAACCCACTTGACCAGGTTCTTATTTAGACGCTCGTTAAAAGCAAAAGCTCAGTTCCTAATCCTGAAAGAAATTGTACTCAAACGCAAGCTTTATAACCCCCTAATCACCTCCTGTCATTGTTTCCATGGGATGAATGAAGG
Organism: Dorcus parallelipipedus; assembly: GCA_958336345.1. Taxonomy (NCBI): domain Eukaryota; kingdom Metazoa; phylum Arthropoda; class Insecta; order Coleoptera; family Lucanidae; genus Dorcus; species Dorcus parallelipipedus. The sequence continues at coordinate 14,328,402 of OY284475.1, forward strand.
ATTTAAAATAAATTGTTGGGAACAATACCAGATGCATTCCATACCTAATAATTATAATGTTGGCCGTTGCCTGAAGAGGCAGGAGGAGTCAGAAGAGAGACAGTTAACGTTATGTAATACGCACATATGCAGATTTAACCTTTAGCTACTATTCCAGGATATAATTAGAGCCGTTTTCCTTTCGTGACCACCCGTAACAAATTGAATACTAATCGGAACTTGATTACAATAAACATATACATTCGCGCGATTTGAATATGACTGATTGTACGTTGCAGTTCCTGTCTTTTTGCCTATGCACTGTTTATTATTGTTATACACAAGGAAACCAAAACGAAGTAACAGGTGCGAACGTTGTTCTTGCTACTAGTTGCGTAAACCCAATTTTTTTTCCCCGTTGGAATTATGTACGCGGATACAAATACATGGTAGTTAGTTATCAGCGACCGGGCGATTGTTGAAAAATCAACTTAATTAATGGTAATTTAATGCGCCGTAAGTTTTGGCCAACATTATAATGCAGGTGTGTTCGAAAGTAATTCTATATTTCGTTGTTGTAGAGGACGGATTTCCATAGATGTTTACTAACGATATGTTGGAAAGCCAAACGAAAAACAAATTTGTTTGATGATATACCTGTTGATTTGAATGTGTATTCATTTACCTTGTGCAAAGTATGGAGAAATATTTATGTAAAATGAAAGGAAACTCAAACTTGCAAAAAGACGCATGAACTACTTCTCATATCCAGTACAACTCTCGTAGATGATATAAACTATAAACTAAAACTACAATTAAACTTAAAAATTTTTCTTCCTGTATTAAAGTTATCATCCTCCGTATACACCTAACAGTTTATGGAATCACTGGCTGATAAAACTGAGGACTTTTTCCTCACCAGATCACCGGAAAGAAAAACCTAGTTATAAGAAGAAGGAAGGAGTTGAGGAACATTTGAGCCACCAATGGAAAATCAGGAGACTCCTTGAAATTGTAAAAATGAAGTTATCTAGGAAAATTGGAGGGAAAACCTCATTAGACTGAAAATGAAACATGAACATAATAAGAAAATAAACGAACAATGCACGAAGACAAATTGAATGGACAAGCAAAGAATGATCAAAATTTGGTAAGGGCAAGAAAGTATGAGGAGACGAGAAGAAGAAAAAGGAAAACTCGCTCACAGTCACAAACGAAAACAGATACATGAATACCCGGAAGTAAAGAAAATTAATTCAAAAATTGAATAGATGGTGAAACTGGAGAAAATACAGAGATTCTCAATACCCTTTGCACTACTTCAGGATTGAAATAATAAAATCCAAGGACATGGCACCAAATATATAAGCTGAAGAATATTAGCAATTAACATAAGCAAAAACATCTAGTGGCATGAAAATTATGCAGAATGTGTCAATTGAAATCATTTAAGTTCATAATTTGTGTATGCTGCTGAGGACAATGGAACTGAAGCATTTACGACACATAAGACTTATCAGTAAAAGGATAAAGATAAGAAATTAAAAGATAAAACGAGAACTTACTACTTACTATTACATGCAACTATAAGGTCATGAAGGATCCATCCAAAACATAAAAATTTTTCGCGAATTATTTGATTTAAGTTTATGACTAGTATACAGGGTGTTACTATATTTGAATTGTTCAATAAATACTGTCGATTGCCTGTCATACAAGAGGACTGATCCTCCAAATCTTGCAAGGTCTTATTAAAAAAGAATAACAATAAGACGGTGGACTTTTTTAAATCTTAAAACTACTTATATGCGCACTTTAGATATGTATGTCTTCAGGTTCTATCAAATGCAGTAACTTGAGAAACGATGGTTGCTTTGGGTTGCTGTAGACTACAACATCAAACTACTCACAATTTTTTTTTAGTATCCTTTCGTGACTTCAGTTTACAGCTACAGGGTGTAACAGGGTATATAGTCAGTTAATAGTACTGAATTTTACGTGACGTACAAAGGATTGATTTTTCATATGTCAATGGTCTTGCTCGAAACTGAAGTATCACAAGCCAGCGGACTTTTTTTTTGTTTTAAAACTTCTGTTTAGATGGACATTATTGAGATCTACTCAAACACGATAAACTAGGTCGCAACTTCGAACCGCCCACTATTTTTTTTTAATGTCCATTGCAGTTTGTGGTTGTCCCCACATGTATACTTGAGTCATTTAATAATACTGCAGAGTGCCTCATATTAAGAATTCATTCATCAAATCCCAACGCTCTAGCTCAAAAATGATCTCTCCACGAGACCTTTTTGTTTTTAAACCTCTTCAGTCCTCAGGTTCCAAGCACATCTCTGCATTCAGCGCCGCCTGGCGTGGTGATTTGTGAATTAGCGTTATAAAAAATACGAGTGGTCTGATAGCTGCGTCCTTGACCTACGATGACATTGAGCAATTCATTAATTCGCTATAGTTTGTGATTTTGATTTAGGAATTACTACGAATTACAACGAACTTGACAAATCACGAATCGCGCATCACGAATCAAGAATTCACGCATAGTCTGTAGCCACCTTAAGAATACAGAACATTCGTACACGAACACGCATGTGTGGAGCCGGCTTTACAGAAGAGTAAATTAAGAGCTAAGCTAGGCGTTCACTTGTCCGCATCGCACGCAGCGAACGGATCATAAAAACTTATTCTTTTCATTATTTTAAATGTATCTGCGTTCACTGTTTCGCATCGGACGGATCGGATCGCCTCTCGGCATTCTTGAGAGAGTTTCTGCAATCCGTCCGATAAAATCCGATTCGTGCGATGCGTACGATGCGGACAAGTGAACGCCTAGCCTTAGCCGATTGGATAAGATAGGAAATGAAAAGAGAAATATTTAAGAAAGTGAGGTGTGAAATGGATCCTCAAAGTTAAGTTAAAAACATCCAACATAAAGAATAGGAGGAATAGGAGAAAGAGATGATTGCTTATAGAAACCACTTAACTCGGCCTTTTATTTTTTAGCTTACATTTACACATCATACAGTCTTTTTCTTTTAGATTTCCCCTTATGTCAAATATGTTTCCTAATTTGTCAAATGACTTTCCAATCCGTTCAAAGTATAGTAGGCCTGCGGATTGGAAAGTCATTTGACAAATTCGGAAACATAATTGACAAAAGGGGAAAACCAAAAGAAAAGTCATCTGAGAATCCTTCGCATCATTACTAGTCTCCTTCCTACATTCTCCTTCATGTTCGTCCTCTTCCATGGTTTTCTATGGTTTGGAAATTACTTGAGACACACTGTAAAAAATTAAATTAAAGATCAAGGAAGCAAAACAGCAAAAAAGGAATGAAATGGAATCTTAAGTAGTTTGCTTTGCAGATGGTGTAGGTATTCTTAAATTTGTGGAATCAATAAAAATATAATATAATATTAATGGGTTATCCATGATATTTGTGACTGGATTGAAATAATTTAGAAGACGATATGCCGGAAGGTCACAAAACACAAGTTTTTTTGTGACCTTCGTCTTCTAAATTATTTTAAAAAAAAATTTTTAAAAAAGTTACTAATTTCTAATTACTTTTTAAATAAATGAGAACGGACAGCTATATTGTTACTGCGAACGCGTTAATTAGCGCCTCAATTTTGGAGGATAATCAACGTTCGTTAATTATTTCGTGTGTGCACATCGATAAATCATTTTTGCCGTGAGAATGTCGAAAGTGCGGAATTCGATTAATTAAGCGCACGAAATTTGATGAAAGCCGCAGCCAATTACGTTTTATTATTTCTGTAATATTTTACTTGCGTTCTTTTATTTTTAATTTATCGACCTGACCTTTTAAACTGGCGCAAATTTTTGCACTCCCCCCCTCACAGGTATTTAACACTGGCTGCATTAGTACAGGGAACGCCAACAAATTTAATTATTATTATTACGTATACGCGCATATTTACCTGTCAGTAACACACAAAACAGCTCGAGTTTCAAGGACCCGAGAAAGCTCTTAATTATTGCAAATAATAGAACTTAGTATGTGCATACGTTTACAGGTGGTGGGGGAATCCTGTACAATTTACAAATAATAAAGGATACCTTGTGCCTGGTTGGGACCTTCGCGATTACGTAAATATTATTTAAAGCTGCCATGCACCAGGACGAGCAGCAACACCGTCGATCAAGACTGTTTTCTGCACGTCTCATTTGCCACAATAATGCAAATTAAACGACAGATGTATCCGCATTCTTTTTTTAAACATGATCGTAACAGCGGCCGGCAGAAGACACGCCAACATCTGTTAATGTCCGTCATTCAAATTTATCGCAAAGTTCAGACCGACTTGCAGTTGTTTCGTATGCAACTATTACCTTGATATTTTCAGAACATGTCTATTTTTAAAAGCGGAATCTAATTTTAAATATTATTATAGTCAGGAGAGGAGCGGATTAAAAGAATACTTAATGTGTTCGTTTAGATTACGAAAAAAGATTGATTGAAGAAGGGCATTTCAAATCTAACCGAAAAAAAGATTATTTAATCATTAGTTGTCATTAAAGAGATTAATTAATAAAAGACAACTCGGAACAATTGAATGCATAGAGTCTGGTCCTCTCTATGGATAGGTTTTCGCAGCTGCGTATGTTGTGCGTATGGACGTCAGATCTAATTTCTAGAGAATGGAGGTTCTTCCTGACATTGACCAGAGAATTCAAAATGAAGTATGCTGGCAGCTTCAAGATTCCATATTTTATGAATAAAGGTCTACAATGAATATTATTGTATTGCGCGTAGTGCTTCTTTTGTAGGCGAAAGATTTTACTTGCATGTGACAAATTCCCCCAAGCTTCTATTGTGTATGTCATTAACGAGTTAAGCAAGGATGTACGGGCAGCTTCTTTGTTTATGGTGATTCAAATGCAGCGTAAGCATAAAAATTGCACTGGAGAGTTTGTTGGAAAGCTCTGCACAGTGTTTTTGCCATGTTAGTCTTGGGTCTAAATGAATTCCCAAGAATTTTGATTCGTCAACTTTTACTGAACTTTACCGAGATGCTGTGAAGACAACGGTCTTAGTCTTGTTAGTGTTGAAGCAGAGTTTATTGGTTGCGAACCATTTGGCAGACATATGGGAAATTGCGTCCAGCTTTTTATTAAGGTTTCCGGAATCTTTGCTTCTGACGACAAAAGTAGTGTCGTCAGCAAAGAGAACTGTCTGGGCTGTTACATTAGCAGGTAGGTCATTAATATATAATATGAAGCACAAGGGAATTCCATGTGATATATGTTTCGGTTCGCTGCTGCTGTTACCAATATTCACTACTTGCAGGCGGTTGGTAAAGTATAATTCCAACAGTTTTAGAGGAATACCACGAAAACTGTAGTATTGCAATTTGGAGACGAAGATCTTGTGAGACAGGCAGTCGAAGACGTTTCAAAGGTGACAGAATTGGACGGCAGCTTCGTTCTGTTTTTTTATCGACTTTACCAGGTATTTAATTAGGCACCTTGTGGCCTTGCTTGTGTTTCTATTTGACCGAAAACCGAACTGGCTGTCTTACAAATACATAGTTATTCTTCTCTACGAAGTTTATAATTTGTTTGACCATGACTTCTTCTAAGATTTTTGAGAATACTGGCAGAATAGATATGGTTATGTAATAGATTGACGTCTTTTGCATACCTTCATTTTTTCTCGGAAAATTCCCTCTTTTAAGCTAGCCTTACACGTACAGGAAATCCTCAAGGAAAAAGCCTCCGGGATTCCCTCTACCGAACCCTTGGTCACACACGGAGAGACATGACTGTTATAATCCGACGACTGAGCGTCGAGTCAAGAGGTCGGAGAAATCCGGCCTCAAGGCCAAAAAGAATTGAATTTCCTTCGGGATTTTTCGGCCTCAAGGAAACTGCCACATACGTAGAGGAATTCCTCAAGGCTTGGACTGTTCTGGGCAAACTTTGAGGAAATTCCGCTCGTGTATGGGGGCCTTTAGGCAGTTATTAATAATGTGAGTCAGAGGAGCAGTTAATAGATAGTCCACTTCTTTCACAAGTCGCGTGCTTATATTATATATATATCCAATGTGTTCTTGTTTTAAGGTTTCGTATGTGTCTTGCAACGTCCTGTTCAGTAACAGGACAGAAGAACATGGAGCTGCCATTAGCTTTTACTTTCTTAACCAATTCATGAGCGTCGACAGGGCCAGCCAGCTTGAATTATTGATTTCATTTTATTAGCTATGTTCGCGAAGAATTTGTTGAAAGCTTCTACTTTGGGAATTGGTTTATTTCTGTCTGATCTTCTGCCCGTTTCTTTATTGATAATTTCCCATAGAGCTTTTTGTTTGTTATCAGAACGACTTATTTGTCTAATATCTTGTTGTTTCTTTTCCTGTCTAGTCAGATCCAGATAGAAATTCTTGTATCGATTATAGATCTCCAGTACGTCTCTGTCAAGGGTATTTTTATAAGTATCGCATACTAAACCAAGTGTCTTTCTAACCTCTATAAGTTTACTCTATGATTATTATTATTATTATTTTTTAATCTGCGGTGGTTGCCCAACGGGGTCCTAAGTCACTGTTTTTATCTTATACTTTCTTCTGTCAGTTTGGACAGTTCAGGGGAGAATTTTTTATTTTTCCTCCAAATTCCTCAACTCTTTATTTTATTTGACTTTTCTATCCTTTAGATACAAGAGATACACGAATCCGACATAATCTTTTAAAAACACGCGTATTCTTTTTTAACTTCTAGCAACGCCGACGGGAGGAAGAACTATTGAGGACAGAAGATTGATTCTAATAGACAAAGATGAAATGTCCCCATTTCGCCTATACCATTTTCTCATCTAGATTAGGTCTTCATCAGGTGCTTTAATTATTTTCACACGTTTTCGTCTTTTACCCACCTCACCTATTGCTTAGCTCAACAATTCTTTATTCTTCAATTTCTATTGTTGAGAGTAATATTCACGTACTTGTTCCTATATTTCTCTGGCATTAGCCAATGTTGTGTGTTGATCTTCTTTCTCAGCCTTCAGGTCTTCAGTTGGTGTTGAAAGTAGATGATTTCCCCTTATATTTTCCAGTGGTCTTCTGAACCTTGCCAACCATGATCCCGAAGGTATCGTTTCATTTCCATTGGGACCTATCCTCAATAATTACTCGCAGTTTGTTTGATTTTGCCACCAACGTGGCTTTTTTCTCTTCTTCTTTAGCCATGCTTCTGTGTCTCTTGTTAACTTCATCCCTTGCTTTTTCGCTATGGTTTCAATGTCCATCTTCTTCCACTCTCTTGGTTTGTTATGATTTCCAGCACGTTGTTCTTTGTTTTCAGAACGGTGATGGCAGTTGTTTCAGGCACAACATTGACATCTTCGGCAATTCGTCCAAAGTTATTTGCCGGATGTAAGCTTCGAGCTGAAGCAATCGATACTGTACTGAATGAAGTTCTGTCTTATCAAGTGGAATAAGGAATATAGAAACGAAAAAAAAAAAAATTACTTGTAATGTTTAAAGAACAAGAATAACTGCTCCTACGTGTTACGATCACGTAATGTCTAAGTTTGTGGTTTTAAGACATTTCACCGTACGCGTTCCTATTCGCGGCAATTAACATAAATAATATACAAAGCTGAAACGCGCTGCATAATAATTAACGACGCTGTTACGTTTGCAACCAACAATTACGAAGTCATTTTTCAACCTTATTCGCAGCTGTAGAAACAATGAGGTGTTACGTTTTTCATTTGCATTTTTCTTTCTCTTGGATATATGTAATATATATGATAATATCATATCGTAGCAATTCAAATTATAAATTGCTCGCACTCATGCTTACGTAGATGTTTGAGGACTTATTTGATCACAAAAAAAGACACATACTTTATACTACTTTTTTTCTCGTTTGTCGTTTAAATGTGAACCGACCCTAACTGACATGACCGCAAACGTTTTGTTTTTTCTTCGTGTAAATTATTGCCCGCCTGCCTTTGAGATTTACAAGTGTGTTTACACAAGATTTTATTTTTCTGAACGCGGCCATTAATTTATGTACTTTATTTATTTGCTGTTAGCGCTTAAACGATCGGATTAAGTACACATTGACTGACAATGAATTCCGCTTGAACGGTAGACCGTGCGTGTTGTAATTTATTGCACTTCTTTAATATTCAATGTTAATAACTCTGATTATATTAATGATTTTCACTTTATTTTTCAGTGCGTAAATAAATATAGCTTAAAGTCACAGCTGGTTGAATTATACATTTTATCGTATGGAGGTTTCAGATGAAATAAAAAACTCTTACCACTCGAATTGAAAATAGTGTCGGGACAGTTGCGCCCCTGCACATGCAAATTAAAACTTCATGAAATCTTGGGCTGGAGGATATTTTCCTTCCTCACTTAATTTCAATGGAATTTTCTGCCCAACTGTCTCGAACAAAAGAGGGAATAAGAAGAAATTTAAAAGTAGTCACGTTTTCTACTTCGTGAACAATGTTTCAGACACATTTATTTTGTTTGTGCTTATTTAGCGCTGGTCATTTTTTACGCAGAGCGATTTGTTCGAAAGCAGAAAATTTGCATATCTCCGCACAATAACAAAAGGGCACGGAATCGCTCGCATGCCCAACGACAATAAACAGCACGCCAAATTAAATTAGTCGGGGCGTTGTCGTATTTCAAGTTGTTGCCCTTTGCGCTCCGCGCTATTTCTGTTTTTGGGAAGCGATTTGTCGCGGGTTGGGGCCCTCTGCGAATTCGCCGTTTGCATAAATTTCTTTGTATGTTCTTTTTTTTGTTGTTGTTAAAACAATCGAGCCAAGATAGTGTTTCGAGAAATATCGCCTGCTGGAGGGCCGTTAGCATTCGCGTCGCGTTTCAGGAATGCGCCGAAAATGTAAATAAATGCGAGGTTTGATTAACTGATAAATGTCTCTTTTTAGAATTTAAAGTCTCACATTATTTCTTTGTTTGTTTATTTCTGGGGGAAGAAATTTTTGAAATCCATAAAAATTTGCTACTACATCATGTGTAGGTAACAAGACCCGTTCCGCAAGTAAGAACCCATAAGAACGTGCTCCTTATAAATCATTCGCGTGACCGCCGGTCATAATTCCTCTTTTATTGATTCGACCCGTACCAACAACCAACACATTTTAACTAATTACCTGAAAATACGGCGCGGCATGAAGAGTGTGTCACCTCTTAATCGCCGGGCGCTTTCACGATGAGCATTTCGCCGAATTCGGGACTTACGTAACGCAATTTCGCGCAGGACGAACACACGCGAGTACGTGCGCCGTTTTCATGCAGGTAGTATTTCATGTAAATCCGAAGGCCAACGTGTAGGAGACCACAAGGGCAATCGTGTACGAAGTGCATATACCTTACGTAATTTATTATTTATTCGGCGAACTCCTCGTACAGGTTTTGTTGGCATTTCGAATTCGGTAACCGTCACATGCTTCGATGCTTCTCGACCGACAACTTCTTGGTTCGCATGCTGATGTCATCATCGAACTTGGATCACTTTTAAATCCCGGTGGGTGTAAGGCATGTTCCACCCAAGAAAAACTCTGAAGTATAGTCAGAGTTAAAAGTAATGTCTACCCAATAAAAAATTAAATTGCGACCTAATCACTTCTCTCCACTGTAACGAATAGGCGGGCACGCATCATTTTACTTGGCCGCCTGCTTCTTATGGTGATCAAAATGGATAAGACCACGGATTTACATTTTATTGGGTGGGATAATGGGTGGACGCCTTGAAAATGTTTAATGACACGAGATGAACAGATGTGAACAGGAATCGTTTCAAAACTGGAAGTATGGATACCATCTGTGGTGAGGACAGAAAATGGTTCCACTTATTTCTACATGAAGAGAGAATATTAATAGTTTAAAGTCACAAAGTCTTTCACTTGTTCGCATTAGTCCTTATGTAGACCGGACGAATGAGAGACCACGTGACTTATAATAACTCTTACTCCCTCTGTATATGAGCTTTTAGCACCACAAGTTTATCACATTATTTTTCATTCAACCCATCTTTTCCTTTACTATTTCCTGAACCTTTTCATTAGCGATTTCTTTTCTAGGCCCTTTGTCCTAGGTCCTATAACATCACAGCAGCGGCGAGTGGGTCATCTGGTGATGTAGGAGAGCTGCGGGATTTGTAGCCAAGAAGGTTTTGCTCTGTTTGGGGGTGACGCGTGCGCAGCAGCTATTCCAAGGTAATGGGTCATCTAGGAGTGCAGTTAAGGGCTGCGTGGGTTACAGAGAAGCAGGCCACCTTGTCTTGGGTCGTCTCATACCATCTTCCTTCAAGCTATATGCCCTACTTAATGCAGTTTTTAGCTTCAATTGCATCTGAGATGAGGTGGCGTATGCTTAGGAGATCCCATCACGTCTTCCAAGATGTAGCGTGTTCGGAAATAGATAGAGGCGACTTGGTCGGCTGGTCGGTGTTGGGGATGTAGCATCTAATAATAAAAGAACGGTATTTTTCCACCAGTCATGCAGTTCGGTTATGGCATTCATTTATCTGTCGCCATCTTCCTCAACGGTAGTTTTTTTTTTCTCTTATGATTATCTTCTATTAATAATTAATATATAGGTGCAACACTCCATATGGAGTTTGACCGCTTATAGTGAAAGTCTTCACTATCCAATTTACGAGGTGAATCAATCCTCATATTACTCATCCCATCTAAGCTTTCAGCTTTACTTCTTGAACGATATCTTTCCATATTTTCCACTGACGTATCCCAACTGATGCTAAATCCTTTTCTTCTTCATCGACTTCCATCTACTTCTAGGTCTTCCCCTCCGCCTGCTTCTAGGTTTCCATTCTACTAGTGCTCTAATTGTTGCTGTGGGGGCTGCCCTCCAAACATGTCCAAGCCATCTTACTCTTGCCGCTTTTATTGTATTAATGATGGTATCTTTACCTTTTTCCTCCACTATCTCCTTATTTGTCCTTTGTCGGTAGATTCCTTCTGTCACTTTTACTGGGCCCAGTATTGTTCTCAAAATTTCTCGATCCATTATTCATGGTTTCAGCTGCATACGTCATGATCGGTTTGATTAATGTTTTTATATACTTTTAACTTCGTTTGGCCTTTCTTCTATTATTCCCCCAAATATTTTAGTATCGCTGTCTCTCATGGCTTTTTGTTTAAATTATCAAGTAAGCGCCCCTGAACATTTGTTTAGATAGTGACAGACTCTTATAACTTTTTTCATCAACCTCAAACCCCCTTCCTTTTCTTCCTTGATTTTATTTGCAGTCCAAGTTTGGAACGAGTAGGTTTGAATCTTCTCATCACTTCGTCTCTTCGCATTTGCATTCAGAAATGACATTATAGACCCATGCCTACGCCTACCTGAAGAATTCTTCAAATAATTCATTGTCATTGTATATTGGCTTGATTTCTCCATGTCTTGTCTGATCACATGTATAATCAATCCTTAAATTAAATCGCGAAAGAACTCGGAGAATAATTAAGAAAAGAGATTTAACAGATGCACTACATCTTTGTATTTCTATTCCTATTCACTTTGTATCTAGTTTGAAGTTAATAAATTCCCGGTTTAATTTGCAAAGTTCCTTTCTTTTTGTATGCATATACAACATACGTTCCTGTGTAAGTGCATCCGAACAAGTCGTTTATTACGAGTTAAACTTCCTGCAGACATCGATTATTATCTCGAAACTACGACGTGCAAGTAATTACTACTTAATTGGGTTGTTAACGAACGATATAATACTTCTAAGGGCCTAGCATTTAACAACGGTGGAAGATGTAAAAAATGTAAAATAGAAAAAATATTTTATATGTACTTCGAAAGCACTGATACACTTTTGTGCAAAGCAACTTCAGAGAATCCCTTATATGTTACAATATTAATTACTATACTTCAAAAATCCTGGTTTAATTTAATTAAGGTCCGGGGCGCAAATCTGTAGGGGCGCAACTGTCCCGATACCATTAACATATACATGTATTTAAATATTAACTAATTTTGTCTTTTTCTGCGATTGGATAAGTCCAATTCTAAGAAAAAAATCGCGGTTGTACTGTAAAAGAAAAAAAAAATATATCATTCTAATGTGGCTTCGATTTCGTTTCTATTTTTAATTTTGTAGTAGCAGCATAACAAAATGAATCTGCAATCTGTAATTAAAACTTGCCAACTAAAGTAAGCCAAAATGGTATTTACAGATAAGCAAGTTTTGCTAAAAATATGTTCCCCGTTTCGCTGGCACAATGGCAGCGGCAATTAATTTCGCAGTCTTCGGGAATCCATACAAGCATTTCTTGGTCAAGGCAAACTGCTTCTCACAAGACGTTTGCTGGGGTTTATGTTCCATACGTTCTATTCATGAGATGGAAACGAAAGGACTTGTTGAATGCCAGCTTAGAGACGCGAAAACAAAAATAATTATTTTCAAATGAATTTATTCGTTGGAATGAAACCGACGCGAACAACTTTCAACGACGTAAATCGTCATTGGTTGGGGGCTAGGAACGTACCCCCCGAAATCTCAGGTAAAAATTAGGGAAAATGGACGAACGAACGAATAGTTGATGGTACTTTGGCCTACCCATGTTATTGCAAAGAGCTATGAATGTGACCACATGCAAATGCACATGGAATTTATTTAGTATTCCAGTATTCAAAGGTGTGGTTCGCATCTGCTTATTTTTGCATATCTAGATATAATAAGCACGGAAAGTTGGATAAATTTGCTTAGTAAATCCAACTGGCTTTTTTACATATTAAATAATTATGTCTTGTAGTCTTTGTCAGGTTTTGCACCACACGTAACTCCATTATACATACATACAAAGATTAAATCTGCTGCATTTTGTGTACGATTCAATTAAATCTCAATTATGTTTTACCTTCCCCCTTGTATTTTGGAGACGGAATTTCCGATTACCCTCATCAGCAAAACAGTTGGGTCATTGTTGGTCAGTTGGAATAAATGAGAGTTCCTCTATGCAATAATGCGTACGTACCACATAAAAACTGGAGTGAGAACGGAAAATTAATTAATTAATTTAGCGTTCTGCTTCGATAAAGATCTGTTCGCTGTCCATCTGTTCGCCGGAGTACTCGCAAAAGTATTGCAGTTAAAATTGTGAAACGCAACATAACGCAAGCCACGTATAATTAAATTAAACGCGGCTTTACGACAAAAAAATCTAATCGCAATTTGTTGCGAGACACTTTTTCTTCTCGCGTATTTATTTAATTATTTATCACCTTCGGTTTTATGCAGTTTTAGCCTGAGGACTTGTTTGGTGACTTGTTCGATGGCATGTCATTGTCAAAGTTCGATGCAAAAGCTCAACAGATGTTCCTCTTGCTGTTTGATGAGAAGGCTTGTTCGTTGACATATCTTGATATTTCATTTTTATACGAGAGATATGTGTGTTATTTGATGGAATGTCTGAGAACTTGTTTGATGACTTGCTCGATGGCATCTCAACAGATGTTCTTTTGCTGTTTGATGAGAAGACTCGTTCGATGACATGTCTTGGTATTTCGATTAAACAAGTCAACAAATTTCCCCATAAAATGATATACCTACTATGTATGTATAGTAAGAAACATGAAACTATGTAACACATAGACATTCAAAATAATATATCGCACACGAGTATGTATACTTTATCGTGTTCAAACACCCACCATATTGAATTACAGCAGATGTAAAACTCGAGTGAGAAATACGATAAAGTTTAAAAATATTTTTATGGTGCCAGCACGGTATAAACAGGCGGGCAACATTTTCACGTGCATTCGCCACATTTGTTGCACTTGGAGTTTCTATTAATAAATAAATCCGTGCACTGCGACTTTTGCAATTCCTTCCTCTTATCGCCGCTCGCTTAATTGCCAAGCCAAATCTGTTGAAACTTTTCATTAAGTGCAGCCATAAAAAATGCAGAATGCATTTGCCTGAAAGCGATGGGTTTTATGGGAAGTAATTACGCCTGGCAATTTCATTAGAAGAGTCGAGTGACTTGTGTTATATTCTATCAACGGCGGTCGTAAACCTAAATTCGATGATGAAGCCTCAGAAGAAAAAGAGTGCATTTCTCGTTCTGTATATTGATGAGGTCTTCGCGGGTCAGGTCGATTCTAAAATAATTCATTGGTCGAGGCCCCTATCATGAGATAACTTAACAAAAACGCGCATCTAGGTTAGCACCAGGTGTTTCCATTTAATTAGTCTGCTTTATTTTTGGCCCGTTTTTGATACACGTAATTACTTAAAATCTGGCCCGGCTCCAATGTTTACGTTAGCCGTCTATTTTTGGTTCGAGGATATTTAGCAATATCTCTTCTTTTGCAACAGCACAGCTTCGGTTCAGCGTGTGAAGGCCGGAATTGATCGAAAACAGATTATGTTTCCATAATTTTTCATCTATTTTATAGGCTATACCTACCGTTAATATTTTTGCCACCAACGTAATTTTTTAAAGTTGAAAACACCAGCAGGACGGCCCCATGTACATAGGTGCAGTGTTGAAGGAATTTTCTTGGGGGATATTCCATTTCATCAAATAGTGACAATTTTTTTTTTTGCAAAGTTGAGCAAAATTTTTCCCAACAACCAAGGAGGTGTCTGAATAACCTGGAAAACGAGTTAAGATCTTAAGCAGGTCCGCCAGCTTCAATATTTGCACTGGGCGGTTGTTTACGTGCCAGAAGCAGTAGCGTGTACAGCGCGGGGAAGGAAGGGAAAATTGGCAGTGACGCAACCGACGGCCATATTTATTAAGTCGGCGCTTGCTTGCACCAGGTTGCCTCGGACAGGATCTTCTTCGCGACCCTGAATATTTTTAAATGACCGCGGAGAGAAACTCGGTGTGCACTTATGCAAGTCGCCTTTTCGAAAATTAATGCAGGAACGGGTTCCTGTCACGCTTCGACTTAAGACTTCCTTGTTACTGTTCATAATTATTAATCAAAATTTATTCGTTACGTAATTCGAATGGTTTTTAAATTATATCTGAGTGTGCGTTTTAGAATATAAATGTCCATAAACTCGACCATTTAGCGTTTTGAAATGTAAAAGCTTGACATTTCATTTAGGCCAAAAACATTTCGAAGGATAACTTTGATGAAGTAACTAAAAGTCACATGACCTTCACTCATTGTTACTCGCACTTCATAAAAGGCACAGATTTAACATGCAGTGGGTTAAATATTTTTAATTACCCACAAGTATGCCTCACACTGTGTATGTATAACAGAACAAAGGATAACTGAAGTTAAATCAATTTCTACAAATAAATGTTAGGGTCAGTTTTTGAAAGCCCTAAAAACTACATAGACCATCACGTCCACTGACGTGTGGAGTCTTTTAAAGTTAAAATTACGTTTCGCCTGAGTGTCATTGTCTAAATTTAACGTCAGTCATCAATGGCGTGCACTGGCAGGACAAATTCAGGAATTGTGTCAGCGCTTTAAACAAGTCGTCGCTGTAAATTGACCGTGACACTACCGAATTTACATAGCAAAGAAGCTAAAAATATATGTACATATACTGCGACAACCCCGTTGTTTTTCCTTTTATAAAAAAACAGCAAATTTCTTGGTAGTATCATCGAAGCAGGACCAAACACTTGTACTTCAAAAAAACAAATAAGAAAACAACTTAAGTTTTATAATTTCCTGATCGAACGTACAGCTGAAGGATTTACGACGCAAGTGCTGTTATCTTGAAGAGAGAACGAAGCGATGCAGAGAATCGCAAACAAAAAGGCCGAAAGAACGGGCGGAATGCAGAAGTACCGTTGGATTCGATTTTCCCTCGGCGAGCGTACCTATAACGGAACAATAAAGTGCGCTAAACTTAAAGACGTTTTTATTTATTAAATTTCCACCGAACGAGATTAATTCGATGCGAAAAAGATGTTTGGGTGGAAATAGGAAAACGTGGTCGAGGACGAGGAAATATTTAGGCGAAACTCCCACACAATGAGGGGGAGGTCTGTAACAAGATGTTGAAGAAATCTGAAATAGACGGAAAAATCGAATGAAATGTTTTTCCGTTTAAATTAAATTTTTTGATGTGTTTGTGGACTACTTACTTTATCAATGTTTTTTTTTTCTACCAATCTTTTTTTTTGTTAAAAGTTTCACTTGAGAAAATTCCATTGTTTATTCAGTTTCGTTGTTGAATTTAACACTTGTTTAAAGAACGTGCCGTTTCCTGAAGATAAACACTTATTTAAATATGTTTCACAATATTTTAAGTATGCTAATCGTTAAACGCGTAAATACTGTGATTACTATTTCGTTAAAAACAAATTTACAAATTTCTGGTTTCCGGTTGTACCGCATCACGATTTTTTCTTTCTGCCGACGTTTCGTCCTTTCCTTCGAAATGACTTGGCTAGGGGCTGCTGCTGGGATATGTTCAGGAACTGTATCGCGAGAGCACTTTGGGCGTTTAAAATGAAAAGCAAATTGCACACAATTTCTTACATGAGAGAGAAATATTATTACTCGGAACGCGCTCTGTTTAGTCGGAGCGTTATCCTGAACGGGTCCCTGCTGATGTTCTTCTTCGTCGCTGCTGCTGTAGAAAGGGATGGCAAAAGTGATCAAGATTTTAGAATCTTAAATAATACTAAAAAAATTAATTACAATGAGACTTTAACAGTGAGAACTGGAGAAGAGGAAACACCTACTAATGGAAGAAATAAAAATTATGAAATTCAAGGAAGGAATGTTCCAAAAATTACTAGACGTAAAAAATATAACAATTCAACAACAGATTATGCAAGAAAGTAGTCAGGTAAAAAACAAATGAAAAAAGCGAGACAAAAAACGGACGATAAGAAAACCAGGCTAGATAAAATAACTCCCAGTTGTTAAAAGAATATTCACCCTCTGTAATATAGCTAATTCTGTAATTGGATAATTTATATTTCGGAACCGTCAAGTTAACATTATTTTATTTTTGTCACCGTAAGGCCCGGTTTTTTTAAACGTAAAGCCCCCCCATACACCTGCGAACAAATTGCGCAAACTGACGTTGCACAAGTTGTTGTGCAAACAACTATACGTAATATTATGCAAACTCCAGTTGCTTTTGTCGTGTACCTACGGAAACATCTGTCTATTCCTGTATGCATCGCTCTTTACCTTCCATACTTCCAGCAACTGACGGTATAAATCAATAAACTTACCCAAAAATACTCTATTATTTATAAAATTGGCTATTTTAAAAATACTACCTTCTACTTACAAGCGTAAAAAGAAATTGCAGTTTTTGCACAATGTATCGCACAAAGCCCATACACGATGCAATAGTTGCACAACGCCACTCGTTGTGCAATTAATTTCAAACAATTTAGAATTTCTGCAACTAGTTGCACAGCACGTCAAACAACACCATACACTATACAAATGTTTGCAAGACAGCCTCTGTTGCGCAATTTGTTCGCAGGTGTATGGGGGGCTTAAGATAAATTGACTGTACTGTTTAATGCCTTATTATATGCCCCATACACGATCAAACAATTTGCGCAACAAAGTGTGTTCTGCAAATATTTTGATCGTGTATGTTCGCGTTTGAGTTGTTGCGCAACAGTTGAATGCATAGAGTTAAAAGCAGAATATAGTTGTTGTACACAACAGAAGTTTGCGCAAATTGTTTGACCCTATAACTGTGTGCATTTAACTGCTGCACGACTCAAACACGAACATACACGATCAAAATATTTGCACAACACACTTTGTTGCGCAAATTGTTTGATCGTATATGGGGCCTATAAATAACAATTTTTTTGTTAAATGCTAAACATTTTTGTTCTTTATCAATTTATTTGTTCATTTTTATTTTTCTATGCATACATGTATCTACATCTACAGTGTGTCTCCGGATAGACTGACCAATAAAAGAAACTTCTGTTGTCTTTATAAAAACGTTTTAAAACCACTAGGTTCACGGCTTATGGCAGTGGAATACGCAGGATGACTTTAATAGTTGTCAAAAGCTTGAAACCTAAAATATATCACCACAAATAGTAGCGGTTGAGTTAATATGTCCTTAATCAAAAGTCAATGGTTTTCGAGAAAATTTACGATTGAAAGTTGTAACAAAAAAATCACGGAACGGCACTGGCAATTAAATACGGCGCATGAAAACTCGTGCATTCCACAGCAGTATGTAATAAGCTTCATTGTTTTATGATTGTGACGACCTTCACATCAATTTAAATGTCATTGTCTCTCTTATTAGTAGTTTACTTTTTTTTTGGCAGAGAGAGAGAACGCCTATCCATTTTCGATGAAACAAAACGCAACAGAAAAGGCGCAGCAGAGAGAACGTCGTGCAGTATTATTATTTTTAAGTTCACTAATAAAATAATTAACCGCAATTAAGGCAATAGGCATGGTGACACACATCTATCGGTTGTAAATTCGCGTTGTTCTGGCAAACAATAATTTGTGTGTAAAATATCGGTTTTATTTTTCCGGACCAGCTTATAACCAGAAGCGGCATTGAGTCCACTTCAATGGACGGAAGTAATAATGTTAAACTTTATTGCAGTTTTGCTGCTTTACTTACAAAACGTCACGTTGTATTTCTCAGAAAGTGTCGTAACATTAATTTCACCCTGTATGTATTATTCTCCTCAAGAAATAATATAGCGCTGTCTGCTTCTATCATTATCTGCGTTGTTGACAAAGTTATGTGTTTTTTTTGTGATTTTTCATTCATTCTTTTAACATCTTACTATTCGACACATCTGTTATTTCTACATTTTTTAAAATCCTCTTTCACAACACCGATTATCTTTTCAATGATATTCGTAATTTTGGACCTTGATTAATATGATGATACACAAATATACAATTCCTTCGTTTCTAAAGATTGGAAAGCTGCTGAATTAACAATTAATAATGATTTAACTCGTTATCGGAAAAGCATGGTCTAATTATTAACCCTTCCAAGTCTTCCCTACTGTTGTTTGGAGGAGGCTGTCAGAGGCATTATGTTCAAGAAAACTTTACTATTTATGTAAAAAATATTCCAATCAAAATTAGTGAAAATTGTAGAAATCTTGGTGTTATTTTAGATTCAAAGTTTCGTTTCAAAGAACATGTGTCAATGTTGATTAAGCATGCTTATGGTAAACTAAAAATGTTGTTTCCCAGCAGGCATCTATTGACTCGTAAAGTGAAAATAATGTTATGCGAAACATTAGTTTTGTCAGCATTTAATTACTGTGATTCTTTATATGGACCCTGCCTCGATAGTATTGATAAAAAAAGAATTCAAAGAGTTCAAAATTCTTGCTTACGTTATATTTTTGGTATTCGTAAATTCGAACATATATCACATACTTTCCATGAAGTAGGTTGGTTAAACATGGAAAATAGGAGATATTTACATGCTGCATGCTTATTCTATAAGATCTTAAAAACACAAAAACCACCCTATTTGTCTTTGAAAATTCATTTTAGAACTGATGTCCACAACATTAACATTCGTAGGAAAGACTTACTTACGATTCCGCGTCACAGAACTGTACTTTTTGAGAGATCCTTTTCATATAATTTTGTAAATGTTGTAAATCATCAATTTATATTATTTAGAAAAACTTCATTATTCAATTTCAAAATCGCTTTGTGTGCTAAAAATATATATAAAATATAAAAATATATATAAATATTGTTCGAAGAAATATAAGTATTGTTAGGTATTGTTTTATATGAATAATTTTATATAAATATTTATTTATTTTGTTTCGATATATGCTACGTGTACACTTATTATGAAACTGAGAACCAATAAAGACACTTTATTATTATTATTATTATTATATTATGAAGTATCTTCATCACGAGGCATTTCTTCCTTTCTTGATGTTAAAAAACACATTTCAGTTTTCTGAAACTTTTGTACTCATTAGAATTTCCGTGTATTATGCCTCTCCCATAAACTGAAAATTCATCTCACTTTAACACTTGATAAATATTTTGTCTACACTTAATATTTTTTGAAAAAAAAAAGAGAAACAAGAAGTAACTTTGCATCCGAGCACACTGCTGAAAAACTGTGTTAAAATTAACACAATCGGCGTGAGGTCCACGCCGACTGTTGTGTGAACATTAACAGAAACTTTAGCGTAAATAATTTACACGTGCACTGTGTGAAAAAATTAACACGATTGGCAGTGAAATTTTACATAAACTCGTGTAAATTTTAATACAGATTAAGCGTGAATTTCAACACTGATTAAGTGTGAATTTTGACACAGTTTCAGTGAGAATTTTAACACAGATTAATTGTAAATTCTGACACAGATTAAGTGTAAATTTTAGTAGCACAGATTAAGTGCGAATTTTGACACACTTTAAGCGTGAAATTTTAATACAGTTTTAAGTGTGAGTTTTTCATACAGGTTAAATGTGCGCGAGATTGCATTACTTCTCGCCCCGTTTTTTGGAAACAGAACGAGCTGACATCACGGGCAAAAAAGAAATTGTGTTTAAATTTTAACAAACAATATTTTTACTTTCACACCGTTTAGTGCGCAATTTTCAGTAATGTATGGCAAGAAAGCATGTTGTTCTTTATTTATTATTTATTGATAATTAGCTATACACATGCCCGACCAATGAATTTATTGTAGTCCGACGTAGGATTTTTTAAATCTCGACTTCAAACAGCAATGGACTCCTTGCACAAATGTTGTATCACGCACATGACATCAAAGACATTTAATTTTTTTAATTTTTGGTATTTACATTTTAGTTCATTTTCTGAGTTAGCCTAAAGCTTAAGCAGAAGTTTATGTAGTACATATTATTATTATTATATGTATATCAAAAGTCATGGTTGGGTGGTTATGATACAGGGTGTC
The DNA here is from genome assembly GCA_958336345.1 of Dorcus parallelipipedus. Taxonomy (NCBI): domain Eukaryota; kingdom Metazoa; phylum Arthropoda; class Insecta; order Coleoptera; family Lucanidae; genus Dorcus; species Dorcus parallelipipedus. Next base: position 14,349,295 of record OY284475.1, read on the forward strand.
CTATAAATTAGGAGCCAAAATGCAAGGGCTAACACAATGATACATACAGACTTCGCGAATGTAAATGAAAATGGTCTGTTTTGGTACATTTTTTGGGAAATTTTTCTAAGAAATTACGTGTTTTGCTTATAAATTCTATGCGTTATTGGCACGCAGATGTGATTCGTATCGAAGGTAATTCGATTGTAAAACGATAGTAAAACTGACTTGCTCAAGATAATGACATATATTGCTGGAGTCTTTGGACTCCGATTGTTATGTCATTACTTACTGCGATGTATACAGCAAGTGCTCGAAATGCCCTCCGTTGCGCAGGTCAGGGGAGGCAGTATATACTTTAGCATATCTCCTAAAAAATGCCATTTTCGTAATTTTTTTTAGAGAAAAAAAAGTTTATATATGGTGACCTATCCACTGCTGCCGTATGGGACAGCCATAAGAAAATAGCTCTGCGTCATAAATAAATATTATTATTATTATTGAAATTCTGTGCTACCTGTTCGTTTCCATATCGAATAATACTTGTAATTCTGTCCCTTTTGTTTGCTTTTTTTCAAGGGCTATTTGTTTAATTATCGTTAATTAAGTTATTTAATTGGTCGACAGCAAGCTGAAATTTATTCAAGTATCATATCTGACGTTTTAGGTACGAAATCTGGACTTCCTCAGTGTTCTGTACTTGGACCACTTTTTTCCGTGAGTGCATTATTATTATTATCTTTTTCGGTATCAGAAGGTGATGAAGCTTACAACGTAATTAACAATGATGACCTTGTATATAACTTAAACAACGACACTAGTATTTTTAAAGAGGAAATTTCATATCCTCCTTCCTGTACGATTCACTTTCTATAATACATATAATGTTTAGAACAAGAATTTTTTTGGGGGCTGCAGATACGATTTGGAGATAGAACACGTTCTATTTTTTTAGCTAATATTTGATGCAATTTAAATTTAATACACTTTACTGTTTAATGGGAATTGTTCAAGAAATTGAGAAAAGGACATAGTTTGCTAATCCTAATCATTTAATATTTCTGTTTACTATATACTACCGATCCATAAACAAATTAATTATGGGGAATTTGAATTTAAAATTCTGTGGTGAATCGTTCACATAGATTACACGTTCGCGCAGTTCGACGTTAATTTAAAACGGCCGTTTCTAGAAAAATTATGCAACGTAATCATCAGTTCGCGTATTTATAAATATGAATTGCGCGACCGTGACTCAAATCGCGCGAGCCATAAAAACCTCGTCTTATTAGCACTATCGCCATTTAGATAATTATAGGAGGACTTTGAAAAACCGCGGTAAAAAACCCTGAGAAATTATTTATTTACGCGGTGAAAAAAATATGGGCGTGTGTGCGATGTTAACGCAATGCCCGAGCGCGCGTGCTTCATAAATATTGCAAAACCCGTGTAAGTTCCTGATGTTGTTTATTTAGGGCCTTACATCATGATGCGGGTGCAATAGCGCGGCTGCAATGATTTCGTTTCGATTTTGCGTGCGGTCCGAGCTTTGATCGCATGCCAACTTGGCAAATTCTAATGGAGATCGAGAGCGAGATATTATTTAAATTTTCTGTGTGTGTGCGTGATTCGTATTGTTGCAGCCTCGCCTTTTGTCCGATGGAAATTTATTTGCATCTGATTGTGAGAAACGACGTGACGTCACTTACTTCTCATTTGAATAAGGAAGCAAATTTTTCTGTGTATAGGGTGTCCATTAAAAATTGCAACAAATTTGATAGCAACGAAAATATTGAAAGGATGTAAGGCAGGCAACACAAAGGAAGCACGTCTGCCAATTTCGGAACATTTTACGATCCACTTCCTACGTGTAACTACAATAACTGTGTGTGCTTGTAAACCGAATTGTCGGGCACACACGACGACACGTTAACCTAAAAAAGTCCTCTTATCGTCCGCTTTGCCTCGCGATAAACAGCCGTTGTAAACTTTAAACATAATAAAACGTTAGCTGCGAAATGTGCGCGTGAATATATTAGCCGCGTGACGTAACGGTGAGGCAATAATAGCCCACACATTGTAATTATCACTAGCTCGTTTCCAGCGTGTAATTTTTCCTTAAACGTTTCTCTAATACTCGCGGAGAGTAAAATTACATGTGCTGTATTAAACAAAAAAGAGTTTACTTCTTTCTTTTTATGCATGCACACTCAAGTAATAAAGAGACGTCTCCTCCATAAAGTGTAATAGTATTGCTAACCACTATGCCGAGCAGGCGGACAATCGAATAGAAGGAGCATAAGCACGAGCTCCGCTTTTTCCGTTTCTATATCGGCTTACTCGATAAAGTGTTCTAAACTAAATTTACGTTTTATGGGGGAGACATCTCTTTATTACCTGACCGTACAGTCTAAGCACAAAATGGATTTACGACAATTAAATTAATAAAAATGACTGGGTATTAGCAAGGGGTGGTAATTTATGCTTATTACTTTCCCATGTAATTCAGAAAGTGCTACTTTTACAAATTACAGTTGAAGTAAATAAAACAGTTTCAAATTTTTTGTTAAAATTCCAAAGACTTTTCCCCTTTCTGTTTCTTGAGGGATTCCCCTTCTCCTTTTTCATGGGAATGCTCTATTCTCTTTCAGCCCTTTGGAGGTCTGTAGAGTTGTCTTCTGGCATGTGCATCTATGGATGGCGATGCCCAATTTTTTCCCAATCACTTTGTAAGTCCAAAACGTAGCCCTCTGATAAGTGTATCTATTTATGACATGACGATGCCCATTCTCTTCCAACCGGAGGTCTACAAGTCTCTTATAGTTTTAATTAATCAGTTTTCGCTTGTTCGAATAAAGTGTTCGTTCTTGCGCTTCCTTAATGAATTTGTACCCTTTATCTCCTTCCACGTTCCCTCATTTCTTGTTTTATCTTCTTTGTTTTCCTTTCTCCTTTCCCTTTTTTCTTTTCATGGCAATGCTCATTTCTCTTCCAATCGCTTTGAAGATCTGTAGAGTAGTCTTCTGGTATGTGTATCGATAAAAGACGATGCCCAATTTTCTTCCAATCGTTTTGGAAGTCCGCAAGGTAGCCCTCTGATAAGTGTATCTATTCATGACAAACATGACGATGCTCGTTCTCTTCCAATATCTCTTGAGGTCTACAACAAGTCTCTTAGAGTTTTCGCTTGTTCGAATGGTGTGTTCGTTCTTGCGCTTCCTTAATGAATTTGTACCCTTTATCCTCTTATTGTATCTGTACGATAGTTCCCCCTTCTTCCTTTCTGTTCAAGGCAATGCTCATTTCTCTTCCAATCGCTTTGAAGATCTGTAGAGTAGTCTTCTGGTATGTGTATCGATAGAAGACGATGCCCAATTTTCTTCCAATCGTTTTGGAAGTCCGCAAGGTAGCCCTCTGATAAGTGTATCTATTCATGACAAACATGACGATGCTCGTTCTCTTCCAATATCTCTTGAGGTCTACAACAAGTCTCTTAGAGTTTTCGCTTGTTCGAATGGTGTGTTCGTTCTTGCGCTTCCTTAATGAATTTGTACTCTTTATCCTCTTATTGTATCTGTACGATAGTTCCCCCTTCTTCCTTTCTGTTCAAGGCAATGCTCATTTCTCTTCCAATCGCTTTGAAGATCTGTAGAGTAGTCTTCTGGTATGTGTATCGATAGAAGACGATGCCCAATTTTCTTCCAATCGTTTTGGAAGTCCGCAAGGTAGCCCTCTGATAAGTGTATCTATTCATGACAAACATGACGATGCTCGTTCTCTTCCAATCTCTCTTGAGGTCTACAACAAGTCTCTTAGAGTTTTCGCTTGTTCGAATGGTGTGTTCGTTCTTGCGCTTCCTTAATGAATTTGTACCCTTTATCCTCTTACTGTATCTGTATGATAGTTCTCCCTTCTTCCTTTCTGTTCAAGGCAATGCTCAGTTCTCTTCCAATTGCTTTGGAGATCTTAGATCGTCTTCTGGTATGCGTATCTGTAGATGACGATGTTCAATTTTCCAATCGTTTTGGAAGTCTACAAAGTAGCCCTTTGATATCTACTATTCATCATCTCTATCTGTACGATATTTCAAATGATTGCCCTTAATCTATTCATCTCAAGTTAAGCCTATTCTGTCTTCTGCTTCTATTCACATTTTGATTGATACAAGTTCTACTATTGTTTGAAATGTTATCTTCTAAATATGAAATTGAAATTCATAGCTTATTGGATTTTAACCTGCGTTGTATTGGATCCTCTCACTAAGTCATGTGTTAGAGTGATCGGAAAATGTAAAGGATCTATGGGCGGAGCTTATCTCCGCGAAATTATCATTATTTACGGCAGGCCGTGGTAGTTACTTACTGAAATATGAAACATCAACAATAAAGCACGACCATAATCTATAACAACGATGGGCGCGAGGGGGGAAATGATCCCCCACTACGCTAAGCAATAGGTGACCAGAGTATTGCTGGGGTAGTCGGCTTCGTTCCACAAAATATGAAATTGTAGACGGCCCAATAGTTTGGATGCTGTTCATATAGAATTAAGCCGAATATTATTATAAATATTGTTTAAAAAAGGTTTGTTTTTCAATTTTAAATGGTCACGAACTTGTACGACACTGTTAAACGCTAATAAACCAACATGAACTAACTCGCTCGGCGTTCTCTGTTTTTGATTTCGTTGATGCGACTGAGTCAGTTACATGCTGGCGCTTGTTTGTCTGAAACATTAGGATCGTCGCAAATAATTGAGGGTGGGGGTCGAGCTTCTAGCGAGCTCGCGCCCATCGCTGATCTATAACACAACACCCCTCTTATTCGCAAAAGACAGGTCCGACTCATATCTGTATTCTGTGCTGGTCACGTGTCAGATCCTTCACATGTTCCGACTACTCTAATTTGTATAGTACCAGTAGTATATAGGAGAGGTTTGAAGTTATCTTTATCTATTATTATTTCAACCGCCCCCAACTAGAAAAGACTTGCGTATTCATTTTTCCAACAAAAATATTCCTCTTCTTCCTTTCTCTTTGGAAGTTTTTTAAAAATTAGTTGTAAACTTTAATGTTTTTTTCATCCGTTGTAAACTCCTTTCTTCCATCGGCGATAACTTGTGCTAAATTTCTTTCACTTCGTTAGAATCACTTTCAAGCCATCTCTCGTGTATTCTGGTTGTCTTCAACGAAATAGGTATGCACATGTCATATTTCTTTTTCGCTCTGTATGTCGCCATCTTCCATGTTTTTAAAACCAGAAGCGTGTCCACCCAGAGAGCACACTTTCGAATATCATTTTCTACATTGGTATGAGAAACTCCTGAAGAACAGAAACTCAACGAGACTTTCCTAAGAACTATAATAAATGTATGTAGCTTGTAGCCATAACGAAAAAAGACGAAGTGAACATTAAGAACAATAGTGAGATTAGAAAAATATTTGAAGATCAACTAGAAGTAGAAGAAGATATTGGAGCGTGAAGTGGCCGAAACAGAGTCAACGATAAATTTCTTATTGGTGTAGGAATCTGGAGGGAAAAATAGAAGGTGTAGACCTAAACCGAGAATGGAAGAAAACTTAAACACAATGGGTATTGTAGGTGAAGACAAACAATAAATTGTAGAAAAGATAAATCATATGATATGCAAGAGAAAACGAGTTTAGAGAACCTAGAAGGAAGGGATATTTCGCCATTTACACATACGTCTAATTTCATTTTATTTTGTTACTTTCTAGTTTCTCACGTTTTCAATTACTTCCCTTTCTGTGATTTAACATTGCCACAGAAGTTTTCTTTACAAAAATATTAGCTGTTGTAGTTGCAATAAACTAACCAAGAGAAAGATGCCTTAATAAAAAGTTTTGCAAGAAAAAGCAAAGCAAAATCATACAAAACGATAGTACGACTTACTTCTGCGTACAACAAAGAAGGAAACTGCAGGAAAAATGGAAGTATTAAGAAAAACGTAAGAAGTAAGCAATAAGAAAAGTGAAGTACTGTGAAGTGGATTAAACAAAAAAAGCATAAAACGAATGGGCGCAGAGGAATCAAACACTAAACTTGCGAAAAATTGTAAATACATGGGCAAGCTGTCGAAAACCGTGCGTGTGTATTTTAACTGATTGGATCAGAGAAAGATAAAGAACATAAAAACTCCTGAGAGTATTAAAAAAGCTGGGACTTTCAAAGATAGAATTTAAGGCAAAGAAGATGAAACTTCTACAGAGAAATATTGAAGAAAATAGAGAAACGTACGTGTTTTGCATTTTTCTTTTTCTTTTGATAGTCCAAAATAAAAAAAAAGAATGAAAGGGAAAAGAGGACCTAAAAGGAACTTGTTTGTAAAATATCATCAAGCGCTTCGAATTTGAATAATTCGAGGCAGGAGTTTTCTTTATTTTCATTTCATTGTTCAACTTCAATGTCCACATTAAAAAAAGGAAATCAAAGGGAAGGTCCATATGAAAGTTGCAGCAGGTCTTCTTGTATGTTTGCAAAATGTTCCTTTCCGTTTCCATTTTGAATAATTAGGGGTAGATCTTTCTCCATTTTCATTTCATCTTTGAACCTCAACTCTCCATACCAAATCGCCCTTCTACAAAAATGAGTAATGATGAAAAGATCCGGGGGAAATTGCAGATGTTTGCAAAACGTTCGAAACATATTCTTTTCTTTATTTTCTATTCACGTTCAACTTTAGCCTTCTTTATTCTTTGCTTCTCTTAAAGGACGTTAATTTTTGAAAAATTACCCGGAACAAATCTTCTGCAATTTAAAAATATATAATTGGAGGTGTTGAGAGTACTCCAAAGTCTTGATGTTTTTTGTGTATAGAAAGAAATATCTCATTTTCTTTAAGACCACCGGCAATGAAGTTGTTACAAGTGTAATTATTACAAACCGACAAACTGTTGTTCGTTCAAGCGAACGAATCCAACGCGACGTTTATTAGACCGAGGAATCCAACAAATGGTAGCGCAATTACAAGCGGCAATTTATTATTTCTCACACTGCTGGTTTATTTACGCCGGTGCCCCGCTGCAACGAGAAATAATAATCGATTTCGCATTCAAGGTTGACAAAGAATCGATTGTATGCTAATGTCCGCCTGAACTTTTTGCGTTACGTAACCGCCCCATGAAATTTAGATTTACAGTTAGCCGCTCGCGAACGCTCGCTATCTCCAGGTAATTGTTTGCGTAACCCGAAAAATAAAGTCGAACGTGTGTGTGCATGCTGCTGTGATAATACACTCGAGATCCTCGTGTGTGTTTGTTATTGTTATTAATGTTTTTTTTTTTTGGCTATTGCGCTTTAGGTTTGTTGTTTTGATGTTTTTGTGACATCAACGGTTTATGTATGTAGTTGCGAAAGTTTTTATTATTTTTTGTGCGATGTTTAAACACAAGAGTTGACCTTAAACATATTGAGTTTGTAACTTGATATGTTTCATAATATGTAAATTTCTTGAATTGCTGAGGTTTAATAAAATAAGTTTCTCGTCGTAAACTCTGTTTATTGTATAGTTTCTCTATTACAGATTCGATATAGAATGTCGACTATTGACTTGTAGTTTTATTAGGTTGTCCGGAAAAAAATGTCGTTTTCTTTTTAATTCAGAATGTCCTGGAACGCTCTAGGACATCCTGACATCTTTTTCAATAATATTTTGTTTTCCAAATCCTTTTTATTGGGTATCCCCATCAAGCTAATTACATTTATTCAACAAAATGTGCTACAGGTTCTATTTTCGATTCTTCTCTTACGTGATCATCTCCTGTCCTACTTTTTTTTGGAACGTTTTCATCCCTTCATAGGTATTTCGTTTCGCTTGCCTGAATTTTACCTCTTCTTCTTCTTCTTATGAAAGAAGAAGATTAATGATTGGTCTATAAATATACATAACTTTTAATTAAACAAAGTTGTATTCAAATTGGCCAAGCAGTGAGGAACCGTTTGTTACTTGTTGTCGTTGAACACTTCCCACATTTTGCCTCCCCTAAAACTAATCATGGGAACGTTTAGGTTGGGTTTATTTATCTTTCAAGGCGACTCATGTCCTCACCTGGCAATACGATGACTTACTACTTGACCTTGTCCTTGTATTGTCAAGAGCCTCATGTTTAGTTTAGTTTTCCACAGTTTCTCACATGCCTTGGTTATCCTCGGAAACCCTTCTGCATTTTCCATTCTTTAAAGAATTTAAATTTCTCACTCCACTCTCCATCTTGTCACCCTCAACATCATGTTGTTCATTACAACATTTACTTCTTGCCTACATAAAGGCCGGAGAATATCTTCTTTTTTCTCTTTCAAGGTTTCCATTAAAGTTTTGAATAAGTCTTCGGACGCTTCGCAGGACCTTGACCTATTCTTCCAATCTGTAAAAAGAAAATTGATTTTAAAATATATCCACGCACCCTCGGCATCTTACGAGGGATCCAGATCCTCAAATGCTTTTTAGGTTTTATTCATTGTCTGCGTTAAAGCCCAAGAATTCCTTCTTCTATAACATTCAGAAATACAAAGCCACATTCTATGTCATAACCAATCTCAAATGCTTCTAAGGTTTTACTTGTTGCCTATGAAAAGGTCCTAGATCTGTCTTTCTATGTATCCAAGACCTCTTCTTTAGATAAATACATGTGCACGTCTTCAACTTCCTGTGATATATTCAATCTGAAGCGCTTTTACTTCTTGCCTATGACAACCAAGGCCATCCAAGGCTTCTCTTCTTTTAGAAAGCCAAATCCACGCATCTCTTGTGACAAATCAACAGTCCATCTCAAATATTTTTATGGTTTTACTTGATGCGAACGATAAAGTCCAAGAACTCCATTCTCTTTATCATCTAATGCGTCTCTTCCTTTTAGAAATCCAAATACAGCGTCTTATGACTAATCCTAACTGAAATGTTTTTAGAAATCAAAATCCGCACAACTTCAACTTCCTCAGACAAACCCACAACTCAATGCTTCCAAGGTTTTACTTGTTGCCTACGAACGTCTTTTCTTATGCCACCCAAGGCTTCTCTTTCTTTAGGAAATCAAATCCATGATCTTTGAGGAAATCCAATGTTAAATGCTTCTAAAGTTTTGCTTGTCGTTTATGATAAGATGGAAGAACTCTCGTTATCCAAGTCTTCTTGCATCTTCAACTTCATGTGGCTTCCCTTTTTTAGACGATAATTTCAATGGGAATGATAAACAACCCCCTCTTACTTCTCGTAGGATCTTCACCTTTTCTTCCAATCTCCTAGAAGCAGATTGGTTCTAATACAAACATCGGTTATCATCCAGCCTTATGTTTCTTTCAGCTTTTGGTGTTGGCCTTTGTCGAAATCTTATAGTAATCAGGAAAACAAGCTCTTATCATTTGAGTAACACCTGGGTTCTTAGTGTTTTATTTGCTTCAGCAGTTGTTCTTCTGATCTTCGTTCAATTCCAAATGTGTCATCAACATGAAAGGCGCAAGGCACTAATGACCAAGCCAACAAAATGAGATAAGAAGTCCATTTCTGGTTATCATTAAATTGGTTCATCATTAACACACTGTGCTAACTTCTAAAAATAAAAGCGAGTTAACCGACACACTTCCGGATGTGTCAAAATTTCCGAACAAATAAATTCGGCAGTGAATTGGAAAAGGAATTTATTTATGGGCGTTGGTGACCGCCGGCATAAATTTCCAGAGTAACGTAAAACCATCAGTTTATTTACAGTTCTTTTCCGCGTCCAAAAGCCGAGAGGAGAAGCCAACGCTTGCTTATAATTAATAACATCCGTCCGCGTTATTTGGCATTAAACGATGGCAGCACCGTTACTTAACGTAAGCCTACGTACGGCACCGCATAAAGCCCTCTGCACACGCGTTGACATGCTGGTAGATTTGTTCGATATATCATTTGTCTTTTTTCTCAAAATAAACACACGAAAGAAATGGCTGTAGACATTTGTGATGCTGTTAACTGAACTGTTTGTAAAACCTTGTCGAGCGAGGTAGGCTGTAGCGAGTGTATTCATGTTATTAAGAGCGTACGAACAAACTTACAAGTATGCCTACTGATTGTGGGCGAAGCTTTTGTTTAATAACGCCAAGTTGACCTAAATACCCCCTAGAAAACTCTATTTCTGCGTTCATTTACGAGAGCGACCTTCCTTTTTTTTACGCGAAGCTGCTGACATTTACTCACTAAGTAACAGGTTATTGACACATTAATGTATTGTTCTGCACTGAGGACGTGGAGTACCGTAAACGAGCGAAAACCTCGTCAACGAACACATTACGTCCAGTCATTTAAAAATATCAACCTCAGGTGTCTGTTCTCTATTAGTCATCTGCTCTAGAATTAGATTCACCAACATCTGCCGAGCGTACTCAACTGAAATCATCCTGGTTTCGTTGCAACACTGAAAATTTATCGTCCCGGATTTTTTCGCCGTTATTCTTCTAGTTTTTCCGTCGTCGAATGAGTTGTTTGCACGCAGAATCGCTCCTCGTTATGGCACGCATGATGAACGATAAATTTATGCCATAAACTGCGTTCGCAGTTCATGCATTATTCACTTGTAAGGCCAGTGGAAACACAATCGGCATGTAAAGCTTTCCTTCTCCCCTTTATGCTACGTATACCTGTTCGCAATTTCCAATTTGTTGTTTGAACCACCCACGTTTCAGTTTTTACACTGTTAAATATTCATGAGGGATAACATAGTTAATCTGTGGTGGTCTGTGGGGATACATTTTGTTTAAGATTTTGCTGGTGATTAGTAAATTTGGCAAATTCAAATTCCCCCGACACTCCAGGACATGTTGTCCCAAATCCCAAAAGGCAAATCAATAACAATTCAAACTTAACAACATTACTTACGAATAGTTAGTTATATTCTTAAAATAAAATCTGAAGTTTGTCCTTGATTGACTCACTTGCAATTTCGCGATTATTTTTCATTATTTATTGTTAAAAAAATAAATAGGAAATCAATTGAGAAAAGAATTAAAAAGAGTCGAGAGCTTCGGTGAAGGTAATTAAGTAATAATTGTTGAAAAAAGATGAAGTCAGAAGACGCCCACGTCTTGGAAAACACTTTGGTTGCCCTTTGATGACACCAGAAGTGGATGCAGTCACTTGGTAATGTTTTTTTTATTCAGAAAAATGAAGAAGAAAAAGAGGACTTCAAAGATATTTGGCTTTAGAAATTCTTCATATAGAAATGTACCTTAAATGCATCAAGTTTGGAGAAAAAACAAAGAGAGACAGAAAATAAAAGCAGAACTAAGAATGGTCCTATGGATTGGTGGAAGTAAAAGTAAAAACATTTAAAGACAAATAGAAGAGGCAACTGCTTAGAAGGGCGTAGGACTTCGGTCTTTTATTTTCTTTTCGTAATCTCGTAATCACGAAAAGGGTTTGTCTAGTTCTTTTCCAAAGCCAGAAAATGTTCACCATATAACACAACTGCCTTGGCTTTGCTGTTGAAAATCCGAATTTTCTATCCAGGTGCTGCCCAAGTTGCAAAGCCTTTCCACTTATCCCACCTTTTGTTGGCTGACATCTTTTTCTTATACTGATTCTATACTGATTTCTTTGTTTTTCACGTTGACCTCTAGTCCTGCTCTACGTGTTTCATTCTTCAAATTTCCGACAATTGAGGAACATATAATATAATATAATTGACTTGATATTTTACACTGTTCTTCAGTTCTCCATGATTACATCTAAATAGGCGATTCTGAGTCTCGATTACAAGTGAATAGTCCTCAAAATGTCCCGTCAGAAAGAGTTTTGGAGTCACTCTCTTTATCTCACCTAAAGTCATCTGAAAGATGCATTCGTACTGACATGACGAAGTTATTACAATTATCCGCCAAATTAAAATGAAATACTGAAAAAAAAAACACAATTATCAGGATTGCCAGAATTAAAGAGACAAAGCAAAAAATTAATAATAAATCCTGGGAGAAAATGTGGCTAGAAACGTCAAGATGTTGTGAAGAACACCGCGCCATTTAAAGAAAGAGGAGAAACATCTTGTCTCAAGTCTGATGTCAAAGAAAAAAGGGAAAAAATTGTTGGTGGATTTATTGGGCCTAGAAGACGGCGACGTACAGGAAACTGGAAGTAAGGCAGAAGAAGAAAGAGAAGATACTTCACCAGCACATGTCGAAGTAAAGGAAAGAAGATGAAGCAACCCCGAACGAAGACACCTAAGGCACCAAGGCATTGGCAATTGATAGTATTACACCGGAAATGTTTAAATTTAGGAATGAAGAAGGAACAAAGTTATTAGCAAAGGATAATAAAGACATGACTACTAAAGCGCCGACTTACAAAAGAAATTGAAATAACTACAGAGATCTATCACACGACGAGAAAAAAATAGAAAAGAATTCACGCTCCAAGTACACGAGGCGGGTATATAGAGCCGGCAGATCCAAACAAAACTGGAGATTTGTCTTCAGACAGATTGTAGGAAAGTCGCAGTTGACCTTGAGGAAGCCTTTAAAAGTGTGAGTGTGGAACATATTTGACACAGAGGAAGGTTGGCAGGGACATAATAGGTATAGCACCAAAGTCTTTACAAAGAAACAGAGAATATGGTAAGAAAGGCGTAGAAATTTAGAATAACTAAAGGCGCAAGCTAGGGAAGCATTTTGAGGTCAAGCTTTTGGATGAGATAAGTCGCCGGTACTCTTGGATGAGATAAGTCATAAGATTAAAAAACAAACCTTTTACGATACAGAAAATGGGAACGATCTGATTCCTTTTGTAGTTAATAAAAGGGATCTTCAGACAAAATTGGAGCAATGGGACAAGAAAATGCAGAAATACAATCTTAAAATTAATGCAGAGATACATCGGGGAAAACATCAACATTGGGATACATCATGAATGAAAAAGTAAATAGTAGAATAAGCAAAACCACTAATTTCTGTAGGGCACTAGGACCAAACCTTCTTTATTAAAAAGGAAGTGTCAAAGAAAACGAAAGTCAAAATACACGAAGCTGTTTTTATACCGGTGTGTTTACGTACAGATGCGAAACGTGGATACAAACAGGGAGACATAAAAGTTGAAAAGGTTGAAGCATGAGGGATGAACAGAAGGAGTAAAGAATATTCATAGAGGAAGAAGAAGGCTAAAGGCGAAGAAAACAAAAGTCCCAGCAACTGGGATGGATTCACACGTGAGAAGGATAAGAGACGACAGAGCAGTGAAAATCTTTGGAGAACGAAAAATCAAAGAAATGCCTAGATGAGATAAGGCTCGGCCGGAGCCACGTAAAAACAGAAGCAGAAGAAAAAAATTGAAGCATACGTGATGAAAATGCTGAGAAGAACGGAAGAAGAAAGGAAGATTCAAGAAAAAGAAGGCTAAAGGTGAAGAGAAAAAAGACAAGTAAGTCAGATGGATTTGACACGTGAGAAGGAGAAGAGACAACAGAATACTGGAAGTCTTTGTAAAATTAAATGAACGAGGAATGAAAATGCCTAGATGAGATAGAGCTCGGCGTAACCACGTAAAAGCAAAAGTAGTAGAAAGAAATACCTGCTTGAGGTTCGCGATGAGTACATTAAATAGTGAAAATATTATACGACGATTTCCGCCCAATAGGGATGAAACGAGACGGAAAATGTGAAGGATAACCGCCGCTCTTAATTTTTAATACAACCAAGACGAAGACGTCGTCGTTGAAAACTCTCGAAGTTTGCACTGGCGGAAAAGAAGTTTACTTTCCAATTGGGGCGAAAAACTTCGTCGGGAAAACTCCGCGCGCGAACGCCGCTTGCTTTAATTAACACGGTAACTTAATTTCATTAGGCGGCACGTAATTCCAATTTGGAATTTCACGCGATAGATGAAACGAAAATGGCAGTTCAATAAATATCTATGGATCTTCGACCTAAGGATGTTAGCAAAAGGACAATGAAGATCATTGTTTTTTTAGTTATTTATGGTGAAGGATGTTTTAAGGTCATTGCATTAAATAGTTTTGCAGAAGAGAGTGTAAACTTAGGCACCCACACACGTACTTGAAAGTTGGATGAGATATTTGTTTGGTGAGGCGATTAATAATCATAAACTGTTGATATATACGAGGGCAAAGCAAAAATTTTTGATTTCCTAATAAGTCAAATACAAGATTTAAAACGGCAGTAAGTATTTATGGGATGGCTAAGGTACCCTTTTGTTATCAAACAAGTTCTCAGGCTTTTATCATCAAACATCTATGTATTAAGTAACAACATAAACCAAGACGTGGGAGTGAAGAATGCATAAATCAGTGAAGTCATAGGTTATAGGTTACAACTGATACCTACATTTTACAAAAGTCCGCGTGTGCATGTGCATATGAATCGTATTTGTTTGGAAACTAAAACCGTGCAGCTCACCGGCGCGGCGAGTAAGCAAGTAAACAAAGAACAATTACGGCCCTCCCGCTTTAATTAATAACTTTCATATGCACGCAGCGAAGCCGTTTCAATTTTAAACGTATTAATTTAATTTGCATTAATTACTCTCCGATGATAACGCCGCCAGATAAGCCATGATAAATTATGCGCGAGATAAAAACATTAGCGGACTCGATAAAAACGCTGCAGTATTCAAGTTGATGGCGTATTATGTAACGGAAAGAATGCCAGATATAATATTTAATATATACAATGTGTTGTGTATGTATGGAATGGTAAGGTCATGTGTACGTCGAATGTTATGGATAATAAGGAATGAGTCTTACATGACTTGCAATGTACCTCACACTTGGCTATTTCGCCAATGGAAGTTGCCATACGTTGTTGTAATTTTGCGACTAAGATTAAAGTGAAACACGATTATTACTGATTAACTTTATTAAAAATAATGTAACTAATATGTACAGTAATCTACAATGTTTTCAATACTTCCGATAGACAATACATAACAAGATTCTTTAAATTTAAGTTTCTGGAATGTGGCAGGTCCTTTCTTACTGGCACGTAGGTGACTTATTCACCAGGATGTGACAACATTATTGCTTTGCTTGCTCATTCTGTTATAATACTTGCTGGATGGTCTTTAATTTATGCTTAACACAACCGTCCCTTTAAATCGTTACCTATTCAACATTCCCAGAAACAATTTCGTCGTCCATCAATTTGCATTAATTCGCTCAGAGATCCAGCGCTTTCGCAGAAAAGCGACGGAGAAAAAAACGGCCAACATTAGCTAATCACCTGAGTCACGAACGCATAAATATTTATCGCCGCTCCGAAACCGAGAAATTCGACACGCCACGGGTGACACGTAATCCTAGATTCCTGATTACGCTGCGGATGCTAATGGAAGCCCGCGTTTAGCTCTGAGCCCGGTCGGCGTAATTGGCAGGAAATGATGGATGGCCCGCGAGAAGGAACCGAAACTTTTTACCAACGTAACTACTGGATGAGATTGATTAATTGATCTCGTGTGTTCAAAAGAATGGTTTCTACATTCTATAAGAATTCATTTTTGATTCTAAAAGATTCTAGATTGGAACCTGTCCTGCTCGATTCCCTTCCGTTCTCCAAAATTAGATTTTTAACATCGATTCTAACAAGATGAAACCCGACTGCCGTCTCTTATGATAAAGCGCAGACGACGTTTGATCTTAATAATAATAATTCTAACTTTTACAACCTCGCAGGCCCGAAGCTTTGTAGTCCTTCGTGTTTATACAAAAATAAATCACCCAGCGGACGCTTTTCAAATCTCCACCGAGTTCTATGTATACGGGGGCCAAAAACAAAGAAACTCGATTTTGGGAAACGTTAAGAAAGCCGAGCTCTGCGAAAGGCGTTCGCTTACGCGGTCAACTTCTAAAACGAGGCAATCTAAAAATCGGTCGTTGATCTCTCTCCTCATTTCTATATTCTAGCCGCCGAATTACAGTTTCCAGTCCACTTGGAAGTGTGTATTTTGGTTCCCGAACTTACGCAAGCGACCTCGTTTGCAACCGGAAATAGCCGGCCTGATGCAGCCAAACATGAAATAATTGCTGACTGCAAGCCCGGTTCGTATTTTATGTACACATCTCTCTTTCATATTCATGAATTCAAATTGTATCAGCGACGTTAATTAAGTCGAAATCAATTATTAGGTATTTTGCAGTTGCGTTTTATTTACAAACTTGATTGTGTGTCAAACACGTCAATGCTTTTCGTATTCTTTAAAACTCTCATAATCTATTTTTCTTTTTGCACCATGAAGATGCAACTAATCAAATAGATTGTAAAATATTGCGTTGTAAAATATAAAGGAAATATTATTCTATGTGGATTGCATCTAAAAAATTGTTCACATTTCAAAAGTTAGGCTTGCCTCAAACACCTTCAACACGACCTACTTTCGGTAGCAATTAAACAAACAATTAGGTCTTTGTGCGGACTCGGTTTCCCCACAAGCAACGTTTAGTAGATAGGTTAACCAAACATGCCCGTATTTATTTTCGCACCGCAATGTTTGCCCTGCTCGAAAGAAATTTGTTTATCGAGTTTCTATTTGCCGTCAAACTAACACTAATCTCGCGAATATATTGTGCAATTAGGCGCCCCAGGTGGGAGGCAACAGGTGTAATAATTAGTTTCTCTTCATACCGAGAAATCTGTTACGTCCCCGGCGGCGGTGTGAATAATTCGAAACGTGACGCAATCAATTATCGGGATTCAGAGAATTTTCAGGTGGTAATAAATCGGTTTTCGTCGCTTCTTGACTTGAGAAGCAATTGCACAACTGCGATCTATAAATCTAACGGTTGACCTGTCTCGACCCTATAACTTGATGACCCGGTTTCAGCACATGATGGCTTCGCTTGATTCGATCTGGAATTTCATACATACACACGATTCTCATGGCCTAGAATTTCTTGAGAATCAAAATGTTTATGTTTGACAATACACGCTTTACTAATAAGATCTAATAGGTTTGTTCCAAAAACAATTTCTAACTAGCCACTCAACAAATTGTAGTACACTTAGGCCCAGTTCCCAGGACGGAATAACTGTTCGCCGAATATCCTTTAATGTCCCTCCTATTTACGTCACACCTATATGTATATGTATATATATGGCCTATCGCTCCTTGCGAGGCATGGACCGCTCATTTCCTGAGCTCTTCTGATCCGGTCTTCTTGTTGCTTCTTACAAATTGTGGTGTGTTTTCGTTTTGTCCGTTATTCTTTTCCATTCCTTCTTGTCTTTGATCTTCTTCTTCCAGTTTGTAATTCCCATCTTTCGTATGTCTTCCATTACCTGGTCTTGCCATCTGGTTTTGGGTCTTCCTCTTGGTCTGTCTTCTATCAGTCTCCAGGCTGTTATTTTCCATATAGGGTTATCATGTTCTTTCCTCTGTATGTGTCCAAACCATCGTAGTCCTTGCGCTTTAATGTATCTCGTGATATCTTCTCCATTCATTAGGTTCCTTATTTCGTGGTTCATGAGTGGTCTGAGGTCTTCTTGTATCTTCTTTGGTCCTAAAATCTTTCTCTTCAATTTTCTTAATTTTTCTTCGACCTTATTGGTCAAACACATTGTTTCGGCTGCGTACGTTATTACTGGTCTACTCTATATATTTTCATTTTTGTTGTTCTGCTGAGGTTTCTGTCTTTCAACAATCTGTAGTATTTCCAATATACTCTGTTTCCTGTTTTAATTCGTTCGCTTCTATGCTTCTGTCATTTCTTCCGTTTACTATTACTCCTAGGTATTTAAGATATTCCACTTTCTGAAAGAGGTAGTTCCCTATTTTCGGATTATTCCTGGTTTTTTGTTTTCGTGAACTTATCATGTATTTTGTTTTGTCTTCATTGATTTTTAAGCCCCTGGCTTCAGCCTCTCTTGCTAGACACAGTACTGTTTTTTCTAGGCTTCGTTTGTCTCTTGCTATAAGTGCTAAGTCGTCTGCATATCGTATGATCTGCGTTGAGCCTTGTATGATGGTCTTATTATTAATCCTTGAGTTTTTGATGGCTCCTTCCAGGGGAATATTAAAGAGAGTTGTCGACAAGGAGACAGCCTTGTCTCACGCCTACTTTTATGTTAATATTTCTCGTGTCTCCATTCCTTGATCTAACACTCGCCTTCATCGTCATCTTTGTCAGTCTGATAAGTTTTGCTGGTATTTCCATCTTTTCCATTTCTTTTGTAAGTTGTTGTCTGTTTATGGTGTCAAAGGCTTGTTTAAAGTCTATAAATAGTATATGCAATATTATGTCATGTTCGTAGCTTTTTTCAATTATTTGTGTCAGTGTGTGTATTGCATCGATTGTAGATCTTCCTTTCCTGAAGCCTTCTTGGTATTCTCCTAAATTTTTCTCCGTGTATTTAGTTAGGCGGTTTCTTATTATTGAAGACAGACGTTTGTAGGTAGTATTTAATAACATAATTGCCCTGTAGTAGTTACAGTTCGTAGGGTCTCCTTTTTTGAAAATTGGTATTATCTGTCCATTTCTCCATTCCGATGGTATTCGCTCTTCTCTCCAAATTTTGACACTGTGGTTATAAATTCGTTTTAATAGATCTTCCCCTCCGTTTTGAATCAGTTCATTTTTAATTTCGTCTGGTCCTGCTGTTTTGTTTGTTTTCAGTTGTTTCACCACCTCTATAAATTCTTCGTATGTAGGCGTGTGTGTTTCTTTCTTCTATTATTTCTTCAGTGTCTTCTTCTGTTTCTACTGTATCTTTGTATATTTTATCAAAGTGTGTTTCCCATTCTCTGTTATTTATTTTAACTGTTGCTTTCTTGTTATTAGTGTTTTGCTTTGTGTATTGAAAGAGCTTCTTGTTATCTTTGTTGCTTCTTTCTAGTTCTTGCATTTGTTCTGATATCCAGTTTGATTTTTTCTTTTTGTAAAGTTTGTTAGTCTCTTGCTTTGTTTTTCTGTATTCGTTTAGGTCTTGATCTCTTCTTGTTTCTATCCACTTCTTTCTTGTTTGAGATTTCTTTACCCTCATGTTTTGACATTCTTCGTCGAACCATTCTTTTGTCTTCTCCCGTGTTCTTAGCCCTATAGTTTCCTCTGCTGCTTCAAGTATGGTTCTTTTTATGTTTATCCATTCGGTTTCTATTTCGGTTTCGTCATATTTTCTTAGTTTGTTTTGAATATCTGTGGAAAATTCCTTCTTAGTTTCTTCCGTCTCCAATTTTTTAAGTCCCATTTTCTTCTACTTTTGCTGTTATACTGATTTCTAATGATTTTCATTTTAATATTTGATATCATTAATATATGGTCCGTATCAACATTAGCTCCTCTGTAGGTGTACTATTTTGGTCCATTTTTTTGAAACTAATACGTGGTCAATTTGGTTTCGTCTGTCCTACCTGGTATCATCCATGTTATCTTGTGTTCTTTTTTATGTCTAAATTTTGTGCTGATAATGAACGTATTTGTCGATGCGGCCAGATTAGACAGTCTCATTCCGTTATCATTGGTTATATCGTGAATGGTTTCTTTGCCTGCCACATCAGAATTGTAATCTTCTTTCCCAATTTTCGCATTGAAATTTCCTAGGACCACCAGTATGTCGTGTCTAGGGATATCTTCGCAAACTTCCTTTAGCTTTTCGTAGAAATCTTGTTTATCGTCGTCATCTGCGTCTTCTGTGGGTGCATAGCAGTTTATTATTGACATATTGGCTTGTTTATTTTCTAATCTTATGAAACATAATCTTCCACTAATTGCCCTAAATAGTATTACTTTTTCTCTCATTTTTCTATTGATCATGAATATTGTTCCATTTCTGCCTTGTTTCTTCTCTCCAGAGTAATATAACATGTAGTTTTTCTTATCAATTTTCCCTTGGTTTTTCCATCTTGTTTCTTGGAGTGCTAAAATTTTTAGTTTGTATGGCATCATTTCTTTCTCAATTTCTTGTATTTTACCAGTTGTCAGCATCGTTTGAACGTTCCATGTTCCTATTCTTAATATGTTTTCCTTTCTGTTTTTCCTCTTTCTCACTTTCTTGGTTTTATCATTTTTCTGGCTGATTTTCTGTAATTTAGTTTCTTCCTTATCTTATGTTTTGGTTCCGTGATCATTACTCTCTTCCTTTTTTATCGCCTGGTCGTCATCCATTTTTTCAGTCCTGTTGTATTTCCTTAGTTTTTTTGCTTTTATCAATGTTTCCTTAACCTTGTCCCATTTCCACTCTTCTCCTTCAATAGTTAGTTTACACGTCACGCCTATGTCACGTTATTCTAAGAATAATGCTTATCCAACGATTGTAAAATCGGGCCTTAAAGGAGCTCATAATTACTTCAGAGGGAAACTGGATTTGAAACAAACCTATTACATATAAGATATGAAATAGGATAATAAGGACTTCTTTTGCAACGACTCTTGTCAGTTAATAATGATATTAACTGCCTTGATCTGCTGCAAGTAATGAAGAAAACACTGAATGTCATTAGTCGTCATAAAGTGCACGAGGTGGAGAACAAACACGTCGTAAATTTCCGAACGCCATAAACCGTTATCGTTTATTAACCCCGATAAAACTTTATTAATTTTTAATCGCCGGGCCGTAAACCGAAGGAAGAACATAAAGGCTTCACGGGAGAAAGGAAGCCGTTCTCGTCGTGTCCATTCGAAATTAAAAAAATAAAAATAGTTGTAATATTTCCTGGACGGTTCAATGTTTCGAATTTTGTTCTTTTTGGGCGAAATGAAATACCGTTGCGTTTAATTAAACACGACACGCCGAGCTAGATGACATTTTGCCGTTTAACTGAAGCCCTAGCAGTTTCAGGATGTTTTCATGAGTAACCAACCAAAAATCACTCCTTTCTCATCCGTTTCTTTTCGACTCTTACATAGATTGGCTTTTCAAGTAATTGCACAATTAAAAAGCTTCAGCAACTGAAACTCAGGCAAACTTTTTTTGATCAAGCCTTGATAGAATCGAAATATAACGTATTGATTATCCACCCCAGGCTTTCATCTTCACACAAGAAATCGTAAACTAGTTTTGTAAGAATTTAGGTGGGAATTTCTTGCATCTTAAAATTCCGGAGAAGCCTAGAATGGCGTGAGAAAAAAACACTTAATAGAATGAAATCTCGACCGACGACAAATTAAAATTGACACAAATTGAACTCGGTTCGGCTTCGAAATATGCGCATGCATCAAGGATAACGTGGAGTTAAAATTAGACGCATCCTCGTGGCTCTTGTGTGTGATGTGATGGCTGTCGATACGTTCTTCTCGCGATTAAAATTCAGAAGAGATGATTGTGTGTGGGCAGATCGTGTGGCATTTCGCATTCAGATTTTTACGATGCAAATAAAAATAAATTTCTCCATCAGTTTACCGTTGCAGGCAAACGCGCGTATTAAAATCTGAAATACCGAAGCCGGATTCAATCAATGAATCAATTTCGTTCGTTGAAATTATTCAAAGCGCTGCCGTAATGATAGGATACACTTGAAGTTCAAGGATGTGGGTGAAGGGAAATCAATAGAAAATTACATACTTATGCATTGAAAAAAGAAAGGAAAATTCAGACAACGGCGTGTTTATACGAACTGAAAAGTATCCTGTTCTTGATGATGTTTCAGGGGACTAGGTCTTAGCAATCAATCACTTTGTTAAATCAATATTACGTGAGAGCGTCAACACCTTGCCCTTCCATGTGAAAAACAAATTGCATAGCCATGTTTTCTAAGATATTCATATAGCATATGCATATATAAAAAAAAGTAAAAGAAAAAATTCCTGAAGCTTCGCGTCGGCCAAAATGAAAAATAGCTTTTGTCACAAAACTTTCATTATACATTTGTGTTGCCCCCAATTATTTCAATGGTAAACTCTAGATGGGATGATCTCATTTACTGTAATGTATTAAAATCACAAATTTACCATTAGCACAAAAATATAGTGGTTTCTGCCCGACTCTCTTGTTTGTCGAATTAATTTTATGGAGTTAGAAGCAGTCAAGTGATTTGGATACACAAGGTGGTCGATAATCCGGTTTCAAAATTGATACCATCGATAGGAAACTTAGTAATAAGTTGCTTTTCCTAATTAGCTTTTGTTTACCAATGTCTAATGTTGTCTAATGTTTTACCAAAAACTTTTTCACTTCCGTCTACCTCCTACTTTCTCCTTTCATATTGTAATTTATTTTTCTTTGCCTCTTAAAAAAAAACATCTTCTTAGACTTCCACTTTTCTTTTTCTCTTGTGCAATGACGGTTCTTTTTCTCTTGCGTGGTAGCTTCCATACTATTTTTTTTATTGACCTTGAATTGTCCATACACTGGAGATACCCCTGCCATTGTAGGCGTCTTGCTTGAACTATTCTTCATTGAAAGGTAGTAACTTTCTTGGTTTCTGCATTTTTCCCATTCTTCGTTTGTCTTTTAGCTCTCTCCTTTATCTCTAAGTCTGACATTCACGTAGCAATGTTGGCCTCATAATCTTCTTCCATCCACGCAACGATTCTGTGCATGTGTTGCTTTTCATCAGTTTTAGATCTGCTTCTGTTTCTTCTTCGAATCTGTTCTATATCAAAGTGGCCAAATACATGCAGTTGTTCATCTCTTTGAAGCTCAACCCCTGTACTGGACTGGCCAAATATTGAATCAATCAATGCAAAAAGGGTATACCCTTTCCACGATATTCATCGTCGACATATACCCTTTTTGCATTGATGAATATCATGAATGTATACCCTTCACTGTATTGACCGATTCAATTATGCCGCTTCTCTCTAACCGAAGGTTATTGCTAGGCAATTGTTCTGTACATCTTTTGCTTTTTGTCAGTTTGAGATCTGTTTCTGTTTCCTCTCCGCATCTGTTATCTATCAGAGTGCCAAAATATATGCAGCTGTCCATCTCTTTGACGCTTACCCCCTGTACTTGACTGCCAAATATTGAATCGATCAATGTAGAAAGGGTATACCCGTAACATCCAACCTGTGTTCTTCCTTTTCGAGCAACTTTTAGCATTCTTTATACATGCAGATTTCGTCGGGCCGCTTCCGTTTGTCTCTTACTTTCTCCTTCCAATTTGTAATTTCTTTCTTTGACTTCTTCCGCGTGGTCTCCCTCTCTTCTTTTAGTTTTCAAGCTACTTAATTTACGGTCATTGCATTCGAAACGTCCCAGCTAGTATAGACATTTTAATTTGGTCACTGTTACTTCATTGTGCAGTCGTTCATGGTTCTTCCATCCTTCGTTTATTTCTTGCCCTTTTCCCAAAATTTCGAAGTTATCTTGTAACTTTTCATTCATCACCCAAACCTCATACTCAATGAGGATAGATTCTCGAGTCACACACACCCTTTCTGATTTATTGGTCTCGACTGAACGAACGGTACTTAATTGGGTTTTGCCAAAACATCGCGCTTTGCGCTAAATCCTCGCTACCAGAACTGTTTAGGGGGGCCCTTCTGATGAGAAGAGATTCTATCCAAATTTCTACTTGCAATATAATGCCACTCGTTAGTGTGGAAATCCACCCATAGCCAAGCATGCTGGCCTTTAAGCTTTAACCACGCACTTTTTGTTATAGAGGTTTGAAGAATCTTCAGAAGACATCATCAACGGAATCCAGTATCATATGTTGGATTCGCCCTGTTTTTATCGTCCTCGACAAGAGCGCCTACCAGCTAACCTCCTTATCTTCTTTTACAGCTACTAATTTCGTCAGAAATTTCGTACTGTCAGGTGTTTTTAGTCTCATGTTTGTATTTCTCATTCTTTCCGTTTGTATTTCATCATTGGCGTTTTGCTGCATGATCTCTCTCACATGGTTGGTTGGTTGGTTACATGTTCCTCGTTCTTTAGCATGATTTCGGCGATGTTTGCTGCAGAAATAATTGTGCAGCAGTTTCTCTTCGCCTTTTCTCTGATGTTGTTCCATTTCACACATCAGAAGACTGTATGCTCCACCGTATCTACTTCTTGGCAGTACCAGCATGTGTCAGACTCTAGTTTGCCCATTCGATGTAGGTATCTGGCCAATACCCCGTGCCCCGTCATGGCTTGAGTTACGTAGTAGTCTACTTCGCCGAACTTTCTATTGCACCATTTGATAAAAGTTTTGGTCCACTCACGATACGTGTCCCATATGAGTTGCCATTTTTCTATGAGGGTTTCTCATCGTCATCAGTGTTTGCGCTATCCGTATTTTTGTCTTCTTTCCTCTGCCTTTAGCTTAATTGGTGGTATGGCTGCTATCGCGAGTATGACGTCAGTGGCGACAGTTCTGTAGACAGAAGTGACTCTGCTTGTCGTTTTCTTGTTTATGGACTCGACAAATCCCTCATAGTGTTGGTATTTTAACGCTGGCGCTGAATAAAGGATGGTCGAATTGACGACCCCAGCTTGGACCTTCCTCTTTTTAGATCAAGGACCTCTGATGAGGGGCATGACCCTTAACCACTCACTTTAGAGAGTCCCAAATGGCTGGAAGCTAAACCTTTTTAGATCAAGGACCTCTGATGTTTGGCATGACCCTTAACCACTCACTTTAGAGAGTCCCAAATGGCCGGAAGCTAAACAATCCAGTCAAGACTCGTACAAACCAGGATTTTTAAACCATCCAGTCAAGATCCATACAAACCAGGCTTAGGTAGATCAACTTGGATTCAGTGGGGTCGTCAATCCCAAAAACAATCTAGGTATCAGGCGTTCGGTCGTGTCACAAACGATGCATCCCAAAGGATGTTCCTTCGATCTCGACTGTTGGCTAGTAGGCTCCCTCCTCCTGCCAGGCGAAGTCACCATCGTTAGCTATAATTACCCTCTTTTGCAATTGACGATTCGGGGAATTCGATAGCAGCAATCGCTTCTGGCGATCGGGTTGTTTGAGTATCGCCCGATTACAACCAATAGTTTGATCGCCTGGCAATTTTTTTCGTAAGCACCTGATGGGCGATTTTTATGCAATTTTTGGACAATCAGATTGCGGCAACCAGATCGCCCGAATATAGCCACGTCTGTGTGCTATTGTCACTTCTGAGCTTCAGTTATTAGCCAAGTATCTATCCATATTTTTGAAACTTACCACCTTCGTACATTTTGTTTGGAACTACAGCTGTAGGTACTAGTAGCTTGCAGTTCTTTCTTGCTTCTCATTAACAGCATCATATTGTCTGCATTGAAGAGTCTTCTTTGGTAGAGTTCCTTGTCTGTTAATTTCGCTTTTTCTGACAATTTTCTCTAGGGCTATGTTGAATACGTTATGGAGAATGGGTCTTCATCCCTACCTTACTTCAAAATCTTCCGCTTTTTCACCACCCAACCCAACTTGAACCCAACCAACGTACTCATTGTCTGTTGCAGTTACCTGTATTATTTGTTTTTAGTTTACTTAATATAGCGACTAGCATTCTTTAGTGTAATACAAGTAACAAGGAAAACACCTGCTACAGGAAACGCTACTTGATTTACCTCACACGTGCAGTAGCAATCTTCAAGTAGCATTCCTTTGCAGTTGCAATTTCGCAGCGGTAATTATGGGATAGAAACCGTGGGTTTTTACGTCATACGGTCCCCGTAAAATACGAAAGTTCCATTTCGTTGGTCCTATTGAAATGCTGACGGCCGTTTCGTGTTTATTAGTATGGTAAGTGCGTACGGCGTCAGCGACAGGTCCGCTAAAGGTGACTGTCCGCATAACCTACTACTCGTTCTTTGCCTACTAGATGGATG
This sequence comes from Dorcus parallelipipedus, assembly GCA_958336345.1. NCBI lineage: Eukaryota > Metazoa > Arthropoda > Insecta > Coleoptera > Lucanidae > Dorcus > Dorcus parallelipipedus. Next base: position 14,374,950 of record OY284475.1, read on the forward strand.
TGATTGTCGGATAATGTGGAGGCAGTGCGTTCTTTTGCGCAATATCCTGAAAATGCTGAATACGCAGATAATGAATTTGGGACGGACGCGGCGGGAGATAAAACATGTTTATTTTTTCTTTAAATCACGCTATTGAGGATAAATACATGGAATGAGCTCATGACGAACATAAATAAATTAATTTTGAGTTTGCATCTTTATCAATCCTTGATCTACTCGTCTTTGTCCCAAAACTCATTTGTGTTAACTTGCTTTGCTGTGTTTTCACTTCATTAATATGAAGGTGACATCGATTCTTCATCCTCTATTCTTTCCAGGCTCATTTCTTAATTAAGTAAATGGTGTCCTTTTTTGCTAAAGTTTCGACTGCAAATTACACTCGTCTTTATTTTCCTTTATTTTACGAATTCATCGACGTTAAGAAAAAGCCCTCAGCTTCATACGTCCGGAACGAATTGTTAATGGACAGCTAATTTCAACAGCGTGCTGATGCAAAAGTTGTTAAAGTTTTAAACTTGTAGGATTAGTCATAAACATTGCTATTAGCCATACCACAAAATTAGAAATTGCACAATACCCGCTTAACTTGAGAAATATGTGTGCAAGAAGAACGCCGTTAAGAGGTTAAACAATCTACCATCTCATCTTTTGACAATCCAAAAACAATTTTAATTTTGTAGTTACTTTCTGTGAAGCTTTAAACTCTACGTCTTGCTTTCTTGATGTAATTAAATATTGAAGAAAATCTCTTTGTCAATGTGTAAGTAGCTGACTCACACTTTTTTTAAGTTAAAAGTGCTCCCTTTTACGATTTCATGTGAAACGGCTTACCACATGGTTATCGAGTTAATTAAAATGGTGGAGATTCTTTAAGCGTTCTTTCTTTTGGTATTGAAATGTGAAATGATTACGTAACAGCTCCCTCCAGTAGAGTAATTTTGAGAATGTCGTCCACGTCCATATCAGAATTAAAATCATATTCATTATTCCGATTTGAATTAATAAGTTTTCCCTTCACCGTTTCTAGTGGGTGTGCGCCATTTACAGATTATTTATCGCCTGAAACGTACATAGTGGAGAGAAGTTTGACATTTATCATGGCGAACACGCCGTCGCCGGAGTGATAAATTGCGCCGGCTGTTACATATTTACACTGTGCACACACAAAGGAGCCAATCGTCCTGTTCGCTTTTGGCGGGAAAGCAGCTGCCTCAGCCGGAACACAATTCAAGGTCCCATTCCGTGAAGATTACGTGATACACCCGTCCCCCGCGGGCCCCCCTTCGCCAAATATCCTTAGCGAACGGATTGAGATATTGATATAGCGCGCGCGGCACCGTGGTGGGCTATCTTTAGAAACAGTCCAGAATGTTCGACAAAAAATCACAGTTGTGGCTTCATTCGAAAATTTCGGGCCGAATTCCTTTTGAGACAAACCCGCTTATGGCAGAATTTAAAGTGCAAGTCGATAATACATTTTATGATCTTATTAATTTAATTGGTCAAAGAATCATTCATCATTGAATGAAAGAAAAAAAAAAGAATCATTGGTCTTGCATGTTGTTTCTTCTATTAGTTCACAGAAACACACAAGAATACTTAACGTTTATATTTGAAACAAACATTGTGGGTCTTTATAAACATTTATAAATAATAGAAAAATAAATGGCCCCAAGCTCTTTCACTGGAGAACACCATCCACCAGGAAATAGAAAATAAGCTATACGACGTCTTTTACATTTCATCTAAAAAATCAAAGGCATTTAGGTACCATGATTGATGATTGACGATGTAGTGTATTTTAAAAATAAATACATATAATAGATAATAATGTAACTAGTTTGGAACCGTCACAACGAGTCGCCCATCGAAGTAATGATCAATTTAGATAGTTGCAAAACGTATTACAAACGCTTACAAGCTAGTCAGAACTGCTCTACGAATAGGCCTAATATCTATGTGCTTAATGTGCAACTTCATTAACCTTCAAGACATTATCAGCAAAGAACAAATTTTCTATAGACTTCCCATGAAACACACTTGCTGCTTTAACTTAAATTTGATGGATAATTTCGTTGTATTTGAAGATTTTGGACGCACTCCAATTTCCTTTAATTACCAGATAGATAATAGTGCTTATCGGGGAAAGGATTGAACCCTGATGCAAGTCCCAGACATGAATTTCATCTTTCAAATGGAGTTCGCATTAAGCGAAAGAGAATCGAACCCCACATATCACTCCGGAAAAAGTAATAACTTAATAAGAGGATCTTCGAAAGATTAGGCAAGTAAAGTGCAGAAAAATCTTGAAATCTTTGGCAAAGAACTAAACTCGTTAAAGAAAATGGAATAGTAAAAATTAGAAAGCCCCAATAGTGCATAATAAGAATTGGCAATGCAAAAACGGATCGAACAGGGGAATAGCCTGAGCCCTCTTCTTTCCATAACAGTGACGATTCCTTGAATTCTCAAAGAATTTTTATTTCATTTAATTGTCCTTTAAATCTGTGGATTATTATGAAATTGAGTTCCATGGATATTAGGACATAGTGAATGTGAATGGAAGATATTAAGAAATTAAAACACACCATATGAGAAGCGAATACCGGAAGAGAAAGTGAATAAGGGAAACCACTTCTTCTAAGAGAATATGCCTGGAGGTGGAAAATTGGATGCAAAACTTTTCCAAAAAGCTAGCAATACAAATATTATGCATAAAATGAACCGATTTACAGCGAAAAAGAACCAAAAAAGAAACTGCCTGGTGGCGAAACTTGGGCAGTGCGAAAGATGCAGTTGGTGAAGATTGCACCTGCACAGATAAACATTTGCGAAGGATAAGGACATAACTAAATTGGATAAATACATCATTAAGTCTGAACTAGATTAAAAAGGCATTATAAACAAAGTAACTTAAATGGTTTGGATATATACTGACTGACAAAAGTAAAAGAACACCAAGAATAAATTATTTTTCAACCAAATTTTGTATATGAGTTGAAAGAAGAAGTTGGCGCAATATGTGGGGGTCAGTTGATGATTAATGTCACTTTGACGTGTTTGGCGTTTTGTTGAAAATGCCCAGAATTCGTCGGCGTCCCAACTTTAGGCAATTAAGTGATTTTGAGCGCGGTCGAGTAGTGGGCCTTCGAGAAGGGTTTATCTTTTCGCCAAATTGCAACCCGTTTAAACAGAACGGTGTCAGCTGTGGCGAACTGTTATCATGTTTGGTCTGAGGAAGGACGAGAACAACGAGACGTTCAGGGCGGCCCCGACAAACAACAGCACGTCAAGACCGTCGCCTAAGACTGTGAGGGACCGTTTTTCGACCACCCGTTCGATTGCAGACCAATGGTTTGGAGAAGAAGACACAAGGATAACCACTAGAACCATCTACAGGCGAATAAGATATTTTGGGCTCATATCTTACTGGCCGCACTTTGTGTTACCACTCACCGCTGATCACAAAAGGCAACGGTTAGTGTGGTGCCGAGAAAGGTTACTGTGGGATGAAGAATGGCATCAGGTGGCATTTAGTGACGAATTCCGATTTTGCTTGGGTATGAGCGATGGTCGGATAAGGTTTAGGAGACGTGGAGAACGGCGACATCAACAGTTTTTCGTGGAAGGCTTTGTAAACCAAACTGTTGAAGTTATGGTGTGGGGGGCAATTGGGTATGGTGTTCATTAGGGGTACCATGAATGCTCAACGATAAGTTGCGGATATTATAGACTCTCATCTTCCGTCTCTTCACACCTTACCAAACCCTGTTTTTCAGCAAGATAATGCCCGACATATTGCCAGGGTTACTACGGCTTATTTTGAAGAAGCTGAAGTCGCCCTTCTTCCTTGGCCTCCAAGATCTCCTGACTTATCCCCTATAGAACATGTTTGGGATATTATCGGCAGACGACTGGGCTGGTTACTTCGTCCTCCACAGACTCTGGAAGAGCTCCGGCAGTAAATACAGGTGGCATGGAATGAAATACCCCAGGAGGAAATTGATAACCTGATCAACTCAATGCCACGACGTGTTAGGGAATGCATAGAGCACCACGGTTGATCGTTTATTTATTTTGACCACTTAAATATAATATATTAAAATCAGTTCAATTGAATGACTACTTCTTGGTGTTCTTTTACTTTTGTCAGTCAGTATATCTGAAGGACAGGGGAAGATCTTTTACTTTATTGCAATCAAAAACTACTGTTTCCGGAGCTCTTTAGATGTGGCATTTTTTGTTTTCTTTTTTCCAGATTTCGATCTCTATCCTCCAATTCACAATTCCTAAGGTCCTCACCATCTTATTTTTGGTCGTTCGTTTGGTATGCGTCCAAGTGATTCTTCTTGTTTTTGATCGTCCTTTTTATTCTAAGGTGTTCCATCCACCTTATACGTTGTGGTTTTATAATATTCTTGTCAATTAGTGGCCTAAACTCTAAACATTATTTTTTACTCAATTTTATGTTTTTATGTCCCAATTTCCGGTAATTACCAGATAGAAAATAATGGCAGTCTGACTGCTATCCTGCTAGAACTTACAACTGTTCCTTAAGTTCGTAGTCGCGATCAGAAGCCGTTTTAAGATAATAATGCTTATCAGGAAAGTATTGAACCCTAATACAGGTCTCGGATATGAATTTCATCTTTCAAATAAATTCGCATGAAACGAAATAGAATCGAACCCCCCATACATCACTCCGGAAAAAGAAATAACTTGCTTCAGAGGACCAATTAATGGTTTATAACAACCCTTGTACGTATCATTATTGCCCCATAGATTTATTTGCATCTGGCAATTATGGGTGACTTCACAGGTTTCGCTTTACAAAAGCGATGAAAAGGTCCATCGAAAAGTCGTCTCATTTGCATTAAACTCACTCACTCACCTGATAATCTGTTAAAAACTTTCATAGATCTGCATAGATACAAAGATGGTCATAAACTAAACCTACCACCTAACAACTTCCTTTTACACGCTATATACTTTTGGGTTTTTTTTTCTGCTAAGCTTGTTGGCGTTTCTTCTTTGGACCTATTGGCAAAATCGGATTTTTGTTTATCTCAATAAAATGGAACTTTTGTATATTTCCTCTTGGTATATTAAGACATATCAACGTCATGAGCTATCGCTGTGTGAATATGTAATTGTTGATAAGGTGACTAAACTTCCTGTTCCACGTAAAAGAAGGCGGAAAAGGAAAATGCAATCATATTAGCGACCAAGCAATTATTAGAAAGGTACTGTTACGTTGCTTATCATTTTCTAGAATTGATACACATTCATATTTTCCTCAATAGACGAAATCGTAAGTTTGGTAAGTTTCTCAACCCCTTCAAAGCCACTTTGTAACCTGTGGTAGCCCATTTAAGACTTGTAGATTACTTTCAACCCTTTTATTAATTGTGATCAGGACATCACCTTATTTTCTTCTTTTATCAAGTTGCACAGACCTACCATCTGAGTCAAAATTGACCAAAATCAAATTCCCCTTCAGTAAAATTTGTGTTAACCTGAATTCTTGGAGCTTTTAATGAACCCTCCAGAAAAAAATGAAATAAGTTCGTAACAAAGCAGAGAAAATTCGTAACTCGTCACGGCCAACTGCGGATGTTAATTAAGAAGTGTTTCCGTACAACCTCGGCCGTTTAATAAAGCCCGTAATGCATGACATGCGCGTAATGGGCCTTCCAAGTCGTGCGGCGTAATGCAACATAAACTGTAATTTTTAAACAAGTTTTACGAGCCAAAAGTTTCAAGCCGGAGCCGTTGCTGTTGAACTCATAATACGTGAACTACGTGGATTATGGTGTGGTATGATGGCAGCAGGCTCACCAAAGTGCGATGACACCAGAAATTTCCCAACGGGCCCCGACACTTTAACTACTTTACAGTGCATTATCATTATTATCCTTTTTTGTTGTGCGACGGTGTACGTCGTTGCTCGGGAAAGATTTCTTCATCTTGTATTCAAAAAAGAAAAAGGAAAAACACTTTTCTTTCATCAATACAAACTGAGAGAGTATGTTACAAGGAGTTTTCATACTGAATCTCAAAAGAAGAAAACTGTTCTCAGGCTTATAACCAGGAAGGAATTAGGTGGGGCTAAGCCCCAAGAACAGGGGGGTACATATCGTATAAAAAAATATAAAGCAAACGTAAATAAACTACTTGACTAAAGCATCAGGATTTCTGTTGATTTGTTGATTAATATAAATGGCATATGTCAAAAAATGTATGTATGATATTATTGTGATTACGGCCCTGACCTTTTTGTTCTATTTTTTTTTCTTTCTTTCTAAAACGATTGAGGCAATGCCTAGTTTAAACAAAATAATTATTTCTTGTTGCTGTGTTTTGAATTATTTGCGCCTGGATTAATAATGTTATGGAATAACAGCCATAATCAATATCGGGTTGTAAGGGTAGTCTCGTTTAATCCCGAGGACCATTAAGGCCCCCGAAAAATGTCGGAGTTATGCACGTGACCTTCAGACTTAACGCAGACCACCCAGCAATTTAGGAATACCAAATTGGGGGGTGTAGGTCAGGGTCTATGAATTTGGCTCCGCCTATTTTAGGGTGGCACTCTCTAATAGCTAAGTTAAATTTGTTCAGCATTCCGAAACCATACTGCGGCAAAATGAAATACCTACCCAAGAACTCGTGTGTTGTTGGAAACCAAAAAAAAGAAGAAAAACTGATTTCTTGTAAAATCAGCATAAAAATTGAGTCCCCGAAATTTTAAGCAACTACAATTAGCATCAAATGCGACTATTATTTTATAAAAATGATTAATAGTTTCCTAGTAATGATTTGAATTCACTGACTTCCTCTTGATAAAGCATTGAGGTTGAGCAACTTTATTTGATGTTTCCAATTTCAAAGATATATGTAATCAAAAACGGAAAGCTAAAACCAAATTAACTTTAATTAAGGAATCTGGTTATTGATACTTGGTTTACAAAAAGAGAACAAAGGGGAAGTCATGTCATCAGGTTGGTCCTTAAAGAAGGACTATGTGACTATGATATTTACTAACTCTCCTCCTTTGCTTATTATCTTTCCTCCTTCATTCCTTTCATTTGGCCAAATCTTTTCATCACCGAGACAACTCTGGTTAGTTTCCCTTTTTCGCCTTATGAACCTTTTACACAATTGACCCTCATTATCTTCAGCAAATCACGCTCGATTGAAACTATTGTTGCTTTAATCGGTTTTCCCTTTTGAACCTAAAGCACGTTTCCAGGACGAATCCCTCTTTTACGTAGCAGCATCACGGACTTGCGTCACAACGTTCGCCTGGTGCAGTGTGGTGACTCTAGTAATGATGCAACGCATAATTATAAACTGATTACAGTGTTTTATGTTAATGAATGGAACGCCCCGTCACATGCCTCGAAGTGAATAAATACTTTTCCTTACACGAACGCTTCTTCTCCCGATATTGTTAATTGATAACTGGCCATTGTGTTCCGTCAACACGCAGATAAAAATGTTAATTAAAACGGCGTGCGTGTAACATTCGAGCTGGCTTTAATCTTTATTTGCTCATTAATTTCGTTTCGTAATTGTGTGTTATGAACGCACATGTCCGTGTTGTGTTGTGTGGTATGTTGTGGCGGCTTACATGGATTAATGCGTGTTCAAGTTTTGGGGGACATCCATCTCCTTCATGAAATCATTTGCATCTTGAGTTGCCTCCAAACTAATCTGAAATATACAGTCTGTTTGGAAGTACTTAATCAACTTTTTACATTTCACATAATTTCCCTCATTGCATAACTAAAAGCCATGAAACTATCTTTACCATGCTCAGTGTGAAGCAAATTTTCGTCCATGACTATACACACAGTGTTAGCCTGGTCTTCAAAATTGTAGTTTTTTTTCCAAATCTTTTATATTTTTGGCTGTTGGTTGGCCCAGTGGCTTCGTATTAAGCACCATCCAGACGACATGGCCAACGTTAGCCAGTGTTGGCTATTGGGTAGTTTGCCATGCCGTGTGGACGAAATACACATGGCCAATGAACGCCAACCAATCGCCAATGTTGGCATTAGAATGCATTCGCTATGAGGGTGGTTTTTTCGACACACTTCAAAGAGTTTAACCAACGTTGGCCTTCATATGCCATCACGTTTGTTTTTACGTCCAGACGACTTGAACAATTTGCACACGATATCTCTCGAATATTATTTATTTTTGTATATTATGCGCGTTGAGTTGTACTAACTTGGTGGCAAAGTGGTCTGCTTTCGGTTTACGGTTTTTTAAATTTGACCAGAAAAATGTCGTCATCAGAGACCGAATGGAGTAACCCGTTAATTTTGGAATTCCTCAGCTTTATGAAAAATACCCAGTCATTTGGGATCCGAAAGAACTACACAAGCACTTGCAACAACCGTATCATATTCTTCGTTCTCCATATCTTTTTAATTTGACAAATGTTGGTAGCTATTCGCTATACATTGGCCGAATCTTTGAAGTTTGACAAGCAAATCCAGTCATGTGGACAGGCAAATGTAAACTTGTGCAAATGGTAAACTTGCCCAACGTTGGTTAAAAATTTTGTTGCCAATGCATTCACCAACGTTGGCTGACGTTGGCCATGTCGTCTGGATGCGGCATTAGCACAGTCTATGTATAAGCAAAAAAGTTTGTTCATTTAACAGTTACTCTAACGAGGTGTATAAATAAGCGTTATGTCATCGATGTATGCTTTGTTTCCTGTCGCTTATCAACGGCCGCTTTCTTATCGCCGCTGTTTGAACCTAACGAGTCGGTCGAAATTGATTCCACATAGAATGAGTTTTTGATAAAAACGTTGGGGCGGCGTATTCATTGGATGCCTTTGGTGTGGCAGCTCTCTGCCCACATCGAAGCAGGTTTTATTTTTCATAAATACAGTGACATTACTTTTATTGGTCATGAAGATTCTACAAAGCAAAGTTGACTATTTTTTCTCATACCTACCATCAAATTCCATACGATTAAAATATGTCAATCAACTGAACGCAAATATGATGATATTCTGGTGCAATAGGAGTTCTCATTGGAATGGTGTTAATCATAAAAAAAATTCCCATTTGAAATTATGGAAAGTTAACTTGTGGCATCTACTTTACTCAAAAATGAAGAAGGTCTTTGAAAGATGAGGAAAATAAAGTGCAGAGACGTCTTGAAATCCTTGGCAAAGAACTAAACTCATTAAAGAAAATGCAATAATAAAAACTAGAAAGCCCCAATAGTGCATAATAATATGGGTCTTTATAAACATTTATAAATATTAGTAAAAGGAATGACCCCCAAGCTCTTTCACTGGGGAACACCATCCACCAAGAAACAGAAAATAAGCTAAGTGACGTCTGCTACATTTTATCTGAAAAGTCAAAGGCATTTAGGATACCAACATTGACGTTTGACGATGTAGAGTGTGTTTTAAAAATAAATACAGATAATAGATAACGGGTTTGTTCGTAGTGTAGTTTGTAACTAGTTTGGAACAGTCAGAACGAGTCGCCCAACGAAGTAATGATCAATTTCGATACTTGCGTTAGATGCAAAACGTTCATTGGTACATGTTTCCAACGGTTACAAACTAGTCAGAACTGCTCTACGAATATGTGCTTAATAGGCAACTTCAATAACCTTCAACACATGAACCGCAAAGAACAAATGGTTTCTACAGACCTCCCATGCTGCTTTGACTTAAATTTGACGGATGATTTCGTTGTATTTGAAGATTTTGGACGCACCCCAATTTCCTTTAATTACCAGATAGACAATAGTGCCTATCGAGAAAGCACTTTAATACAGGTCCCAGACATGAACTTCATCTTTCAAATAGAATTCGCATGAAACGATATAGAATCGAGCCCCATACATCACTCCGGAAAAAGAAATAACGTAATAAGAGGTTCTTTGAAAGATCAGGAAAGTAAAGTGCAGAGACGTCTTGAAATCATTGGCAAAGAACTAAACTCATTAAAGAAAATGAAATAATAAAAATTAGAAAGCCCCAATAGTGCATAATAAGAACTAGCAATGCAAAAAGGGATCGAACAGGGGAATAACCTGAGCCCTCTTCTTTCCATAATAGTGATGATGCCTTGAATTCTCAAAGAATCTTTATATCATTTAATTGTCCTTTAAATTTGTGGATTATTATGAAACTAAGTTCGGTGGAAATTAACATGCTATTAAGGATATGGTGAATGTAAATGGAAGATATTAAGAAATTAAAACACACCAAATGGGATTAAGCGATATGGGAAGAGAGAGTGAATAAGGGGTTTCTGATGAAGAAACCACTGAATGAATTTTTTTCTAAGAGAATGTGCCTGGGGTGGAAAATTGGATGAAAAACTGTTCCAAAAAACTGGCAATATACATATTTTGAATAAAATAAAGTCATTTACAGCGAAAAAGAACCAAAAAAGAAAGTGCCTGGTGGCGAAACTTGGGCAGTACGAAAGATGCAGTTGGACAAGATTGTACCTGCACAGATAAATGTTTGGGAAGGATAAGGACATAACTAAATTGGATAAATACGTCATTAGGCTTGAACAGATCATAAACAAAGTAACTTAAATGGTTTGGATATATCTCAAGGATCTTTTACTTCATTGCAAGCAAAAACTACTATTTTCCGGAGCTCTTTAAATGTGGCATTTTCTGTTTTCTTTTCTTCTTCCAATTCGTAACTCCTAAGGTCCTCACCATCTTATTCTTGGTCGTTCGTTTGGTCTGCGTCCAATGATTCTTCTTCTTATTTTTGATCGTCCTTTTGGTCTGCCGTTCATGGGTCTCTCTTACTGGAAGAGTTTCATTTTTTATGCTAATGTTTTATGCATCCTATTACGTTGTAGTTTAGTGGCCTAAACGTTAACCATTAATTTTTTAACCAAATTCTCACCACTTTTTCTTCCTTTCTGGTCATCCTTATCGTTCCTTGCAGATGAAAATTTTGTTTATTTTTGCGATTTCCTGGTCCCTTAGAAAAGAATATTCTCTTGGGTACTGGGTATTCTCTTTTCACAACGGATCTTAATTTTTAGCCAATTTCACAACCTTGTTCTAGTCCACTTTTTTGCTTCTAATAACCTGAAAATTTTCACCACATCTTCCTCTTTTTTCTTTTCCACATCCTCCATATCATCTTCGTAGGTCTTCCTGAGTTCATTCTGTTTGTAAATTTAAATCATTTCATATTGCATTATTTAAACTTGTTCTATCGTTTTAAGTATTCATTCTACCGCTTTTGTACGTTGCTCAATATTAGTTCTATTCCAGCTCTCTGAATTATATTTTTGTATTTACGTATTTATTAAAAATTAACTTGTGCAATTGGAAGTGCGTTCTAGTGTCATAGTTGACTTTAGTTTCTTATCTAATCTAATCAAATTCGATGACCATCTTCAGCTAATATTGCGCCCAAGTATTGAAACTTAACCAAATGTTATTGCAACATATTAAATTGACAATTAAAAAAAATTCGACGAAAAGTAATAACCAATTGCGTCGTATAGGTTTTTTGCTGAAAACAAATAACTACACAAACACAATGAATTAATTATTGGATTCTCGTCGTCCCTCACAAATAAATAATTAATAAATTAGCTACGTTTCGTGTTGTAAAAGACTCTCGTTCGTAGCACCTCAAAACGTTGACGTCAATGGTCGGTAAACCGAGTTTGTTGAACCCGTTTCAACAAACTATTACATTAGAAGCCATCGGTTTGTAAATTCTGTTTAGGCGGGAAACCAGATGCGCCTTTGATGATTTCGTTCACCTGGCCGAATATGATATGACTTTTTCTCTCTATCTCGTGACAGTTGCTGTTTCTAAACGTAACATTTTATTCATTAGTTCATTACAAACTTACTAAGTTATTTAGTTTTTGTATTGAGGTTTTGCTAATACCTAAATGTGTAAAAACGAATTAAAAACATATGTCAACGAATCGTAAAAAAAATGTAAATACGCCTTAATCAAACGAAGAAGAATAAATACGTAGAAATTCATAGTTAAAAAGTAATAATTCGTAAAATAGTATATTATTTAACGAGCACTTAACCTAGAGTATAGATGGGGCGAAAATGAACCTTATTGAAATATTCTTTAGTGCTCTAATACATTTGGACGGCGCTACATACATAACAAACGTACTTGTATTTGAAAATCGAGATAAAAAAAAAATTAATGGGAAGCACATTTTGTATAAACGCACGGATTTAAAATGTTGTAATTTTGCGACCTAGATTAAAGTGAAACACGATTACTACTAATTCACTTTATTAATAGTAACGTAACTAGTATACGTGTGGTTCGTCAGAAGTGTACAACTAATCTCTGTTAATTTATCTCGGGAAGGAACACTTATAGTTTCATAATTAATGAGCGTATTTACATAATCAGAATAACGGCATTGGGATTGGTCACGAGACCTGAACGAGCGACACATCAAACCTAACAAAAAACAAAGTTTATGAGAAAGAGCGGATCGCGTCCCCGCTCTACGACGTTCCTGCACAAATAAATAGTTTGAAATATTGACGTATAAATTTAACTGAAACGAGATAGTTTTCTAATAACATATTCCTTGGATGATTGCGCCTGCGGCATATATGGAAACATGAATTTAAACCTAAACAATAATTGTAGTATCCTATGAAATAGTAACTTGGAGTTAGCTATGGAATTGTAAATAGCAACGTCAGACAGAAAAATATAGATATTTTTCAAAGGCCTTTTATTTAATTATAAAGTGATATTATATTGGCGACGAGGATTAAAAAGAAAGGTACAGCCCCAAGAAATGAGTGAATATACTATTCCGCTGTTCAACCCGAACGAAGACCAGAGCAGTATTTTTCCGAGGTGGGAGAGATGGCTGCGTGCATTTGAATTGTTCGTTATCAGTAAAAATATTACGGAGAAGCCTCGTATGAAAGCAATGCTATTACATCATGGTGGTTTTGAATTACAAGATATATTTTATTCGATACCAGGAGCAGATACAGTACCAGCAGATGGAGATGCATATGAAGTGGCAAAGACGGCATTGACAAATTATTTCAAGCCAAAAGTAAATACTACGTTTGAGCGACATGTTTTTCGTTCCATGGTACAACAAGAAAATGAATCAGTGTCGCAATACGTCACCAGATTGAGGCAACAGTCGAAAAATTGTATTTTTGCAAATGAAAATGACGAAATAAAAGACCAAGTGGTGGAACACTGCAAATCGACAGAACTACGTAAGCGATTATTGGAAAAAGGCGAAGTTACGCTTGAGGAAGTTTTGGACATCGCTCAAGCCCTAGAAACAACGTCCTTGCAAATTCAGAAGATGGAGTCAGTTCCAGTTTCGAAATTGACAATTAAGAAAAGTTGTACAAAAGGCCAGTTAACGAAGGAGAAGAGAATAGTATGTTTCCGGTGTGCTCGAGAAGGTCATATGTATTCTGACCCGAAATGTCCAGCGAAAGGGAAGAAATGCAGTTTGTGTCAACGCTACAACCATTTCGCAAAAGTTTGTAAGTTCACCAGACACCCTAAGGATAACCAAGAGCATCCAAACAATAGGCGCAACGTTCGAGTCCGCGAGGTGAAGGAGGAGTCTCTAGATCAAGAAGACTACGCATTCGGTCTGCTTCAGCACAATTTTGTTAATGCAGTCGGCGGTAAAGTGATCAAGTGTACAGTTGGAGGTATAGATTTAGATTTTTTAGTAGATTCTGGCGCAGCATGTAATATTCTCGATGAAGAAACGTGGAAAATTTGTAAATCTCGTAATATAGTTTGTAATTCACGTAAAATGTCACTAAAGAAAATTTTTGCTTACGGTCAAAAGAAAGCACTAGATTTGCTTGGTGAATTTGATTGTTCTGTTCGTATTGGTCAGAAATGTGTTCGCGCGACATTTGTTGTTATGAAAGGACAGGGAAGATCTCTCTTAGGTTACCAAACAGCAACCGAATTAGGTATTTTAAAGATAGGTCCAGATTTGCAAATAAATCAAGTAGAAAACCACGAAAAGTACGAAAAGCTTTTTCACGGTATTGGTAAATTAAAAAATTTCAAATTAAAAATTCCAATTGACGAAACACACACACCTGTTGCACAACCATTGCGTCGGATACCTTATCAGTTAAGGGATCTAGTTGAAAAAGAAATTAAAACTTTGTTAGAGAAAGATATAATTGAAAAAGTTGAAGGCCCTACGCCATGGGTATCACCAGTCATACCTATCTTAAAGTCAAATGGGAATGTTAGACTTTGTGTCGACATGAGAAGAGCTAATGAAGCTGTTATTAGAGAAAGATATCCTCTTCCTGTTCTTGAAGAGATTCTAACTTTAGTAAAAGGCAGTCGATGGTTTAGTACGTTAGACCTTATATCAGCGTATCATCAAATAGAACTTGACGAAAAATCCCGCGAAATTACAACTTTTGTTACCGATAGCGGTTTGTATAGATATAAGCGTTTGATGTTCGGTATTTCTTGTGCTCCAGAAATGTATCAACGAATTTTGAGAACAGTTATATGTGATATTGAAGGAGTTATAAATTTTCAGGATGACATCCTTATTTTTGCAAAAACGGAGCAAGAACACGATTTACGGTTAAAAGCGGTTTTTGATCGCATGTTAAAGAAAGGATTAACATTGAGTAAAGTTAAATGTGTTTTTAAAAGACAAAAATTAAATTTTCTAGGTTTCCAACTTTCAGAATTTGGTTATCGTCCTACTGAGTCGAAGATTAAAGCTGTTGAATCTTTCAGAAATCCTGAAACGGCCGAAGAAGTTCGCAGTTTTCTGGGCCTAGTCAATTTTTGTGCGGCTTTTATCCCAAATATGGCAACCATTAGTAAACCTCTTCGAGATTTGACAAGAAAGAATGTAACATTCAAATGGGGAAAAACAGAAAGTAACGCTTTTTACGAGTTAAAGAAACGGTTAGTCGATACACATGTTTTGGGGTATTATGATAAGGACGCGAAGACTAGAGTTATTGCTGATGCAAGTCCAGTTGCTTTAGGCGGTGTGTTAACGCAGAAAACACCACAAGGATGGAAAGTAATCAGTTATGCCAGTAGAAGCTTAAGTGATTGTGAGAGACGATATTCGCAAACAGAAAAAGAAGCACTTGCTTTAGTTTTTGTGTGTGAGAAATTTCACAACTATCTGTTTGGTGCTGAATTCGAATTAGTCACTGATCATAAAGCTTTAGAATTCATTTTCACACCGAAGTCTAAACCAAACGCTCGAATAGAGCGATGGGTTCTTCGATTACAACCATACAAATATAAAGTTATTTACGAGAAAGGAAAGACGAATATTGCAGATTCACTGTCACGATTAAGTCAAAATACCACACAGTCAATAAATGATGAAGATGAGAAATATATAAATTGGATTACCGGAATGACAATACCAAGAGCCATGTCGTGGAAGGAGATTGATCATGAATCAGGACATGATAAGTTATTGACGGAAGTAAGAAACGCTATAAAAACAGGAGATTGGAGAACGTTATCTAGTTCGAAATTCAGAATTATTAAAGACGAATTATGCGTCAATGGTAACGTAGTTTTACGCGGTACGAGAATTGTAATTCCTGAAAGCCTGCAAAAGCAAGTTATAGCTATTGCACATGAAGGTCATCCGGGTATTACCAGTATGAAAAACAGATTGCGAAGTAAAGTATGGTGGTGTGAAATGGATAAACATACTGAAAATTACATTAAGACATGTGAGAGTTGTCAAATGGTACAGAAAACAGTCTTAACTACACCTTTAGTCCGAAACGAACTTCCAAAGAAACCATGGAATATATTATCGATGGATTTATTAGGTCCATTACCGAGTGGAGATAACTTGTTAGTCGTAATTGATTATTACAGTCGATTTTACGAAGTGGACATTTTGAGAAGAACAACTACGGATATAGTTATAAATAAACTTCGAACAATGTTCGCGAGACATGGTTTTCCATCTAAAATAATTTGTGACAATGCTCCTCAATTTGCTACGAAAAAGTTACATGAGTGGGCAGAAGAAAACGGTTTCCAAATAACACACATTGCACCGTATTGGCCTCAAGCAAACGGTGAAGTAGAACGCCAAAATCGTAGTTTGTTGAAGCGGTTGAAAATAGCAAATTTTGAAGGCCGAGATTGGAAAATCGAATTATGCGATTATTTACTTATGTACAGATCAAGCCCTCATTGCACTACAGGTGTAAGCCCATCTGAATTACTCTTTGGAAGAAAATTGAAAACTAAATTACCCGAAATTGGAAACGAAATTAGATTAGATGAGGAAATACGAGAGAAAGACACTTGGAGAAAACTTAAAGCTAAAGATTACTATGATAGAATAAATCGAACGAAAGAGTCAAATGTAAAAGTAGGAGATACTGTTTTAATTCGAAAACCGAAAGAAAATAAGTTGAGCCCTGAATACGAAAAGGAAAAATTCATTGTTCGCGATAAACAAGGAAGTACAGTCACTGTGCAATCACCAAGTGGTGTCGCATATAAAAGAAATACTCAACACATCAAACCGTTTTTTGTGAAACAGGAAAGAATTGATCCTATTGCAATCGACGATGAACCGTCAGATGAAAACAACAAATCGGAAGAAAAACCTGAAAATAAAAAATTATCTGAAAATGAAAATTTGTCATTACCAACTTCATTCCCGTTAATTAATAAATCACCTCGACCAAAACGAACAAACAAATTACCTAAACGTTTTGATAATTTCATAATGAATTGAAATAATTTATTTTGATACAGAGTTTGTGTATTGATCAATTTGTAACATTATAATGTATTGTTATCAATTTTATAAAGATAGGAGGGATGTAGTATCCTATGAAATAGTAACTTGGAGTTAGCTATGGAATTGTAAATAGCAACGTCAGACAGAAAAATATAGATATTTTTCAAAGGCCTTTTATTTAATTATAAAGTGATATTATAATAATCGAAAATTAATTTGTGTGGTCGAACACATGCGTTGAAATGAAAATCTAAATAAATTGGTTTAATAACTACGTTGGCCTAACTAAACTAAGTGCGCTCTGCACTGGCGTCTTGTTGGCTTCACAACAAAAATAGCAATAATAATATATATACATACATATTAAAATAAAATTTTAATTTCTCCTTGAGTCAGTCATTACAAAAATGTGTTCCCTAATTAATTAAATGAAACAATACACTATTAGCACCGAACCGTGAGGTTCTCGACTTTAACCTGCTGACGTAAATATGTAAGTACATCATTGCAGGTTTTTTTTTTTAATAAATACGTAATTATTCGCTTCGTGTTTCCCAGAATTCCATGCAATTATGGAGATGACAGGTAATTGCTGGTTGTAATAGTTTTGATGTTCTCGCGAGGCGGTAACACGCAAGCAATATACGAATTAAATTTAATAAAGACGTTATACAGAATTGGAAATTTGGGTACTGAACATAGCAAGTTTGCTTAGATTCGGTTCGTGGAGAACTAATTGCGAAAACAATTGGGCGTGATTATTTTTCTAGTGCCGTTCCCTGTCGCATGCGTATATAACAGGATGTCAAGTTGAACATTTACCGAATCTGTATAATAATAATTATTATAATATTATATTTAATTATTATTAATTAAAGATTGTGGCAGAGTTAAGGATGCTCTTTGCTCTTAAGTTCTCTTTATAAGGATACTTCTTTTCTTTCTTACCTTTGTATTCGTCCGGCGCGGCATTTCCCGATTTTAGATAAGACTAGAAACGTCAATAGATTTTATTGGAATCAAGACAAGTTTCAATGTTTTTCAAAATTAGTTTCAAGTCCAAAATCAGATTTCTCTTCCACAGCTGCTTCCTATTTCTGCTATCTTTCTGCTTCTTTATTTTTGGGTTGTTTGATATTAATTTAATTATTTATTTTTCGTTTCTTAGTTTCTTTATCTTCCAGTACCTTTTTCGGTAGTTTGTTCCTATCCAGTCTTTGCATATGTCCATACTATTCTAGTTGTTTCTTCTCACTTTTTTGTATTATCGTTTGTTGTTTTAATTTTCCTATAATTTCTTCGTTTCGTATGCGGTCTAGCTTGGTTTTCCCTCTTATCTTCCTGAAATATTTCATTTCAGCCGCTATCAGTTTTGGTTCGTGTTTTTGTTGTAGCGTCCAGGTCTCACTTCCACACAGGATCGTTGGTACCTACAACTATTGTGTTATTTACACTTAGCTTGGTTTTTTCGTTTATTTCTTTCTTTCCAAAAATTATTTTGTTTAGTGTGTAGTATACATTGTTTGCCTTCTTAGTTTTATTCGCTATTTCTAGGTCGAATTTCCTGTCGTTTTCTATAATGATTCCTAAATATTCCGTTGTGGTCACTTCTTCTATAGATTGGTTTCTGTACATTATTTTGTTATGTTACCTGCTCTTTTTTCTTATTTATGTACATTATTTTGCTTTTTTCTGCATTGGCTTCCTGTTTCTTCCGTCCATATGTTTATCAGCTTTTGCATTTTATTTTTATTATCAAATATAAGCACTGGGTCATCTGCATACAGTAGGCTGTCCATTTTAATTGGTCTCATATTCCTATATCCCACCGTGGTTGGCAATAACTCTGTTCTTTGTCTTCTATTTTTTTGAAGTCTATCCATTACCACTATGAACCAGGTATGGGCTTAGACTATTTCCCTCTTTTATTCCTTATTTAATATTGAATTGTTCTGATCTATTGCCATTTATTTGTACTTTTGCTCGTGTACCTTCTTGGATTGAGTTTATAATTTGTATTAATTTCTTCGGTGTACCTATTTGCTCCAGGCAGTTTTCTATTACTTGTCTTTGTATGGAATCAAAAACTGTCTTCAAATCAATGAATGCAAGGAGTAATTCTTCTTTCTTATTATGTATACCTTGTCTGTTGTCAGCCTTTTCTCTCTTTGTTTGTTCATCCTTCAGTTTATCTTCTATTTGCAGATTTAATTTGTTTTGTATTATTTTTGTATATACTTTGTATGTCAGTGATGATAGACATATATTGTTCTGTAATTATCACATTGAGTCTTGTCAGCTTTTTTGTATATAGGATATCAGGTTGTTTTTCCATTCCTTAGGTATCGAGTCACTTTGCCACGCTTCAGTAATTATTTTATGTAGCTTTTCTTTCGCATATTCTTGATCACTTTTGGGTCCACCATCTTTTCCGCTTGCCTTGCCTATTTGCATCTTCTCTATTGCCTGTTCTATTTCTTCTATATCAATTTTATTGTTCCATAATTCACCTTCTTGTAGTATAGGTATATTTGACTCAATTGGCTGAATTGCGTCATTTTCATCTAGATCGAATTTTTTCCGGAATATTTATTTTGATAATGTTGTTTTATCCCTTACTCCCGAATCTGTCTTGTTTCTTTTCCTCTTAGACCCTTGATTGTATTCCAAAGTTTTCGATTGTTATTTCTATAGCTTCAATTTAGTTCGTTTCCTAAATCTTCCCATGTTTTTTGCTTTTCACTTTTGCTTCCCTTCGCTCTTTATCATAGATTTCCTTGTCTTTTGGGTCTTTCGTATGTATGTATTTTTTCCATGCTTGTTTTTTGTCTTGTATTTGCTTCTTTGACTTCCTTTGTCCACCATTTAGTTCTTTTCCTTCCCTTGTTTATCTTTCTGTACCCAAAGACTTCCTTTGCCGAGCTGATTAGTATTTCTTTTAGTACTTGCCACCTGTTTTCCAAAGTCCAATTTTTGTTTTCTAATTCCACCTTGTTTATTTTTGACTATTATTTTCTTATATTTGTTTTTGTTTTCTTCTTTTGTTAAATTCTTTATATTTATTCTAGTATATTGTTTTGTCTTTTCTAAAGTTGGCTTAGTATTCTTCAGTTTTCCTATTATAAACCTGTGTTGTGTACCCCATTCTGCTTCTGGTACCACTTTTATTTCTTTTATATCTTCCTTCATTTCAGTTGTGTAGACTATGTAATCTATGATACTACTTGCTTGTCTCCCTTGCGCGACGAACGTGAGTCTGTCTTCTTGTTTTTGTTGTTCCTATTTATTTCATTTTCCCCATATGGTCCTCTGCAGTCTAGTGCCTAATGTATGTCTCCTATTCTGGCATTCCAGTATCCGAGTATCCCATTATTATAATTTTATTGTGTTCCTCTCGTTATATCTAATGTGTTTGCATCTGTTTTCGTCTGTTCCCTCTACTGGGCTGTAGATTTGGATTATACTTATTTCTTCCCTCATATCTACTGTTATACTTAGTTATGATCCTTGAGGATATTAGGTCGTATTTAATTATTCTTTTGTTTACTTCTATTATACCCACTCCTTCCTTCGGTCTCCCTCCTGGATCTATTCCTGAGTAATATAAATTGTATTCATTATTAATTATTTTGTGGCCTTTTCCTGTTTTCTTTACTCCGCTTAATCCTAATATTTGTATGTCGAATGTCTTCATTTCTTGTTCTTTGTTTGTTATTGAGGTTATATTCCATTCTGCTTCTTTCCTCTTCTTTATTGTTGTACTTTTGCCTACTTCTTCTGTTGTCTCTATTCCTTTTCCTATCGATGTGCCTGGTTCCCCGTCTTTTAGGTCTTTTAGTCTTTTACGATGCTTCCTTCATTCCTTCCTCCTAAGTTTGTTTTCCTATTACACAATTGTCAAATATCTTAAAACATATCTTAATTTTAAAAAATCGAACCAGCTTTGTTTATTTAACGAGAATTTTTTTTTATTTTTATATATTTTTCTTTCTAATTTTATAAATTTGCTTTATCGTCTTTTGTTTTATTTTACTTTCGGACGCGGGAGTCGCTCGGCCACGAACAAATATTTCGTTTGCAATTTGCATGAAGTGAAAAGCGAATGCATAATATCGCGAATCGGTAAACCTCGGGATGAGTCGAACATTTAAATAAAAAAATCTCCTCTTCGAGACGTTGCTATCTACCTGGTTGCGAAATTGTTGAGTGGGTCGAGGTCATTAGGTAACCCCCAAAACAAAGGTCTGAATTTTAAATAAAATGAAATTCACCACGCTTGTCTTTATTGGAGCAATTCAAAAGAAACTCAGAAAAGTTCAAAACTTAACTTATTAAACGCCAGTACACATCAGGGTACACATACATATTAAATAAATCAAACGTTCGACAAGAGTAGTCAAAACACGAAATACGGATCCGTTTGTTCGTTCACAAGAAAAGAAAAAAAACATGAAATTAAGTGGGAGAACTATACTGCATTAACTACATATGTTAACACAGTCTGTAATATAAAAAGTCAAGAATATTAAAAATATAGTAAAATAAATCCGACTTTCGACTTCCAACTGTAAATGCACAACAGCTGATCAAGAGTCGTGAAGTCGGGAGGGACCTGCTGACGTGTCAAGAGCATCAACTTGCGTTCCCGGGTGGGGGTAAGCGCCCTCTATTGACGGGGATATTAAGCAGCCGTGTTAACGGACACTAAAAAGGATGGCCGATGTCAGTCCATAACAACGCCATAAAAATTCCAATTTCAAAAATTGTCAAATGTCTTAGAATATTTCGAAAGTCAAACCAGTTTTGTTTAGTCGAATAGAATTTTTTTTATTATTAATTATAATACATATATTTTTTTTAATCTATCAATTTATGGATCGTCTTTTGTTTTATTTTACGTCAAAAATTGCACAACGAAATCATTTTTTTTTTAATTGGGGATGAATTTTTTTTTGTGAAATGCCATAGATTAAACACATTCAAAGCGTAAAAAAAAATTCTAGATGATAAAACCACATTTCAAAATGACATTTATTTTTCGTTTTCCCTTTTCTCTTTTCTCTTTTCTCTTTTGGAAAATTAACTTCTACAGAGAGATTTAAAAAACACGTACACACACACACACACACACACGAAACTTCATTGTTTACCAACAGATGGCGTTTCATCTCCTGTACGTATGTCGGAGAAGACGAAGAAATTCATTAGTAGTTTTATTTCTCCTCTTTTCTCTCTTTCTTTTCTTTTTTTTAAGTTCTATAGGTAAGTTTAAAAAAAAACTTACGAAGCTTCAAATGTTTACCAAAAGATAGCGTTTCTTCCTGTACGTAAGTCGGAGAAGACCAAGAAAATTCATTGCAAAACAAAAGCGTTCCGCGTTTAATAAAACTAGAGCGTTCAGCGCGTTCTTTCGATTGAGGACAGAAGTTTCTTCAATGCAATCTTCATGCACACCAAAACGAACGCCATCTCTTATACGACGAATATTTTTTTAGTAAAACGCTACAGATGATACTTCAGAGTGTAATAAAAAATAATGATTCTAGATAAAACCACAGAAGTTCTTAAAAACGTTTCAAAATGACATTGATTTTTTGTTTTCCTTTTTCTCATCTCTCTCTTTTTGGAAAGATAAGTTATATAGATAAATTTAAAAAAAATACTCACACAAAGCTTCGATTGTTTACCAAAAGGTGGCGTGCGTTGCGTTTCCTGTACGTACATACGTCGGAAAATTGCTTTAGGGCCAAGAAAATTCATTGCAAAACAAAAGCGTTCAAATGTTTCTTGGATCAAGTTTGGAAGTTTCTTTTTTTTTACTCAAAACTGATATCGTTTTCGATTGACTGCACTAGTGCGCACTCAGAGTATCTTCATCTCGTATTATTACTTGAGGCTAGAAGAGGATGCTAATATACTGAGTGCAACCAGCGCAGGTGAATCGAAAACGCCATGAGAGTTTTCGGTTCTTTAAAGTCAATCAGTCTTCACGCAAACTAAAACGCACGCCATCTCTTGTACGACGAATGTGACAAATTTACAAAACAACGCATCACCTGAGTGTTCCAAACAAAAGCCAGAGACGCAGCTATTTCATGGAAGATGTAATAGTATTACGAATTTGCAAAAAAAGCGTCATCAAAATAATGTTTCCAACATGTGCTGGAGATGCTGCCATCTCTTGGCCACATCTTAAAATTATATCTTGATTTTAAAAACTGGACCCACTTTTGTTTATTTAATGAGAATTTTTTAATTTCTTTAAAAATCCTGATTTTTAATAATAAAAATCTTTAAAATCATTGATTTTAAACAAGACTTAAATCTGCTCAACCCTGCTTAGAACCACGTTTACGTTTTCTTTTTTTTTCTCTCTTTTTTCAAACCCTCTTCATTATTTTGGTTGAATTTAGAGTGCAGAAAGGGCCACAGTAGGTTTTCAGATTTAATTTTGCTCTTGGACTCATTAAATCCATCCACAATTATGTTTTTTTTTGGTTTTGTTAGAATGAAGTATTTCTGCTCGATCGGAGTAAAAAAAATCCACATCTGCACGTTTTCCTCTCGTGTAAACGTTATTCGATAAGATAAATAAACAACACATTCTGGCCCGTTCTCGAAAACAACGCTCCGTAAAATAAACTAAAAAGCGCGGCTAACAACGCCGCAAAACAAATATGGCGGCTCGTCATCATCATCACAACTCCCATTCCGGTTTCGCGCGCGCGCGAAACCGTCGAAACTGTTTTCCGCGCGCGGACAAGGTCACTCCGGAAAGAAATAAAGAAGAAAAAAAAAGAACAATGGGCTCTTTATGTAACATCATCGCAAACGTGCTCGTCACACAATCACACGTGAATTTATTTGACTTTGCGGAAACTGTAGCGTTTTATCGCCACTTCCTCTTATGTAAACCGTGTGCCGCGCATGTTACAATAAATTTTTTTTTATCGAAACAATCCGAGGCAAAATTTATCGGCGTGTTTTCTCTCTCTCTCTCTTGATTTTTGGACACGTAATAAAAACGCGCTTACTGTTGTAGTAAGCAAAGTATACCTACACACGTTTTATAATTTCGCCCGATGAAACAGACGGATTGTTTGAAGTATTTAATGGGCCTTGGCTGTTTTTGCCAAGAAATAAATTGCATTCTTGAGTTATAATTAAAAGCAATTCTTTTGGATGAGCAGTGAATTTAAAAATATAAATCAGTTAAAACGAAAGCAAATCTCTTTTTCATTTTGACTTAACGTATAGAGTTGAAGAGAGGAAACCACTCGCACTTTTGACACATCTTACAATAGAA
This sequence comes from Dorcus parallelipipedus, assembly GCA_958336345.1. NCBI lineage: Eukaryota > Metazoa > Arthropoda > Insecta > Coleoptera > Lucanidae > Dorcus > Dorcus parallelipipedus. Next base: position 14,399,049 of record OY284475.1, read on the forward strand.
AGATGATCTCGGATCTCGAAGTAAAAGTCTTTAAAAAAAAACACCAACAAGATATAATGGCCCGTATTCTCTTCTTTTGATTAAAGTCATCTTTAACTAAAGTCGTGATTAAAATAAACAAGAAACGATATAGCTTATGTCAATTTAGCGTGTAAGAGAATGGCGGACGAACGTCGCCGTGGTAAATAAACACGTCGTTAAATTAATCATAGGATGAGAATATGGGCCTATGTATTTTATAAATTTTGCCCGCTTTAAAAAGGTATTTAATTTAATTATAATGTCACGATGTCATTATCTCGGAAAATAAATAAATTTAAATTCGTTTCGTAATTATTGCAGTTACGTGCATTTCAAAATTATACAGGTTCAGCATCCATTGACAATTAGTAGGACAGCCGCGTTACACATGCTCGCATTCCAGTTGCGTAAGAAATGCAAGCTCTGCGGAATGTAAGCGTGTTGTTTACATGTGCCATTTAAAATTGAGGCAATTAGAACGTTTTAAGAAAACAAATTTGGCAAGGGTTAATCGATGCTGACACCTTTAGAACTTTGTACTTTGGACCGAACCCCCAGCCACCAGAACGAAAGAACCAATTGTGACGTAGATTTAAAAAATGTATAAAAGATAAGAGACCAACCCGCAGGTATAAGTTAAGATATTAGTTAAGGTAGGAGTGAAGGTAATGAATTGATTAATGAATTAATTAGTAGTGATAGTCAAGTGATTAGGAATAGTCATGTAGGTAGTAAGAAAATGGAAGAGTGATAATTAAGCAGTAAAAATGTAGTAGTGAAAGTGTGTGAAGTCAAGTGCGCGAAAAAGACAAAGCCAAGCGAGTGACTCTACGAGCAAGGGCTGGTCGCTCGGGCCAGACCCTCCCCCAATAAGTGAAGTTAAAATAAGTAGAGATAAGTTTAGAATTAAGTATTAAGCTATAAAGTTTAAAAAGAAGTTAGATAGAGTAATTATGATTTAAAATAAGTCACTTTAAATAAAATTAATAAAAAGACTCTTAGAATAATTATGTTTAAAACAATTTAGAATAAATAAAAGTAATTAGAAGACATTCACGTAATCTTAATTATAAATTTAATTATTATTTTTCTTTTTTAACGCGACAATATGAATATGTATATATAACACAATAAGCCAGTAAATTTCTGAAATAATAATTTTAGAACAAAACAAATAATAGTAATAAATTATATGCATAGAAAAAAGATGTTCACCTTTGCACCGATAAGAAGTTAGCAATAAAATTCCAGCAATAAAGTTTTAAAGTTTCGAAAAAAAATAACGATCACAGATCAATAATATTTAATCCATTGCAAAGAGTATAATGTGTACATTTTTCTTGTACCGAAATTGAAAAAATATTTGATATTAAGTTGAAAACCATAATTTAAACCTGCGTGAGTCATTATTCATGCAACACACTAAAAAATTTGTTTTCAATGAAAATTTTCACGCAGTCATAAAGTAAACATCCATATCTATTCAATAATTCCTTTGGAAAGTTTTAGCCAATCGATTTTAATTAATTACAAATAAATTAAAAGTACAGTTTCACGGTCATATAACAATAGTCACTTTAGTCGCTTATATCTTATTAACCAGCATCTGCCTAAACATTTTCTTTACAGAATATGAAAGTACACGTCGAAATCTTTCGTTTCAAGTGAACCCCGAATTTTAGCCGGTTGATTTGAAGTAATTAGAAATTAATTAAAAGTGATGTTCACAGCAATAAAACAGTAAAAACTTTAAACCATCATATCTCATAACCAGCATCTGCATAAACATTTTCTTTACAGAATATGAAAGTACACATCGAGGTCTTTCATTTTGTACTAGCGAAGAGTACATATTTGGAATTTTGCAACAAAAAGAATTTTTTTCATATTTTCTTGTAAGATTACAGATGATACGGAAGTGTTGCATTTAGGAAGCCTCTATAATTGTGAATGGTATCGATTTGGAGACTGAGGGGGTCATTCTAATCGAATTTGCAACCTAGCAACGATGGTACCTCCTTAGCAACTGGTAAGAAGCTCCAATTTCGGTAACAAGATACAACGTTGTGCAGGCTCGATAATGCTCGGAAATAGGATCATACCAAGTTGTAACTTGCAACCCCAATTAGAATGGCCCCCTTAAGGTGACGAAAAAAAGCAATTATCGTCATAAAACAATGTGATATCTCATGTTTCATATCTTTTCAGGTTTCCTGGAAAATACGCATCATTTCAGAAGGTACAATGTATGCATTTTCATATTCTGTAAAAAGTGTTTATGCAGATGCTGGTTAATAAGATATGAACATTTAAAGTTTGTACTGTACTGTTTTATTGCTGTGAACGTCACTTTTAATTAATTTCTAATTACATCAAATCGACCGGCTAAAACTCAGAGTTCACTTGTGCAGATGCTGCTCAATGAGATATAAGCGTCTAAAGTGACTATTTTTATATGACCGTGAAAGTGTACTTTTAATTTATTTGTAATTAATTAAAGTCGATCGGCTAAAAATTTCCAAAGGCATTATTGAATAGATAGGGATGTTTACTTGATGACTGCGTGAAAATTTTCATTGAAAATAAATTTTTTATTGTGTTACATAAATAATCACTCATGCTGGTTTAAATAGCTGGTTTAAATTTCTTGTTACAAAGAGGATGTACACAATATACTCTTTGCAATGGATTAAATATTATTGATCTGTGATCGTTATTTTAGCGGCAACAGCGTTTTGAAATTTTATAACTTTATTGCTTGAATTTTATTGCTAACTTCTCATCGGTCATCTTTACTTCACTATAGGTACATACTTTCGATTTTAAAAGTTAAAAGACGTTTTTGGAAAATTTATTTATTTATTTACTGGTATACTATATCATCCCCAGTGAAATAAGATATTTGGTATGAGTGGGTTAGGATAAGTTTATATACAACATGTCTATAGAAGCACAATCACCACAAACACTTCTTTTCTTGCAACACAGCAACGAAAACACGGATGTTACAAGGGGGCCATCCATTATTCTTTTCAATTTCTTTCTTCATTGTTTCTTGAACTGCTTTCATTATTTATTAAGGTTAACAAAAATGATTAATTTTAAATTTATAATTCATGCTGATTGGTTCGCAGATATAAAAATGGTACTTTTTGAAATCAATTATTTTTTCATTGTCATCATCTTCTTATATTCCAATTTTAGTTTTTTACTTCAATATCATCAATTGGTTTTTATTTTCAAACTTTTTTCAGCGATGAACTGTCCTCATTCGTTTATCATTCTTAATTTCTATGTCTTCTGCAACAAGTACAATCAATTTCTTTTTCTTTTCTTCACTTTTTAATCGCCAACTGTTTTCTTTCGCATGGAACGTGTTTTTTCTAGTTTTCATTTCCGCATAGTTATGAAAATAAATCAGTTATTGCAGAGCAAAGTTGATTAGGTCACGTGGCAACAGATATGACGCTCGGTTGAGCAATTTTAGTCGATTCCCATGTGAGTCAAGCAATTTGTAAAGCAAAGGCTAAAACTTCTAGTAAATCGGCCGCAGCCGCAGTAGACAGTCGAAGCACGCCTCCCTAAAAAGCTCCAGGAAGCTTGGAATCAGTATGGATGCAGAAAAAAGTAAATGAACAATCGAATCTCTTTTTTATATGCTTGCTATTTTCCCACTTTTATTTTTCAGATCCTTTCAGGTTTTCCAATTGCTTCTCGTTTGCTTTTTGAATGTACTTCTACCTACCTTTTTTTATTTCAGAATGAACTCAATTCAAATTCGTTTTTAGCTTTGATTAATTTTTATTTTGGTTTTTAGCAACTCGTAGAAGAATTTTTAATAAACATTAGAATTTACATATTTTAATGTTGAAGACCATTCTTCAATCTTTCATAATTTCTTGGTCTTTAATGTAGTTTACTTTAAAAACATTCTTTTATATTGGTTTGGAAATTTTAAAGATTCCTCGATTCACTTAATTTCAAATTTCAGATTTAAATAAAACTACTCATATTACCTAAACAAAAAAAAATAATAATAAATTATTGTCGTTATTTCACCTTCACAGATTTGTTTTCTTTAATATTCTTTAATAAAAAGAACAAAAAAATTGCCGAAAATATTGTTTTTGGGAAAGAAATTTGCGTTGAAATTTTATAATTCAAATTGAATATCAAAAGTGGTTGGTTGTTCGCGCGTGTACTTTTGGGTACGGTCCTGAACTCTTTCGAGGGCTTCCACACCAACACTGCGGCACCTAACGGAAAGTAGCACGACTGACTGTTTCGCAGCGCAATCGATAAGGTTCGCGTGTAATTATTAAAAGTGAATCCAGTCCTTGTTTAAATTATCAAAACATGCAAATTGGACAACGAACTTTGAATTAACGCTGGAGTAATTACGTAGTTACATTCATCAAATATATCTCGAATACCTTATTTGCATTTACAAAAAAAATACATACATGACTTTTTTTTAAAAAAAATTAATAAAATGGGAATATTTAAAATAGTGGTGTAGATGTGGAATAAATATAATTAGGAATTCGTCAACAAGGGAAATTATTTCAATGTCCTCCTTCTCTGAAAAAGTATCTCCAAGAATTTTCGAAGACATCATGAAGTGTCATGAGAATTTCTTTTGTCTGCCTGTCACTCATTGTCAGTCCAAATTCCGGGAGGTTTATCTGCAGTAAATTTCACCAAATTTTATCCAAAACCGTACGTTCTATAAACGTTCAATCGGAGTCATGTTTGACAACATTTATTGGTGGTTTAAGGTTTAAGGTACGGCAGGTATTTAAGGAATGAATCAAAATGCACGCGTTATGCTTTCTTTTAAAATTGGCAAAAACGCTCTCATTTTGGGGCATGCTTCGAATTTTTTGTCAAAGTTTTGTTATCACCATCAACGGAAGAAGACAAGCTATAATTGAGGAAAATTTCCTAAAGTTGAGTCAAATTAGATTGGCGATTTCGAGGAGCGGGCACTTATCGGGGTTGAAAATTTTTGGAAAAATATTTTCACAAACCCAAACAAATTCCCAATCATAAAAACAAAGATAAGAATACAGTATTAAAAACAAAGCCACCACAACAAACTCCAATTTTAAAAGCATTAAAAGTAAGTGTTTTCGCCCTTTCTATTGTTAAGTAGAAGACTATTAGAACTACTTCTTTGTTTTGTGTTGTGAGGTATTCCTCCTTCGTCTGCTGCTTCTTTTGCTGCTTTCTTAATTCCTTTTTCTATGTTCTTCTTGTTTCCCGTTGTAACTTTTTTTATTAGTCACATATGTAACAGTCATTTAGTTTCTTCTATTATTGTTTCAGTTAATCTCATGTTCATTGTTTATTTTGCCATTTTTCTTTACCATGGTTAAGGAAGATCTTGTAAGGTCTTCCCTACGTAAAGTGGAAACCCATTAGAACTTGGCTTTTAATTGTCTTCTCCTCTTGCAACTTCTTTTGATTTGGACAGTATGCTATTCCTCCTTCATCTGCTGTTACCTTTAACTCCTTCTTCCATATTCCTCTTGGTCCATCCTTTTGGTTTGCCTTATCAATATACCTTTCTTATTAGTTACATGTATACCAGACATTCTAGGTGTCTTTCTTCTATTATTATTTTGCCACTTTTCTTTACCATGGTCAAGGAAGATCTTGTAAGTTTTTACTACCGCAAAGGGAAAGCCCATTAGAACTTGGCTTTTAATCGTTTTCTTCTCTTGCAACTTCTTTCGTTTTGGATTGTATGATTGTATGATATTCCTCTTTCATGTGATGTTTCCTTTAACTCCTTCTTCCATGTTCTTTTGGTTTCCTCCGTCATTATACCTTCTCTGTTAGTAACATGTATACCAGTCATTCTAGTTGTCTTTCTTGTATTATTGTTTCAGTTAATTTCGTATTGAAATTTTTCAATTTAATTCCGGCTTCCGACTTCACATTTTCAATTTAAATTGTACTTTGATATTTGAAAAAATATTTTATTTATTTTCACGTGCTAATAGATTTCTGAAATAATTATTCTCCTACAAAAGTGAAAAAGACTTCTTTGAGAAATTTGATTTATTATTTCCTTCATAATTTGATTATATCAAACATTAAGGCTTTTTCCACAAACTTTTATTATAAATTATTCCTTTGTATACAATCCTTTATAAACAAAGTTAGATATTTGTGAGTTTCTTGCAATTCACTCTCTTTACAGGCTTCGAATTGTTTTGTCCAAATTATGTTGCACTCTTGCCACCATCATCCAAACGAAAGAAGACAAACCTCGAAGGTTCAAGGAAGGTTCCCTAGGGTCGTATATTTCTTACTCTTAGGTTTTCCAATCGAAAATGGAAGACCATTGAAACTTTTAGGTTTTTATTTTTATCATTTAGGCCGCAGCATGGTATTATTCTCCCTTCACCTGCTACTGCTTTTAACTCCTTTTACCAAATTTTCTTTCTGTTTTCTTTGCTTTCTTTGTATCGTATACCTTTTTTTGTCAATTATCTTCTTCTTATCTTCTCTTTCAGAGAAATTTTTAATTTCTCTTTTGACATTTATCTGTTAGGAACCATGATGTTATTAATATGAAGGTATCACGCTTTTCTGGATTTACTCGTTGACTAATGGGCACAGTCTTTTATTGAAAAGTCAAAAACTTATGTAATACCCTTCGTGTATAAGCGTCTGTGAAGGGGTAGATCCAATAAAAAAATATTTTCACCCTCGTAGGTTCGCTAATGCGATCCAGGTTGAAGGTATTTAACGTACGCCTTTGTTGAAAAACCCAAACCTGATTTAGCACCCTTCGTATTTGGGGTTTTGTGATTGTGCAGGTCCAATAAAATTTTTTTTTTTGCTCGCGTATTCGCAAATACATTAAAGGGATCCAAATCTCTATTCGCTATCATTTCCCTAAGCACACAAACTATACAAACACCATAAAATTCCTGAACCCCCTCGCCGCTGTCGCGTCGACGTTCGCATTTCCAGTCACGTAATATTGCGACCGCAGGGGCTGTCGCTATCTGAAATGTGTGCACAATTTCGTATCGATAACCCAATATTTGAACAGTATTACGTAGCACAGATAGGACGACTACAGGTGACGACCTTATTGAATATATCTCATTTTTGGGTCAATATTCTCTGGCATTTCTCATCTTCACAGATGGAACGAGGAGATTTTCTCAATTCCTCCGAACGTTCAAAAAATTGCCGAAAATTAAACTACATTTATTCACGCAGAATTAATGTATGTACCTATGGATAAAAAGCAGAAGGCAAGAGAACGAATTCCTCTCTAATTAAATGCAAATGTTAGTCTAAGTTCAAATTTATTTCGCTCGAGGTTTTATTCTCTTCAATTTTCAAGTGCGCATCTGTATTAGCATCTTATGCAATCGCTACTCGTTAATACCGATAACGCAAGCAAAAATTATCCAACAGAAATAATACCCATGTAATGACTTGCACATGCCGCAAATTACATGTGCATGCACTGCAACAGTGTTGCCGTTTGATAAATAAATATTATACCAACATTTAGTGATGGTTTAAAAAAAGTTGCAGTGATGGTTCGTATAAAAATAAATGTAGTTGATTTGATATAAACATTCTGGTGACGCTAATGTACTTGTTCGAGTATGCTTATGCTTACACAGATTAAATTGTTTGTTTAACTTTTCTAAAGGACGTTTTAGACTACCCTATTTCTTGTACGTACAAGATTTGGGTCAATTTCTACAATAAATATTCGAAACAAGAAACTTTAGGATTGATGGTTCGGAAATAGAACACGTTCTATTTTTTTCAGACAGTTTTTGCTACAATTTAATTTTTCAAGAAATGAAGCCATATCCTGAACAAGAATCGAAGAAAACTATGCAATCTGAAAACTCCTGACAACAAACCCATCAGAGCCAGTCATAATAATTGTCCAAGCTTCTTAAAAGCGTCAGTGTAATAATTTCGGCACATCTGCTTTAAAACGCGCGTCCAAGTTCACGTTGATATCTGCGTGAATCACGCAGCTGTTGCGAAATTTTAACAGTTTTTTAACGGACATTCGTCGAGCACATGTAAGTTTTGGACGGCGGCGGAGCTCGCCCACGAACCGGCAATGCCCATGATGTCATTTCGCCGGTGACGCCATCGGATTCGTAAAAAAAAAGGTTACGCCTATGTGCTGAAAACTTGCTGGCAAGGTTCTGGGAACGCGAGGATTCACGGGGGTAACGCTGAAACGGGGAAGTTAAGTAAACACGACGTTGTCAACCCGAGAAATGGGATGAGTCAGTCTGAAATTTACTGAAAACTCATCAGGAAAAACGCAATAGAATGAACATTTCTGAAACAGTTTAGAAAATAACATGAGTTCGTTTAATAATCCGGTAGCATTACCCGTGGAAATATTTTGTTTTGGAAAACGTATGTCGCAGTGTTCAAATTGAACATGACTTTTAAATGTCAGCATGACATAAATCATAAAATAGCAATTACTACTCACTCACTCACTCACTCACAAATTAAATAAATTATTGTATAAGATTCACAGAGAGCAACAATTCTTACGCGGTAAGGATAGAGCTGAACATCTTCACGTAGCAATTTGTGGCACGTTCCCACAGAAGGCTCAATTTGTAGTGATAATTGCGGATGGAGGTGTGAGAAGCACTTTTCATTATGTCTTGTAGTTTCGATACCTCGACAGTTCGTCTTCGAGGTTGACCTGTTGGGTTTTTTCGGAAAAGACCTCCAGTTTAACAAAACAACTATACACACCAATGCAGGTTGTCTTCGCGTATTTTGTAGTCAATAATAACATCGGGAAATTCAACATTAAACTCTTCCAAGCAATTTCGTACTCAGTATACCCATGCCCCATCGATTTTTGAACTATTACGAAAATAACTTTCAATCACAAATATTTTCTGCTCTAATGTAAACACCATTTTGTAATAATTCAATAAACGCAAAGTAAATGAGTCCTGAAGATAGTTTATTTTCGTATAAAACCAACAAGCAACGCAAACAAACATGAAAACACTTACTCAACAGTTGACAGGACGAATGACACTAGTGACAATTCTGTTCGAGAGGAGCTTAAGCTACGACATGCGAAAACAAAATATTTCCGTAGTCAATGCTGTCGGAATATTAAATGAACATAATTATGATAATAGCAACAGACAAGTAGCGTATGCTACAAAACCCAAAATTTCTACCACACTTATTTTCTACTCCATGGCGCCCTTTTATCTTTGTTTTTAATTCGCATTTTAATAAATTTTTCCCCACGTAAATACCCTGCCAATATAGGCTACAATAAACATTGTTGGGTTAACGATGAGGTAAGGAAATCCAGTGTTGATCTAAAAGACTTATTCCTCCTGAAAAATAAACAAATCAAGTTTTATAATCTTGCAAAAAAAAAACGTGCCAAGCTTTCTGAAGATGATTATTATAAACAGAGAATTGCTTCTTCTGACAATCCTTCCAAAGCTGTTTGGAAGGTCGTTGCTGAACTTACTAATAAAAATAAACGGGAGAATAACATCTCCTTATTTTGGAATAATGTGTTGTTTGATGACCCAGGTGATGTTGCAAATATTTTTAATCTGTTTTTTACTCGGACGTCTTCTAATAATGTAAATAATCCAATTAACTACCCTAACCTCAGTAATTCGTCGGAAAATCTGTCCAATTTATCGAATTCCTGTTACCTATTACCCTTTACCACCAATGAAGTTACTGCCCTATTAAAAAAAAAAAAATAAGTTAAAAAATTCAGCGGGCCCGGACGAGGTTCCTGTCTATATCTTTAAATCTGTTGTTGATTTTATAGCTGTACCTTTGACTTATCTCATAAAACTCTCTCTCTCTCTCTCTGCTCTGATCTATTTCCTGATTCTTTAAAACTTGGCAAAGGGGTTCCCATATTTAAAAAACATGACCGTAGAGATGTTGCTTATTATAGACCTATAACATTTAACTCTTCCTTGTCCAAGGTCTTTGAGTATTGTTTTCAGGATAGGTTGCCTAGATTTTTGTACGCGAATAACATCATCAATGGTAACCGGCATGGCTTTCGTATTGGTCGTTTGACCACTACTACTATGTTCTCCTTTTATGACTCCTTTCTAGTTCATCGTCTGGCAACCTCTTAGGCCTACAACTCGATGAATGTTTGACATGGAGGTATCACTTTAGCAATCATGTTTCTAAGCTCAGCTCCTATTGTTATGTCTTTAGGAATTTACGTTCTGTTCTCCCAGTCCATCATTTGATCCCCATACGCCATGCTGTCATCGCCCCACATCTGACGCATGGAGTCTGTTTTTGAGGTAATTCTCCTCCTGCCGCCGGCGTGTTTCTTTTGCAAAAGAAGATTTTACCTTTCGACTTCAACTGTAAAGAACAATTTCCATACCCATAATATGTTGACTGTTACCTCCATATTTATCTTGGAACTTTATATTTTTGTCTTTCAAAATAAGTCTCGTTTTCTGTTAAATAAAGACTCCATTTCGTAAATACAGGGTGATTCAGAATAAGTGTCCGACCCGTTAGGGGCCTATTCACTAAAGTCATACAAGTACGAAATTGCAAGAGATAAATTTATCGGAGACATTTGAAAAATCAGCGTCTTGTCCTTGAGTCCTAAATTGAAACCGATTAAGTACCGTTATAAAATTACGTAAGAAAATCGTATGTTACCGTCGAGGCATCTTTTTGCGCTTTCGTGACGTAATATTAGGTTGTTCGGTAAAAAATGTCGTATTATGTCTAGAATTTTTTGATTCCAGGAAAGTTGGGTGATATCATCGTGGAATACAACTACTAGTAGAAAAATGCAAATGGTGATTATATAGTTTAATCAAAATTTATATACTTACGTATATAAACATTCTGAATTCAACAGAAAACGCCTCTTTTTTCGAACAACCTAATAAAATTATTCCAGTGACCATTAACCAATTTACATCCGAATTTTCAATGAATTTTATCTCAAAAACTATGCATATTAGACCCCCTATGCATATAGCTTTTTTGTTTTGCTTTTTCATGTATTATCTGCGGTTAACGGGTCAGACTTTTTTTCTGAATCACGGTGTTAATTCCACTATCTCTTCTCTCTTCACCCACTAGTTTGGGCCTGCGAGTCTTTACTAAGCTCCCTCCCCCCCTCTTCTCACTTTGTGTCCTTATAATCTAGATTTTTGTTGTGCAACTGTACTGTATTTTTAGTAGTACATGTACATGTGTTATGTGTACTGAATTTTTAGGATAGTTTTTAAGTTTAGTTTGTAGTTTAGACTTTTGCTGTTACTTTATAACTCTGTTGTCCAACGTGCTCTATTCATTCCGTGTCTCTGGGTAAATAAAGCTTATTATTATTATTTGTATTTGAACTGCAACTATTTGCCTCTTTATCGTTGATCCGTTCAAGTAAATTTCTTTCTTTTCAATTCGTTATAATTAGATATGTGATTTTTATATTTTATGCTTCACATTTTCCAGCTGCGCATTGATTTTAGATTTCGTACTTCAATGTAGACGAAAAAATGTGTTGCTTTTACATGAATTAGTAGACCGCAGATACTTGCATGCGTCGCTGACTAACAATACCTAAGACGAAAAAATGTGTTGCTTTTACATGAATTAGTAGACCGCAGATACTTGCATGCGTCGCTGACTAACAATACCTAAGACGAAAAAATGTGTTGCTTTTACATGAATTAGTAGACCGCAGATACTTGCATGCGTCGCTGACTAACAATACCTAAGACGAAAAAATGTGTTGCTTTTACATGAATTAGTAGACCGCAGATACTTGCATGCGTAGCTGACTAACAATACCTAAGTGACGTCAAAATATGTTATTCCGATCCCCAGTTATAATTAAGTGCCTCGCTCCACAGCAATAATGGAAAATAATCGAATCTCCCTCGTACAATGCAAGTTAAAAAATTGTTTCCCCATACAACTAACAGTCAATCTTTTTTCTTCTTTAGCATTTCGATAAAAATCTAATAATTAAGAACCCATGCACACAGCGCGGCGTTGAAAGTGAAATTTGTGGGTGTATATAATTTCCTGAAAGCAGAATCAATTAGGTCACCGAGATTATGACTCCTTATTTAATTACGGCGCCCACGAGGATGCGGCTTGTTTTATCGGCCCCTTGGTTGGATTTTCATAACTCGCTTGATGACTTTTCGACCACAGGTTCAAGCGTTTGCATTAAGCAATTTCTGCCTTTGAGTTTGATGTTCACATTTTTTAATTAAAAAAAGAAAAATAGGAGTATTTAATTTTCAAATGTCCTCTTTCCCAAAAATAGTAGTAAAAAAATAAAGAAGTTGGTGCGATGTTACAAAGAGAATAATAATAATAATAATAATAATATTTATTTATATCCAGTAGATCATGTAACATGATATTGGACACGTCAAAATACATTTAAATGGCGCAATAGTACAACACATTAAATAAAAAGAAAAATTTGCATAAAAATTTGTCAGATTTAAACGTTATTAGTTATGTACAAGGGATATCACAGAAATGCAAGTTACTCAGGAAACGATTTGCGTTCTAAAGACAAAAAATTGAAGACAGTTTTGAAAATAATCTTTTTAGAAATGAAACTGCTTCAAAAAAATATTTAATTGAAAATTAATATACTTGAGAGTATGAGAGAGGTCTTTAAGTTTAAAGAGATCTTCGTATTTTGCCCGAGCCTATCTCAAGTAATTTCAACCCTTATTAATTCACAGTTTATTTTATTATTTCATTCCCACAAATACGCGCGTTTACTTGCACTAAAGTAGATAGTGTACGATTCCCTAAAATCGGTCAAAAATATTTGTGTACATCTTGTAGAAGAAGTCAAGCATTTTTAGAGCTGGATAATAATCAATAGATCAAACTAAAGGGCCAAGGAAGCTAAAAAGGTCCTGCTACTAAAACTGATTATACAGGCTGTTAAAAACAAGAGGAGTAGTAAGGTCCAAACTATGCAGACGAATGAACATGGGTTCGCAAATGGACGATTTCGCACATACGGAGGATTATTCCTTTTTGCAGCAATTATGCACTGTTCCGCAAATTGCATTTTTTTTTATCATGGTCGACAAAGGTTCTGTCATACAGTCTGTATTTGAATATTTGAAAACTTTAGTATACGCTACTCCTATAAACGACCTCGAGGATCTGCAACAACGTGTAGGTCAAGGATCAAGGGTTTTTGAAAGAGTTCGAAGTTCCTTTCGACAGAGATGTCGTGGCTGCTCTGCTATCATTTGACTTTTTGCAATTGTTGTTTGTTTGTACATAAACTTTAAAAAAATTGTGTAAACGCAAAATGTTTCGTATCTCCGAAATCGTCCATTTGCGGACCCATGTTCTTAAGATTTTTCTGCATATTTTGGGCTCCCCTCAAAGTCTGCGACACTTATTTTTGTATAAAAAAAGGAGATAAATGATAAGAAGGAGAAATGAATGCTAGCCTTTCAATAATTCAAGTTGTAAGAATTTTATTTAGTAAATAAAAATTAATTTAATAAAAAATTGTAGACGCTTGCTTTTGGTGCAGCAGCAATTTCATCTGTGTGTTAAAAAAAATCTACATAGAAAAGGGAAAGTCTACTAGTGACTGACGGTCAAAGAAAATGAAGCCCCGGTGTTGTACGGGATGTTGAGACAGAAATAAAGCAATTTCCCGAGGAAGACCATTCGGTAGGCTCACTCGTGAAACAAAATCGTCACATGTAACTTGCCATGTGATTAAAAAAAAAAGATTTAAAACAGCATCCTCAATAAATAAAGACTGTTCAACAGCTTTAAGCTCTCGAGTTTATTAAAACGTTCAGAAAGTTAGTATACAGTGTGAGGAAAAAGTAACGAAATATGGCTGTATGGCTGTATGGAAAGGGAAAAAATAGAAATTTTGTCGATGCTAGGATTGGAGGAGCGATAAAGAACTTATGAGAAAGTTTGTACTCTTTTTAGCGAAAACTATCCTAATCGGATTCCAAGATAACTTGTGCTTTACGATAATTTTTTTTTTAAATAAGGCACACTTGATTGTACATTATGTTATTACAATCTAGCGACTAATAAGCAACTTTAGTCTAACCTAATTTACTAATAGCGTTTTCGATTCACGTTCACCGGTTGCACTCAGTGTATTTGCATCTTCTTTTAACTTCATGTAATAACACGAGATGAAGATAATCCGAGTGCGCACTAAAGCGGTCAATCGAAAACGCTATAAATAAAACTTAAATCTAAAAGTTTACCCAATGGCGTTCCTTAGTCCTTATTATACTAAAGTGAACACAGTTTTCTTGTGCACATACTTGCAATGTTTCTACTCTTATTCTAATAAAAGGTTTATTATTCTTCTAGAGCCTCCTAACTAGGTTTCTATTGTCTTGTAGTTGGTTCAACATTTTCGTGCTGGTGGAGTCTTTTTTCGTGTTTCTGTGCAAATCTCTGGATTTCACTAACCACATCTTCTACTTGCAGATTCCTATGTAGATCGCTGTTTCTGAAGAACCAAGGAGCATCGACGATGTTCCTTAGTACTTTGTTTTGGAACCTCTGAATTGTGTTTAGGTTACTTTGCTTGGTGCAGCCCCATGGTTGGATGCCGTAGGTCCAAATCGGTTTCAATATTCCTTTATAGAGAAGTAACTTGTTATATACCAACGATGAGGAGCGTCTGTCTATCAGCCAATACATTTTCCTATAGATATAGGATGAGTCCTAGTTCCTGTCCTTTCTTTTTCATACGAACCTTCCACCTTAGCTTGGTATCTAATGTCATGCCAAGGTATTTGGCTGTATTTGCATATGGTACTATGAATTTGATTATTGATAGTTACTGGGGTGTTTTCTATGTGTCTGTTTGGTAAAGTACAAAAATATGAACCGACTTGGATTCGTTTAGTGTAATTCGCCATTTTCTCGCCCAACTTTGTACGTGGGTTATAGCTATTTGCAGTTTCAGTTTTGTTCTTCTTTATTATTGCCAATTGCAAGTATTGTGGTGTCTTCGGCGAAGGTTGGTAGTACATTATTATCTAGATCTGGAAGATCACTGGTGTATAGAAAGTATAGGATTGGTCCCAGTACGCTTCTCTGCGGAACTCCGGCTTTGATTTTCTTTAGTTCGGAGCAAGCATTCTCTTGTTTAATTGTAAAGTACCTTTCTGTTATATACGATTCCAGTATATCTGTGTATTGTTTGGGAAGCGTTGTTTTCAGCTTGCGGGTAAGTCCCTCGTGCCAGACTTTGTCAAATGCTCTTGCCACATCTAGGAAGACCGCAGAGCTCTTCTGATGTTTTTTTTCTATAATGTTGGATATTCAAATATCCAAATTGATGACTCGGAATTAATTTTTTTTCAATGATAGGTTGTAGCCTCTTGAGTAACAATTTTTCAAAGAGTTTTGATAGGATAGGCAGCAGAGGTGTTGGTCTATAAGATGTAGCCTCGTGGGGTGGCTTTCCTGGCTTGGGTAACATATGACTTCAGCAACTTTCAACAGCGTTGATAAGATTGGTTATTTTAACTTGATAGCTGCTGCAGTATTTCTCCAGTTATGAGGTCAAATCCGGGTGCTTTTTAGGGGCTTATTTTGTTTTTAATATCATCTTTGACTTTTGCAGGCGTGGTGAGTATGATTTCAACATTTTCTTGATCAGTGTCTTCTATTATTATGTGTGATTCTTGGCCATCAGGCGTAGGCGGCTAGGTATTCAGCAAATCTTGATCATTGCTTTTGGCCCATTTTCCATCTGTTTTTTTTTTATTGGGGGCATCTACATAGTAGATCTTTTAATTTTGTTTGTTGTCCTCCAGAGATAGTAATCTGTACTATTGTCATTTATAAGTTCTCTAAGGTGGGCATTGATTGTTTCATGTTTCTTTTCTCAATTGTTGTGTAAACTTATTTAGTTGGGTCTTGTCATGAGAAATTTAATTAAAAAAGAAAAATTTCACAAATTTAAAACATGATCATGTAGTATTGATCAATAGTTTGTTAGAAATTTATTAAATTTGTTAGAAAATTAACCTAGCGCATACATTGAAAAAAAAAGAGGCGGGTTGAATGGCGTGCGCCCTACTCCACTTGATTTTTATTTATGGGGTCACCTCAAAAGCATGGTTTACAAAAATCGACCAAATAATTTAGAAGTTTTAAAAGCTAAAATTAGAGCAGAAGTGGAAAGAATTACGCCGCACACAAGTACCAGGATAGGTTGGCACATTGTTTGGTAGTTAAGGAGAAAAATTTTATCCTTTATTAAATTAGTTTTTGTATTTGTGCGATATTCTTTCCTCTTTAAATTAAAGTTAATCATTTTCTCTAAATTAAAGTTAATCGACAAGAGGAGCATATCTTACCTAACAACTTTCACTTGAATTTTTTTTTTCTGACGTCGATAATAAAAAAATTATAAGCATGTTTCGTTACGTTCTCCTCTCCCTGTATAATTATTATTTCGTCGAATATTAACATTAAAATAAAACTGAGATTCAACGATTAATGCAATTTTATTGTTTTTAAATCAAATGTGTAATATTTAATAATTTCAAAGAGGTTTTGGAGATAAACCTTGTATAATTATTGAGTGAACCAAAAATTCTTAACTTTGAAGAACTTCACAGTTTGTGAAACATACCCCCTTTAAACTTAAGGACGACTTTCAATCATTTTGCTTTGTATATTACTACGAAAACTTTTCAAGTAGCGTACTTAAATTTTAACTTATTCGTGTAAATTAAAAATGTTTGAAATGCAAAACGGTACAAATTGCAACAGGCAAACCATAAGTGCAATAAAAAAAATAACGTCTCTCCACCGTGACAATGTTTGCACATTGCCGTGACCAGGATTCGAACCTGGGTTACTACGGCCACAACGTAGGGTCCTAACCACTAGACGATCACGGCTACTAGAGAGTGTGCTTCACGTCGCTACTATGTTCGTCATTATTCCAACGTTCAACGATCCACGAGTTTTACTTAAATTTTTTATACCTATTACAATGGGGCGATTCCACGAAAATGTCAACCTGACTCTAGTTTTGTAAAGATTTTCTTATGGGAGTAGTAAATATTTTTTTCATAAGAGAGTAATAAATTTGTTTCGTATACCTTTACTTTTTACTTGTAATTATTTTATCAATCAAAAAAGTCTATTAAAGCTTACCGAAATTTATACGTAGAACATCGTAAAAAGTTTGCAAGATGATTCATATAAAAAAATAATATTTTAAAATGAAGTAAATCATTATTGGTACTATGGCTGGGAGAGGGTTTTCTTTTACTATCATTTTGAGCAAAATAATCTGAAATGTTTAATGTATTAAAAAAGAAATTGTGAATATTTATACTAAGAAATGTTTGTCGCCTGATTGACGTTAATGCGAAAAGTTTGTTTAATTGATACATATCCTAATTTTCGAGCAAACAGTTTACAGAACTGTAGAGAAAAATATTTTTTGTTCGGTTTTTAACTGTCTTCAATTTCATTTATTTTTTGGTAGAATTTCACACAAATCTAGTATTGCATAAGTTATATGTAAACAGTTCTACTTAAAGTCAAGAAAATTTTTGCTAAGAAATCATAAGGTCTGTTCGATAGCTCTGCACTTTTCTGCACTTTTTGCACCAACCGTTCCTGAGAGAGTGCGATGTATATAAAATAACATAAGTACGAGTGAGAATATTAGAGTAAAGAGTGGTAAAGGTGTTAAAAGTGTAGAAAGTGCAGAGCTATCGAATTAAATGGTTCGCGGAATGATTGACAATTTTAACATCAATAAAAAAAAACTTCTATGGAGGGTAAACGCACTCTGCTATCCTAGGACCTGAAAGATCAGATTCAAGTGATTCAACGATAGCCAGTGCTGGACCGAATGACCGATGAGAAGTTAGCAATAAAATTCCAACAATAAAGTTTAAAATTTCAAAACGGGTCGCCGCTGAAATAACGATCACAGATCAATAATATTTAATCCATTGCAAAGAGTAAAATGTACCAAGAAATTGAAAAAATATTTAATATTAAGTAGAAAATCGGTATTTAAACCAGCATGAGTCATTATTCATGTAACATACCAAAAAATTTGTTTTCAATTAAAATTTTCACGCAGTCATAAAGTAAACATGGATTAATGCCTTTGGAAAGTTTTAGCCGGTCGATTTTAATTAATTACAAATTACACTTTCATGATCATATAACAATAGTAACTTTAGACGCTTATATCTCATTAACCAGCATCTTGCATAAATATTTTCTTTACAGAATATGAAGGTACACGTCGAGATCTTCCGTTTCAACTGAACCTTGAGTTTTAGCCGGGTGATTTGAAGTAATTAGAAATTAACTAAAAGTGACGTTCACAACAATAAAACAGTACTTACTTTAAACGCTCATATCTCATTAACCAGTATAAACATTTTTTTTACAGAAGATATAAAAGTCGAGGTCGAGGTCTTTCATTTTGTACTAGCGAAGAGTGTTTGGAATTTTGCAACAAAAATAATGGCAACTTTTTTCATATTTTTTTCGTAAGATTTGAAATAGAGATGATACGGCAGTGTTGCGTTTAGGAAGCCTCTATAATTGTGAATGGTATCGATTTGGAGATAATACTTTCAAGACTTGACGGACACCACAGAAGAAGAGCATATTTCTGAAACTGAGATTCCTAATGGAAATGTAAAACAAGTTGAAACTATACAAAAGATAACAGATGAGGAACTAAGTGAGGCCATAGCGAAAATAAAACTAGGCAAAGCTCCCGAGTGTGATGGCATAACCCCGGAAATGGTGAAATACATGGGAGAGGCAGGTAAAAAGTGTTTTTTAAGATTATTAAACGATATTGCGGATCAAAAAAGATTACCAAATGAATGGAATAAAGGAATTATACTGCCATTGTTCAAAAAGGGGGATTTGAAAACTTGCAATAACTATAGAGGCATAACACTGCTAAGCACTAGCAAGACTTAGAAAAAAACTAGAACAGTCTATGGAGGATACACAATGTGGATTTAGAAGGGGGAGAGGAACGCAAGACTTAATATTTGCTCTGAAACAGATAAGTGAAAAGGCAATAAGGAAAGGAAGGGAAGTACACATTTGCTTCATAGATATGGAAAAGCCTTTGATAGAGTGAATAGGAATGACGTATGGAAGGTGCTTGAGACAAGAGGAATCGACCAGGGAGATATACAATTAATAAAGGCAATGTATGAAAATAATAGAAACTGCATCAGGGTAAACCAAGAAGAGTCAGAAATATTTGAAACCAAAATAGGACTGCGTGCTAAGTCCCTTACTGTTTGCACTACTTATGGACATGGCTATGAAAAAAGTAAAGGAAAAAATGAAAAGCTACAAGTTGGGTTACTGGAGGATGAATACGTTAAAAGAAGAATTGGAAAAAATCAACATGAAATTGAATATATGATCATATCAAGCGAAAAGAAGAAACACAACATAAAGATATATAGCCAAGAAATAGAACCAAGTTCATAGCATTGCACCCGGTGTGATATAACATACACATCACACCAGCTAGAATGCAACGTGCAAAACATGTATGTGGGGCCCAAAATTTGTCCCGATATCCAATTTCGAAACTCAAATAAACCGTAGACGATTTTTCTATAAATGGCGTCATTTTCTTTAGTTGTTGACTTGTAAATTCATCGCATGCAAAACAGAAACTGCTTGGCTTATTTACACAGGCTCGAGACATATTGATAAGGTTCATCACTTATTCTGTTGTTTTACAATTTATTTTGGGTACTTAATTCGGCTTCTTATTTATCTGTGCAGAGAACCCTTTGATGGCTTATTAAATTTGATTGGTTCCCAAAGAAAAAAGGGAAGAGCCCGCGAGCCAAGGTCACAGACAGGTCTCGATTTGTAAGCACATGTTGGAAACCAACCCTTTTCTACAAATAGTGGGCAATAATTCGCTAGGTATTAAAGATACTCAAAGGGAATATTTGATTTTGATGGTTTGATAGATCTGATTGGTTCTCGAAGAAAAAGGGAAGGCGCCTGCAAGCCAAGGTTCACAGACAGGTCTCGACTTGTAAGCACATGTTGGAAACCAACCCTTTTCTACAAGTAGTGGGCAATAATTCGCTAGGTAATAAAAGATACTCAAAGGGAATATTTGATTTTGATGGTTTGATAGATCTGATTGGTTCTCAAAGAAAAAGAGGAGGAACCTGCAAGCCAAGGTTGACAGACAGGTCTCGACTTGTAAGCACATGTTGGAAACCAACCCTTTTCTACAAGTAGTGGGCAATAATTCGCTAGATAATAAAAGATACTCAAAGGGAATATTTGATTTTGATGGTTTGATAAATCTGATTGGATCTCAAAGAAAAAGGGGAGGAACCTGCGAGCCAAGGTTGACAGACAGGTCTCGACTTGTAAGCACCCTTTTCTATAAGTATTGGGCAATAATTCGCTGGGTAATAAAAAATACTTATAACCAAAAGGGAATAGTCGATAAAAAGTTTGTTAAAATTTTCTCAAAAACGTTTTCAGAAATAAAACCCAGCCATTAGTATATATACAGGAAAATATTCTTTGTTGCGCAGTGATTGTGATTGGTCAATACATTTCAGGATGCCTATGTAAATAAGAAATGTTGAGATTCCTTTGAAATTTCTCAACGAATAAAGGTCGTCGTTAATCATAGATAAATTAAAGCATGAAGTGAGAGAGTGCTATGCTCGCGCAGAGAAATCGATGTGAAAATAGCTTCGCATTGCCTCGAACAACGTCTCTAGTAGCCGTGATCGTCTAGTGGTTAGGACCCTACGTTGTGGCCGTAGTAACCCAGGTTCGAATCCTGGTCACGGCAATGTGCTCGAACATTGTCACGGTAGAGACGCATTTTTTTTAGAACAAAAAATAATCAGGAACATCAAACAACTATAAGGCACGATTCAAATAATGATTTCTTTATGTCACCATCAGAGTTTCAGTAAATACTTTTACGTCTCGAAGTGATAAACGAAGCCCTCGCAAAAGAAGTTTTAAGCCGTCGCAGACAGCCCCTATTAATTCCGAGCTAAACACTTCGGGGAACGCTCCGACGGAAATTTATGGCCCGACTTTCCTTCTTCTTGGAAGCAATAACGTATTGATCGGCGAAACTAGGTTAGAAGTTCTTAGTCACCGGGTATTTTCAGCCTATTTGATCGATAACACGTAGCTTTTCTTTTCTATGAAACTCAACCTGCAGTATAATTTATGCGACGTTCCAAAGAATTAATTCTCGAAGCTGCCCCAAAACATTGGAGTTTGTAACTTTCAGGAAAGCTATATCTCAGAAACTACCCCAACAACGGATGATGCGTCTACCTATATTATTTACAACTTTACAACAGAATAGGATAAATCAGAAATCAAAGACAATTGACGAAACGTCAGACTCAAATAATCCATTTCGTTAAAAGAAATAAAAATAAAATGTGGTTTATGATGTAAAGGGGAGTGACGTACGAAGCAATTACCATGAGCCCCATTCCATTAATAAATTCGCTCTTTCCAATAAACTGTAACCGAACGATGCGAATCGGAGGTAAATATTGCCGAAACAAACGGAAATAAAATATCAACGCGAATAAATCCGAACGAGGGAATTCCCCTGGAGAGATAAAAAAACAATGTCCTGATGAAAAAAGTTCTCGCTCCGACGCGTTTCCACAAAATAACACTGACCTCGTGCGTGCCATTTAAATCACACTCCAGATCGATAACACTGGATTAAATATACTGAATCTGAATCCACTGGAACATTAGTTTTGACTAACACTGTACATTCTCAACTCCTTTTCCTATGGCAGACGTATCATACGTTTTAAATCGAAGGTTATTTTAATATAACTTTTATTGTTAGTAGAGTCGAGTGGTCTAGTAGCATCAAGTTCGTTTCGATTCGATATTATTATTATTACTACGTACAGACCTTGATGCCTCTGGGAAATGAACGAACAATTAAGGTCACGTGGTTCGATTTTTTCGAGTTTGTTGATATCGGGGCGACATTAACATTGGGAAAGGACGAATGAATAAAGAGGACGGTAATTTACTGCTGGCTTTGGACACGCGAGTATGGATTTGTTACAGCGGTCCTCAAAATGTGCAACAACAGAATACAGCTAACACCACACCATATCTTCTATGCAATAATAATGTATAACGTATTTATTACATCACGCTTGGATTGAGCCATTCATATTTGATATCTGGTGCTATCCTTCCTTAGTCCTTATCTAGTACACAGTTTCGTAATTTATTCATAGTGAGCTTGTATCTTGTTTCTGCTGCAGTTTCTCGCTGCTGGGTCTTCCTTTTCCGTTGCCTCAGGTTTAAGGTAGTTATTTAAATCAAATTCATATCCAACCCCCCCATCCCGCCATAAATATAATTAACCCAACAACAAACCACTCCTTCGCTCATGCAAAGTTAAACCGAGTAAGTAATAAGCCCATGCAGTTGCAGGGGTGTTAGGATAAAGTTTTCTGGATCCCCTAAAAGATTAGGATTTGTGAGGACTGGGAACGTTAGGAGCGGAATTGTTATTACAAATCCAAAGGCGTCTTTGTGGGAACAATAGGAGTAGAAAGGAATTTCTGGGGTGAAGTATCTGGATTCTGTAAGAATTTAGGATTTGTAAGGACCAGGGATATTAAGAGTTACTACTACAAGTGCAAAGACGTATCTGTATGAAAAATAGTGATGGAAGGGGATTTTATGTTTGTTCCAGTTGGGTGGAGAAACCTACGATGAGTGGAAGAAGAAAGTAGGAAGCAAAGTATCGGGTAAGGGTGTATTGAACAATGGTTGAGCCTATCTACGAAAATTAGTAATTTCTCACTAAAGGATAGAGAAATGCTGACAAATTCAACCTTATTGGGCCCTTTCGCAGCTGAATATATGAACGTCAAAACCTTACCTCGAGTAAAGTGAAAAAAGAAACCTCTATACATCATACTGTTCAATCTGAAATGGACATTCGCAGTCTTTCCTGAATGCAATCTCGAAGCATCTTGGCAACATCACTTTCTCATTTTCTTTGAGATATAAAACTTCTATTCTTCTTGACAGAAGCCAAAGAGGCTCAGCTAGAAATAGTCTGGATCCCCTAGAAGATTAAGATTTGTGAGGACTAGGAACTTTAGGAGGACAATTATTACTACAAATCTAAAGACGTCTTTGTAGGAACAATAAGAGTAGAAAGGGATTTCGTCAATGTTTTTGGGATGAATCTCTGGATTCTGTGAGAAATTAGGATTTGCAAGAACCAGGAACGTTAAGAGGGCAGTATGAATGATTTTTTATATTTCTTCCACTTGGTTTGAGAAACCGAAGATGGATGCGACGATGAATGGAAGAAGGAAGTAGAAGAATCGGGCAAGGGTGGCATTGTCATGGTGTATCCTCCTCATATTCATTGTTGAGCCTAAGTAGGGAAATTAGTAATTGCTCACGATAGAGAAACGCTGACAAATTCAACCTTATTGGGTCCTTTCGCATTTTGGCAACATCATCTTTGAGACAAAACAGTTTTAATCTTTTTGACAAAAGCCAAAGAGACACAGCTTGAAATCGTCAAATAAATCGTTTTGATAGTGAAGAGGCAAATATGGCCGATTACACGCAAGGATCACTGAAGAGGAATGTGGCAGAAGAGACACTAGAAGATAAATAAGATTAGCAGTGGACAATTAGACAAAGAACAAATGGGACTCTGGCGAGAATGGAATAGAAGTCTCATAGCACAATGACCATGGACACATCAAGGATAAGAGGGAAGAGATGATGTGACGACCTAAAGAAAAAAGAAGGGGACGATTTTTGATTTTGTAAGGATGATGGTATCTTTTCAATTTGGCAAGTAAAAAGGCCAGTACAAAAACTATCTACATTACTTCGTCTCTCAATATGTGAAGGTGGGTATCTCGTTGACTATCAACACAGTTTGATCATAGCCAGAAGATTCATATTTTCTGGTTGATGACGTTCCATCCATTCTTTGTACCTTTCGGTTCTCCCATTTCCTTCATTCGTTTTCGAGCTGTACTTTCCTCATTGTTATTTCGAAATTTTTCTTTCTCTCACAGGGGTGGATCTTCTACCATTTTCATCCTTGCCAGAATTGCAATTTTTAAGGAACGGAAGTATCATAAAATAGTAACTATAGACAGGAAAGACAAGAGGAAAGCTTGTCACCAGATGATACGCCAACTTGTACCATAAAGACGAAGGGGATTGCACGCAAGAGGGACAAATGAAACACATTTTTTTTAAATTTATTTCATCCTTAAATGAAGGGGTCAGTGGAAAAGTTGCCTATTCCACAAATTTGACAAAATCGACATACATTACTCTGCCCATTATATCATAAATACAAATATACAAAATATAATGATTTAATACAGTATATTAGGTGCTGCTAATAACCCTTTTTATGTTTTCTTTATAGCCATCTATTTTACATTTTATTCTCAACTTTTAACGTTTTGTTCTCGAATCTACATCAAAGTGGAATAGGCACCTTTTCCACTGACCCCTTCAAATGTGTGTGAAGGTGTTAAACTTAATTTAAGGAATAACTGTTGCATCCGCATTGGTTGTTAAGTACTTGAGTTTTCTATGTAGATACAATTAAAACGGTAAGCATCGTCCAGTAGAGCAAATTATTCGTAGCTGTGTCTGTTTTTCTCTTTTCTTAATTTATTTTCGAGATATGCTTCTCTCGCTGTTATTTTGAAGTTTACCTTGCCTCTTTGGGATGGATCTTGCCACAATCTCATTCTTAGCGAATGAGGAACTCAAGGATTCAAAACTAAAGAACAAGATTTTTGTTCCCATGGAAGAAAATCACAACGAAAAGTGGAAGAAATGAAGAATAATAAGATCGTAAGTGAGTGTGGAATATCTGCAAGGATCTTGAAGAGAGAGGCAGAGAAATTTAAGCTAAGGAATGAGGAAAGGGTGTTTAAAATCTGAAACAACGCAGAGAGTTTGCATTAGTCCATACGAAATAAAAGGCAAAGAGTGAAAGGGAGAGAGTGGGAGTCGCAAGAGAAAGCTTTGTAAAAGTTATACTCTCCCATGTAGTTATAAAACAGAACAAAGATAGAGTCTGGGAATTACTTGATAATAGCTTTACTAGAAAAAGAGGATGAAAGATTTGGAAAAGTTCTTGGGGGAGGATTATAGCTTTTGCTACTTAGGGAGTTCAAAGAAAGGGGCCTCGATATCGAAAACTAAGACAAAATAGAAAAAGAAAAGCAACTGCTTTCGCTGTATCTTTCCCTACTTTTCGTAGATCGAGTAGATCGTAGATCCTTCTGTTATCAACTTTCTCCTTGATTTTTCCATGGTCTTTAGTAAAAGAAACTGGAACCAACTCAGTTTAAATGAAAGATCCTTTTCAATTTTGAAATTGAATTACCTTAATGAGTCGAGGCAGACCTACTTGAAGAAAGTGAGTGGCGTGAGTGGGAGAGAGGAACAGGAAAAAAGGAAAAGAGCGTCGAACTTTCCGTTTAGTTTTGAGTTACGGTAGCCGAAAGCAAAAGTTGTAAATAAATAAGATGCTAGAAAATTAGATAAGAGAGACGATAATATCGTTTGAGCGACGTAGGAAATTCTTTCCCCCCAGGAAGGCCACCGAGTCCTATTTAACTTAATAGAACGGGGCTCAAAAACTGGAGCACGGCTTCAAATGAGCTGGAAATAAATTTAATAAATGATGAGGAGCGAGCGGATTACGGCTGAAAATGGTGGTCAAATATTCAGGAGCAGTCAGTTTATATAATTCAGGGTGTCAGTGTGTCACGCCAGTGAGGCGTGTTGCCTGGCAACAGGCGCTTAGCCCGGCCTATTTTCGGGCTCTATTGATCCGCCCCGGCTCCACTTCACTTGGGGTTAAATGCAGGGATGGACTCGCCACAGAGATGTACAACTCTGACCTTGAATCTATCGAGCCGGCGAAGCCGCCGCCGCCACCGTGGCGTTTTATAATGTCGTTAAGCCGATCAAACGCAACGAATACAGATGAGGAAAGCTCTCGAATTTATCGTCGCATTAAATTCCATTACAAACTATTACTTTTTCTTTTAAATTCATACCAGGACCGAAACGTTATCTTTTTTTTTGCGGGCTCGAAAAATTTAGCATTCACCACAAGGATCAGTGTTAGGACCCTATACATGCTCACGATATATTTTGTTCATAGAAAAAGAGATGAAAATACAGAAGTCATCAAAAGGTGATTATCAGATGTCCAAACTAGTTTCCATCTCTTTTCAAAAACTAGCTTGAACTTCTGGTAATCTCCTTTTGATGGTTGATCTTAAGCGAATTTTGATGACTTGAGGGTTGAGGCCCCCCAAATTTTCAGACGTTAGAAAAAATGTCATTCCCTTCTTCTTTGACCTTGTAATTTTTGTCTTGGCTTCACATTCTTAGTCCAAAGAACGTACCAGAACAAGAGTAGCCAAAAGATTTTGTTCTTATCTCGTTGCCCTCTTATCTTCAAGCGATTTTTGACAATATGAAGGTTGACATTAGCAAAATGTTCAGAGTCACTCCTTCCATCTTTGTCATTGTGTTTCCGTTTTGATTTCACGTGTTTTTCGTTTCGGGTCAGACTCGTACGCACAAGAACAAAAGTAACCCAGAAAGTTTGTTCTTGTCTCGCTGGCTCCTGTCTTTAAAAAGTGAAACGATTTAAATAAGACTGTTTCAAACCGTTCTTCCTCTTCTTCTTCTTCTTCTTCTTCTTTTTCTGGTTAGGAGATTAGATGCACCAAATTATTCTTCCAACTTCCCTTGTTGTATTGGCTATCAATCTGTAACCCCTTGGGCATTCTTCAACTTGTCGTTTTACGCATTACTGCAAAGACAGTGAGATATTTAAACAAAGTAACTTTGCGGGCCCCCACCTCTTTCATGATTCGCTTGTTCCTTAATCCGGTCCTGTTCTCCCCTGTCCCCCCCTATCCAGTGCATTCAAAAATTGAAAGTTTTTTTAACGTCACACTGTTTTTTTCTTGGAATTTTATCTCGCCAGTACGTCTCCTACCTCCTTCCTAACCACATTATCCCGCACCCTAATTAGCACACGTAAGGGCGAAATTCCAGCCTCCTCGTTAGGCATCGACGAAAATAATAAATACTCCTATCCATCCCCTAATACATTTTCGTACATCGTGTCGCTCAGGTGGCAGGTTTTTGGACGAGGTTCCCAGCTGGTGGTGGCGATTACGCCCTCGCCACGGCTCCAAGCCTTTGGCTGCGTTCCATGCTCGCTAATCTCATCGCTAATGCCCCAGAAGCGTCGTTATTTATGCGGTGCGGGGGGGGGGGGAAGACAGTGTCTCTTATTTTTGCGAACGAAAATCGCACGTTTTGAATATACGACGGCCGCAGTGACCCAGTTTGCAAACAAATTTATGAAAAGTTTCGTGGGGGGCGGTTTCGAATTCGATTCTAAACTTGAAAAGTCGGGGATTAAATTACGGAAAACTTAGGCTCATGTGCGGGGTGTTATTTTTACATAGAATGATTTACTTTTGATTTGAGGAAAACATAAACGTAAGTTCTTGCGCCACTCGATGGCGAATATTTCGTGGAAACGAAGCCGCTCGCCCAGGTGGAACATAATCATAACGACGTCGCTTTCCTTTCCTGCTTTTAGCTCGGCGGTGGCGTAATGTCTTTTGTTTCGGAGGGGGGTGGTGGTGGTTTATGAGAGTGGACCATCAATCATGCGAAACGTTTCTAATTTTGAAAATAAATACGCGTACTTATTCGAATGGAGCCGCAATCAGAATTTTTCTTCTGAAAATAATTTTGTTTTAAAAATAGAGAACAAACATTTTTCAAGTAACACTTATAATTTCAGTAATGGTGGAGGTCCATAGAATCCCTTCGTCTTTCTTCATTCAATGCAGGAAGAAATTGTGTGAATGCTTTGGAGCAAATCATCCGGTCTCCAAATTAAAGGTCTTATGTAAGGCAACGAAAAACAAGAATTGCAAAATATAATCGATTTACTAAAGAAAGGCGAAATCAATGGAAGACGAGGAATTGATTGAATAGGTAGGTAGCGAAACGCAAGGTGGGAAAAGCAGAGCAGGAAGAAATTGCGAAAATTTAATAATTGAGCTAACAAAAGCATCGTAGCTTTTATTATTAATTGTAAGTTGATGTTGTGTTGGGAATATTTCATTCGAGATTTTCCGAAATAACAGTTTGCCTAAGCAAACAAAAGCTTGATGTTCCACAGTTTCCATGATGACCGCCAAACTTCGCGGTATCCTGAATATGATTATAGCAAAATTTAAATTTTCCTGAACAGAACAGATAACCAGATATCCGCTGGCTCACATTGTTGACAACACTACACAGATGCTTAAATACGCCTCAAGGCTGACGAGATTATTTTAAGCGCATATTTACAGTATTAATTCGTTAATAAACGGTTTGTCATTATTTGCTCTTATGTAATCATCCCATTAGATGTGTACTTTTTATGAAGTAACGAAAACAAGAGTCCAAGGCCTCGGCAAAAAAAATCGAAACACTTGCGTGCTCTTGCACGAAAAAAACCGCGGTTATGGCTGAGAGTACATATACACACATAAAAAGGCGCTCTCAATCTCGGCATCGCCATTAATAAAATGTTTTTCTTTAATAGTCAATAAATCAATTTCGATTGTGCTTGAGTTTTGACACAGAATTACTCATGCTCTTACATAAAACAATCATTAATAATTAATCAATCCAGGTGAGGGCCTGGCAGTTTAAGATTGATAACATCTGAATTAATTTATTTTTTATTTGGAAAAAATTGAGCATTTCGGCACAGGCCCATTGGGCCATCACCTACCTAATCATAATCACTCTTATCGCCAGTTCGTTATATTGAATATGTTATGTCTTTAACCTACAGATGAAATTCGATGGAAAAAGTATTTGCTTACTTACTTACTTCTATTTGTTTTAAAATTTCTTTAATTAAAAAATGCACCCTGTATATTAACTTGGTTGGGTGGTAGAGCAGCTTAGCTGAACCCCGCCAAGTAAATAAAGACGTTTATTATTATTATTATTATTTTTATATTAGGAGTTAGGCTAAATTCATAGGAAGCAAGAGGTTCGTAGATCGTGCGTACAAATTTCGTTGATGCGACTATAACCATTAAATTTAACTTTATTGAGGAACATCTTAAAAAAATAAATTAATAAAGTAAGACTATACAATAATTTAATATGTATTTTATAGACGATATTGACGAAAATATTTTCGGCAGTTAAAATATAGCCCTACGAAAACGACCTACAAATTAGAACAGCTAAAAAAAACGGGAATTGGTCTATTATCCGAAATCCTGAAAAAAGTTTTTATTCTACAGATTAAAGATACTGGTGTAATACCACAAATAATAGATCTCTCCAGATGCCAGACGCTCTAAAAATAGTTTGTTAAATACTCAATAGATGTCACCTGTATGCACAAAATCGCAAACTGAACATTTGTCTCGAACCATTTGCTAATTCCGAAGCTCAATTGGCTCATTTACCATTAGATGTCGCTTCTAAGTAACAGAGAAATAAGTTTAAAGTGCGGCCAGGACATACGGTTATAATATGCTATTAATTCTCCTTTTAAACTTTGCTTCACATCTCTTAGTTATAGAATTTGTTTAAATGTTGCTTATATTTACAGGTTTCGGTTTTCCACTCTGCTATTGTAACAGTAAGGGCTCGTTCAGGAATAACGCTCCGACTAAAAAGAGCGCGCTCTGGGTAATGTTCTTTCTCTCTCAAGTAAGTGATTTTGTACATTTTGCTTTTCATGTTAAACGCCCAAAGTGCTCTCGCGATACAGTTCCTGAACGGGCCCAAGCGCTACCACGTATTTGGTGAGCTGTCGCTCCAAACCAAGCCGAGTTTGTCTCCAAATTGGGGCGTCAAATTTAGAACATTTGATGAGCCATCTGTCTAACTCTATTAGCTGTTAGTCCCTGTTATTTGATACCGCCTTAAGAGTTAAAAAAAATATTTCCTGAAAAAAAAGTGTATGTATACAGAATCGGAAATTTGGGTATTGGACATAGCAAGTTTGCTTCGATTCGGTTCGCGGAGAACCAATTGCCAATGGCCCGGCAAGGCGGGCGGTAGTCGGCATCGACAACAACTGGGCGTGATTAGTCAAATTTCGCTCTTTATTTTTCTAGTGCGTTCGCTGTCGCACGCATTATAACAGGATGTCAAGTTGAACATTTACCGAATCTGTATAAAGCAATAATAAAAATAATATAAAGCAACCTGCAAATTAGAGCAGATCACACACTCACAAGTTAAAGCACTTCAAGAAATAGCAGAGAATGCTCTCTTCAGAAAATATCCACTGCAAATGCGTTCAACTGTCTCTAACACCCCCTTATACTTATAGAATTTAGGTCGCGACATCTCGCGGCCGATTTTTGACTTTGTTTTATATTTATGTATTTTTAGGAAAACCTGATTCGCAATGGAAGCTTGAAAATTTGAATGAAATTGAAGAGATATCGACAATTTCGAGGGTCAATGCAAAAATATAACCATTCTGATAAAGCTATACGCATCTGCTACACGAGTCAAGTTGCTCTTTCAAGATGAAGAAGCGAGAAGGGAAGTCATCAACAATAGAGATGATGTACAAGAACTTCCGGTTACCAGGAATATTACTTCTTCTAACTATTTAATCCTAATGTCATTTTCTCGTTACGATTACGAATTCTGTACAGCTTGTCAAAATTCACAAAAATCTCCAATTTTGTAAGGTACCGCGAACAGCAGCCACTTCTGCTTCAAATTTGGATATGTCTCGATTCGTATTTTTAGTTTTTGTAATTGAAATAAATTAGATACTTTCCTATTTGCTATCACTCTCCTCACAAGTGACGCTGCAATCGCTGCTATCATGGCTGATTAAAGTAAGGAGGTTAGTCAGTTAATGACAATTATATGCATCTGATAGAGTAATTACATAAATAAAGTAAGTGTGGCGTATTTAACTCAAACAGCAACAAACAAGGATATTCTCGAAGACGTGACTTTAAACCCTACCTTGAGCGGTTCTATTTCATCACGCAGTGTGGCGTAAAGATCGATGATTAAAATAAACGTAAAAAAATTATATATAGTTATACGAGTGGTTATAATCAAAAGAGCAATGAGCAATTTCGTAAATGTGCAACAGATTGTACTAAATCAGTGCTGGGCACCATAGGGGAACAGTACCACCACCCCTCATACTTCTCCGGAAGTATTTTGCGCTTATTCCAGTTTAAATTAAAATCAGTACGCTTAAAACCTACGCGCAATATAAGGTCTGTTTGTTATCCTGCACTGGTGCACTTTTTTTTACGAAATATGCTTTAATGAAGCCTAAATTCTTTGATAATGTGTCAATACGAATCATACACATCCATACTGATATACCACACAAACACTTCAAGTTGCATTCAAGCGTATTTTGCGAAAAAGCATGCATTGGTGTACACCAGACCTATAATGTCTCGACGAGTGGCGAATATTTTCGACTGTCGCCGATTACAGTTGTTGCAGAGTGGAGGGGATGACTCACCAGAACTCTCGTGCACAGCACTGTACTAAATCTAATGTATCGAGGTATTTTATAAATCTGGGGACTTCACAGCTTGTGCAAAAGGCGTGCCATCTGTTATTAAATCATTCAACTACGTTAAGCAGAAAATATTTCTAGATTTGTAATGTATCACGAACGGCAGCCATTGTTGCTCTAAATTTGTAATTTGTAATGATTTAATGAATTCGCTTATAGACTGTGATCAGCAATGATTGGACGTTTGCAACTGAAATATCTTCAAAATATTATCAAATTTTTATTTCGCAATAGCCATTAGCCATTTACAAGAATATCAATAATTGAGGAGCGTTTTAGCAAAACAAGACATGTCCAGTTTATGTCCATGAAACTCCGGTAATAGTTATACACCGTGTCCACGGATAGGGTTCACTATAGGAAAAACTTTTTTATTTTGCACTTTTCGAAAAAAAAAATCATTCTTTACAAAAGTTTTTGCTTGACCTAAAAACCCAAGTTATATTACAGAAAATAATAAATTCCCATTAACAACTGAAAAAGTTGGGAAATTTATCTTTTAACTTTTACAAAATGTGGCAAAGATTAAAATTCTGTTAAAAATCACGTTAGCTAGAATCGGGCAATATTATGAATTTGATTTCTTATCACGTTTTAATTCACGAAAGTTTTATTACCTCGCAGGTTTTTAAAATTTAAAAAATGAAATAAAAAAATTTAAAACTTAATTTTTGAAGAGAGTTTATTTTATATTATGTTCTTATTTCTACATAACTATCACCCAATTTACATTTACGGTAACTGATATTGCTTGAGTTAACCAGTTGAGTTAACAATACTAACGGAATTTTTGAACATTGCCGTATTTTGTAAAAGTGTAAACAGGATTTGATTTGATTTGATTTTATTGTTATTAATGAAAATTTAATATTTTCTATAACGTTTTTAGAATCTTTGGGACAAGCAAAAACTTTTATGATTTTTTTTTCGAAAAGTGAAAAATAAAAAAGTTTTTCCTATAGTGAACCCGATCCGTGGACACGGTGTATTATAAGGAATTAATTCATTTCAAAATTAAAGTCTGAAATTATTGGTAAAGGTGCAAAAAGTTTTTTTGTCATTTTCTCACATTTACTTTCTTTGGATATGTCCTGTTTTGCTAGAACACTCCTCAATTATTTTTATATAACGCCGCCCCCAAAAGGACAATAAAAAAATTAACGTGCAGCTTCACATTCAGTCATTGTTGATCACAATGTATGTTACAGAATATTTCAACGGTATTCAACGCTACCTTCAACGCACGTTAGGTCTGCCATCTTTCGTTTAGCAGGTTAACTATAAATGTTGCCACGTCTGATTCGTTATTTTTAGCTCCTTCTCTTTATGGGATGGTACTTAGCTTTCTCATTCAAAATGCAAAAGTTACTGATTAATTTAAGTGTTTATTTCATCAACCTTGTCTTTTATTTTTTGGTGGTCGAACTGTATCACAATAACGATTGTTTCTTGCTCTTTACTTATTGTTCCAATTAGTGTTGAATTACAAAACTTCGAAATTCTGCTTCGATTAGTGTATTGGTTTAAAATTTTTGGAATGTAAAGTTGTATGTAAATATGTAATCAAAATTCAATAAGAAATTTGAAACATATCTGAATTTTACAATGTAAAAATATAATTCAAGCAGGTTCTTGTCCGATGAAAATTCTATCACAAATTCTTTGAAAAATAA
The DNA here is from genome assembly GCA_958336345.1 of Dorcus parallelipipedus. NCBI lineage: Eukaryota > Metazoa > Arthropoda > Insecta > Coleoptera > Lucanidae > Dorcus > Dorcus parallelipipedus. The sequence continues at coordinate 14,432,499 of OY284475.1, forward strand.
ACAAGGTTATCAATGGAAACTGACAAAGTAAATTTACTTTTACTATTTTGACAACTTGTTTATATTTTTTCCACTTCTGACGAAGCTGTCGAATAACTTCGAAACGCTAAGTGTTAGTGCGCATATTCAGTGTGCGTTTCAAAGAATTTGTGTAAAAATATATGTACTGATATTTTTGATATTTTACTAGTAAAGAAAGGATCTAGATGTATTTTCAGGTCATGTATGCGTATGCAATGTGGAGTGACATCTCATGACCTAAGAATGCACCTAAATCCGTGCTTTAGTTATTAGATTGATTTTTATTATGTTGTGACGTGCATTTTTTAATAGCATGAAATTACAGAAACATATTTAACAATAAAATATACCTGCATAGCTCCGAGTTTTCATTTTTAACTCTCAATGTTTTTTTTTTATTTAAAGTAATTTCGAATTGAAGAATTGCAACAATTTTTAAAAAATTCAACGGGCGGCTGGCGGGCTCATTCACTACCGCCATATACCAGCGGCTAATTTAAGCTGCCTTGAGATATTACAGGTTTCTGTAACATTGCTAGAAAGCGCTCGCGATCAAATTTGAACATTTTTTATCATACACTCCCGAAATGAAAACTATTGTTTTAAAGCAGTCCTTCTGTTAGCAATAAAAAAAATTAACTGGCGTCCCAGTTCACTTACTATCGCCATCTACTGGCGAGTAGCCCAAGCGATAATTACAGGTTTCTGTAACATTGCTAGAAAGCGCTCGCGATCAAATTTGAGCATTTTTTATCATACACTCCCGAAATGAAAACTATTGTTTTAAAGCAGTCCTTCTGTTAGCAATTGAAAAAATTATCTGGCGTCCCAGTTCACTTACTATCGCCATCTACTGGCGAATAGACCAAGCGATAATTATAGGTTTCTGTAAGATTGCTAAAGTGCGCGCGTTTATAAGCTTGAATTTTTGATCACATCAAAAATAAATTTTTATTCTCCCAAAGGGATATCTTTCCCCGGGGGAACTTCCCTCCCCCTTATTATCTTAAAGAATGTTGACTAAAACTTTATGCAACTGTTAATTTTTCTACTTGAGGGTTTAAGTGTTGGTGGATACGATTATCATCCGCCCTCCCCCGCCAACCACCCAAGTGCTTCCAGGACTTATATAGCTTTTCAGTGCCAGAGTTGTTATGAAAGGTTTGACGTCACACGCATCAAGAAAATTATTTTTGCAAAAGTATGACCGGCACGCTTCAAGCTGCTGTAAATTTTTAAAACTTTTTTCGCCCTTTGTTGATCACCTCGAGTGTTTTAGAGGCCTTTCATTTTATGATCGAGTTTTCTTTGCGGATTTTTTTTTAATTCTACTTTTGTAAGGGAACGGATGAAGAAAAAAAAATGAAATTAAAATATTGCAATATATTTACAACATGTATAAATATAACAGTCACACGTTAAACAATTTTAAAATTAAAATACATACATTTTAAAATACGTAAGTCTAGAGAAGATTTGAGGAATATGAACTGAAATGGTAGAATGAAAACGGGGCCCCCCCGAAAGGACTCACAAAGTAATACTTTCTCTTCTTTAAGAATCTAACGTTCCGCGCAAAATCACTAGCGTTCAATAAAATCACGATGCACCTAAAATTATCTCTATCAATAAAACCAATCGTTCAAGTGCTAGGTAGTTTCACTAAAATGACTAGTTACTCAATGTATGTATATAACTAAAGAAAGTAGTAACGTTTCGATTATCGAAGAAGAGCAGACAAGTGAATACGAAAATTAAAAAGAGGAGAAAAAGGGATACTTGAAGGTAAGGCGTCTTATTACGTTGTGAAAGATTTCGTTCCTGTGGGCGTAGTTGGCGTCGTTGGATTATTTGGATGCCGTCGTTGGATAAACGTTCGCAGTCTCGAGGATGGAATAACATTCTGTCCACTCATCTATTAAAGAAACAAAAATATAATTCACGCATTCCTCCCCCTCCCCCAATTAAATAAAACCGCTTACATTTTTGATCCAAGGTGAGTCTAAGCTCTCGCTCATGTTAGCCCTCTGCGAAGGCGCAAGGACTAACAACTTCCTGATCAGGTCTTTCCCATCACAGGAAATACAGCCAAAATATTCATCGGGGAAACAGAAGTCGCACTTGAGGATGTTCGCCGTTGTCTCCTCGAGCGAGTCATCCAGGAAGGGGGACACCCCGCTCAACAACACGTACAGGAAAACACCGACGGCCCAAAAATCGGTGTGCTTGCCCACTTGTTGGCCTAAAACCAACTCGGGGGATGCAAACTCGAGGCAAGCGGGGGGCAGAATCACATTCTTGGAGGTGTTGACACAATCGCCGAAATCGACGAGCTTCAACACCGGCGTTGAATGGCTTAAGTCGATCAAGACGTTTTCAGGCTGCAAGCGAAACGAAATATGAGTTTTACAAGGGGGATGAGGAAGAGCGGACTCACCTTGACATCTAAATGGGCAAGATCACGTTGGTGTAGCCAAGCCAGGGCGGATATTAATTGCTTGGTGTAGTTGCAAACGTCGCTCTCGATGTACGTGTCGTTTTGGGATATGTAAATGAACAAGGGTGGTCCCCTAACACTAAAATTTAAACAAATATTTAAAAAATTAAGACGAAAATGGGTATTACAAAACATGTACAGTCGCAATCATGTAAATCGAGACCGACACTAAAAAAATAAAAATAAAACTGGGTAGTTACTATTAGGCGTTTCCAGAGTAAAAGAAAAACTACTTACAGTTCTAAAACGATGGTATCAATTCCGGGCACCGGAGCATTATCGAACAGCGCCATCGCATGTATAACATTCAAATGCTGAATTCCCGCCAGCAAAGTATACTCGGCCTGAGTGACTTTATGCGGCTGTTTCCTCCTGAAAACCTGCTTCAACGCCACCTCATGTCCTGTCCCTCGATCCTGTGCCTTCCGCACCACGGAAAACCTACCCCGATCGATCTCTTCCAGCTCGATGTACCTCCGTTTGAACTGCTCTTGCTGCCAACGCAAGTTATCAGCAACGGGCAACGTCACAGCAACACTCGGTAAACTAACGGCCTTACTCGGAAGCGCAATCACCTGGAAACTGTAAGTCTCACCGGGTATCAAGTGTTCAACCGTGTAAGACGACGAGTTCAGAGGCAATTTATTATTCGGCGACAGCCACTCGCCGGTCCCCAGTTTACAAAACTCGACCAAAAACTGCTTGTACGAGTCACTCTCCCATTCCAGCAGTACACTAGAGCAAGACAACACTTGTATTTTGGGCTCCCTCAAAGGCGGAGAGGATTCCGACACGGTTAAAACCGCCGAGCACTGAGTCGAGCCGATTTCGTTGGACACAGTACACAAGTAAGTACCACCATCCGAGTTTCTGATGTTGTTTATGAGCAGGACGGCTTCGCCGTCATCGTTCTGGGTCATCACAAACCGTCCACTGTTACGCATCACGCAAGGATCAGGCTCGGTCTTCCTCCAACTGAAATGCACGTTTCGACCGCACGGTTTCACCCTGCACTTGAAGAACACTTTCGCCCCGCACTGGGCGGTCACGTCTTTGATTTTGTCCCGGAATTCCGGGCACGACACTTCCGCGATTATGTTCTCTTGGTAGCCCGTGGCGTCTATGGAACGCCTTCCCTGCTTGCGAAAGCGAAACGACCAGGGTTTCCGGTTGTAGCAGGAAATTGCGTGCGTAGGCAACCAAATTTCCTCCAGGTTTGAGTTGGTTCGTACCAGGTAACCCTGAGAGGGTTCGTACCGTATTACGGTGACGGTTTCGCCGAGGTGGAGATCCGGCCATTCGCAAATGAGTCTGGCCATGGTTCCGGGTGGGAGTATGTTATTTTCACACTGAAAATTCGACATCATTCTAAGAGGACAATAAGTGAAGAAAGTCAACACTACTATGATGGGTTAGTGGTTGTTAGTAATGTAGTTTATCGAGAGTAAAGCAAAATGGAGATGGACTTATTTAAAAAAAAAAAAAAATTGCCATGCGTTTGGCCAATAACGTTAGTGAGAAAATAGCGCCAAATATTAAAGTCTTTTCAGTCCTGCAATATTTAAAAAAGGATGCCATAAGCGTAAGTGATTCAAACCAAGCGGCATACTTTTTAATTCGATAACAATCATGATCAAAACCTCCGTCATAAATTCATAATAATGGCACATAATCTATTCAAATCGCAACGCTGATGTCCAGGCTTACGATTTCGGTCCACATCTAGAAGAACCTATGCAGAAGTCAATTTTGATTCTGTCAAAACTGAACAAATCGTTCTTTTGGAACGTGAATTGTAAAAAATGCAAAAGCTTCTCTTTTATTGATGTTAACAGATGCTCCAAACTAGTAACGGCATTAACAGTAAAAATAATACCTGTTACATGGATTACATGGCCAACGCAAAAAGGGAGGGCCCATTATAATTACTTTAGAAAAGAAAAGTATCTGCTTTATTCCATACAGTTCAAAATTTTAATAGATTAGTCAATATGGAATTGTTTATGTAATCGTGGTCTCTCGCTCTCGTGCAGACAGATTTGTGGCGCAGTAATTAGGTCAACTAAGTATCCATCGAAAACGATGATTGAACTTTGAGTGGTTAATAAATGATAAAGAAACTAATTGCGAACGCGGACTATTTCATAGAATATTCCTCCTGCAGTAACCTAAGATATACTTAGGCAACAGGTGGTGGTTAATCTATATTTTTGGACCTCTTTGCAATCTGTGATAATAAGGCAATATCCAACAAATTCCCAAGGGTCTTACTGTCGATACATGTAATTAAACTGGGGCAGAAACATTTTAAAACTGACGTCAAGTCGGTTTAGGAATTAACTGCTTTAATTTCGAGGATACGTTTAGGCCCAAATTCTGAAATATTACCCATATCATACTTAACTCACACTAAAATTGACAGTTTGTCGTTATTTAAAATTCAGAAATGCTTCCATTACTCGTACCTATATTAATCAAGTTTATAATCAGTAGAGGTATTTTAATCATCAGTCAATTACGATAGAAAGTCAAAAAAATTACTAAAATCAAAATTTAAAGCGTTTCTATAATTCAAATTAACATCAAACTGTCAAGTTGAGTGTGACCTGAGTAGGAGTGCTGTTTCAGAATTTGGTCCTTAAGAGTTCGGATATACTCGCTCGTGAGCAGCTCACTCACAAAATCCCTAATGCTCATTTTTCTGTTGCTCACTTACGAGTGAGCAATAAAAAAATGCGCATACGTTGTTTAGTGTCTGATGTATGCAGTGGCGGGTGACATTTTTGGGACCGTAACTTTGAATTGTTCAGGTCGTGTCAACAAAAATCCGCACAAAGTTTAATTAAATATACGGTGTATTTTTTTAAACATGCCATAAAGATTGGCCATGAAAATTAAAACTCATGTCGTAGCTTGGCATCTAACACATGACAATTGTACATGAATGGAGCTAATTTTCTTTTCCACAGCCACCCCTTATGGCATTTTTAAAAAAACACATAGTATTTACTTAAGAAAGAAGTGAATAGCGGCATAGCTGGCAAGGATAAGTAACTGTCGACGTACGTTTCGGTCTTGTTTGACCTCATCAGGACAGTATAACCAAAGTGTAAGGTGTTGACACTTTTCTATCTCCAAGTGTCAACACCTTACACTTTGGTTATACTGTCCTGATGAGGTCAAACAAGACCGAAACGTACGTCGACGGTTACTTATCCTTACCAGCTATGCCGCTATTCACTTCTTTCATTGTATCTTCCTGGCGATAACTTTCCCATCATTTATATCCCGGCTCTTTCTTGAAGTAACGCAGGTTGACTTTGTTTGCCTCCGTTGCTTACTGTGATGTTGCCCTTAAACCTGAGGGTCTTCTCAGTTAGTGCAGCAAATGTGCATTCGGTCTCCTGGTCTGTTGCTTCATTTGTTGTTTTCTATCTCCAAGTGTCAACACCTTACACTTTGGTTATACTGTCCTGATGAGGTCAAACAAGACCGAAACGTACGTCGACAGTTACTTATCCTTGCCAGCTATGCCTCTATTCACTTCTTTCAGTATTTACTTAATATTATACATATAAACAAAATCATAATAATTTACTTAATCTAATGTGAAATTACATAGTCGTGACGAAAATTGGCTACTTGTCTTACTTTGGTTTTAACTCTAGCCATTTATCTTTTGAAATGACCCAAACTAAACTGGCGAAGTTTTCCTTTAATTTTGTCTTTTAAATCTGACACGTCTTTCGCTTCCCATCCATTCTCATCTAATTGAAACTGGAACCTTTTTGTAGGTCCTTGTTGTGGAACATTTGCAAGTCGAATTTGATATTGCTCGAATACCTCAAAGGTGTTTTTCGCCCAGTGAGAGCTATCCATGTTTAGTTTGATTTGTTAATTGGTTCCCATTGTATTTAGGCGCCGACTTTCGCTTTCTTATCATGATATATCATTTTCTTCTAATATTTTCCTGACTTATTCATATGAAATATGAAAATTTTTTTAAATTTTCTTCCCAATTTTCTACATGATTTTCCTATCTTCCCGATAGCCTCCATTTCCAGTTACATTTTCCATCCGACATTTTTCTGGCCTTTCTACCGCTACCTGGCTATCTATCTAATGTTTTACCATCACTAACTCTTTTTAATATATCATAAATGGTTCTACGAGAATGTCCCATATTTTCAAACCGTTTAACAATGAAGGTTTTTTCAAGCGTCCGGTGCTTCATGAAAAATTTGCCAACCAACTTTTTTCTTTCATTCTCTTTTAAGAATTTCATTTCCTCCAGCAATTCCCAAAATGTACTGTATTATTTGACAGGGTCTGGTACGCTCGCCGACAAAAGTAAAGCCCAAGTTAGTGGCGCTGGTAACTGTGGTGCATCAGTATTGGAAAACCCTTAAAATTCTGGACTGATATGGGGGTATACGCCGTTGCTTTCGCAGGTAACTGACTCTAAATAATAAAATTTACTTCGAGAATGAATGAATTTATCTACATTGTTTTACCTTGATGCACTTAATTTGACATCACCGTGATCTCTTGAAGTTTCGTTTTAGTTATTTTTTTTTCTGTGCTTTTACGTAATTTTACAAAATCGGTCAGGCAAGAATTTCTTGCGTGTTATACAAACGCTACGAAGAGAGACATCGTATTATAAGGTGAAATTTTAAGGGCTGTCTAAATTTTATGCTTCGCAGTTGAGCCACTGCAGGCCTGGGCATTACTTTTGTCGGCGGGTGTACTATCGGTCAGTAAATGATGTATAATGAGCGTCTAAATAAAAACCTGGTCAAGTGGGTTGAGATCGAGAATTTATCCATTGCATTTACATAGCAGAATTACTAAATGTAGCCTACTTGACCAGGTTTTTATTTAGACACGAGTTATAAGGACATAAGACAAAATTTCTAAAACCTACGACGATAGATTTGTATTCATCGAATTAAATTTGTGCGGATTTTTTGTTGACACACCCTTATGTGGCCCCTTTCCCAAGGGTATCTACATAAGACAATATCTAAAAAGATCGCATATTACTGATCCCCTCAAAAAGGGCCCACCTTGCAGCAAGATGGGGCCCTTGAATGTGCAGTCAGGTAACCTCTTCTCTCAATAGTAATGAGCTTTGGGTGCTTACTGTTACGACTTCTCCAAAGAGGTCATTCTATTAATGTACCTAACAAAATTTCTCAAGTTTTGCTATTTACCTACTGGTGAATTAAATTTTCGCAAGTTGATTTTGAGGCCCCTCTGCATTAAGGGTTTCACACAGTAAATTCTCCGCTGATTGCAGATGTAAATTTTCCCTTTAAGTAGCAGAGAAAGAGGTTGAAAGTCACAGGGAAAGAGGTTGGAGGAGAGAGTGGTGTCACGACACTTTTGGAATGGAAAATAAGATGTCATCTACAGAGGGCCAAGGAAGCAAAAATCATTCAGAAAATTTGAGATCCCAATTACCAGGGCCGGGACATGGAACAATGGAAAGTAAAAATCCGAGTTGTAGTGGCGCCATCTGACGGTCACCCCATAGAAGTTGCAGTTACTTTCTGACGAGTGGCGGTTAGATGGTAGCATAAAAATTTCATCAAATATGACTAATACCCGGTCGCACCAACTGTTTAAGCAGAGCTTAAATTTAAATTGTGTTTAGAATACAGGGTGACTGGGTAGCTTCTTTACAAACTTTGGCAAATGAGAGTAGATGTAATTTTATGAAAAAAAAAAAAAAAAAAAAAACATCCCATCAGTATATTATGTCCGCTCTGCTTTTGGTTAGAAGTTATAGTGATTTTCGTTTTTCTCAATGCCTGAAAATGCATTATATGTATTTAATAACAAACATTATTTATTGTTATAAATATAGTATAGACTATAAGTAAATAAACAGCAGAAAGCAAAAGTCCACGTCTTTGAAAAATCTAACTCTGACTTCCTTCGCTGCTTGACGAGCGTTTCCATTCCATGGTCCAGCATTACAAACAATAAACAAAAATACTGATTTAGTAAATAATAACACCATGACACCTAACAACTTTTTTTTTCCTTAGTTTTGTTAAACAAAAGCAAATCGAACGTCTGATAGGATGTCTTTTTCATAAAATTACATCTACTTTCATTTACCAAAGTTTCTAAAGAGGCTAATGAATCACCCTATATAATATACGTATGGCCAGTATAATGTCAAACACATTCTGATTGACATTTAACTTCAACTTAAGTATCAATTAGAATGTGATTAACTTTTGTTAAACCTACAAAATGTGTTAGTCCCTACCACTTCAATTTAAGTTCCGTTTAAAATATTGGTAGGTACAATTGGTCGGTATAGTAGTAGAGGAACGTGTCATGTATTTTTAAGCAGGGACTAAACCAGGTTATTTCTGTAGGATCGTAAGATGGCGTGCCTGCGTGTGAGCAAAGTGAAATAACGAGTGTTTTTTTTAAATTTGGCGTCGAAGTTGGCTTTTGTGAACGCACCACAATTTTCATTATTTGTTGTAAATCCTATTTTCTTATTGTCTGATTTCATTGTTACAACAGATCCCATTCTTATTGTCGTTTTTCGTTTATTGTAATAGCTTACATTCTTGTATTGTCCTATCGTACTGTTGAATTCGAAACCTCAAGCAAGGTTACGAATTGCATGTTTAAACGTCATGACGATGATGGTTCACAATGAAATTCTCATGGCCCACTTTGACGCCAGATTAAAAAAAAACACTTTTTACATTGATTGTCCGTTCTTGTTTTCCGTTTCTCTGCATTATTCTGATAGGTATTACGAATAATAAGCAAGAAGTAAGACCTGACTTTTAATTACATGACCTTCCGAAGATGACTTGATATGAATGGACCCCTTTGTATTATCGTTGTTTGTAAACCCTCTCGTAAGTTTATTTTAATTTTATATTTTTAATCTAATGTCAAAGTATGGTTAATTGGTTAGCAGACATCCTTTCTATTCTGGGCATTCTGGCTTGTCTCAATAAAACCTGCAGTGGAATCACGATGTGTAGAATACTATTTTGGTGACGTCACGTTGCCTAGCGCTGGCCTTTACGTGAGAGTTTAGGATCATGATGAATTGAGTTTACTACACCCCTTACTTCTTAACACCCTGTAGAATAAAAATAATACAATACTATTCGTGGCGATTTCATTTTTCAAGGCGATTATCTTTTCTCGTGACGTCACAAAAATAGAATTCTATTCATCGTGATCCCAGCACTGGATTGCCTTCACAATCATAGGCCTGGTTTACACCGCAAAATTATTTAGTTCCGTCCGCGAGAACTAAATAGGAAGGGATAGTTCGGTTCGACAAATTTTGGTTCCCGCACGTTTACAACGTTTATAAGTTATCGTGAAAAGTGAAAGAAGCAATCCTAACCTTAAAAATTGATAAGATTAAATCGCAACATCCTGCGATCGCTTTTTGAGCTAACATTGCATTAGGATTGACAAATTGCAGCCATTTGCTACTTAATAAGTCATCCCATGCAAGGCGGCCATGCGTTTTTAAATTTTCTTTTTTAATTTTTCCGTTAGTCTCCACAAAATGCGTCGATTGTGTTTACAAGGCGACAACGGACATTAGTTCGAACCAAACTTCGGACTAATTTGGTTCGGTTCTCTCTTGCGGAAGTACCGAACAAAAAGCGGACCATTTTAGTCCGTAGAGTTTACAACGATGGAACCAAGATTAAGATTCTAATTTGGTCCACATATAGTCCTTGGTCCCCGGTCCAAAGTGTCGGTGTAAACTAGGCCATAGCTCCGAGAGCGTCTTGGCCGTGTAATCGCGTCTTTCTCACTCACAATTTTTAACATATTTTGGTCTCGTTCAACCGTTTCAAAACGTCTTTTGTTTACGTTACTTCCATGACAACGGTCGCACTTTTCACATCCCCCTCTTAAGTAGGATGCTGAGAGTGCGCCCGTTGTCATGAAAATAATGTAAACACTAGTCATTTTGAAACGGATGAGAGAAACGCAAAATGTGTTATAAAAAACATGAGTGGGAAAGACACTCTCAGAGCTACAGATTGTGAACGCAACCCTGGAGTCCTCACAACACATTAAATAAATGTTTAAAAGCAACTCATCTCGTCTTGAAACCCTAATGCAAATAATAAAGCTCATTTTAGCAAACGATGCACGTAAACCATAAAATAAAAAAAAAAATGCAAAGGGTTTACTGTAAGTGAAAGAATCAAATGAAGTTATCCTACATTTTTTTCGTGACCTAACTGCTGCACCACGGCTGTGGGTGTGTTGTAACGCGTAAGGAAAATGTCTCCTTGTAATTATAAAAATTTAGTAAAGTCTTGCTTTTTTTTAATGGAATTGCATCGATTCTGAAGTCATCAATAAAAAAAAAACGTAGAAAATGAGCGATAAATTCAAGATTACTTTTTGAAGACTCCATCAAAATACATTTCATTTTTCTGCGTGAAAATACAAAATGTGACTGAAGTTAAGTATTTATTAAAAAAGCAAATTATCCTTACTTAAAACGTTAACCTCAAGGCACAAACTAAAATTTCCTTTTTTTTTTAAATTAAAGACCATAAAATCAAGAAATTTTTTCATTGGATTTCGAAAGTGGGTCCTTTCTGATTTAGGTTAAATTTTTGATTTCCCGTGTTGCAAGAATCGACGAAAACTGAAGAAGATCGTTAAATGGAATGACTACCAAAAGTGAATTTTTTGTCCAATAATTTCGATAGATGAAAAGAATGATGAAAATGAAGACCGAAGCCGAATTAACTTATTACAAAAGAGCACGCCTTTTTGATTTAAAAAAAAAACACCCGAAAGCCTTTTCGTAATAAGCCAAAACTTCTTCATTTTTTTTTTACTGAACTCATGCTCACCCGTTTTTCTGTCACTGTCGCTCATGCCCATTTCCATTTCAGTTCATTAACAGCTAAACACTATCGATAATAATACTTAACGATTCACAATTATCTACACGTTACTTTTTAAATTAATTATCACAGTCATCGTCTAGGGGTTAGTTACTTTTATCCAAGCCGTCAAGAAACCTATAGGAGAAATAATACAATATGAGTCACATGCAGCTACTGTAGAGGGCGTGCACGAAATAACGCGTTATTTCGAACACGTCGATGTCGTCATGCAACAGTTAATTTTTAATGAGCGATAATGTAAAAGAGAAAAAAAAAGGAAGAAGGAAGTGCTTCATACATTAATTTATATGATGCAAGAAACACTTTCTGTCCAAAGAAATAATTTGTTAGTTACCGATGCGTGGTTGTTCTCGGACCATCTCCTTTGCAAGTCGTTCTCTTTATTGGCAGCGTCCACTGCGATCGTATCACTTTTGTGCTTAGACCTAAGCGTATTCCTAAACCCGAATATGTTCAGTCTTGTTTTATTGTGTTTGTTTTCGGTGGGGCTTCCAAGCTCTGCCTCCGATGGTATCCCAATCGTGCTGGATTTATGTATGGCCTTCCTGTGTTTAATGGGGTCGTTCTCCGACAGAGCGGGTGAGCTCGGCGCCGTAGAGGGTGCACCACTTCGACGCAAAGTCGACGTCGGACTCCACATCGACGAATAATCGACGCTGTTTGGAAGATAGGAAGTGTTTATGTACAAGCGGATGAGCAAATAAAACCGTTAGTGTTAAAAAGCAAAAAGAGAACAGAAGCACAAACAGAAAACAAAATGTATTTCCATCGCCGTTAATAATTGGCGTGCGTGAGATATATCTGATGTATAGGTGTCCCGAAACCAACGTGTAATGGAAATACATGAATGCAAACCAAAAAAATAAAATAAATAGAGATAGGAGTGTACTGAATAAAAACCAATCGTTTGATACTTTCATGTTTTATTCTATTGAAAATTTGTATTTCCATATGACTTATCATCGATCAATATAATATTATTTATGTACAAACATACATCCTATGTACACGTCAGAACTTAATTTAATCACATAATTAATAATACAACAAACATATATCTCACTTTAGAATGCGGATTTTTTTTTTCAGAGAGATTATAACTTGTTTTACATATTTTATTAAGTAGTGGGTAGTAGTAATAGCAGCAGTAGCACATTACTGGTTATTATTATTATTCTTTTGGCGTGACATGTAAAATGCTACGAATGCAGTGGCCCATGCTCCAGAAGAGGATTTGTTTACATACTTATTTTAACAAACAAATAAACACATCAACTGCCCTAGGTATATAATCAATTAAATACACTGGCGTTACTTCACAAACTAAAAAAAAATCAACGTTACTCGTCATCATCAGTGTTTAAAGGTATACATAGGTTTGATGAGTTTATCAAATCACACACAATTTGAGCAAGTTGTAAATAACAGAATTTTGTTCTTAAAGCGGCAAATCCGATAGTTAAGACTCGCACACTTTGAACGATAGATTTAAAACCAAAACAAACCAAATCCTTGCATCTTTTTTTGGGGTGTTGCGGTGCGAATTATGACTATCGGATTTAGGGGGCGGGGGGTAACAGGAGCAAAGAGCTTATTAGTGAGAACTCCGTGAGGAAATGTAGAAGACTTTTAAGGTGCCTACTTGCAAAGATTTCATAAGTGTTATCATATATGAATGATCAACTCAAATTGCATAAAACACTTTGATTCTTTGAAACTTGAAAAGCGAATTAAAACAGAAATTTAAGTTGTTTCAATCACACCCTGTATAATGCATCTTGAATAGTACCGTTTGGGCTTTCGCGTGCGCAAGTTTTCAAGCTCTGCAATACGCAGTAGGTTATTGTTTACAAAATCCTTGTACCCCCCCCTCAATTTTCACTGAAAAACAAACTTGGAAAGCATTTTCTTTTTTTTCAAACAAAATAAAGCAAATTCTTTTTAACAATAAACAGTTACTTCTTTTCGTTTCATGCAATTTGAGTAAATTCAAGACCCAAGACGTTTTATTACAACTTCTTACAGCTAGCCATGAACAGAGATCTGTTTTTTAGTCCCCGTCACCAACATCACATGACGTCACAAAACAAAAATGCCAAGACACTCATGCAAACCATTTTTGTTCCGTGTGTGTAAGCCCTAGCACGTTAGTATCAACATCGTTCTCATCCTCAGTCTCTAGACATGATTCACAACCAGCAGCGTTAAGTTTTCCAAAAACCCGCAAGTCAAGTCACTGTATACTCACGCGTCTCTCGTCAGCTCTTTTTGGTACGCGATCGGACTCTGGATGGCCTTGAGGAAGTCTTTCTGTGTCTGGAATATGTTGTGGAGGGTCGTCACCCATTGGCTGTGGAGGTCCGATGAGGGGGCTTGACAGATGAACTCCTGGATTGGTTTGTGTGGGTCCGTCGATTGCAATGTGAAGTATTCGGAATTTGTCTCGCCTAAACTCATTTTGTTGACCTGAAATTAAGAAAGTGAGCTCCCCAAGTCCAACTTGATGCTAGCTAAAGACCTCACCTGGAAATGAGCTTTGTATATGTACTGGGGACTAGTGAACTGAGTTTTCTTGCCAACGGCCTCGGAAAATATAATACTTTGTTCAAACAGGAACACCTGCAGTTCCTTGTTTTTACCAACGGCTTGGGTACCTTGGATGTCTGAACAGACCAAAGACCCGTGGAGCATGAGTTTTCCCTGAGCGGTTATTTTACCCTGGGGCACAAATTTGAATATATTTATGGGTCAAAAATGGGGGGTGGGGAGAGTGACTTACGTCGAAACCTTGCAACCGACCCACATCCATCATATCATTGGCCGCTTGTGGGACTATGGTCATGACTTCCAGGGCACTTTTGAGCGTGTCGATCTCATTGGTGAGGCCTGCACGCTCCGTGTACTTGAGGATGTCCTTGAGGAGGAGCTGGTACTTCATGATCCTTTGCACGGGTTTGATGAGGAGGTCGCAAAGCTGAAGCTTGTGTTCTAGTTTGATTCTAAGTTCTTCGAAATACGTTTCTAAGTAGTCTGAGACTATGTACTCGGATACCGGCTTGTTCTTGCAGTAGACGACATACATGTGGAGCTTACGCTCGTATCGCTTGAAGAGAGTACCTAATTCGGCTGGATGCTCCATGCACCTTTGCAGGGCTTTCAGGAAAATACTGGAAAAAGATTCACGGTGGAATTTTAAGCGTTTTTCAATTAAAAAAAAATTAAAGCTAGTTCTTGTCCGATGAAAATTGTATCACAAACTCTTTTAAACGGACACTAAATGACGCACAAACACTTAACGTTTCGCAGTCGTTCGAAGCTGTCGAACGACTGCGAAACGTTAAGTGTTTGTGCGCCATTTAGTGTCCATTTAAAAGAGTTTGTGATATATAAAAAAAAAACTCACTCTCTGTGCCATTCATAAATCGCCTCTATGTTTCCAAACACCATCTTATCTCTTCCGTCCTTGAGGGCTTCCGGCATGGGAATTTCGCAGTTTTCATCGCGCATGGTCGCGATGTAACCATCAACGATAGACGCCAAATCACGCACGTACGTCTTTTCCGTTTCGATGAGCTCTTTCAGGACGAAATGCCTTCTCCGCAAGTTGTTCTCCACTAGTTTTGAGTTATCGACGGCGTCCTCCGCTGGTTTTTCCCCTTCGTCACCGCTGAGGGCCAAAGCGGTCGCCTCGTTGGACGAGCCCTGGGCTGAAAGCTCGTGGTTGGTCGGCGTGATTTCGTCGTCGCATTCTGCGATGGCGTCGGAGGATTTGGCGTCGCGGAGGAGAGAGTTGCGTTCTTGGTTTTCGGAATGTTGCTCCTAAAAAGTCAGCGGAAACTAAAACACTTGCACCAAACCTGATTTTACAAGGCATGCAAAGTAAAAAAAAAAATGTTGACTTTTAAGAATCTGAAATCTCTTTCCAGGCCAAGGGATCCTATTATAAAAGCAGAAGTGAGCGCGGAATTTAAACAGAGACGCGAGTTAACAGCGAACAGAGAACTGTGAACTATTTTAGGTTTTCACTGCCCATTGAAGTCTTCTGAACTCGAATTCGTAAAATTACAAGTATTTTTGAAAGGAATTTCAGATTTTTAAAATAAATAAAATACAAGGGTGCTCTCAGCGTTAAAAAAATCTGTAAATCAATAAGGTATAAAAAAACACAATTTCTTTTACAACTAACGTAACAATACTGCCAACGAAAAAGAAGTTTCCATACTTTATCGCCTTGTAGAAATAAGACTTAACTGCCTAGTCATTAAAGTGATTTTTCTGTTCTTTTCTTACGTATTAATTTCCTTTTCTTGCATGGCATTACCGTTACAGTTCAATTTCGTTTTACATTACGCATGCAAACGAAAAAAATTTATTAATACTAAATGAAATCCCTACAAAAACTGAAGAAAAAAACTTGCAGTTATTTCTTATCCAGGTGCAGTTATCTACGTAAATTAAAAAAATGATAAATTAGGACAAAAACCATGCTGCATCTACGACACTTCGAAAGTTTTAAAGAAAAAAGATCGCACCATTCTCTCTTTTACAATCTGCTCGATCTCGGCCAGATCTGCGGAGGTGGCTCCCTCAAGCGATTTCAGAGTTAAACTAGAGACCTAAATTTACACTCAGTTTAAAATTTGTTCGCTCCAAATTAAAAAAAAAAATTGTTCGCCCAAGTGCTAGATTACACATCGCATTCCTCGGAGCGAAGTACAAAAAAAATTCAAATATTGACATAATTAAAACCCAAAACCCAGTGATGTAATTAAAACGTAATTATAAGTGGAAGTCCTTACCCTTTTGCAGGGATTTTCTTCGATGGCGGGTACCCCAGGTACACTAGGGGGCCCAGATGTGACAAGAATGGGTTCTTGTATGGGTTTCATGGGCGGAGGAAGTTCGACTTCGTCGTCTGCGTCTTCACCTCCTCCATTGGCCAATTCTGTCGTGCCCAGTAACCTATTGCTTCGCAAAGGTAGGGGCGCGCGATCTTCGTCGTCCTCACCTTCGGACACTGAAGGTTTGTTGCCCATTTCAGATGGCACCTGAAACACAAACACAATAGGCTTAAACACGCGCAAACAACTTAATAAAATTAATCAATCGAGGAGGAGGGATACCTGAAATATAGCTTGATACGTCGCGGAGCGAAAATTAAGACTGATAATAATAATGTGAAATTGATAACATTTACGCTGTGAAATATTTACTTTTACGCGTTGCCAACCTTGGATTATATAAGGGAATTTTTATTATTGGCTTGCGCAATAGTGGAGAGGTGAACTTTCTGGCTGTTTAATAACGAAAAGGTGTGAATAATTTACTTACTCCATAATGAATAGACAGAGAATAGATAATTGTTCGTTCGGATTTGATTTAAAAAAAATTATTTACGTTACTTCTATTTATGAAATGTTTAAAGAACGTGTAAACATTGTGTGTGAGATCACCGTCTATAGTTACTCTGCGTTTTGTAAATTCCTGTAAAAATTATGTTACGTCATGGTAGTGACGATTTAAATTAGGACGTCATCGTTTGATTGGCAGCGACGTCACATTGTAAAATTAAACGTCATCATTTTTTCTGTGTTTTTAAGCCACGCAGTAATTCATGCAAAACATTTCAAAAATTAGAAAATTATGAGACTTAGAAAATGAGAATGAAATAGAACAGACTTACATAATTTTTATTTATTCCTTTAATAAAGGAACCTCGATTTTATGAAAATAAATAGAATAACTAATTTTCTACGAAACGGTTTTTATTGCAATGTCGCAATCTAAACTGTAGTTTACACGAACAGGCGATTTTTGCGCAAACAAGTCGGTGAGATTGCGGGGAAGTTCTCGAGCTACTCTTCTGCTGAAAATACCCCCCAACTAGCGCCAGAGGATGCTTAGGGATTTCATCGAAATCAAAACCGACTTGCAGGAAATTTTTATTTCTTCAATTCGGCTGTGCTCAAATAACTATCAATTTCAGGTTTGTTCCAAGAACAGTTTCTGACTTGTTGGAAACACTCAAAGTTATAATCGATTTTAACAGCTCCATCAAGTTTAACGACTGCATGATTTTGACGCTTTCGAAGTAACCTAAAGCTAACATATTCAGGTGGTTCAGAAAACTACATTCATTTCGTCATTTCGTTTATTTTGTTATTTAAGTTTCCATCTAGATTTCCTCTGCTTTGTTACAATCATTTTCGTTTTGTACTTGCAGGACGATGATATTAAGAGTCAAAATTCTTTCGTTGTCGTCCAAAGCGAAAGCCACATTGCCTTTTCTTTCTCGAGGGTTTTGCGGTGAATTGGGCTCGTTGCTTCAAGCCCAACATTTTCTTTCGCTTATGTTTATTAAGGTTTCTAATTCCAATTCTGTTTCATGACGAATTCTGGAAGTCAATTTCGTCCTTCGCGTATTGCGGGGTGCTTGAGCCTGCAGTTATAACTTGTTCTGTTATATGTAGTTCGGTTAAAGCTTGAGAAAGTCACAAGGTCTTTAAATCGATTAAGCCAATTGAATAAATAATGAAACATCAAGTTATTTATATGGGCAATCGAAAGCAAAACTTTGGGAAATTTTAAGCTATCCAAAGAGCTTAGCTTAGAAATTAAAAAAAAAATTGTTGACTTTCTTGTGGTTACTGCCCGTTTTCTGACCTATACGAATTCCGTTTCTGAAATCCGTTTTTAGTTGTTTCGTTTAATTCGCAGAATTCACAGCACTTTAGCTGAATTCAATGTTTGATTTCTAGTTAACTTAGCTGAATTCTACTTTAAAATTCGGTTCTCCAGCTACTGTCTTCAATTAACTAATCATCAGTATTTTAATCGCGAAATATAAGAATTTCATGACGCAGCTGCGACTTAGCTGAATTCAATTTTGATTTCCAAATATTTCAGTTAACGCCAAAGCGTGTTTAAACATCCAGCAGATTATTGAGTGTGTTACGTATACAGGGTGAGTTATTAAGCGCCCTTTCTTCCATAGCTCATTTATAAAACGAGAATTTTTTTTCTTTGACAAGGACATTCCTACTATTGAGCACTATAACCTGAAATTATTCTGATATATACAGAATGTTACGTAAACTTATGGCAGCATGCATCGTGATTTTTTTAAATAGAACCTCCTTATATTTTCTTATAGAAAGACATAAGACTTAATCCTCTAAACAGTAGTACATAAAATATTTAAATTTACTTAACCAATTAAGAGTAAATTAATATTTTGTTGAAAACGGTCTGATTTTCTACTTCTCTTGAAATACTTACTGTAAACGTATCGTTTGTCGTACAGCAATAAAAATCGGTAGTGAAATTAAAGTGTAAGGAATAACCTAGATATAAATTCTTTTAGTTTTATTTGTTTTTTCAAATGTTCAAGCCTGTGCAATTGTCAGATTTTCAAACTGCCATTATTCAATTTTTTTAAATGCAAGCCCCCCTATCTTTTTTCACGAATAGACAGTGTTCATGTTCCTCTTCAATTCAGTTATAGGTTTTCTGTATCTAATCTGTACAGTTTTTTTGCTACAATAAACTTTTTACATTTTTACTTTAAAATCAATATTAAAAAGTTATTTAACGTACCGTATTTTAATTTCTTTCACACAGCGTCCTCTATTTCATAAAGCAGATAGATAAATTCAAGGTTTACACAATTGATTACAGACTCTGATTACACTGTAATCATCGTATTTTTGTTATAATACAATTCCTTTACTTTGTTGTAATTACAATGTTTTAAAATTGATGGAATGTAATTCCTAAGCTTCAGTTGTCTTAATTAACATTTGATTTAATAAAATTTGAATACTGGAACAAAAAAAAATTATTATTTGTATAATTTTTTTAAGTAAAACAATTTTTGTATTAAGGTAATTATTTGCAAACACTGATGATTTCATTTGTTGTGTCAGATTTTATTAAATCAAATGTTAATTAGGACAACTGAAGCTTAAGAACTACTATGAACTATGAATCAATTTTAAAATATCGTTAATTACAATAAAGTAAAAGAACTCTATTGCAACAAAAATACGATGATTATAATGCAATAAGAGTCTGTAATTAATTGTAAACTTGATATTATCCATCTGTTTTATGAAATAGAGGGAGCTGTGTTAAAGGAATTAAAATACGGTACGTTAAATAACTTTTTAATATTGATTTTAGAGTAAAAATGTTTATTGTAGCAAAAAACTGTAAGGATTAGATACAAAAAACCTATAACTGAATTGAAGAGGAACATGAACACTGTCTAACAAATAAAACTAAAAGAATTTATATCTAGGTTATTCCTTACACTTTAATTTCACTACCGATTTTTATTGCTGTACGACAAACGATACGTTTACAGTAAGTATTTCAAGAGAAGTAGAAAATTAGACCGTTTTCAACAAAATATTAATTTACTCTTAGTTGGTTAAGTAAATATAAATATTTTATGTACTACTGTTTAGAGGATCAAGTCTTATGTCTTTCTATAAGAAAATATACAGGGCATTTCATTTAAAAAAATCCCGCTGCATGCTGCCATTATTTTACGTAACACTCTGTATGTATCAGAATAATTTTAGGTTATAGTGCTCAATAGGTAGAATGTCCATGTGAAAGAAAAAAAATTCTATCTCGTTCTATAAATTAGCTATGGAAGAAAGGGCGTTTAATAACTCACCCTGTATAATTTTAATGCCATTTTGCTGAACACACATAGCTTAACTGAATTCCAATTTACTTCATTTTCGGAGCTCTAACGAACCACTTGTAAACTAATTGTAAACTTACTTAACGAAATAAACGAAATGAAAGTAGTTGAAAGTTTAATAAAAGACCAATGGATACGCGGATGTATGAAAAAGCCAATAAAAATTTACAATGTAGCAAACTGAACGTAAATTCCTAGCTAAGACATTATTTTTTAATCCTTGGCTATCTGCGAATGACTAAATTGATATATTGAAACACTTGATACGATGAAACATTATTTTTCCGTGAATTGATAGCCCTATATGTTTCAAACATTTTCGAAGATAAGAACAATTTTTAAAAGAATGAAGAAAAAGTGAGAAGTTGTTAAAAATTAAAACTATCTAAACTGAATTACAAATATTATAAAGCTTAGCGAATTGAATCTCAGGAATAAGAATCTTTTCATAAATTCAAATGACCGTTTAAAAAATGTTAATAATCCGAGCCTTTGATCCAATTTCTTACTATTGTATTTATTTTTATTGCTCGTACTTGTAACGCATTAGGATCAATAAATGTATTATTATTATTATTATTATTAATTTTTTTTTTTAATGAATCGTTAAGATTCCGTACAGGTTCAAGAAACACAATTTGAAATAATTATGAACGATGTATTTCTAAACACAAAAATTTTATTTTTATTTAAATCGTTATTTAAAACAAACACTTCAACATTTAAATAAAAATATTAATTTGAAACAACATACATACAATAAATCGCAACAAAATTACATTTTTCGTCACTAAACACTTTTTGCTGATATTTCGACAATTGTTAACAAAAGGCAACGTACGCATAGATGGGGGAAAACCGATTTAATTAAAAAAATAATAATTGCAGGCGCGAATTTCCACGTGATACCGAATTATCAGTATCGCTATCAGCTTACGTGTAGAGTTTTTTCCCGGCAATTCCCTTTTCGTTTCTCAAAAAAAAAAGTACTAAAGCGATCCTTTTTGAGTTTCCTATTACTTACGGCCGTTAATTACTTAGCCATTTTAATTAAGAAAAAAAAAATTGCAATAAAGCGCATTTCGATTCTCTACGACGAAATTGTGCAAGACGAGATTAAATGAGCCATTCTATTCATTGCATTTTTGCGCGCTGCTCATTAACACATCGCTTAAAACGTACGAGCGAGCAAAGTTATAAATGGAAAAAACATTTTTGCGATTAAATTTTTTTTTAATCCGACGAGCCTTTCACCGTTTACGCGTTCTATCATGTTGTCACGTAACTAGTAAACAACAAAGAGACTTTTACGTACTTCAAGGCGTTTCGAACAACAAAAATAGGACATGATAAGAAATTACACGCTTACCATTAATAATTCATGAGTGTATGAAATTTAAATTCTCGAATATTTTACTTTCCGTTACAATTTTTAATGAATAACAATTACTTACGATTGAAGAATACAGAGCATGAAGAAATTTAAACCGCATTTCACTCGTGCAGAGGACCACCTGCGGCGTTTTTCACAATAAAAGCCGGGAGCTTTCCGTTGCACTCAACCACACCAAAGCGAGAACAGAAATCGAATCGCACCGCCAAAAGCTAGCGCGCAGTCGAAAACAGAACGGAAAACCGCACGATAAAACTCACGAATATCAAGTCTGCGTTTTTTGGACTCGCGTTTTATTTATATGTGCACGTAAGTACGAGAGCGCAAAGTAAACCAGCGCCAGAAATAACGGCGAAAAGATAAAGACCTCGGCTTCGCACTCGACGAGACGAAAATAAAAAGAAAGCAAGAAAACCACCCGCTTAAAACACACAAACACGGGGCGCCTTGAAACTCGGGACTGGATTATTTGCCCGGTTTGATTCGGCATAATAAACCGCGAAAACCGGAAACGGATGCGAGACATTCCCCGAATTATTATTGTGAGACGAAAAATCACAAGACCGCGCAGCGCGAAATGCGGGAAAACGAAGCCGTTCGTCGTATTGTTATTATTACCGTGTGCGAGCCGATCGAATCAATATTTTTTTTCCTTTTCGTTTATTTGCGTTAGTCAGGAACAATATCCCTAAGTAAATAGTTGCGACGTGTTTCGAAATATCACAGTAAATGCGTAAATTCCCGGCCTACTCAACTATTTTTTTTTTAGAGACGATAAACAAATATGTCAAGAAATTTATCTATATCCGAGTCAAATGACGTAAGGACTTTAACGAAAGGTAAGCAAAAAATAAGTAAAATCAAACAAAATAACCAACGGACTTTAAGAAATATCCATACGCACGTACGAGCTCATGTGCATGTATGTACGCAGAGATGTTTACAGCGATCTTTGTGGTAACAATTTTTTTAAGCATCTTCTCTATTAGTTCTAGTAGAATCAGACCACCTACTACACATTGTAACATTGCAATTATTGAAAATTTTTGTGCAAATCGGTTTTGATTGCAGCGGATTCCCCGAGCAGGTTCTGTACAGCTGTTTCAGGCCTAGTTGGGCCTTCATCAGCAGAACCGTAGCCCAAGAACTCCACTGCAAACCAAACCGATATGTCCTAGGGTTATTCGCCAGTGAATTATGTGAAAGTAATGAACATTTAAGTAGCGACATCTTTCGATCGCTTGTTGACCTGATATTGCAGTAGGATTGTGCTTTGACAGCACATGGCCGCCTTGCATTGGGATGACTTATTATATAGCGCACTGGCTTCAATTTGTCAATCCTACTGCAATATCAGGTCAACAAGCGATCGAAAGATGTCGCTACTTAATTGCAATTATTGTTCATTTCTTGCTATTTACTATTATTAATAAAAATTGAGAAACCAAAACGTCCAAAAATTTAAATTAAATAAATTGAAATGGACACAAACAAGGAAAGAAAAAATTTGCCAGAAAACTATAACTGAGCTAGAAAATACAACTTTACTCGTTATATACGCAAAACTGTCAACTTGACAGTGACAACTGCGAGTTTGACATTTAATAAAAAATGACGTTTCGGATATGTATCCGTTTCCGGTTTTTTGGGTAAGTGGCGCCAGCGGAGAAATACTTGAAATAGTTAAGAGACGCTGTCTCGAAAAATCTTGTAGGTCGTGGTTTATGATGTAATGCTGATGATTGGTTATCATCACATGATGTATTTATTTTCCAAGTTTCAAATAAAACAATCAGCATGATTTATATGATGCAAATGAGTCAAGAGCGAAGTAATAAAAGTTCGTCAAAATTGGCGTAGTTATAAAAGGTAATAAACGAAAGTCCAGAATGAGTAATCGAATTATATTCGAAAATTATTTATCATCATTCCTGCCAAGTGTGCCTCATAAAATCTCGTTCCCGTTTATTTTGGTAAATTCTTTTCGACTTCACGACCTATCCAGTACATGTCGATGCACACGTAGGTGTTGGTACGAGAACAAATACCTCTCTTTCCAGTTTAAGAAGAAACTTTACTCCCCCAAAAACAACAAACAACGAAATATTCTTGTAAAAATCTCGCGCACATGCTCGTGAACTTGTACGGGCCGGTTTTTTCAATATTGGTTTAAATTCAGGTGAGTTTAATTCAATTCTTAATTTCACTTCTCTACCAAATGGGTTTGCTGCTTGAACTTTGCTTGAAACACACATTCTTTTACTTCGTTTAAAGTGAACTTAGTTAAAATTAATCGGCCGTTATAAAATGCGTTAGGAGCTTTCAATATTGGTTTAAATTCAGGTGAGCTTAATTCATCTTTTAATTTCACTTTTCTACCAAATGGGTTTGCTGCTTGAACTTTGTTTGAAACACGTTTTTACTTCGTTTAAAGTGAACTTTAAGCAGCATTGGATGCCATAAAAACGTAAATGCATGTACTTTACATTGCATTACATTATTTTTGTACACGTGCGAATATGATAGCTTTTTTGGATTTTTATGAGAACCAGAGTTATTTTGCCCCTCATCACTGGATGCCATAAAAAACGTAGATGCACGCACATTACATTGCAATACATTGCATTACATTATTTTTGTACACGTGCGAATATGATACTTTTTTTCATTTTTATAGGAACTATAAGTGTCTCTCAGTACTGAATGTACACGTTTTTTACTTCGTTTAAAGTGAACTTTAAGCAGTATTGATGCCATAAAAAACGTAAATCCATGCATTTTACATTGCAATACATTATTTTTGTACACGTGCGAATATAATCCTTTTTTTATTTTTATGGGAGCCAGAATTATATTACCCCTCTACAGTGAATGTCATTAAAAAAAGTAAATGCACGCACATTACATTGCAATACATCGCATTACATTATTTTTGTACACGTGCGAATGTGATACATTTTCGTTTTATTTTTATGGGAACCAGCCCCTCGGCACTGGATGCCATAAGAAAACGTAAATGCACGTACATTACATTGCGATACATCGCATTACATTACTTTGGTACACGTGCGAATGTGATACATTTTTCGATTTTTTGGGAACCAGAATAATTATTTTGCCCCTCATCACCGGATGCCATAAAAATACGAAAATGCACGCACAATACATTGCGATACATTGCATTACATTATTTTTTTGTACACGTACGAATGTGCTTTTTATGGGAACGCGAAACAAAAAAATGTAAACGCGGTAACATCGCGGGTTCAAACATGCCGCTGCGCTTGCGGGAATGTAAAAGTCTGCTTTACACTGTAAAAAAAAACCAACGACTAGCAATTACGATTCATAAATTCGGCGGTTTCACAACATTGCGTCATGACAAGTTCTAACATGCTCTTGCCACGAAGCTCACATCATAAACAAAAAGTGCCAATCACATGAAGATTCAATTACGAAATTACTAAAGTAATAATCTGGTTCAAACCAGCTGTTGCGTTTGCAAAAATGTGAAAGCAAAAGCTGGTTTTACACCGCGAAAAACCTCAGCACTCTAACTACCGGCGGTTTCGATTTATAAACCCGTACATTGCAAATACATTACGTTACATTGCATTACATTGTTTATTTAATTGTACGAATGTGCTTTTTATGGGAACCCGAAACAAAAAAATGTAAATGTGGTAACATCGCAGGTTCAAACATGCCGCTGCGCTTGCGGGAATGTGAAAGTAACAGTCTGCTTTACGCTGCAAAAAAAACAACGACTAGCAATTTCGATTCATAAATTCGGCGATTTCACAACATTGCGTCAAGACAAGTTCTAACATGTTCTTGCCGCGAAGCTTTCATCACAAACAAAAAATGCCAATTCTCATGAAGATTCAATTACAAAATTTCTAAAGTAATAATCAATGTAACAAAAAAAATGTGCAGGTTCAAACAAGCTGATAGGCTTGTGAAAATGTGAAAGCAACAGCCGGTTTTACACTGCAGAAATCTTCAGCGTCCAACTACCGGCGATTTCGATTTATAAACCCTTACATTGCAATACATTGCATTACATTATTTATTTACACGTGCGAATGCGCCAGTCTTTTTTTTAATTTTCATGAAAACCCGAATTTTTTCGGCCCGATTGCATTATTCATTTATTTATCAACATTAACTTGTACTTCTTCTTCTTATTCATGCTTTTCTTCTTTATTTTTCCTCCTCGTTCGTTAGGTTTCAATAATACTGCTATGCCTCTTTTTTTATTAATTTAGAAGAAGCGTTTCTAATCTTTTCTAGGCTAACTGATACGTCGGCATTAATTAATTTGTAGCGATGAAACTAGAGGTTCGAATCCTACTGACTGCGCCATGTGTTCTTAATGCATTTTGTGTAGGCACCTTTTGTTAAATATTTTTAATTTTGTATTCGTCTTTTATTTATCGTATTTCTTCTTCGTTTCTCGTTTTCTTCTTTGTTTTCTTCTTTTCTTAGCTAAAATTATTCAGCTGTTATAGAGTGCGCTAAGAGCTTTCAATATTGGTTTATATTCAGGTGAGCTTGATTCTTCTCTTAATTTGACTTCTCTATCAAACGAGTTTGCTACTTGAACCTTGCCTGAAATACACGTTTTTACTCCGCTTAAAGTGAACTTACAATTAGTTAAAATTAATCGGCCGTTATACATAGAATGCGCTAAGAGCTTTCTAAACCTAGTTTAATTTGGAACCAAATTTGAATAGGAACGGAATAATAAATAAAAAAGTAATAATAGAAGAACGGAAGAAGAATAAAATTCATTAGAATTAAAAAAAAATAAATAAAATTTAAGGACTGTGTGAATTTTCATGTACGTAACTTTCCTTGAATCTATTAGATCTAACACATTCTGACGTAATTTATCAGACATAGAATTTTTAACGATGTTATTCTTTTATTGTTTATTATAATTTTGGAGCTCGATAGGTTGATAATGTACGTATAAGCTAAGCTGCGATTATAATTACGGTTATGGTGAATATTCATTGCGCCGAGTACTTTCTTTTTCAGATTAAATTCAATGTTACAAATTATAATAAATATTAAAATTGTGTTGTAGTTATTATATCAAGGTGACTAAGCAATTTACTTGAAAAAGAAAAATAAACCATGTAGGAGATTTAATTTACGCGACCTTTTTTATTAATGCAACACATACATTACAGTTTCAACACAATTTTCTATTATATAATAATCAAGTATGTATTGTATTAATAAAAAAGGTCGTGTAAATTAAATCTCCTACACTCTCCCTTAATTGAGAGATTCTACTACTGACCTAACACCTAGAATCTAGGTGATCTAGATCCTAGATCGTGATTATATAAATTTTTATGCAAAGTGAGCGCCTAAATTCCTCAGTACGTTGTCAAATAGTGTTAGTGGAACAGGGAAAAAATGTCCAAAAAATTCTAAATACGTTGGCCGTTGCGGGATCAATTTTTTTTTTAGTAATCAACATTTTTGTAAGTTCATAATTTAATAAATCTTATATGGAACAAATAACAAATGCAATTGTTTACTGTTTGTTAATTAGTACACTACAGAAAATCCTAAATGGTACCATACAATAGATCTTATGTAGAAGTTTTTCTGTTAATTCTAAGATGTTAAAATAAAACTCTTACTTCTTATATCTTGTAAAATTGTATTCTTTTAGGTGTCTAGAACAACGTACTGGAGAGTTTAAGCGCCATTTTTGAATCACTTTGTATATGTTATGTAGCGTATATCAAACTGTGGATCACGATGACATACTAAACAAATTGCAAATATAAAAAGTGGCGATTTGTTAACAGGCCCTTTATGATAGACCCATAGCTTGGTCACTTCCTTCCATTGCTTCCTGTCCTTGTCTTTCCTTTTTTTCAGTCCACGATTTTTCCTTTCGCATCACCTTCCTACTTTAACTTGGCTTGCCATTTTTTCTCGCCCTTCGGTTCCTCCTTCAATGATATTCATTTAACATTTACTACGTTCTATAAATTTCTTGACTTGTTTTTCTTAGCTAACCTCAAAGAAATTCTCCTCAAAATGCTTCTTTCACATCAGCAGTCTTTCGTGCGATGTTTAATTCATTGCCCATGTCTTGTACCCGTATAAAACCCATGGGTCTATGAAGAGTAATTCTCGTACTTATTGACGTACCTAATCTTTTATATGAATATCATGTTTAATACCTCTGCAAATCAAGTCTCTTTTGTATATTTTCTTTTCTTCTTTACACTTATTCGTTATTAGTGCTCCTAAATAAATACACAAATCCCTTTACCTTTTCAAATACCAGAATAATTACCTCCAATCTAGTTGTCTGCTCTTGCCCCTATTTTCATACTAAATAATTGCCCCTTGGTCTGATTTATTTCTAACCCCTTTTCTCTTATTGGTTTCGTGTTTCTTAACCCCCTTTCATTTCTTTTTTCAGGGCTCTATCGTTTGCTCAAGCAAACCTATTCATTAAGTCTCCTTCTCTATCTACTTTACCGTCCCTCATTATTTATTTCCACCACTACATCGGAGAAAAAAAGGCCGAGGCAAGCCTTATTTTTACTTCAAAATCGCATGACGCTTCTTCCTTTATGTTCACATTCTAATGTCCTTCTTACCATTTGGATTAATTTCTTAAGTCCTTTTGTCGCTTCTTTTTCTAAAGGAAAATTTTATAAGTTATGTGTAAAGGCCCTAGTTCTTTCAAATTTGGTTCAATTTCCACAATAAAGACTTAGGACAAGAAATTTTTTGGCTTGGAGATAGAACATGTTCGATCTTTCCAGATTACTCAATTATATTGAATTTAATTTGAAAATTAAAACAACGAAACAATGTTTATCATGAACGATTTATAAAAAGAAATGAAGAAGTGGAAAGGCTGATGTAAATCAATAGAAAATGACGCGCGTGCGAAAAAAATTCCCGAAATTCACGTCCTTATCGATTCTTCATTTTCATCGAAATGATACGCGAAAATAATTTGTTTATTCAACAAAACCGGGCAGACCAATTTCACCAACTGAATATAACGCACGCACGTGATTAATAAAGGAAAACGATAATTGTTTACTTTCTAAAAAAAAAAAATTAATATAGAAAAAACGTCCGGATATTAATAAATACAATGAACGCACGGCGCATTGTAGAACTCCGTCGATACGTAAATATATATTTCCAGCGAATCCGAAGAATGTTTCTGTGTATTCCTTGGAAGTCATCCAAAACATTCAAGTGCAGCTAAAAACGTTAATCATTAAACAGATACGTGCAGGCATAAACGGAAATATTTCTGGCATTTATTTGAAGAAGAAGAGTTAAAATTTCGGTTTCGGAGGTTACTTTCTGTATATTGTTGTTTGCAAAACAAAATCGCCCAAGTGCAATAATTACATGGCCTTCACGTTTGATGTCCAAGGTATAATCAAGTGGAAAAGAAAAATTAAATGAAATGGGCGTTGCAAAAATTACAGTGATTGTAACTATTAATTCCACAAAGAAGTTGTGCGTTACTGGTTGACGGAAGACACACAAACAAATTCTTTGTGAAGAAAAAGAAGAAGAGATATAATTCTTTTCATCGTAAAAGGAGTATTCCAGAATGACACAGATTAGTTACTTCTATTTTTTTTAATGCAACAACTTATTTTCTTTTTTCTCGACCACTTAGATTTGTTAAAGCTTCAAAACCCTTTCCACTTTGACTTGGTTTGGGACATCCGGTGTAACCATACCTGCTTTTGTACATGATGTGAAACTCCACGATCCACATAATATAGATTTGTTATTTGTATCTTCTTTTAATGCAACGTTATTCCCGATTTTTTGAATTCATTTAATTCTGACTACTTAAGTTAAATATAAATATGTACATGCCTAGCTCGATTTGCCATAGTTATTTTCCTACAATTCTACGTATTTTATGTAACACCTTCGAATTTATTTATTTATTTATTTATGTATAACCCGGGCACACACACACACACAATCTGGAACATAATGTGCGGCCTTTGTTTTACAAAAAACAGGCGTGCAATGTAAACCATGTTGAACATTTATTTTGCGCTTCTAAAAACACCTCGCCTTTGAAACCGATCGGATTAATCAGACAAAATTATATCGATAATAATCGGGGGGCCTTAACCCTATTTAAATTTGGAACGCGTTCGACAATTGGGTTAAGTCAACACAATGGATGCACTTAAGTGTATACTTAACTTACTAAAAGTAAAACTGGGACGAGTTAAATAAACACAATCGGAAATAGTAATTTTTTTCTCGATAGTAATGCGGAAACGGCCCACTTACATATTTAAGATTGCATTTAAAGTAATTACTTACTTGATTACAAAACAAAATGCTCACCACTTATGGATTTCACTGAGGGGATTTTTGAACAACTGATGCATTAGTCAGTGTTGTTTCCTGTTCGACATCTCGCATCGACTCCGACTAGTTTTAACATCCACATTCTATTACATAAAATACACACACACACACATAATCTACTTGACCTTGGTACAGAGAAATCTGTACACGAACAATAAAAAAAAAGGACCTCACGATCGTTCACCTTTTTTACGATGGAAAGTGGAAGTCGCGGGCCGTTATAATATTTGGGCCCGGGAAGTTAATTGTGGGATACATTTTCTGCGGCGATGTAAAAACACGAGTGTTTGGTTTGGGTCGGGAATAATCAGCGCGACCTTGAAGGAATCGTGTTCGTTGTGGAAAACCGATTCCGCCATCTCACTCGTTATAAAATAACTAATTTAAATATTGCAAAAGTTGGAAAAACAATAAAGTACAATGTCAGCCTTTTGTTTTTCTTTAAATGTGACAGGTAACTTGAAGACATTTCAAACATTCTTCTTTTGTTCCAAATGAAAATAAGAAGGCAAAAGAAACGGTAATTTAAAAATGTGTCTCTTCCACAGACATTAGGTTTGTTCCATTAGGAGGTTCTGAATAGTTCGGAACCGTCATCAAAGTTGTCCACTTGATGGCGTTGTTGAAACCGGTCATTACTTTGGTCTGCAATTGATTTTGACGGTTCGGAACCTCCTAATGGGACAAACCTATTTCAAAAAACCGTTTTGACATTGGCTGAAGTAAAAGTTAATAAAAATTTGCTATCTTTAAACAAATTACGTAAATTCACCTTTGAGTAACTTCGAACAAACAAGTTCAGTTTCTTTAATTTTATAACGTATTGTGACTTCTAATAGTTAGTAAAATGCTTAGTTTAAAATCTGTCGTCGCTATGAAAATGTCGAAACCAGAAGGAGAAAGTGAAGTAAACCGTGATTTTGATAATGTTAAAGGCACATCAGAAGACATGAAATGCACCCGAAAAGCAAAGTCCGGTTCAAAAGTTTTGATGTGGGCTGACATATCCTAGAAGGGAATATCAGACTAAGGCCCAGTCTTACAATCGTGGAATAAGTACGGAATAACTGTTCGCTGAATATCCTTTAGTGTTCCTCCATATCTACGTCAGACCTACGTCACGTTATTCTAAGAATAATGCTTATCCGACTATTGTACAATAGGGCCTAATTCTTTCATTCATACTATTTAGGCCCAGTCTTTTCATCTCCAGTTAATGTTATTTGACGGTTTATTCCCATTGTAATCACAATCGTTACAATGAGAATTAATCGTCAGATAAAGTTAATTGGAAATGAAAAGACCGGGCCTTAAGGTTACAAAAAAATATTGCCTGACCAAACCAAAAAGTTTATACAAACAAAAGAAAACATTTTGTTCAAGTCTGATCTTGCACATCCTGCCATTATTTAAGAGAAATGCTTGGAGTGGGTGGAGATTCAAAACATCGATTCGGGACAAGCTTCTGGGATACTCGCTTTGCAATAGGAGGTGTCCCAACAGCTCGTCCCTTTGAACATTTTTGGGAAGCTTATTTAACATTTTATGGGTCAATTCTGCGCATATCTGTAAGGACCGTAAGATCTGTAAGCCTGTAACTCAATTATTAAAATACAGAATTTTGAAGTTCTCTGGAAGGTATGATTTCTCCTAGGTCTCTAGGATTACTCATAAGTCTCTGCGACATTATCTTAGACACTTACAAGAAGCCGTATCATACTAAGAACTTCAGAATTCCATTTTTTAATAACTGACTTACAGGCTAACAGATCTTACGGTCCTTACAGATATGCGCAGAATTGACCCTTTAGTTACAGAAGGTAAAATGACGGGTTCAACAGAAATGGAGAATTCTCAAAGAGAAAGGTCCCAATGCCTTTTACTAATTTTGTTTACACTCGTATTTTTAATGCAAAAATAAATTGTAAAAACATTTAGTTTCGTTCTATACCTTAGCCTTTACTCGCGTTTCTTTTTTCTTTCAATTTCAACTTAATCGTTTCTTTGAAGTCTAATGTTTTTATTCTAAGGTCCTGTTTTACAATCATGGAATAAGGACGGAATAACTGTTCGCCGAATATCCTTTAATGTTCCTCCATATCTATGTTACACCTACGTCACGTTATTCTAAGAATAATGCTTATCCGAAGATTGTACAATCGGGCCTAAGCGTTTTAATTAAACTCCTCAAGTCCTCCTATTTCAATATGAAGAACTTTTTATTCGTATCCATATTTTTCTTAATTCATTTGTTTTGATAACTGCTAGTTTTCATAAGCTTCTTCTTTTCTTCCTAGAGATTTGTTATTTTTTAATGCTATCATAACCACAAGACTTTTTTTTAACCCCATTGTGCCGGAAATTTATTTATGACTTTTCCAAACATCGGTCTGCCTTTTTATTCAGAATTTAGGGGGGTGGGGGATAAATCGCCTGTTGTTGTGTAATGAAAACGGTCTCAGTAAGCTTCCTTTAGTTATGTAGGCCAAACAGGCAGCTGCGGGTAATCATGAAAACGTCGGAATCGCCAGTTGAATGTGACCTCAAGAATTAATTTTTCTTTGATTTTTCCCTCAAGTCTATTTTTTATTTCAGTTATTTTTGCTTTCTGCAGAATAGATTGGCTTAGGCCCTTAAGATCTTGAAGCACAAAATTCGAAGGTAAAAGCTGTTCATAGCTCTTTAATAGCAAATTTCCAAATTCTCTATTCACAAGTTCTACAGTGTGTTTCACTTTACATGAAGACACCTGAATAACTTGTTGATTAATAACACAATTAGTATAAAATTTTTACCAGAGATAGAGACCATTAAGATTAATCTTTTTGTAGGAATGGATTCTTTTTGGAGTCTAAATTTGGCCAACTATGATTTAAATAACAACTAGTGTTTCAAGTAAAGTCATAGTAGCGATGAAGAATTTTTATACATTTTTGTGTACTCATTGAAAAAATTGAAAAATACATTAAATATGAAATAATAATTTTGTTACACTATTAAATATGATTATGATTAATTATGATTTCATGTTTAATGTATTTTTCAATTTTTTCAAAACGCATAAAAATTAAAATTGAAAAATTTTCAGTGAAACTTCGTATTTGGAGTATTTTAGTGGTTAGCAACAACGTTCTTAAATACTTCCTTGCTCTATCTTCATCGCTATTATGACTTTACTTGAAACATTAGTTTTTATTTAAATCATAGTTGGCCAGATTTAGACTCCAAAAAGAATCCATTCCTACAAAAAGATTAATCTTAATGGTCTCTATCTCTGGTAAAAATTTTATACTAATTTATACTAATTGCGTTGTTAATCAACAAGTCATTCCCCTTCATATAAAGTGAAACACTCTGTATAAATA
Source organism: Dorcus parallelipipedus (assembly GCA_958336345.1). Classification (NCBI taxonomy): domain Eukaryota; kingdom Metazoa; phylum Arthropoda; class Insecta; order Coleoptera; family Lucanidae; genus Dorcus; species Dorcus parallelipipedus. The sequence goes on from OY284475.1 coordinate 14,465,839, forward strand.
AATTTCTTAAAGTGTTTAATTTAATTTAATTTTTTGAGTTTCCTATGACTCCGAACAGTTTGAGTTTTTCATTGCTATTTGACTTTCTTCACACAGAAAAGAACAACGAAGAAAAACTAGTAATGAGATGATTGAAAATAACTTATTTTTTCATTAAAGTTTTCTGTTTTTCAGTTATCATTATCATAATTAAGGTTCTGCAAACATGCACGAGGTAATAAAATTTTGTCAAACAAAATTATTAGCAAGTTCACTTTCTGAAAATCTTACTAATGAATCTTTTGGGAAAAACCATGTTAATTTTAATAAAACATTTGCTGATGGTAAACTCACTTAGCAAAATAAAACAAAAAGAATCGCAAAGTAAACACAAATGTTTAATGAAGAATTAGTAAAACTGCAATTCAGATAAAAAAACATAAAAAACGTTCTATAAATTTAAATCGGTTTTATCAATCATTTTCAAAACTTTGGAATCTAAATAATTTTCACTTTCTCACTATTGGATTAGTTATTCCAATTTTCACGGAAAATAAACAATTTTTGTCTTGTTAATTTCAAAGCCAAAAAATTAATCAAACGAAGCGGTTCAATTTAAATCAATTTTCTGTGACTAATACCGGGTGTTCTTTTACTATGTGCAAATATTTAAACCTGCAATACATCACCATAAATGGCAACGATTGAACTCATATGTCCTTAACAAAAGTTTTACACATTTCGAGAAAATCGCAGTTGAAAATCGGGCAAGAATTAATCGCACGTCTATGTCTTTGAGGTAGGTCAAGAAAAGGAAATTTTGTTCGACCGCAAAAAGCATCTGTTGGAACAAAAAACAGAACTGTAATCGAGCAGTGACCCAGTAACCTTTGCCGAGTTCGGACGGTTAATAAAAACAGTTTTTTTTCATGTCGCAGTAAGTCGTATCGTAGCGAAGGAATTTGCTTCATTTTATTTCATTTATGATCATGACACACAGTTCATTGCTCCGTATCCTTTGGAATCAACAGTTTAGTTTGTGAAAAGTGCAAATGCGCAATGCAAGAACATTTACAGCTAATGTCCCCGCATTTACGCGATTATGGAACGTGTATGTGTCGCTAATGATGGATGCCACTTTGAACAGTTAGTTGTTATAAACATTACTAAATTACTGTAGTGAACGTTTGAATGTTTTCTTCCACACAGATATTATACGGTGAGTGAGTGCGCCTTTGCATATTTGTCACGCCTGCGATGTTTATTGCCTACGACCAGCGAAGCAGGTTCCGTAAGTTCTTTTGTTGTTTCATGACCGTCGTACAAGGGGCGGATAAAATAATTTTGCCCCCTGTTATGAAATTTTTTTTTAAAATTATTCCGTGTTCTATGTGCTCTCACGGTAATGTGATTAAAGTTTTTGCACTTATTTCACAAACACCCTGTATACAAAGCTTGATGCTTACTAACTTATTCTGAAGGTCACAAAAATATGTATCTGCAAGGTTCAATTCAAAGTACACATTCAGTCTGTAGATAAGTGTTTTAAAATTATTAAAATGCCTGCGTTAATCGTTTAAATTAGAAAAGCAGATACAGACGATGATGATGCGCCTATAATTGTTTTATAATTGAATAATAATAAATAAAGAACGATTCTGCGAATGTACAAAATACATTGTAAGTACATATCGATGATTTCAAAGGCACCTACAATCCTGGGGTTATCACGACGTGAACCGAAATTAGTTATGTTGATAAATTTAAATTAACTATCTTGACAGATAATTGAAATAATAAAAACATTTATTAAATAAATGTTCCATAACGGAAACTTATTTTTAGAAAATATAAATAAATCGTTGAAAGTTGGCTTATTTGAGAAATTGTTTTAAAATAGAATTTTCAACCGTAAAGCAATTCTTTTAGAATTATTTCGGATGTGGTTATGTAAAATGGAGAAACAATTAATATTCTAGTAGGACTCACCTTGATTCTCTTGTCAGAGCCGGTCTTCTTGAGAGGTGGCCGATCGGAGGGACTCTGTGCTTTTTCTACTTTGCCCTGGGACAGCTTCCGGAGCGGCGGCGGCAACCATTTCCGGCTGGAGACACAAAGGATAACGGCTTTATTAACGTGGATGCATCGGAAAACAAAAGGGCAATCCGGCGCACTCAATAACCACTTTATGAAACAATGCAATCGGATTTTGCAACATAAAAGGGCTCTCGAACGGTCAAATGTGTCCCTTCCACTATTGTTCGTCAACTAACAATAAACGGTTTTTAAACATTTTTTTAAATGATAAACGCAAAAATCGCAGAGATAATAATAATAATAATAATATCGGAGATAAGGAGTAAATAGAAACGACTTTAGATAAAAATTATAAATCGTTTCAAAGTTATCGACAATCGTTGATAATGAGGTCCAAGTAAAAAAAACGGAAACATTTTACAACAAATTTAACGACTGCCTGTAAGAAAAAGTGTATCGAAGTGTACCGCTTTAGAAGCAAGCCCTTAAAGAGAAACTCAAAATCAAAAAGGTCATAAAACGAAATCTTGAAATCATAGAATGAAACCAACAAAAAAGAAAAGCAAAAGTTCAATTGAAATTGAAGTAGAGTAATACTGGCTGATTGGTTCACGACTTTGACTGTCAAAACTTATCCCACTTCTGAAATCTCTCAATTAATTTTAAGCAAGCCACTTGCTTAAAGTTTTCTATTCTGATCGTGCAGCGCACTTTTCATTAACAGAACAAACTTAACAAGAATTCATTTTTTCACAGCACATTCCATTTTTTAATGATCACCAAAGTATTACTTAAAAAAAATGAAAATAGAACAAAATACGAGAGTGTTGATAAAAGAAATTAACACAATACTCAAGCATTCTAAATTTAAATCAAAATTTTGACAGTTATGCACGTGCTTGCATATCTTATCTCCTTTATTTGATTAGGACTTAAACTATGAATAAATTATTCCAAGATGCTTGTTGCCTTGGAACCAACTCATAATTTTATTTTAAAAAATAAATAAATAAATAAAAAATTCCTGCTTAATTACTCTTAAACGAGTGTTTAATACAAAATATGTAAATCAAATTAGAAATAAGTGAAATAATCTAAAAGTAAAAATACACACATCAAACGCGAATATTTACACAAAAGGAATGCGTAATATTTTAGAAAGTCATTAACGGACTCTTTCAGTATTTGTTAGTTTTCGAGCCATGAAATGGACGTTAAAAACCAATAATGGAAGTGGAAATGCTTAAATTATTTGCGCATTTTTTAAATACTGCTCATACATGGTTCGTGAGTCATCAGCAAATTCTTGCTCTCAAGCAAAACACACACACGGACAAGTATGCAGGTATTTTCAACACAAAGAAATGACAATGCTTTTTCTGTTTTTTGATAAAAAGTTTTGGCCAAATGACGTTTCAACAGTTAACATCTTAAAAATCTTTGGACGGACTTTTCTCATTTAGAGAAATATAAAATAGTAAATTCCACTTCTGCTTCCCTAAGATTACTTTCAATTACAAACTTTGGTAGTGTCGCGGTTAACGCTTTGGCTCTACAAACCACTAATTCCGGGTTCAAATCCAGAACAAGTCGACTCAATAGGAATTAATAAAATAATTAGCAAGTTTTCTGGGGAAATTAACCGGAGGCTAAGGTTTTCGAGCTAAGCTTACAAAAGTTTAAAGGCTAAATTTGTTGGCCAAAGCAATTTGAAAACTTGTATGTACCTTTCAGGTTCTACTCTTCTGCAGCAAGGAAAATGCCTCCGGAAGAACCTCCTGACCTTCCCCATTTACCCCTCAAGTTCAAACACTTCGCAAACACACCAAACATCACCTCATCGCACGAAACTAATTCGCTCTATGAAAATTACACGCAAGGTGTCTGGCTCATTAATTATCATGCATCTAAGAACTATGGAGATAAGATTAGAGAAGCGTTTCTGTGTAAATATTTAGTTCCTACGCAATTATTCCGCGCTTGTAATTTGCTAACGAATGGACGAAGTGATGACAAACTGATAGATAATTACTTATCGCGTAAACTGTCCAGTCAAGATTATTCAGAAGTTAAATTCACGTTCATTTTCTTGCTTGTGTATAAATAAAGCTGCGTCGATGTATTGCTAAAATTAAAATCGTTATGTAATCCTTTTTATTGTATTATATTTAAATTTTTTAGATTAAACTTACTGATTACATGGAACGAGTCAGTCATAAACAAAAACCTCAATCATGATTCACTTAAGTTACAGCATTTGGTAATCAAATTTCCATTTACAACAGATAAGAAAAATACTTCTCTTTTTTTGGAAGGATAACAAGAGAAAATTGAAGTTTGCAAAATTATTTAAAGTATTTTCTTTTCTCTTTTTCAGGAAAGACGTTGGACTCCTTCTTCGTGTCATCCTCTATCCAGTTTTAGATATCATTTTCATTTTCGGCAAGTGCTTTCCTAGGCAAGCTTCCCCAATTGGTCCAATAAAGTATTCCTACATCGGTTCCTTCTTTTCCTCTTTGGTCTTTGGCTTCAACATTTCTCTCACGTTCCATTTGGTTGTACTTTAACCTAACTTGGTTATACCTTATTTCCTTTAAATGTATCATCTTCACGGCTTACATTCTGTAATGGATTGTATCTTTGTAGTTTCACTATTCCAATCCTTTTTCCCTTCTTTAGGGCATAGTAAATATTACTTCTCCTTCTCGACCAGTTTGTCAATTCTGTTGCAATTTTTTTAATGACAAAAATGCCGCCGATATTCGATTTAATAAACCTAGGAAAGAAGAGTTGGAATTTTCTTCATCTGGAAATCGAATACTTTCGGATGTGATACAATCGCTTCCATATTTCAAAAATGTATGCAGCATCAAAGCAAAAGAAAATGTTGCTTCAGAAAAAGAAAGGCGTCTAGGATAAAGACTAAAAGGACGTCTTTAAATAAAAAGTAACAATCATTCTAAGGAAACTAACGACTGCAAGGACCAAAACACAGTTCATGTATTCTTCAAATTTCGATTTTTGAAGTGATCCCAGAGGGTGAGTTTTGATTTTCGTCAAAAATAACATACTTTTGCCAATCAAAATACTCCCTCAAGTTGCATTGTATCAAAATATTATTTTTAGTATGATTCATTGGCTTCTACTTTCTAAGTAAATGCTTTCAGGTTGAAAGGTTATTGATGTTTTCACTTCCTGTTGTTTCTACTAATCGATGGCGGCGTTTGGACTGCCACCAGAGTAACCCTGTCATATTCTCGAGGACGCCAAGGATTTCCTTTAGTGAAATAGTAATCCCAGATGCTTCAAGTCGATTACCAACCCAATGGAATGAGAAAAATTCACTTTCTATAGAAAGAAGAGTCATTCAAGTACAAATCACAGTCTTTCGTCTTCACCAGGCCTTATACTTAGCTTGCACCACTTCTATCTTTTTTTTTTCGTTGCAGAAAAACATCTTTAGAATCATTACTGTTGTTTTCCTTGCTGAAAACACTGTTGATCCAGTTTCTACGAACAACAGCTACGACAGCAGTAACAGCTCTGAAAAAGCTCTTCTGTAATAAAGAACGAAACGTCCGGGAAAAGAAGATAATAGGACACGGTTCAAAACGCATGGATAACTTTCGCATCACCCTTTACAGTTGTTTGTCAGTAATCAACCAATGCTGCCCTCTGTTTCCTTTAAAAGGATGTTTTCTTTCCTCCGACTTAACTTACTTTTGGCCTGTGCTCATAAGAGAGCGAAAGATGGAGGAACCCGTTCAACAACACCATTATCCTTACATCCTCATTAAGGACTTTGTTAATACTTCTTCTCTTTATGGAAACAACTCAAAACCAAAAATTTGTGTCTGAACTCATTAGGATTTACTTACACAGTCCATTCCTCTACTACGTGAAGATACTAATTTATCTCGAAAGCAAAGTAGATGGTTTATGGAAGGTAAAATACATGGGAAAAAATAGCCTTTTTAATTTGAATTAGAATTACCTTCTTCCAGTCAAAAATAGGCTATGGCCATCTTCAAGATCAATACGTCCAAGGAAATCCAAATCACATTATGCAGCACCTTAGATTCACTTTCGCCTGGATCTATTAATCTCAATCACGGTGGGAAGGGGGTGAATTGTATAACGGTTCGAGCAACGTGACAGCTCGCGGAAAACTGTTCACTTAGACGAAATGAAAAATTCACCGCCGGATATCGCAAAAAGGTCATCGCCGGTTGCGTGCCGCAACCGGCCAGGCTAGGCCTCGCCCTCTTTCCTTTGCATAACTAAACACGAAGGTGGATAGATCCTCGCGATAAAAACACATTACAGCCACAGGTTAATTCGGACGGCAAACAACACACCTATCTTGGATTACTTATAACTAATTCGGTGGCAAATATTTACAAAAATGGACGCCAAACAAAAAAAAAAACTCCAAGCGCCAATCATCCAATTCTTATCCTTAAAGAAAACGTGGACTCACCTACTAAAACCTCTTCTCTTATTAACAGGTGATGATGTGTTGATGGCTCCTGAGGTGTCATTAGTGGTAGTGTCTGAAACAAAGGAAAAAACTTGTAGATCGAGAGTGACGTGAAGAAATTAAAAGACAAAAACCTCGTCCTTTAATTACTTTTCTTAGCCATCTCTGCAATCGGCGCATAAATAAATAATTCATCAGGTCCCGCGACTTTTTTCTTATATCCACTAATTAGGGGACGATTCGGACGTGCCAGTTATCAGATTAAGTAAGACAAGTTGAACTCGTAAGGATACATAAATCCGACGTGTAGATTTTTGCGTGTTTTTTTAACGAGCTCGTTTTGTTGACCGCATCCTTACAGGATCGGTAGCGAGTAATTGCGGAATATGTTCAGCAATAATTTATAGCACGCTTTAATTAATTGTAATAAATTATATTATCGATTACCTTATATGTGTCGAGTGGCATGATTACACCCAGAAAATATTTTACTTTTATGGAGAAAATTAAGGAGGAGTTTTTAAATTGAATTTATTTTTGGGGGGGAAATCCCGTGTTGAAATCGCGTTCGATATTCCACCCGAACCTTCGTTTCTATTTTCGTTCGGTATACGTACTTACATGAGTTTCAGATATCTCAAAGAGTTTAGTATGTGAATAAACCCGTAATTTATTGGACATCGAGCGCTTATACTCGGCGAAAAAAAAAAAACGGGCGTATTTGCGTAGAAGGCACATACATAATACAGTTTGGAGGGGAACGGAAACTGCGTAAAAGAAGAAATCACGACTTATTTTTACATAAATAAAAAAGAAACTTCATTTATATTCTTGATGAGTTCTTTAGTTTCGCCCTCCTGATGAGATCTAAAAAGAATGAAACCGGTCTTTAAGATTAACATCATTAAAAGCACGAAGTTATGAAAACGTTGAATTTAATATAAAAATAAATAATGACCGCAAGTTCTTGGCCTGCTGCATTCCAAGACGCGAAAAAATCCACCACGGTGCATTCTGCTGCTGAGCGAGTGATAAATAGGTTAGGACGTGCCTTTCGGGATTTTTGCGCATTTCTCTCGATATGGCCGCAATTAATCAAGCTTCTTGCGAGTTAATTTATATGTCTTGTTAGTATTATGTTGTAACAGAAAAGCGCAGTGTTTATGGAAAAAAATTCCTCGCGAGCCCATTTATCTTTATTATAGCGACAACCCTTCGGTCATAACTGAAATACCTGCAATTTACAATCCGTGCAAGGTTTTCAACAAGTTTCATGCCGGTTTCGGTTCTTTTTTTGCCTTCGCTTCTGTTTTCGAGACGTAAATGCGTTTTGTACAAGATAATAAATCCGTTATGGGCTTCGCGAGATTGAAAAATTTTCAATACAGAAACAGGCGGCAGTCGAAAACAAAATAAACTCAAGTCGATAAATTTCATTTAAAAACATTTGTAACTCATCAGTTACTTGTATTGGTAACTCAAGGATCTTCTTCTTGTATTATTTGTTCTATTTCTTGCTTCGTCTTCACTTTATCGAATTCATTCGCTGTTTCTCATAGGTCAGTTCTTTTACTTTTTCCTCTCTTTTCGTTTTTCTTTGATGATTTTTCAAAAATTATGCATTTTTGTTTTTATTTTCAAACATTTAAGACATTAGACATTAAGAAACAAATAAAAAGCCTAGTAAATAGAAAAGTTAGAATCAGAATAGTGCAAGACAAAAAAAAAATATGCCAGTAATTTTGTTAAATTAAAAAGACATTTTAACAATACTCAACGAAGCGTCAAACAAATGAAACCGTACACGTTATAAAATCGGTTAGGTTATTGGACTTGCTTCTGGTCTGAGTGAGGAGAAGAAGTTGAAATTGTTGATTATTTTGAGTGGTAATAGAACTTCTCACTCTCGTCGTGATGTGATATCTAGAAGAGCATAGTGTCTCGACGAAGCCTTAATAAAGTTGAAAGTCCCTTTTCTTTTATCATTTTAACCACCCGACCCTTTTAAAACAAACTATGTTCAATACACAGTTTTTGATTTGCTGAATTGACATAACACGTCCGTTATTAGAAGCACCGGATGGAATCAGGCTCCAAATTAACAGAAAGTAACGCCAATATAGGAAATCAAAGGGAAAGGGAGAGAAACATTAAAAAGAATTTTTGTTTGCGATGATCTGGTAGGAGGAAGCAGAAAACTGTATGCGTTGGGTTTGTGTTTAGTGATGAAACAACAGGAATTGACTTAACGTTAGCAAAAAGCAACAGATGCGCGAAAGTTTAAACAAAATATTGACATCTCCAGAAGATGAAGGCTGAGGGTTTTTGGATCCATTCTCAGCTGCGGAACATGGGTAATAAATAAGAATGTGCAAGAAAAGCTGGGGGCTGGGGGTATGGGAGAGGAAGATACTGAGAAGGATATTTGGAGGAAGAAAAACAGAAGTAGGATGGGAGAGACGAATTAAAGGATCTATAACACAGCATGTTAAAGCTTGCCGATTGCAGTGGGCGATAGACCAAGGAAGAAGATTGAATGGAGAGGAAAAGCAGAAGACGTAGGTCGAAAAACATGGACAGAAAAGTGAAGGCCTTACGGATTGGAAGCAATGGCCCATCAACCTTCTTTCGTTTTATTTCAAACAATTATTTATACTTTATTTTCTTCAAAAAATTTCAATCTTCCCTAATTGCAGTTTTTGGTTTCTTCATTTTCTCGAAAAAATAATTTCTGAGGCGTTTTACTTTCTTCAAAAAATTTTCGCCTTCTTCCTTTATTTCCTTTTTGGTGACGTCGCCAACTGATTTGTGTTCCATGAAGAGTAGCTAGTCAACTAAGAATTTTAATTCCCATAGGAACTGCAATAATTATCTTTTGTTTCTTGTCGAAAGTTCTAAGATTTCTATTGGAAATCTTCTTCTTTCGTTTCTTCAATCTTTTTTAATGAATTTTGTAGAAATATTATTTTGCCTAAAAAATTTCCATCTTATTCAATCGAGATGACGTCACTTCTTATTGTGTGTTCAACTCTTCATGATTTTTGATTTCGTTTCTTCCATTTTCCTCTAAACAAATTTCCTATAGTTTTTAAAACTCAGTCATCTTCTCCATTTACGTCATCCTCACTGTGATGTTCTATACAAATCGTTAAGATTTTCGCCTGAAATCTTCAACTGAATGCTTCGCAATCTTCTTTTCATTTATTTTTTGTTTTTAAACAAATATTTATATTTTCCTTGCTTCAAAAACCTTCCATCTTCCTTAATTGTGGCATTGTGGCTGGTATGGCATAGATATGAAAGAAAATGAAAAAAGAAACGTCAAATTAAATATACTTTTTAATTAATTAGATAAATAGTCCCAGCTCATAAAATGGGAATACTCTATGCATTCCACTCTCCTTGCTTCAGAAAAATTAAAGTGCGCTTGCTTGCTTGGGGGTGTCTGATGGGCCAGGATAGATCCTTTTGCCTGTTTTCTCAGTGGATAGTCCTCAGTATTTTCTTAATTTGTGCTCAGTAGCTATTTTTCTGTTCTTCTTTCTCATTTCAGTAGTGCAGGACCATCCTTGGGCTCTTTATTTTGCGTAGTTCTTGGCGTAGTCAAGAGTTGTTGCTTGTCAATGCTTGCTCAATGTTTTGGTGGCTTAAGTATGTGTTGTTTCTTGTATGGTATCTATTTAGTTTCTTGTGGCAGAACTATGTTCGCATTGGCTCTTGCGATAAAGTCGCGGAGTTCTTGTATTTTTTTGGAAACGTAGTTGGCATTCCAGGAGATGATGACGAGGGAGTTAGGTTTTATTTTCCGTTGTTCCATGTTAGATTGCGTGTTCTGTAGGAATTGCTTGGTTTCTGTTGATCCTGGGTTCGTGGCACTGTATGCTACCATCATTTCTCCTAGAACCTTGGTGGTCTGGGTGTGTTTATTATTGTGATTTGGTGGTTTCCAGGGTAGAGCGGTAGTACTTGGTTTGTCTGGTTGTGTTTTGGAAGAGGGGGAACACTTTGCCTTCAAGGTTTAGAAGGGGTTGTGAGTTTCGTAAGGAGTTGTTTCTTGGGATTGGGAGGCAAGCGTGATTGTGACTTTGTTTTTAGGGTTGCAGGGACAACCCCTGAAGTTAGCGATGTGGATATCTTTGCAGTTGGCGCATCTGGGCGGGTCGAACTTTGTTTTTGGGCAGTCAGACGTCGGGTGATTATTTCCACATTTCACACATTTGTACTCGGTTTTGCATCGCGCTTGTAAGTGACCGAAGGGTTGACATCGGTAGCATTGTCCATCTGATAAGTTGCTCCTGAGTTGTTCCACTTTTATATCTATTTCGCATACACTTGTAAGGTCCTAGATGTGCTTGTATTCTATAGGAACTATTAGCACTAGAGGCATGGGGGTTTTGTTTTGGCCTTTGGTCATGCGAATTTTTTTCTACTGGGTTTTATGTCCTGTTCGATTCAGTTGTCTTCTATTGTTTCAGTGTAGAATTCTTGTGGGATGCCCCGAATTACTACCTTAAGTTTTCTATCTTTCTCTAGGCTGAAGGTGTCATAGGGTGCTTCTCCTTTGTCCAGGAAGGACGTGATGCCTCTGTAGTCGTCGGCTGTCTGTGGTGAGATTCTTATTCCTTCACTGGTGTTCGTTGCTTTGGTGTAGTTGAGGCGTTTAAATCTTATGGCGTTAGCGATTTTTATCCATTTATCTTTCTGTCTGTTGATGATCGGGGGGATTCGTGCAGGAGGGTCATTAATGCTTGGGGTCTTGTTGGAAGTTATGTCTGAATGAGAGTGTGTGACACTAATCGTTTTTCAACATGATATTTAACCCTTTCGAGCTGCTCTAGGTTGAGATCGTTGATTTGAAGTCTTTGCTCCATGTCGGTGGGGTCACGCACTCACTACTATCCATTACCAACTGTGAGCAATACTACCACTATCCGCTGACTACTCACTACTCAATGACTGACTGTTGACTACTCGCTTACGCTTCGTCAAAGACTGTCCGCTGACTGCTGGAACGCATTGGCTTACCTATGGGCATCCGTGGATTCTGATTGTTTGGGAGCAAGTTGAGTTGCTGGCCAATCAAATACTTTCTCGGTGGTTGTAACTAGAATTCGCTGTTACGGTTGGTCTTTTTATTTGGATGACTCAATTGCATTATGAATTCATTCAGAATTATTGCTTTTTATGTGTTTCATTTTTCAAAAAACAACTTGTTTTCTACAACTCTAAAGACGTTTCTCACATCTTAAGAGCCAAGTAATTTTTTTTGGGTCTACTATTATCTTGGACATCTTTCTTCTGTCACTTTTTCCTTGTCGTGCCTCCTCCAGCCATTGTTTAATGTTGATTTTTGATGTGTTTCATTTTGGAACAACATTCTGGTTGCAAGTACTGTATCTGGATGTATTCATTCTGTTGCTTTTTCTCTGAATTTGAAATAACATGTTTGTGTAAGTTGTTCCAATAAATAAAAAAGATTTTAACGTTTCATCTAAATGTGGCTCATTTTTTCTAAGCAACCCATTAAATCCAGCATTTCGCTGAAACATCCACGCCATTAGCAATTAACGAACCAGAACAACTCGCACAATTGCACCTAAGAATCTCAAATTAAATTTACTTAAGGCGAGCAGAGCAAATTTAGACGAAGAAATGCGGCAGTTGCTAGGTGCAACTTCTATTTCGAGCCCGAGATTTTCCGGCAAATTGGATTCCGCCGACAAAAGCGAGTTTTTCCCAAGCTTCGAGAGCTCATTATATAAATGATTAGGGGCGACGGTCTTATTGAAAATTTAAAATCTAATTAAGACGCTCATTGTCGAAACAAAGGTGAGGAGAACTGTCTCGTTTTTTGAGATGATTCTTAGTCGGTTTTAAAAGCAGATGGCCTTGAAATTTTTAATGCAATTATTTAGATAAAATTGCACGGAAATAATTAATGATTACTTGATTTAATAGCAAAGCAATTAAAGAGGAATTAATGCAGAAATAATTAACTAGTCATTCAAGTTTAATTTGAAAACAAATTGGATCAATTGTAAAAAAAAGTCAACAAGATAATTCTTAGAAAATACGAAGTATCATTCTTTCTATATGTATATCTTTTTATATCTGTCCCATCTTTAAGTTTTTTATTAAAATAATGATGCGTAATTGGAAAGTAAACCCGATGCATTGTTGACAGTTTTGTATTTTTGTGAACGTTGACATATTTAAAGCCAAAATGTCAGCGCAATCAGAAACATTCCGTAACATTTATTCCAGGTCATCGTTGCTTGCGAAAATCGGCATCCACCATATGTGCATCGAGGTTGGCTGTGTGGTATTATGACCGGCGACATTTCGACAGACGAACGGACAATATCGTACACATTGACCCACGTGGGCGTACCGTTAGCGCCATATGGTACCGCAGGTTAACACAGGTCAAGATTTAGCCTAGATTCGCATGTTTATGATGACTATTAATACATGTTCATTAGTTTTTACTTCTGTCCTTTTTTCGTAACCCGAGTCGTTGTAAATTGCCGCTCGCCATATAAGGAACGAGCTGTATTTTAATATCATTGCTCGTAGCACGAAACGTAATTTTTATAGTCCGTCTGGGTTGGCCTGGCCTGGCGGATGATGATTTTTTTATGCAACGTTTTATGCAAGAATCAATTTGGCCGTACACTGGGAGCCTAATTGCAGAAAATTAGATTACGTCAGGTGTAATCGCGAGCGCGGAGGCAATTAATCTCGATTTTAGTAATGCCAAGAATCGCTTCGGTTATTAAACGCATTAGAAACTATAATCATTTATTATCCGAGAAAGAAATTATAATAATTCAATTTCGCCTTAAATGGAACGAACGTTTCATTAGGAAAATTCTCGGTTAAACGCGTTCCTATTAATGCCATGTTTTGCATTACGAAAATGGTTTTGCAATTGAACCGCAATAAAAAAATATCGATCTTGATCCGGCATGCCGTCAGGCACGTTTCGTGCGCTCCTCCATTTGCAGTATCATTGAAACGACAAATATTTATTCGTGCGGTAAAAAGAAAAAATAAATTATGCACAGAGACGTGCCAAAATATATCCTCAAGGTTAAGCTCATACGCCTTGCTGTGGGGATGGCGCCACACGCGGAGACAAAATTATTAAATCATAAAAAAATATATACGTATGAATAAAATATTTCAGTACATGACTTGAGCTGCGTAAAAGTTTCAGTAAAAACCTACACGGTTTTAATTTAAAATAAACCAGAGTTTCTTTATTTCAGAATCTGCATTACAATCAAAACAGTGCGGCTTCGTTTGTTGTTCCTCTATCTATGTATATTGGATTGCTTGTTCTGGGTGTTTGCGTTTGCATTGTAATTGGTCAGGAGGAACGTGAGCACTGGCCAGAAACTGAGTGCTTTTGTTTTATGTTCCTCTATTTATAATGCGTTGCTTGCATTTATCTGTGATTGGTTGTGAGGAAGGAGGGCGCTGACCAATCAAATATGTACATATTGCGGTGTTTATAAGCTAAACAAAAGACTTTTTCAAGGAAATAATTTGTAAATAGTAAAAAGAAATTTAGAGTAATGTATGTTATGTTTTACAGGATATATTTATTTACAATTATTAAATTCAAGTGTTTATCAAATATATTAAGTTTGTGTAAATATTTATAGAAATAGGCGATTTTAAATTACATGTACAGTATAAGTAAATTATTTAAAATTTTTGTAATGTAAATACGTAGGATTTAAAGCCAGAATTGTAATAATTAGAATAATTGATCTAAAAATAGAATTGAAGACCGGACGTTGATGGAAACTGTAAGCGGCAGCGCGGAGTTCGGAAACTGGATCAGTGAGGGCGCCGCGTCTGAGCTATTTAACTAATGCAACCAGTGCGCATACAAAACAAGCTTCGCGTTATTTACATTCATTCATGTTAGGAACGTTGATCGGATCTAGTGTAAGTAATATCTGCCTGACCAAATAAAACTTCGACTTCTTTAACGATCAGTATTTGTTTGTATGACTTCATGAATAATTGACTTAATAAACCGTTGTTTCTATCACTTTCTACGAGCATTTTTCTTTATTTACACACACACGCACACACGACACGTACACTGACGCGGTAATTCTGAATGTAAGGGCTCGTGAGTGCCATTTACATTCGAAACTTATCACATAACGAACACACTCCACGAGGAAAAAGCCAGCCTACGAGATACACTGCATCGGGAGACGAGCAGGAGCCGTAACCGATATCAACAAGTTTAAGAACAGCAATAAACTAATAAGATATAAACAAAAATAAGATTTAGAATATTGACGAAAATTACCCTGAGAAAAACAACGAATGCAAAAATTTGCAACAATTTCCAGAAACTTTGAAAAATATCCCATTTCACCGCATAAAATTGGCTTCACCCAACTAGGGGCCACAACACTGCATAAAATTGGCGCCCAACGTGGGGCCAAAGACAGAAAATTTTGCAACAAATAAATTTATGCTAAAATCTGCAAGAACCCAGATAACACAGCAATATGTCTATTGTATTTGCTCTCAAAATCTGCATAAGAAACATTAAAATCAAAATACAAATACATAAATATCTAGGCATGCACGGCCTGAAATTTTGGTTTCATTCTTTTGCTGTTGTCGTTCTCTTTTCGCTCCACAGAAACTGAGTGCGTTTGTTTTATGTTCCTCTATTTATATTGCGTTGCCTCGCATTTGCTTGTGATTGGTTATAACGAAGGAGAGCGCTGGCCAATTAAATATGTCTATTGTTCCTTTACTCTCAAAATCTGTATAAGAAACATTAAAATCAATATACAATTATGAATGAATTAACTGTAATTGTATTGTTTGCCTTCTATTCGTCTGTGATTGGTTGAAACTTTATGTATTTGTTTACATTTCGATTTGCTTTCGGTGATTAAAATCAATTATTGGCGAAACAAATTTTTTTATCAATACCCTCGTATAAAAAAAAAGTTCCAGCACTTCAAAAACACACGATTGGGAAACCATCATCGTGAGCAATAAATTCTGATAAACTGCGGCGTACGAGACCGATAAAACATACTCAAACATGACTCACTCGTTCTAATTTCACTGAATCACTTATTACTTACTACCCAACAAAGAAACTCTAATGGGTAAAGTCAAGGTGAGTTTAAGGGTTAGATAATGGCGTTATTGATAATGATAATAATACAATACCTTGAGATAGATACTTTTGGACCCTATCGTACACGAGCCGCATGGACAATTTTCTTCTCGGCGTAGCCGGGGATTGCGTGGGAGTTTCGGGGGCTGAAACCGCAACCCCGTTGGAGACTCCGGTCAATAACATGACACTCGCACTTTTCCCACTCAAAATTCGGACGGCAACAGCATCGCGAACGGGTCACAATGAGCGTTATCAGTCCGTAACATTTATCAAAAATCTGTCTATCTAATTGTGCACTAAACGTAAAAAAGATAGGCCTGGTTCGCTTATCGTTGTTGACAATAAAAAATGAATTTGTTTTCGTAGAAGTCAGTTAGGTCAGTACTATATAAAGTCACTATAGAAAAGTAGATTTATTTATTTATTTATAGTTGTGGTACCCTCTGCGGATGCAATCTTATAATTTCCTGCGATTTATTTATCAAGAAACTAGATTGGGGCGAATTAAAATAGCTTACTGTGTCTTGTAACCTTACGGCACATCTATGACGGAAATAACCCGCGTGAGATATTAATAGTGATTTTTTGATGGCAAACAAAGCGTAAATAAATTTTAAAAACCGATTTAGAACGGCCAAAGTTTATAGTACAAATGCAGTTTTTGTTTGATTTTATGTATGAAAATGAAGAGGATTCAGGAGCGGAGTGTTTCCGTAATAACTTCGAACTCTGTTATAATATCCAATTCAATTAATTAATTTAAACGTTGCAAATGTGAAGTGTCACAAAATTTCGTAACTTTCTGTAAGAAAGTAATTTAGTGGGTCAATTCTGCGCATATCTGTAAGGACCGTAAGATTTGTAAGCCTGTAACTCAATTATTAAAATGTAGAATTTTGAAGTTCTCTGGAAGTATGATTTCTCCTAGGTCTCTAGGATTACTTATAAGTCTCTGAGACATTATCTTAGAGACTTACAAGAAACCGTATCATACTAAGAACTTCAGAATTCCATTTTTTAATAACTGACTTACAGGCTAACAGATCTTATGGTCCTTACAGATATGCGCAGAATTGACCCATAAGTTTGATTCAAACGGAAACAGTTTTCAGGCACTCGAAAGTTTTTAATTTTGATCTAAATTAAAACAAAATGAATGTGTTGTTAAGTGTTCTCACGCCTAATAAAAAAAATAAAACATAAAAGTAATTTTTTTTTGCTTTTTCAAATTAAAATGTTCTACTAAGCCGACAGGTAATGACATGGAAGCAGCATGTACAAATAAAAAACCTGCGTCCACACATTTCAACGGGCCCCGAAATTTTAATTAAGATATCACACACGGTTGCGATTAAACTCCGATTTTACACTCCTTTTGTGGAAAACGAGCACATAAAATTAAAACGGGCCAAAGCTGGGCCTGATCGTCGTAATGTGATAAGAGGCAAAGCGAAATTCATCGAGATGCCGATGGTGATAAAAATCGCGAACAATAAAGCCCGTTGATGTCTTTATGCCTTGCAACACAATGGCAGTCCAATTAAAAACGATACGCAAGCAGGTTGCAAGGATAATTAACCGTGTTTTGCAAGACGCAACGGACCATTTAATTTTCGACACGTTTGGTACGACCAAATTACAACCTGCGAACAATTTACTCATTAAATCAACCAAATTACCGGTAATAACATTAATTCTTCCATAATACGAAAAAATTGCTCTTCCCAAACAAATTAATTGACCACAAGCGAGGCTCACTTAGTTAATCGTCTTGTTTCGAGCTGATGCAAATTGGTTTAATCATTTCAAAACGCAATTAGCCTTATTTTCACACCATTAAAAAAAAACGCGAAGATGAATAGCTCGTTTATTAAATTGAATGCGTAATTTATTAGCGACCTTTCGGAAAATATAAAATACGTTAACACGAAAATGTTGTTAAAAATAGCGTGGAATATCAAAGCTGATTTTCGGAGGGCCATCAGGCCTGTTAAAATGGAAAACACATGCGCAGGAAATATTCGCAATCAAAGAATCTGCTTTTACTTTTACACCGATTTCAAAGTCACCGAATAAAAATAGCTTTAATGAGCTAGTGCAAACAGTATTTTTTTTTCAAAATTAATATAACTTCCAGAATCCAGAAACATTTCATTCTCTTTGTTGATTCATAAATGTCCATGTGTATTTCGAATTAACTAAAAATTTCTGTTCGTTTTTAATTATTTTTAAGTACAAGAGGATGAGCAAATTTCACAAGACAAATTTGTCTTTCTTATTCAAATATAACCTGTTCTAAATCGTTTGCCCTTAATTGAAAGGTGAAGACTAGGATTTCTCGAGTCTGCAGAAAAAATCCGGTTCTTATTTTTTGTGAAAATTACAAAACGCATCTCGCATTTGCCTTTCTAAGCAAATAAAACATCGCTAAGGTGTCGTAATTACGCGCAATAAATTTCCAGCTCCTGCGAATCATTTATAAGTCCGATAATACCGGCTCGCCGAAGTATATTTATTACTCTGTCAATAAACGTCACTTTGTTTCGTCAACACGGTTCTGGATTGATTTCCTTTTCTGATTCTACAGCCATCATCACCGACGATAGGTGACATAATGCGAAGCTTCGACAAAAATACTATATAATAAAATAAAACTGCCTTCGCTTTATGTAATGTAATATATCCATCGGTTTGTTTAACTATTTTTTGTTTGTTTCAATGGGCGATTTTGCCGGGGAATTTCTAAACAATCCCGCGATTCTATTCAAGTATAAATACATTAGAGTTTTTATTATTCGAAGCGAAACAGGTTTAGACAGCCGGTAAATTACCTGGTCACGAGTTTCTATGTGGCCACCAAATGGACGGACGGGACGGCTTATTCAACTCAATTATTTAATAATTTACTATTACGGTTACGAATACGTAAAATTATTATTAAGATGTCGACGTGAAATGTAACGAGTTGGTAACACCGACGAATAAAAAGTCTTTGCGGCAAAGTGTAAGATTACTTTTAAACTTTTAAACAAGCAAGTGCATCTTGTTCATCACGGAGCTGGTAATAAGGAGCTCGCTTTAATTACATTCCGTGGTAGATGAAAGACTTCATTTTTCTAAAAGTAATTTGCATTTTATAATCTCAGGTTTCTTGGAGTAATCTACGTGTTTTCTAGTAGAGTTAAAAAAAGGAGGGGGTGGGGCGGCTAAAACTTGATGTTAACAATTTACAGTTGCTACAAACTAAGGAATCAGATGATGGATTTCAACATGTTCCCATGTTTCGTCATAAAATCCAAACCGTCTGGATTATTTAATTCATTTGGGCTTGGCTCTTCAATCATACATAAGTTAACTTTAACATTCTTCAGTTTATTGGCATAAGAACAATTGTTTTCATAGCATCATATATGAAAACAATTTTTATGGCTCTCTTATTTACCAACATGTTTCCAATTTTATTGCGTTATAAAATTCTATTTATCTTTGGATAGCTTATCCAAACCGTCTGGATTATTTAATTCATTTGGGTTTCAATCTTAAGTTAATTTTAACCTTCTTCAGTTGGCTATAAACTGAGGAAGGTTAAAATGACATGGGAATAAACCGAAAGTTAAAGTTACTATAAAATATAGAACACTTTTAGAATGGAACTTTGATTTTCGAAAGAGCTGAAAAAAATCTGACATAATTTCAGAATACAAATATTTTTCTAAGCAGATGAATTGCAATCAATCATTAAAATAAGTATAAAAACTTATAATTTATTTATTATAATAATAAAGTGATAGAGGAGGAAAACACATATATGAAAATGTAGTTCTTAAGAGTTTTAATTTTGTATATGTAACTATCTTAATGGTCTGGAATATTTTATTTCTTTAATAACAAAAATTAAGAACGAATAAAAGTATAATAATAATAAACCATTCCTGATTATCTTAGTTTGAGAAAACCTTTCATTAATTAATTACGCAACAAATTTTTAAACAATTTTGTTCTTTTAATGTAAAGTTGAGACCTGCCATCCAAATTTCATGGCAAAAGTTGACAAAAAAAATTAAAAAATGAGTCGCCAGCATATGTACCGAGGGAGTAAAAATAATTGATACGCCCGAAGTTGCAGCTTAACTCACTTCATATTAGAATCAAAACAAGCAACCAGTTTGCAACTTCATACGTATTATTCACGTATCTATTCTCTTTGGAATTGGAAGTTAATTGTGTATTATTATTATTATTTTCAATATAAAAATGAATACTTTCAAAATAAATTCAAGACTCAATAAAAAGGCTTAAGTTAAACTAAATTTTTTATGTACAAAACGAAAACAATTTTGTTCAGCAAAAATGTACTTAGGATAGATTAAATAGAGGTATTTCAATCACTTCAGTTATCGTCAGTCATTTTTGGAAAATCTATAAACTTCGCGAACAAGGAGTAGTCACGTGCAGATCTGCCAAATTACAAAAGTAATAAAAAAATGTAGGTGTGGTCAATGCAAAGCCATCTGTAGCGCGTTACATACAAAATCATCATAAAAGACAGAAGCAAGGTAAAACAAACAAAAAAAATTTAGTAATTTTCTCATAAAATTAAAAATAAAATTGTTTTGGTCATGTGTCTGCATGCTCTTAATATTAATCACTCACAAAATAAAAAAAGGATTAATAAAATTAGAAGAAAAAAAATGAGACTGGGATGTAATTATGTACTTATTTTTGAGAAAAACTGGATAATTTCTCCCAGGGCCGTATGATGGAAGAACGATTTACTTCGTAACAAATACTTTGCAATTTACTTCAAAAATTAAAATTAAAAACACAATTTAACCCAAGACAAAAAATCAATTTAGTAAAAATAAATAACTCTGTTGTGAGATAAAATTGATGCAGAAAGTTTTCGAATCGTTAATTGTTAATTTATATTCGACGCACGTCGACCATCACACAAAAGCCAATAAGTTACTTATTTTTTTATTTTGCATTTATGAAAATCACCACGCATAAATTGCTTGAAATTTACTTTAAAATAAGCTTTCGTTTTCGAAGCATCTGCTCCAGAACTTTCGGTTTCAAACTGTACAAAAATAATCCTGCGTGACTCAAGCTGCTGTTGTTACTACGATACCGACAGAGAGCACGACGACACAAAAGGAACACATGCACAAACAAACACTAATTTCGCGGAGAAAATCACAACAAGGATCTAAGTTGGCGCCGGAATATGAAGAACAACTGAACGATGCTGGGCCAAGAGCAGTCAAATCAAGTGCCAGATCAACGGCAGGCAGTAGCGAGCAGCAGGATTGCGATTGTATCATACAGAGTGTGACGCAGAGTATCGGTGGTAACCGACCTGGTTGCAGCACTTTATTGGTTGCATGATAAGGGGCAGTAAGCGAGGGTGGTCGTAATTCGATCTAATCGAGAGGGTTGATAAGGCGGACAATGTGGCGTGTTTAACGCCTGCCCGCCACCTCTTACGAGAACTAAGTAATAGACGGAAATGAGATACAAAAATTAATTTCCGCGAGGGCGATGATTGAAGAGAAAATCGAGTAGGGGCGTACTTAGATAAGCAGAAAGAGAAACGAAAACATGTATCGACTATCGAGATACAAAACACGTTTTCTTTTAAAATACGCTAAACTTAGGTTCTCTTTTTGACACCGTTATATGTACGAGGTGCATCTAGAAATTAAAAAACGATTGTACACAATTACACAATGTTTCCAATCGATGTCAATCTTCTTTTGTTAATCTGGATAAGCACATGTGTACTCTAGTATCAGGTCATGATAACTTTTCTATATTACTTTCCTGCGCTGAACCTGTCAAAACAGGTTAACACTGAATGAAAATAGAAAAATAAAAAGTAGAAGAATCATCGAGAAAATTATATCTCAGACCCGCTTTTACTTTTACACGATTTCTAAGACGCCATCACCAATTAAACTCAAAGAACTAATCCATGAGATTGACGACGTAAATATCACCTGACCCGAATTCGTACGTTTAATCCACCAAACTGGATTCTTTAGTAATATTTACTTGGCGTTAATTAAATTAATTAAACTCCGGCGCGCCAATGAGATAATTAAATTAAGGCCGCTCGTAACTTAAAAATGGCAGAAGTTTTTGGCGACTGCATAAGCGAATTATCGTTTTATCAGCACCTCGCCTCTAATTTAAACAATTCGAACTAATAATAATAATAATAAAATAAGGCGAACGAACAGAGGGGATTGAGCACCTAATGCAACGTGTCTGTTTGTAAAATGACACATTTTCTATAAACTACGATTTCCTGTTTGTTGTGTTATCTTCGATATGAAGCAATTTTTGTTAAATTACTTCACACACTCATACATAAATTACAAATAGAACGCCGACTGTTTGATATTTTAAAGAAAATATGTCTTTTTATCATCATCATTTAAGATTATCTGAAAATTATACAAATGTTCTATATCATTTCTACATCGGTACTTTTCGGTTCCTTGAACATACAATGGTGTACTTACGTTCCAATCCTCTCAGGATTGCGAACGCTCACCTCATTCCCAATTCTTGTTGTTGTTCTGCAAATTAACTTACAATTGGTTTTAAATCAACTAGCACACTATCAAAAGAGAGAGGAAAAAAACACAGAAAGAAAATCGTAATTCCATCTTATTTGAGATGCCCAAAATGCATTCGTAAGATCAAAATTTGGAAAAAATATGTATGTACCTATTAGAAGAAACATTATGAAATCCTTGAGAGGTTGGGAAACCGAATCATTTAAATATTTTACAATTACTGATGACGGTTGGCTTTTAAAGAACTCAAACATAACACTTCGTTAAGGTTTCGCAAATCCCCAAAGAGGGTACCGTGGCTTGTTAATATTCGCAAATTAAGAACCTAAGGTTTAAACTGTTAAGTCATGTATTTTATTTTTGACAAAACTGTTAATTACGTGATAAAACGAAGCACAAATATCTTTTCATTTCTCTTGCTTGAGTTTTTTAATTTTGTATTTCTTCTCATGTTTATTCGCCTTTGATGCATGCAAGGCATGCAGTTTTCATTCTATTCCCCATTCTTTCCATGTCTTCAGGCCTCTTAATGAATTTATTAAATTCCATTTTGGTCTCATTTTTATGCTGCGCTTGTTCACTTTTCTTTGTTCTATTAATGTCTTAATTCTTAATCATGTCTTCTCTATCATTCTAGCTTTAAGTGTCAGTTTTCTCTTTAAGGCTCAGTTGTACAATGATAGTTTAAATTTAAGCTGAAGCTTAAACCCATATTAACGATTATTTCAAAAATTGTTGTTAAGGGTTTAAACTTTGGCTTACAGTTAAACTGGCATTTTACAACCGCGCCTTAATTATATTCGCCCTCTTATTTACTTCTTGTTCGCTTTACCGTCTTATTTCATTTTATCTCCTATTTTTCTAGGCCATTTCATTATTGCCGGCACCATTCTTATTTCTTTCCATAAACCCACGTTAGTTGTCTTTATTCGTTCTGTTTTCTTTTCTTGAATTAATTTTTCCATTTTCTCAAATAATATTATCAAGCAACGAATTACCATTTGAATCGTTTCACAGTTATTTTCACTAACTTGAGCTTTCTATTTTCTGTTTTAATTTTTTTAAATTTTTCATTTAAATTGGATCGTGTATAATAAAGTGTTATTATCATCTTTCATTATTTAATTGTTTTCTTTCATTGCAGTTGCAGAAAATATAAAATAAAGCATAAAGTGTAATAAAATGAATAAATCAATAAAATCGATTTATTTATTTTTTTGTATTCTTGGCGGATTAAGTTTGGTGTCAAACTTATTTTTCAAAATTCTTTGTTCAGTTGTTCTTTTTTTTTTTTTCATTTGAAAATGTATGTATTTATATACAGCGTGATTAAAAAGTAAGGACCCTCGAAGGTAGAGCCGTTATTATTATTATTATTAAGTTTTACAGAATAAAGTTTTAAATAAAAATTAAATGGCTAATTGTTTGCTAGAAACTGGCGTTCTTCTTTTTTTTTGTGACGCACAATCTCGGCCTGTGTCGTCAACGATAATTTTTTTTAATTGCAACCTGTATTTTTCTTTCACGGAACTCTCTTTACGGTCGCATAGAAATTATTCCCGAGCCTGCCAGGAAGGAGCAACGAAGAAAAATACAGTTGCATTTAAAAAAAAATTATTGTTGACGTCACAGGCGATATTGTGATGTTACAGAAAAAAAAAAAAAAATAAGTACGCCAGTTTGTGGCAAGCAATTAGCCATTTAACTTTTATTCAATTTTTTTTTGTAATAACAGATCTACCTTCTAGGTTATTTACTTTTTATTCGCACTGTATATGTAATAATTTTTTAAAAATGTATTCCTTTATCATTCCTTTCTTTAAATTTTTCTAATTCTTTTTATTTTATAATTACATTTCGCTACATTTTACAAATGATGACGTTTATTTTACAATAATAATAAAACTAAAGAGAGACGAGAACTCGAGAAAAAGAACTTAATTGTCAAATTATAAAATCAAAAAATTTAAGACATGTAAAATTTAAACGAGGAAATAGAGAAATCGACCTAAAATGAGCCAATGGAACGGAATTCCAAGAAATAAGGAAAGATTAGGAAAAACGAGAAAAGAAATGTAACTAATCGAAAAAATAAGAAGGTAAAGTCCATGAAGAAAAGTAAAAGAACAACAACACATTTATAATATAAAATCAGAAAAAAAAGAGAAAAAAGTAGGAAAACCGAGAATAATTTATTTATCTCAGCACCGCACCGTTTAGAAAACGGTCTCCAACTTTCTCCGTCTCTCCCTTGATATACATAGACTGTTCTTTATTTTGCGTTTTATATAATTTATTGTTATTCTACTCGTCATTTATTTGTTTCTTGCGATCTTATTTTCATCAAGCACTCTCGTTTATTTGTTGATGTTATCGTGTTTTTTTTTTCGATGCACTAAGATACAAACAGAAGGGGCTCAAACCTGCGTTCCTGTTTTATCCAAGCGAATAGCTCCAAAAACAAATTCAGAAGAAAATCACAACTTTTAGCAAATAAAAGGTCTTGAAGACTTCTTCGCGACGCAATTGTAAGCATCCGTCGATGGATATTGATTTTACTAACAAAATAAATTTAAATTTGCCAGCGGCTAGGTGGTAAGTTTGAGGGTTGTTTTAGTGTAATTTTGTTTTCGTTTTCTACTTTTCGAAATAGATGAAGAGGTGTTATTAGTATTAACTACCACTAGAATGTGATTCCAGTCAAATTAACTCCCTCCAAGGTCAAACCCCTCTGCTTATATATATGTATTCATTCGATTTTCATTCATTCCTAAAATTTAACTAAAATTTTAATCACAAAATCTTTTAACCGGACACTAAATCTCGCACTATACACTTAACGTTTCACGGTTTTTTTTATCAAAATTTATTTCAAAAATTCTTACTCAAGTTACTAGTAAATCAGAATACTTTATAAAATACTCTTTTGAACTTGTTGATAAATTAAAAAACATAGATATACCAAATAACTGTATTATAATTTCTTTAGATGTTGTTTCTTTGTTTACTAACATTCCAAAAGAGTTAGCTTTAAAAAGCATTAATGATTTCCAAAGAAATTTTTTTGGAAATTGTTACTTTATGTTTTGATACATCTTATTTCGCTGTCAATGATAAATTTTATAAACAGATTTTCGGTACAGCAATGGGTTCTCCTTTATCGCCTGCTTTAGCTGAAATTGTCATGCAGGAACTAGAAAAAACTGTCATTAACTCATTACCTTTTAATTTAATTTTATATTTTCGTTACGTCGATGATATTTTATTGATTTTGCCTTCAGATAAAGTAAACTTTGTTTTAAGTACATTTAACTCTTTCCATAATAGATTACAATTTACAGTAGAAAAAGAAATTAACGATTCACTAAGTTTCCTTGATGTAAATATCATCAGACGTAATAACAAATTAATAACAAATTGGTTTCATAAACCTACGTGGTCAGGTAGATATATTAATTTTCATTCGTACACATCTAAAAACTATAAAATTGCAACAATTATTTCTTTAACAGATCGAGCTGTTTTACTTTCAGATAAACTTTTCATTTAAGATAATTTAAATTTAATAAAGAAGACACTTGTTCAAAATTCTTATCCAATAAATCTTATAGAATCAGTAATTAAAAATCGTGTTAAATATCTACAAAATTCAAAAATCTACAACAATATAATAAACTTCAAACAAAAAATACATATCATTACCTTATATTGAACCGCTATATAATATATTTAAACACATTTTCAAAAAACACAACTTAATTTTAGCTAGTAAATCTGTAAACAATTTAAATATTATTTTCTCAAATTTAAAAACGAAAACACCGATATTAAAACAACCTAACGTGTCAATTTTTAACATTTATTAAAATAAAATATTTATTATATTAAAAAAAAAAAAAATCAATTTACCTTTTCAGTTTCCGTTGACAACCTTGTTTATTTTGACAACGTGTTATATTTTTCACTTCTGACGAAGCTGTCGAACGACGGTGAAACGTTAAGTGTATAGTGCGAGATTTAGTGTCAGGTTAAAAGATTTGTGATACAAATTTCATCGGACAAGAACCAACTTTAAATAAAATTTTAAGACTGCCAGCAAAGTTCAAAAGGTTATTACTATAATCCTCATGAATTTTATTGTGTAAAAGAAAAAACTAGAGACGCTTGTGACTGTATTATTTAAGAAAAGTCCTTGATCTTGTTGCAATAAAAAAATAATTAAAAATGAAACGTCTATAATCAAGGAAAGCGTCCACCTTTCGACGGATCACAATCATAAACAGCTTTATGCCCAATAAAACTCACGGTGAGCAAACAATACCCGGAGATAAAACGAAATGAAGCCGTAAAAGCACGCGGATATGCAATTTTCAAACAATCGCATTCCCCGCCGAACACAGCGGGACTTTTATCTCGCGCCGTTAATTTCGGCGTCGTAAACAAGAAATAATTTTTCATTAAAAATTCCGGGGCTGACCGCCACCACGAGACGATTAAAACCTCAAATTGTGCCCATTTACGGCGACAAGGAACCGAAACTTATTTATTTATATACGCCTCGGCCGCAGTTACGTGCAAGCTTTCGCACAACGCCGTTAAATTTAGATTCGATTGCTTCGATTTTATTTGGCGCTGAAAGGACACTCAATGGAATATATGGGGCAAACAGTTGAGGCTTTGTTTATTTTTCTGAGCTGGACTCTCTCCAAGTGTACCACAAATTTCTACCGAATTACATACCCGCGTGGAATTTAAAGTATTTCATGTTTTTCCAGTATCAAGATATACACATACACTACTGCACTAAATTAAAGGCACATTCTAATTAACGAAATAATTAATTCCCAAAGTTGTTATCGGCGAGTGCAATTTGCCCGTTTAACTTTGGCAAACATCCCTCATTAAACTTCGAGAAGCCGTTGAAACTTCTCCTGCGGGATAATTATGAGAAAAGGCTTGCAGATATCTCTGCCTTGTCACCGGTTATTATTTGTCATGAACGTCGAGGAACGATATTGGCAGCGTCGAGACGGCAAAGGGTTCGTTGACGCGCGGGGACTTGATAAAATTTTCAAATGACGGAGATATGGGCCCTCACTTTATCGGCATCCGTCTGTGAAAAGTGTTATTTCCTCGGCGAGGGGAATAAGCATTTATGTGCCTCGATAATCTGATTTTGCACGAGATGGGTTTAAGACGATTTTAAAATTTAAATACGTCTCCACCTCAGACGATAAGGGAAACAGATTTTGTTAAAGGATAAAATTCTCCTCGCACAAAATTTAAGAGATACGAAGGGAGATTTTTAAACTAGCTGTGAAGGAAAAGTGTTAAAAGAAAAGTAATATCTTATTTTTCAACACATGATCCACAAACGGCCACAACCTTATTCCAACCTTTTTACTCGGAAAGGCTATACTTTCCAAAACGACAAACGTTAAATAACATTCCGATCAAGTATCAGTTGTACGAAGAATCATCACAAATTGCTAAAATAACGCGAATCCTTTTCCGCATGAATTTATTTATTTCATGCTTTACTTACAGACACTTTCAGAAAGGATACGCACTTGAATCAAGCATAAAATATGAAAATTTATATACTTTCTTGTTTACGTCGATTTCTATTTCGATTTCAATCAGAAACCCCCAAAATTCGCCTTTAAACCGTCCCTATCCCGATCCCACCAGGCAAATACCTCCATTCCAGAACTGGGCTAAAAATAACAGCAACGAAACACTTAATGCCGGATAAGTACAGCAATTTGCGGTTTAATTATGTTTTTAGAGTTAACGTTACTTCCCCGTCACATATCTTGTTTAGCATCGCCCACGCAGCATTCAATTTAGCCGTAAACAAAAACAAGATTGATGGCGCGCGTATCTTCCTCGTTGCTTAATGCCCCGACTGTTTAAGGAAATCAAAATGGGTTGCGTTTTCTCTTTGTTGTAAGCCAGATTTTATGGACGCGTATTATTTTGAATCATGCTACTCACTGCCGTTTAATTTACTTTTATAATGAGGCGACCTACTTGTTCTAATTCGATTCTGAAACGGAGTGCTCGCGGCTAATCGAAGATTAATTCCGTCATCTAAATTGATTTTGTCAATTAAATTAAGATCGAAAATAATTTTTGCTTCGCGCAATAGTAAAAGCAGCTGTTCTAAATAGGCTGACGCTTACGTGTATATAAGGCGTACAAGAAAACGTATGCAAAGATTGAACCAGAGATATACAGCGAAGGCAAGAAACTGTTGCTATAAATTGCACTTTCCTAATCTATAGTAGGTTATCTTGGACATGAACGAACCGTGCATCGAAGACAGACTTGCATTACAACGTTGAAGATAATATCTGCTTTGTAAAACTGTGTGCTGCTCCATGTTTGCTTCTTATAATTATTGAAAATGGCGGAGGTCTTGTGGTAAAGGCCATTAAAAATTCCTGTGCAAACTCGCCGTCACTGCAGGAGGTAATGGTGCATTTGCAATAACTATAAGTCGTCTGAAAATGTAAAGTCGCGTTGGTGTCTGCATATTATTTATTATTATGGGGGATGATGCTGTGCAGAATTTACTTGGGCTAGGCGTATTTTACACCTGCCTGGCTAAAGTTCATAGTATAACTCCAACAAAAAAACACAATATTTTCCTCTTTTCAATATAATTCAAATGCGTTTGATTTCTAGAGGGAAGTTCGTACTTTGAAGATTACGGAAATCAAAATTCTATCATTGGTTACACTATCATCGCATCACGGCGTCCAATTGGCTCTTCTGTAAATTGACGGATGAAAGGGGTGTTTCATTATTATGAATAAGCTGTCCGAGTGGCTATTTTCGAATTATTGGAAGTGAAGGTGGGCGGTACTCAACACGACCAAGTTCTTTAATTGGCTGCTTTCTAAATAGAAAGATAGAAGTGGGCGTTGCTACGTTCCTCCGTTAAAGGTAAGCTCTGAATGGTTGTTTTCGAATTCTTGGGAGTGATAGTGGGCGGTACACGGTATTTTTTTTTTCTTAAAGGTATTTATTTTTCTGACAAAGTTAAATACTCTGAAGCAAACGACCTCCAATTTATTTCAGTAAGGTTACCATGGCACCTTGTCGACATTTGAACTTAACTGCGCTTTATATGCTGTCAGTCTCATTGGAAAACTCTTTAGTTTTATCTACTAAAGATGGCGTTTACTAAAGTGATTGGATGATTATGCAAGAAAACTACAGACTTGCTAATTCACCGGTTTCTACCGGTGCAGCCCGGCGTCAGCTGCGATTAGGGCGAATTTTCTTCCCGCTATACACGACACATTTCTATATTACGTCTGAATTTTATCTCTGCAACCTGAAATTTCCGTTTCGTTTTGAATATAAACTTTTTTAGGGTAGAGCCTCCTTTGTTTCAATTAATACGCGGGAATTTAATCTCTAGGGCTTTTAAAAAAATGAATTTTTCTTATAGCATTTCCGGACCCTTACACAATATTATACGTTTTCTAAATTTTGCAATAGTTAATTTCTTTCATTAATATTCAAAGAACGTTTTATTCAAGGATCACAACATCGATAAAAAATTTGATAAATTATTTCAAGAGTTATTATTATTATGAATATTCAAATGTTTTTCACTAACGTAAACAAAAAGTACACTACCAATAATGGCGAATTTGATGCGTTTTCTTTTGTTTCTATTTCACCAAAATCAAAGCCTAAGTTCGCTAGGAAAACAGAGAAAAATTGGAGCCCATTATTTCTAAATATATTACTCCTATATGGTAAGAAGAACCAAAAAACAGCAAGAGATCTATAACAGAGTAATAAAAAAAAACTGATTGAAAACCTAGAGGGATACGTTTTCAAGAACAATAAAACAGCCTTCATTTGAGAAAATAGGTAAGTAAACAGAATCTAATTTGAAGAATACTAAAAGAGCCTAACGGGACAAAAGAAAAATAAGATTTAATAAGAAGGCTGAATCTACGAATATTCATGTCACTGAATTATGTGGATTTAGAAATAGGTATTTAAATTGTGAATAACAATAGATTTAAAAGTTTGAACTCTTTTTTGAATTCTTCATTCGTGTTAGGATATATTTATTCATCCACGAATCTTGTGTAAGAACCCGAAAATGCTGCATTTTTTTAAAGCCACAATAATTATTAAGTTTCCACGTATTAATTGAAACAAAGGAGGAGGCTGTACCTTACAAAATGTTTATATTCAAAACGAAACGGAAATCCCAGATTGCAGAGATAAAATTCCGAGGTGATTTAAAAACGTGTCGAGTATAGAGTTACGCGGGAAAAAACTTCGCTCTAATCGCAACTGACGACGACAGAAACCGGTGAATTAACAAGTCAGTACTTTTCTTGCAGAATCATCAATGGAGAAGAGAACAGCTTAACTTACATTTGTAGCACGGAGAAATTAATGAAAACCACATCTATTTGCCATCTGGTAGATTAAAATCTTCGTGAGGGACAAAAATATTTAAAATTTAATTGGCTCACGTGACACTAGTCACAAGATCGATACGGAAGGTTTTAAAAGCTGAGGGTATTCACAGACTAATTCCAGACACGCTAAAACAAAGGAACTGCGACTTACGTCTCTTTTGGTTTGTCAAAATTTTGGGTAAGAAAATCGAGAAATTTAGTAAAGGTATTGCTTTTAAAGTTTTGTGCCAAGTCAGAGATTTCAGAATTTTTATTTCATGACCTTCCCTTTTTGATGACTTTCTTTTTGCAATCCCTTCCCATAGCGCCCTTACAGTTGTTCCCAAGGTTAAAGTTATTTCGGCGTTGTTGAAATGCCTTCTTACTGTCACTCTTTCACCAATCGTCTCTCTTACTTCTCACGTCTAAACTTTTTCCTTTTAGCTTACAGTCTCTACTTCTTCCTACTGTTTTTGTTACTTCTCGTCTCCCTGTCTTCTTTCATCATCCCATCTTTCCCTAACATCATTCTTTTTTCATCTAAACCTCCCTATTTGTTGTTGTAACACTTGCCCCGGTGTTGTCGTCTACTAATATTGGGACAGATTCAAAGATCTCATTATCCCAGGACTTCATATTTCGAGGATTGGAGTTAATTCGCTTTAAAATTGCCGGATTTCACTGAGTGGTCAAACATCCCTAGTAATTTAACTTAAAAGATGGGGAGACGAGGAATGTTTGCTCGTGTAACTTCTTGTGATTTCTTTCAAAATCAAATCTAAGGCTGGGTTGCATAGCATAAAACATTTAAAGTAGACTCTGATCGCGACTGCGAACTTAAGGAACCAATTGGTGTTGCAGGAAGCAGTCAACTTAGGGCAGAAAAAGAACTACTCTTTTCGATTTGTCAAGCTTTCGGTAATGTTTATTACCTTCATCAGGGCTGCTACAGATTCAAATAACAAAATTAGAGAAGTTAAGGCTTAACAATCTGTTACTTACATCGGTTGAGGTTAAGTTTTCAATAAAATTGCAATAACATCGCCAACGTGGAAAACACTTTTAACATGAAATGGCCAATAATGAAAACTTTAAGGCTTGTTGATCACAATAATGATAATAACAAACACATTACAATGAACTTTGAAAATTTAAAAACGATTAAAAAGGATAAAACTTAAAATTTTTGTGCAATATCTACTGCAATATCAGGTCAACAAGCGATCGAAAGATGTCGCTACTTAAATGGATAAAACTTAAGTTAAGCAAACATGTCTGACAGGACAGAACGCCATGTGCGATGACACATTGGTACCAACATGATTCGCAACTGACTGTAAAGGTAACTAACAACAATATGGTTTGACAATTCTATCTAAATTAAAAATAATTAAAACCTGCCTGAAGTTGAACTTCAAACCATATTGTTGTTAGTTACCTTTACAGTCTGTTGCGAATCATGTTGGTACCAATGTGTCATCGCACATGGCGTTCTGTCCTGTCAGACATGTTTGCTTAACTTAAGTTTTATCCTTTTTAATCGTTTTTAAATTTTCAAAGTTCATTGTAATGTGTTTGTTATTATCATTATTGTGATCAACAAGCCTTAAAGTTTTCATTATTGGCCATTTCATGTTAAAAGTGTTTTCCACGTTGGCGATGTTATTGCAATTTTATTGAAAACTTAACCTCAACCGATGTAAGTAACATATTGTTAAGCCATAACTTCTCTAATTTTGTTATTTGAATCTGTAGCAGCCCTGATGAAGGTAACAAACATTACCGAAAGCTTGGCAAATCGAAAAGAGTAGTTCTTTTTCTGCCCTAAGTTGACTGCTTCCTGCAACACCAATTGGTTCCATGAAACATTTAAGCTAGGATTAAATTTAAACCTAACTTAGATTGTGACACACTTTATCACTTACAGCATATTGTGTGTCACAATCTAACTTAGGGTTAAATTTAATCCTGGCTTAAATGTTTTATGCAACCCGGCCTATGTGTTTCATTTGAACGTTGTTCAAGAAAACTGAAGATATCTGAGGACTTTTCCAATTGATAACAAGTTCAGAGTTTATGAATTATATTCGAACACACGTGTGTAACACGTAATATTTGCCTTTTCGCAATTGGCACGAAGTGAAAAGTCAGCTGCCGTATATTTCATCGGGAATTAGTTTAGGCGTCGCGCTAAATATTTGTTTTATTGGAGGCGCGCGACGGTGGCGACGGCTTCGACGTTAGCCCGGCATCGCGACGCTATTTTTCTGGCGTCTGCCCCTGTTTACGCGAATACTTACTCCTATTGATCTTATTAAGTGCGTGCACATAAAAATGCGGCGGCATTCGACGCGGCGTCCTTAATAACGCTCGCCCGCTGTTATTACGACATCGCGACGCTCTCGTCGTCTCGGAATTTCAATTGCGACGGCAAGCAACGGTGACGCATTCGTTTTTCTGCGTGGGATTCACAGACGCAACCGCGGCGTCCGTCGTAAATTGCATTGTTTGAATCACGAGATTATTAAATCGCCCGGGATATTAGGAAATGAATGCGCGCCGAAGGCTTCGACGGCGATTATTTTTATTACTGGGCCATTAAACTCCTTAAGGTTAAAGCTGATTTCATAGATGAGATTCAGATAAATAGATTATTTATAATAAAATTCTAAAGCAATTTGTTCCGCCGGCGCGGCGCCGCGCGCCGTGTCGATTTTAAAAAACCTTTCCATTATTGACACTTGTTAATTAACGTAACGATAATTTGCAAGCTTTGCTAATTGTGTTTACCTGTCCAGTAAATCCGAATGTAAACACAGAATTAGTTGTAATTTATTACATGCAACTAGCAACGAAACGCAATACATCAAATTAACGAACGACCACCAGTCGTTTCTCTCGCGGCGCGGTAAACGGAGGCTGGGAAATTTTTTTTCCCCTCGTCCTGACATGTGTAACAAACGTTAGTTATTTCATTATTTTACTTATTACAAGCCGACCGTATAAGTAAACTTGTTTCTGCCGCAATAGACGGCAAAAAAGCCGGCAAATTACGGTTTGTTGAAGTATCTCCGGAGCGGAGTAGGAATAAAGCGTCGTTTCTTATTTTATTTAAATGTTAAAAGAAGTGGATACGACAGATAGTGGCATTGATTACAGCCGCTTTTTGTCGTTGATGTTGCCGCTTCGGCTTACACGAAGGAGTAAGTTATTTATGAGACAGCTTAAACGGAACGATTCCGCTCTTGTCTTCTCGTTTGTGTATTCAAATTGTGTAATGGTTTGGCGGTTTTCTAATTTCACGTCGTAGTCACTGACGTCTATACATTACGTCCTCGTGTTTAATATTATTTAAGCCATCCATTGTCGATGTTGATGGCATCAAGTTAAAACGAAATGAGGTTGAACTACTTCAAACAAGTCAAAAATTTCGGTACTGAAAAAATCATCCTTCAGAAGCGACTTTTAATTTCTTTTCGAACTTTCCTTCATTTTCTAGTCGGAAATAAGAATTCTGTTTCAAACGGAGATTATGAAAACATTAACAATTAAAGATAAAGATTCTCCTTGCCTTCCATAAACTATGAGATACCGAATCAACCGATCGTGTAATGATGTAATGATTAAAGTTGAATTCATTCGATTTCTGGAAAGATGTCTAAAATGGCTCTTTTAAAAACCGCATCTAATGTATTTTTAAGGTAAAAACTTCTTCGTTTCGCCATTACATCTGACGAGCTCCGGAGCCGCCGGTTATTGGAAAGAGGACAGTAGTGGGGCACCTCCGCTGCTAGTGGGTCCTACGAGTCGCAGTTTCGGCATAATCGGCAGGAGGGGATGGGATGCTGCAGGAGGTCGGGTCAAGGTCACAGGCGTCCAATCTATTGATCCCGGCCGACGCCACCGACGCCGCGGTGCTCCAAGCTTAGCGCGCGCACGTGGACCGACTACAACACGCGTCCCATCTAAACGAAGAGCGTCTCTCCCAGAAAAAAGGGTTTTTCTTAGGGAAAACGACGACGCTTTTATCGCATATTAAGAGACGAATCTGTGTATTCAGTTGACGTCCACTGCATGAGGGTAATAGTATTCCATTCCACATACATGTGTGATCTATACACGCTAGAATCTTTTTAGTTATGTATAACTAAACCAGAATTTTATTTATGACGCAAAATTTATAGTATTAATAAATGGCTGAGGTTTAGTATTACCCTGTATATCTTTCCTCCCTTACTAACCGCGCGTAAATACGAGTAAAGTACCAGAGCGAAACTTAAATTAAGCCTGAATTATTAATTATTTTTTAAAACGAAAACTCACCGGTCTGTTTAAAAATTCAAGATGTTGTCTGCGTTTCAACACGCGATCCGGCAATAACGCGCATCGGACGACCGGAAAAAAGCACAAGGAAAATGAGAACCGGGAAACTAACGGCAATCGGACAGACAGGCCGCGAAACGATGAATAATTCAATGAAACAAGAAGTTCGCTGTTTGTTTCATATAGGGGCGGCGACATATTATTTCAGCGTGCCCTTTGTTTCGCCCGGAAGTATCTAAATTGACTTACCACGTAATATAGATTTAATGGCGATCGTTCAAATTCAAAAATAGAATGCGTTCTGAACGGGTGTTTTAGATTTGAAAGTCACTCACCACTTTCATGGTCGATGGGGACGCGTCTGGAAGGTGAACTCCGAGGTGCTGGTGGTTGTTTGAGGACTGATAAGGGAACGAGTCCTTCAGGAATAGAGCTGCTTTCGTGGTCGCTTCCCCTCGTCGGCATTCGCACCAAACAGAAGTCGGGCTTGGATGAGTACACTTCGACGACTTCGACTTGTTGGCCCTTCGTCACGCTCAGTTCTTGGGGGCTGGTGGCGGTGAAATCGCTCACCACCCAAGTCATTTCTAAAACGTTAGCCTGCAAGAAAACAAAACATTATTCTACCGCCACTACACGTAGCAATTTCCGTCACATTTATAATTTATCGAAAGCAGCCTGCAGTTAGCAGCTAATTAAAGCAACACATTTGCGGGACGTAAACTCCGCACATAACAGCGCAATTAAAACCAGGTCAGCCGGCCGGAATTTCGGCGCGATCGAAACTTTCCCATCATCCTGAATTTATTATTATTATTATTAATATTACTACGACAAAAGGATTTTCCGTTTCCATCATCGAGGCCCTTCGCATGAACACCGCCCCAAGCCTCCATAAATAATTTATTCGCCCGTTCTAAATTCGGCTGTCTTGATGAAAGATGGATGGCTGCCACCGAAGACTTGATTTCTATGTGAAGTTTTTTTGCCAGTCATTCTGCAGAATCCTCGAGAGCATTAATAAAAGCCGATGAAAACCAAAGTGCGTGCATACGTTCACATTTCCTGATTATCATCCTGTCCGTCTTCTCCCATTTTTATTATTAGACGTAAGTTTAATTAATCGCAGAAGTTTACGGCGTCAAATAAATTAATTAATCAATAGCTCCAAGAACTGTTCGAAAAAGGAGGGAAGGGTTTAGTTGAAAGCATAATCTGGAACATTCTGAAAATTTAATTTGGTATATTATTCGAGGTGACTTCACATTATCTATGGGTGCGGAGGCGTCAGTAATTTACTAGATTTTTACAAGAAATGTGCCCTTTCCGACAATGCAGAATTAAAAAAAAAATCATCAACGTCATAACAGGAACAAAGACGGGAAACGCATTCCAATAAACAAACCGTTTTAGTAACGTCGAATCAATCCAGAAATATCAGCAAAGGAAAGCTCGAATTGACACAGTGATGCAAGGAGAAGGTCCCTTTGATTTTACCAGGGGCAGTAAAAAAAGGTGAAATAGCATAAATTTAGGAAAAGAAAAGATTGAATTTGCACTTGATGTAACATGAATTCGAAAATTATTCGTTACTCTTAACAAAAAAAAAGACAAATTTAACGAATCGTTCTGAAAGGGACTTGTCTTAAGCTAAGTTCACATGCATTGCGGATACGCAAAATTTTTATTGTGGATCGTTTCTAATCGGTTCATTTCAGTCAAAATGAACCAATAAAACCGCAATAAAAATTTTGCGTATCCGCAATGCATGTGAACTTAGCTTTAAACGAACTGACATCCTAAGATAAAACTGCGTGTATGAATTCACTTACAAATTCTAAATATGATCCTATCGTATAGGCAACACTGATTACTTCTGAGTATAATTGAAACTCTACCTACATTATAGGATTAAAACACCATAGGGTTTGGAGAGTTGCTTCTTTTCGTGTTATAAAAGAATTAGCTCTTTCGTGACTCGAACTTTTTTGTAGTATACATGCATTTACAATTTTTTTTTAAATTCTCAACTTCGTCGCCGTCGTCGTCATTGTAAAATCGTTAAAATCCCATATTGTTTCTGCTGCTCGTTAATCAACTTCCATTTTCCCGAGAGTTTCCAACAAAGGAACTTTTCTGTGGCTCGTTAATAACGCGACAGCCGCATTCAACACGTTCATTAGACAAACCTCGACACTGCAATTAAATTTGAGGTGCACGGAAACACCGCATGGAATCGCGGACTGTTACTACTTCATTAAGGCATGATGGTAATTAGAGCTTAATGTGGCCGGTATTGAGCGTATTCATCACATGTGTTATTTATAGAGTCGTCGGGCCACCCGTTTTTGTCGCCTCCAAATCAATAGCCCATTTTCGGTTGACTAGAAAATTTGGACCATCTCACAATATGTATTTTTTGACTACGATTTAACACAATAGGCAAAGAACGTATCGGTTTGCCAAAAAAAAAAAAAAAGAAATGGACGTGCATTTTTTTAAGAAATAAATTTCTGATCAATCTAGATTATGTAGCGTTAATTATTACGATCCGGCTCACCTTTATTAGTCGCTCAGTTATTTATTAAGTATTCCCCGTTTATTGGCCGGTGTTTAATTAATTGGCCGCAATTACTTTAATGGCCGGTTGAAAAATCGATCGCTTACGGTGAAGACCTTCCGAGCAATTTGTGTCGCATCAGGTAATTGAGCTACTTTCATTTAGATAATTTGACAGTGTTTACGGGAACTTTGATCGAACACTTACGAATACTTGGGGGGGAAATTTAACATGCAAGTGTAGCTGATGAATTTATCAAAAAGCAATCTTGAAAATTTTCACAGATAAAATAAAAATGAGAAAGTAACTTTTTTCAGCCAGTAAAAACATGTAGGATTGCGAGAGATTTAACTTTTAAATATTTCATGAATGTGAATAACTTTATTTTTCGCCGCGGCGTTCGTTTCTGCGCTTGCAATTAATTAAAAGCGTGGCGTTTTCCGTTCCTGCAAATGCCAACTGCGTCGTTGTTAGTGGTTCTTTTTTTTTTTTTTTAGATGAAAAGCATGGCAATTAGCTAGAAACTGCGCTCCTGGAGAGCAAGTCCTTAAGAAATAAAGCTTCGACATTTTTGCAGTTTGTAGAAAAAAAAAGATAATGTCATAGTTAATACTTGTAACAAAGAATAATTTTATTATTCTATTTTAAAGACTCTGAAAGAAAATAAGGTTTGATCTTTGTACTTCGTGCGATTTTTTTTTCTCCCATAATAGCATAATTAATTTAATTAAAACGTTTTTATAATAATTATTTCCGCACACCTCAATTGCCAGAAAAATTGTTCGCAATTTTCTGAAGCGCCCGCGACCGCAATCAATGAAGCGTTTCGTAAATATTTACCGGGCCTAATTAAATAAAACGCGATAAACGCGTTTTTATTACAAAAAAAAGTGAGATGCCGATCTCAAAATACTACGGTTTTCGGGCTAATTAATTTTTCATTGCAACTTTCGGCTTTTTACGAGCGAAAGGCTAAAATAGAACCGCGTTCCCCAGCAAAAACGGACGAGCGTAAAATTCTAGTGGCGGAAAATAATCCTTAAATATGAGAGCAGGGGTGAGCGAGCGCTGAGAGTTTTGTTTAAGGCTCCACTTATCTGGAGCCACCTCGGGGGGTGAACTTGCTTTGAAACAATGAAGAGGCGCAGAAGAGTACTTAAAGGGAGAATTTTAATATCGCGTGGGTTTTGAATGACTTTAGGTGATGGCTAACTTAGTTTATTGATTCGATATCACGAGGACCAATCAAAAAAAAAATTGAAAAAATATTTTATCGATCCCGTCAAATTAAATAAATATGAAACGATTTAGTCGGTGGCTTCGGTTGTTTAATATCGCGCTCACTTTGCTTCAAGCGATTTTTTTTCAAAAACGCATCAATTTTTCAAATAAGAAAGAAAATTCATTATCCTTTTCTTCTGTCACTCAGCAATACATCAGCTGCCAGTCGCTTTACATCAAGCAATTAATGCGAGCTGTTAAGCCGAGCGCAGCCACAGCAATTTGTCGACGCCAATGAATCGATATTGCCAACATTAATAACGAAAAATTGGCCGATTGAAAAATGCGAGAGGTTTTTAAACATGAAAAAACGCTTCGAGAGTTGACTAAAGGAACGTTCTTAATATTTACAGTTCTTGCGTATTTGATAAAGCGATGTCACCACTTCCTGTTTTGATTTCATTGGCAAATATTTAATCTTAAAGATAACGTTAAGGAATTATAATGACAAAGAATTGAATTACTTATAGCACATTTTACAATTTTATTTTCCATCAAAAGAAACCAAAAATAGTCTACTTTTTGGGCTAGACCTTCTGTGAGTATACTTATGCAATTTTCTTTGCCTCAGTTCCATTTCGTATAAAAATCGATAAAGACCGTTTCCAAGAAAATTTATGATGGCCGTTAACTTCCCAGTCGACATCTCTTACGACTTGCACAATAGTTTGCATGTTAGCACGGCTTAAAATGTCGTAACTCACCGACGGTAACGTCCGCCAAGAAGAGCTTACATTCTGGATAGGCAGAAACCATCCGAATACGGTCATCATAAAATCCCGCACATAAATCCCCATATACGGCAAGAGAAAACCCGACCATAATTGCAGTAAATACTCGTTTCGCTCCTGAGAATTTCCTTCGGTAATCTCTTCTTCTGCGCTAGCCCAAAACGACGAAAATAGTTGCTCGATACATTGTTGGAAGTGTCGGCTTCTGAGGGAAATAAAATGACGCCATTTTAATGCGCGATCCATCTTTCTTTCCGGAATGACACCCCGGGGGATACGCATATCGTCGTATCGCTGATTCTCAACAACTTTTATGTGGCAGGTTTCTCTGGTAATTGTTGTTGTACACTACGGCGAAGCAGTGAAGTTTTTCTTCTTTCGTCAATGCTAAATCGTTTAATTCTATAAATCACGCGATTCTCTGAAGGATAATTGAACCTTATTATAGCAAAAAGCTGCGCTCCTGCATCGAGGTTCCACTTTACAGAGTAAGTTGATTGCTCACTACGTGGAGAACATTACGTAAATTACATATTAGGTACTTACAATAGAAACTAATGCATTCTAAAAGAGTTATTCTTTAAAAAAAAGACTACATTGGAAATAATAGTTACTATAACTATAACAAAGACAAAAAATCGATCTGGCATTAAAAGACCAACAAAGAATAGCCAAAAGTAAATGAGGGTGTGTTGCATCCTTCTCCTTAACTTTATTTTTTCTGATGCATTCTGGGCTTTGCCTACTTACTGATTCAAAAACTTTCCTAGCATAAAATCTACAATTCGTTTAGAGATTTGTTCTCCTTAGTCTTTTTCAACACTCACCTCTTCCCGTGTTATGATTCCTCCAAAGATTTGATCCACCTTTGCAGAAAAAGTATAGGCCTCAAAACTTTACCCTGAGACACTCTCTTGAGTAATTATTTCAAAAAAATTTATTTTCATGTTGCTCATGGGACAAATCCCTTTCCGCAGTATCTTTGATCTTCTGATTTGAAACTCCTTTCTACTAAAATTGGTCATTTAGATCTCCAGGTCTTACTCAGTTCATTTAGAGATATGTCTTCATTATTCTTCTTCTTCCTGATTTCCCTTAAAGACTTGGTTCACCATTGCAGAAAACGTATAGGCCTTAAAACTTTACCCTGAAACACTCTCTTGGGTACTTATTTCAAACAATTTCATTTTCAAGGGGGACCTTTTCATTCACTTTTTACTCGAAACTTCTTTCTGGGCTAAGGTTGGTCATTTAATTTTTCAGAAAATTGCGCAGATTACCGGGACGTGTAGGCTTTGAAATCATAGCTAAAATTTAGGCAAGAAAAATTGTAGGGATCCATTCTTGAATTCATTAACTCGGGCTAATTATAACGTTTCGTCTCGTTTTAATCTCACACTTGAGGATATTCCTTCTGTGAAGAAAGTTCTGAATTCTGTTAAAACTCTCATTTGTTCTTATCATATAATTTTCTTTACCCATTCATCCCCTTTTTCTTCATGAAGAGTTGTGAGCATTGTCAAAGATTTTTTCGTCGAGTACTTCCTTTCAACTTTGAGTTGGGAAAACCTCCATTTGCTGTTTCTCATGTGCTAAAGCCCCCTTCCCTTTAGCTGTTTTAAAAATAATTTTTTGTTTTCTTTCCTTTTCGTATAAGATCTCAGTGTTAGGGGTAGTTCTCCAGCTCCCATTTTCTTTTTTGT
Source organism: Dorcus parallelipipedus (assembly GCA_958336345.1). Taxonomy (NCBI): domain Eukaryota; kingdom Metazoa; phylum Arthropoda; class Insecta; order Coleoptera; family Lucanidae; genus Dorcus; species Dorcus parallelipipedus. The sequence goes on from OY284475.1 coordinate 14,507,127, forward strand.
TTTGTGAATATCGAAATGAGTTATCGAAAACTGTAGTTCAAGTCAAAAGCTTGAAATGCTTCAGAAATCTTCACTTTCACGACTACGCGATCTTTTATACAGAGCATTCAATCATAAATATACATGCTTGAGATTTATTTAAAGAAAAACGGACGATTCTCCAAAATAACTCATATTACGACAAAAATGTTTATACGCCTGTCAAGTACACGTCGGAGAAAATTGTAAACCCACTTATTTCATCGAATTAAAAAAAGTCTGTTACGTATAAAAGTCATCCGATTGGAAACAGGAACGCAATTAAAAGTGTTCGAAAAATAACAAAATTGATAACTGATGTAATTTTAGAAGACTTCGTCTAGTTTAACTACGAATTTTAATGATCGAAATTATTTCTGTGCCACACATAATAGCAAAAGTGTAATTAGGTTTACAACTGCCTTTCAGTAAGAAAAAATCGTAAGAAATCATACAGAGTACAAGAAAAAATTAAGTAAATTATAAATAAAATAAAAGGAATTGTTTAGATCTTTGGCAGTGTAATAAATTTAAGTCCATTATAATGTAAAGCATGGCAAAATATATGTATATTAATTTTACTTTTCATTCATTTTGTGCTTTCAACAGAAAAGTCGATAAATCTGTGACTCAGTAAATATCGGCGACGGAAGGGGCCTTGAATGAAGGAGAACAAATAAAAAGAAAAATAAGCCACTAAATCCTTCTTTCGATAATATTAAAAGATAGGAAACCAAGGACACGTTTACATTTCCTACGGTGCAGATTTTTTTAACGACGCACATTTGAGGAGGTCCCGTTTCAAAAGGGACTCGAGTTCACGTTCAATTTTCGTAAACATCAGTTCTCTTTCTCAGACTGATATTCAAAACAAGACTCAAATTACAAATCCCACACGTGAGATTAAACGAAATACCGATGAACGCAAGTATCAAACGCACAGGTTTACCGCAACGTTATTTTTAGTTTTTATTGGGCCCCTAGTATAATTCGGAGCGTTACCTGTAGTAAATATTTATTTCGATTATTATACCCTACTGTATACAAAAACATGTTTTAGTGGAGCAAATAGTGGAATACCTGGAATTTTTACACGGGAAAAAATGTGAGCTCACAGAATGAAATTTCTAGTATGAGTCAGTTTAGTTTTAATTATTTAATTATTCTTTTTTGTTTCTTTTTCCTGAAGTGTAGAGCGAAACGTCGAAATTCATATTGGATTTATAACCTGTACCTGTACTTATAAAAAGGATTATCAACACAACTTCAGAAATAAATTCCGAGAAAACGAGATTGTACGAAAATTAAAAACCATTATAATACCCTGGCTGAAGTCACTGTAAAATAAGTAATGGCAAACCATAAGCATATTAACTATTATTTGTAAGCTCAGGTACATTACTATTGCTTAATTCTGTATGAATGGTCTTTATAATAAAATACTATTTTCGTTTATTTAAACTGCGCTAATTTTCGATTAACTTGTAAATTAATCAAAACAGAACACAGTTTGCACACATCCAAAGGTTGTAGAAATTGAACATACAAATTAAAGGACACAAAGTAAATTTGTAGCCTTTCGCCGTCTATATGTATAATCGAAAGCTAATAACTTATTTAAACATTAAAACACGGAATATTGCGGGTTAGGGTCTCGCCTTGAGCATGTAATTTTCCTAATTATAGCTTCTGTTCAATAATAATATGTTATGAGACGGTACCAACTGCGATGTCGTGTCACTTGCAGTTTAAACGGAAGTTCAATTTGCCGCAGTGAATAAAAAAAAATTAAAATAAATTTGTCGACTCATTAAATATAAATCAATATAAAAGGCAAAGGAAAATGTATAAAATCGAAATCTATTCGAACGATTATTGAAGACCCCAGCTTCTCCAAAAGTGAATCACATAATTTTACTCAAAGAATTAAATTCTAAATTAGTTTTGCAAGGTCGAAAAAGTATTGTACTTTAATGTTTCTAATTTGAAAGGGGATTTTACATCTCAAAACAATCGCGTGTATTTCCAGAACTTTAAACCTCAACTATCAACATAAAATGAAGGAAATGATTCAATTCATTAATTAATAGACGTTGAACGTTAGCACTCTAATTTAAAACGAGAGTCAAGGACTCACATAGGTGTTTAAGCAGCTGACATTAACACTTCAAAGCCCACACTTCACTTTTTTACTTTTCCCTTTTTGAAACATCTGCATCTCATTTAGACTTTCAATTACTTCAATCATCTGAAAATTTATTGCTAAAATTAAAACTGGCTCAATTTAATTAGTAAGTCATCATTTTTAATCGAAAACATTCCTAACGAAATTATTTTTAAAGTAAGTAATAAAACACTTAAAACTATATCGTTTGAGTGTTTGCTTTTCTGCTTGAGATAAACAAATGAGATTGCCCTGACATGACATAATCGAAAAATTAATTAAAAAAAAATTGTATATTAACCAAAGTTGTCTGACTGGGTTGCCTCCTGAGAAGTCGAGCTTGAAATGAGCTCGGAGTGTCGATGGTGTGCTGCCTGGTAAGCGCAGGGTGCGATTGATTCACGGACCCCTGCCTGAACCAAGGCAAAGAAATCTTCCTCTTAGACTTCTGCGTCTTGGGGACCACCCCGCCGGAAGAACCACCCGGACTCGACATGTCCTCGTTTCTACAGTTTACACATCACTAAGTCGTCATTCTAAACACTATAAGGTTAAAGAACACACGAACTAGGATCAGCTACTTCTATTCAATTGGACAGACGATAGATTAATTAACTAGTTAATTAATTAGTAGCTAATTTGTTTATTACGACTATTATTAATTATTTATTACCCGTAGACAGTGCGAGCTGTGTTTTAGACTGCGAGGAGTGACGGACGATAATAAAAAGCGACTATTTTCCTATTTAATTACTCATGCGTTTTCCAGTGGATGTGGCGGCCTTCGCCCTAATCTAATCTATCGGTTTTGATTAGGATCACAGTTCGAGTGAAGTGAAGAAAGACGTCGTTAATGATATTATTACATACATCAAAACTTATTGTGCCAGTCTAACCGGAATCAGATCAATTTTTTACGCCAAGGTTGATAGGGATACAGCGACCAAAAAAGGGGGGACATTGCGTTTCATAAAATTCGCGCAAGCTATTTCCTTTACACAAAACTAAATCTCCTACACCTTACAATTTAAATTACTACTTGGGAATTTGATTATTATATTAATAACTGATGAATGAGTTAGCGGCACGAACATGTTCTTTTTCTATTCTATTTGTTAATCACTAAAAACTTGCAATTTACAAAGCGGACGTTTTATCTTAGTTTTTTTTTAACGCGGCTGCCAAACTCTTTTTTAAAATATATTTTTACTAATTTAAATGAGTTTTCTGTGATCTCCTCACTATGTCGAACTTTGAGCAAAGTTCTTCTGCTCGGCGCTCGGAATCGGTCCCGGCTACGAACTGACGGTTGCTGTAGCTCCGGCTGGGCCGGGAGAGAAAAGCGCCGGTCCGGAATACTGCCGCACACAATGGCACGCGAGCGGATTCACTCAAAAGAGATAAGGTGTATCAATTACAGGTATTTACCGTGCGAAGAATTATTGCCCGTGCAATGTGCGGTCGTCATTGCCGGGTGAAATATGAGCCAATTGGATCTCTGGCTTATTTCTTGCATATGCGCTTTCTAAAGGGTTTGAGGGGCTTTAATCCAATTATCTAACCACAACTCGAAAGACGTAATAAATTTCGGTGCCTTAACGCAAAAATCGAAAGGTGATCATGCTTACTCCAATTTTTTAATTTATTTTTGTCAACTCCATCCCAAAATCAAATTACAGAAGCATGAGCTTGAAAATTAAGGAACTACAGGAAGGCAAAATCAATAAAAATTATATTATATCAAAGAATTAAAATGTGTTCAAACCACAAATACTAGTTATGACTAAAGCACGAACTTAGGGGCATATTTAGGTCTTGAGTCATCACTCCTCAACCTGTACGCTCAACTAAAAAAATGACTCTTCTAGAAATGCACCTAAATTCGTGACAAAATGCACACATTTCTTATGACGAATTTAATTTCTGTGACATTGAATTTCAAGGCGGTCCTCGTATACTAATTTTTTTCCCTTTTTTCTGGAATTGGCTCGACTCTGCAGGACGCGCTTAAAATATAACTTATATAAAAAATTAAAATCTAGTTCAAACTTCCGATTGTACCGGAATTCGCAGTCAACTTCATTATTTTAAATGGAATCATATACTTTTTCTTGCAAATTTAGGACCTGTAGGTAATTTTGAATAGAAAGTTATAAAGAGAGCCCTATAACTAAATGCAACCGTTTTCGAAATATTTTTAATTTTGTACACTTTTGTGCTTTAGTACTCTTTCTTTTTAAATAAATTCATACTTTTTATTTCACAAAAATATGGAAGATCTAATCTGTGCCATTTCAAAGTGGAAGCTTTAAGTAATGCGTTGATGTTTAGACCAAACACTTACAAGGTGCTCGGCAGATGGCATTTGTTTAAGCTAACTTCAAGTCACCAGAACTTTATTTTTTTAAATGAAACCCCTGTATATTATTACTCTACCGGATGCAGAATTTAATTGTGCATTGACTTACATTAGCTTGCCCGATACCCAAACCTGTTAGTTATCTAGACTTTGCGTGGACTATCTTTCTTAATAAAAAGAGAGCCAGAAAGAGTTGAAAAGTCTCCTGGGATAAGACTGATGGGCTTATGTTTTGATAATCTCCGGTTCTTACATCATGTTTTTGATCGGCGTCAAATTTTCTGCCATACATTTATTTTTAATAAATGCGCAAAGTTTATTGTTAAATGGTGGATCTTATTGGGAAAGCAATTTGATTAATTAAATTGAGAATTAGTTGCTGTTTGTTTGTCCAAGTTTTCAAAAAACTAAAGACATTAAGTAGAATAATGATTGTGATAATAGCTTTGTGCCTACGCAGTTCTAAATCATTTCGGAACTGTACTGCTCATGCGCTCTTGCTAAATACGCAGCATTTTTAGTAAGAGCGCGCGCATGACCTGTAGCAAGAGCGCATGAGCAGTACAGTTCCGAACTGATTTAGAACTGTGTAGGAACAAAGCTATTTACTATTGATAATAATATAAGCTACTATTTGTTCCGACTGTTTTAAATCTCATAATCGCTTTTAATTTTTATAATTTTTTTCTTAAACAATTTATTACTAAAATTATTATTCTTTTTGAGATCTTTACTTTTAATGTTGAAGACGAGATGCACTCTCAAATCTTTGAATACTTGGTACTTTTGAATTCCCTCACGTTTATTTAAGAACTCTCGTTAACTGGTTTTCTTTGAATTTTAATACACATACAATCACAAACATTTTTTCTCGAAGAAAAAAGTGGCAAACTCAACTTGTTCATTAATTTCGAGTTAACAAATGCGCAAGAAATGGTGCTGATACAATTGATAGAGAAAAAGAAAAAGCAAGACGTCGCAAGAAAACGAACGATTGTCAAAAACATGGGTATGCAATGGACCCCGTAGTGAGAAGAGTCTAATTAGTTTCTCTGCAAATTTAAAGCCAATGCAAATTGAAGATAAATTATTTTAATAAAAAAAAATTAAAGAGACTAAACTGTAAAATTTTTCTCATGATCTTAGATTTCGTAAAAGACGTAACTGAGTACCCACTAAGATTTAAATTTAAAGAAATTTTGTTCTTAATTTAATAGTTTCTATTCTTACAAAATTGTTACGAAAATCACAAAGAACGTTCTCAATTCTAGTATTATCGGTTTCAGGCATATTTTTAAAATATAACCGCAAATATAGAATCTCTTCTAAAGAAAACTCTGTCGTCCATAAAATTTATTTTGGTAGCACAAGTAAAAGAATGTGCCTTTCTTTGTCTAAATCCTAGTACATAATATAAAAGTTAATTTTAGAAAATGGGTATTTACGTGATACATAAATTAGGCATTTGCAATAATTAAAAATGAACGTGGTGAATTTTAAGCATTAAAATCTACGAGGGTGAAATCAAAAATTTTTAAGATAACCGAAAAAGAAATTAAAAAGCAGAAAAAGTATCAGTGTCGAATAAGCACATTAGATTAGAATTATTAATAAAGGAACACATGTTTTTTCAGCAAATTCAATTGATTATAAAGAGCACATATGGAATATGTAGCAAATTTAGGTAAACGTAAGTATTTTGCAGTTTACAACGAGGAGAAACTAGGGCAAAATCGTAAACACTGAAAGGACGTCGTCAAAAAACACTTTTACGAAGTCTGGTGTAATATTACACAGTCTGGTCATAACAATAAAAAAATTAAATGAATATAATAAAATTCAAACATGTATTCGACCTACATGACTCGTTTTAATATTGCGAATACATCCTAGAGCTTGAATATTACAATAAAAAAAAACTACACACACACGTGTAACAATGTTATATATAAAAAAAAAAGATTGATTGCTTATATAAGGATAAAAAATCTCATCGAATCATAACAAGAAAACCCTTCGATTTCCGTCGCAACAGGTAAGGGAAATGCACGCCGAAATGATGGAAAACCTAAAAATAACGATTGCCGGAATTCGCTTCCGCTTTATCTGGAAATGAAGTTTATGTTTTGTTCGCGTCAATAAATTTCACCGCTATTAATAGTTGCTTGCTCGTCAACGACGATTTCCGACATATCGTGCAATTTTGCTTGCTCGATACACTTTCCAGGATTTCGTTTCGTTTGGTCAATAATAAGTAAATAAATAAACAAGGACCTCTCAGAAATGAACTCGCCTACTCCGACAAAAATCTTTAACTCTCTTGATTTTTTATTAAATTTGTCTTGTCGAAGGGACATCCTTGGAAGTAGGTGATCCTTGAGCTAAATCCTGTAGATTTACGTGTAAACGGAGTCCTGGAAAGTCGTCATTAAAACAGATCCGGACGCCTAAATCGCTATGCAGAATGCATCCTGCGGGAGGCGCAGGATGTAGATCAAGGCTGCCGAGGAGCAACCGGAGATGGCTGGAGCAGGTCATGACCCGGTGACATTAAGCTCTCGCAGGAGCCGCCCTCGCATCTTATCATAGGCGCACTCGCAATAATCTTATACCGCCACTTAGCTCATTATTATGTAATTAAGGCACTCGGAGAAACATTCTAGCAAATTAATTTCATTATTTAATCATTATGGTATGAGCTTTGAATAGCAAACCAAATAAAAAAAATAGTTTCACGCCACACTTATATTTATGTATATTTCAAAATTTAAATCGGAAAACAAAGTGCTTGTTTATTTTTCTCTAATTTAAACGTCTCTCGTATAATACCTACATATTTATAAATGCCAATTACGACCCATATAACATTAAAAAAAAGCTGTGAGTAATTATAGGATTTTTCCACTGCTATTAGTTCAACAATTCCGAGAAGTGGAATCCAAACATTTTCTCGTTTTAATTAGCGAATTCACTTCGTTAATTAAGCGCTTAGAAAACATGACGAATTTCATTAGGCGGACGGGGGCGGAAGGAGAGGGTGTTTTTTTCCTGCAAACCGATGGAATTCAGGACGTGTGCGGCCGGTCAACGTATGGGGTAATAAAAGGTCGCACGTTAATAAATGAAACGAGGCAATACTCCGAAAATAACTGCACGTCCGAACACCGAGGCATTAAAGCTCTGAAATGCCCGCGATTCCGCAATTTGCGACCAATTATTGCATTACTGTTTATAATTCTTCGTTAACGGTTCGATAATTTTATTTCGCGGACTGATAATTAAACACAGAGGAGATAATTCGTATAATAATATTTTATAAAAACAGACTCACCACAATTTTTATTATTTATCTCGTATGTGCCACCGCTTAAATTTGTTGAAAAATTCTGATGAATTTTATTTCATACAAAACAATAATAATAACACGGAACAACAAATTTTAACTTTTTGTTTTTTTCCTTACTTATAATGGTATATTTCTATTGGTCTACGAATACTGATAACCACAAAGCAAAGAGTTTGTTTCTATCATGTTTGCTTCAGAATAAATACATACCTTTTAAATATCCAGTTTTTTTTATTAAATATTCAAATTAAGTTTGAATACGAAAGGTATTAACGTATTAACAACGTGCACAACATGTATGGGGGGCCCAAGATTCGTCCTGATGTTAAATTTCGAAACCAAAATAAGCTGTAGGACCCTTTTTCTATAGATGGTATAATTTTCTTCCTGTGTTGACGAATTGTATGTTCACTAAACACACAGCAGAAACTGTTTGGGTAATTTACGCGAACTCGAGACATTTTGATAAGGTTTATGGCTTATTCTCTTATATTATAATTTATTTTACTTAATTCGACTTGTTATACAGGGTGATTTCTTGAATCCACGATCCATCTGAAATACATATTTCAAAAATGAAAAGGAAAATGAAATTTTCCAAAAACACATCTGCTCTTACTCCAAGAGGGGCATATTAGACCTATGAATCACACTTTGGACGTGCCCCCACGAATACCCCCTCAAAAATTTTTAATGGAATGACCCATCCTGTGGTACCTCAAATGAAAGCTGATCGTCCAATGAATGAGCCAATGAACCTGTCTTTTAGAAAAAATTAATTAGGTACGAACTAAAAAATTAACACTTTGTTCTACATTACCATATTGGTACTAAATTTTTAAACGTCTCGCTAGGCATTGAAAATAACAGTATTTTAGTGACACTTTATTACAAAATAAACAACCCCCCCCCCCTTAGACTAAAATAGAATTTTTGTAAAACTTTATTTTCCTTTTCCTTTTAAAAATATTTCAGGTGGATCGTTTTAAAAAAATCACCGTGTATACCTGTACAGAGGGCCGTTTTATGGTTTGTTAAATCTGATTGGTTCTCAAAGAAAAAGGGTAGGAACCTGCGAGTCGCGGTTCACAGACAGCTCTCGACTTATAAGAACATGTAGGAATCAACACTTTATTTACAAATATTGAGCAATAATTCTCGCGGTAATAAAATATACTTATAAAATATGTTAATTCTTAGAGAATATTTGATAATCAAGTTTATTAAAATTTTCTCAAAAATGTGACGTGATGAGAAAATTTTAATAACGCCTTTAGAAATATTATGAACACACAAATAAAACGCACCCACTAGTACATAAGAAAAATTTTTGTTGTTGTCCAGTGTAATATACCAGATTGCTGTACAAAAAAATCTCCCGTTTTGTGTAGAAAGACAGAAAAAAATAAATCATCTGGTAATTTTTTGAAAATTTTAGCAATCTTGGAACTAAATGATTTTCTAAAAAAAATTATTTTGTAAAGAGACCTCCTGTTACCGATTATGTATTTGTATCATCAATATTATTTCAAAAACTTATTTTTCTTGCATAAATAATCTTCGCAACAACTGATCGCAAAATGGGAATGACAAATTGGTTTTAAAAAATTGTTTAATGAAAATAATCAGAATGATAGTTTACCAATGATTTCATGAAGACGAAACCCATTCAGGAATGCTAAATATTGCTTTCTTCTTCTTCTTCTTGATTTTTAATTGAGAAACGCCTTTCACTTTAAACTCTGAATTTAGTTTAAATCAATCGTGGAAAACCGCCCTTAAATTAAGAGAAAAATAATAATAAAGCAACTCCCTGGCAAGATACTAACAAGGACGCTATTAGATATCATGATAAAGACCATCACAACTCATCCGAAAAAATGTTCCTTTTTTGGTTAAACTTGAAGGCTTCCGTTGCGGTTGTTCATCTTCTTCTGGCTTCCGGTGGTACCGCATCATCATTCTTCTTTCCGGCGACGTTTCGTCTTTTCTTGCAAAATGAGTTCCTCAAGGCTGCTGCTTTCGCTGGTGATGCTCCATAATTGCTCCCATGTGATACAACCGAATGCTTTCATTTGATTAGAAAAGATTACTGATGATTGGGTTTTGCTTGTCTTGGGGCCGAAACCGTAAGAAATGTCATTTAAAAAAAAATTGAAAATATCTTAGACAAACACTACCGTAGAAAGATTGTATATGGATACAAGAAAAATGGAGGAGGAAAAACTACCATGTAGAAATTTAATTGAAACTATGATGGATAGGTAGAAAAAATCGGAGTGTATAGAAGAAACCCGAATGAGGAAGTTTGGGAAAATAAAAATGGCGTATAGACTGTGGCAAGTAAAGAAGACAAGCAAGAAAAACACGGCAGGAAGAAAGATAGACGCTTTTCTTTAATTTAATTGAAAATATGTTGAACAGGTGGAAAAAATCAGACTGTGTGTAGAAGATATCCGAATGAGGAAGTTTGGGAAAATAAAAATGGCATATAGGCTTCGGCAAGTAAAGAAAACAAACAAGGAGAACAGGGCAGGAAGAAGGAGACACGCTTTTGTTTAATTTAATTGAAAGTATGATGGAGAGGTGGAAAAAACCGGAATGTGTAGAAGAAATCCGAATGAGGATGTTTGGGAAAATAAAAATGGCATATAGACTGCAGGAAAAAGTACAGTCGCTTTTTCTTTAATTTAATTGCAAGTATGATGAATAGACGGGAAAATTGGATTGTGTAGAAGAAATCCGAATGAGGAAATTTGGGAAAATAAAAGTGGCGTATAGACTGCGGCAAGTCAAGAAGACAAGCAAGAATCCGGCAAGAAGAAGGAGAAACAGTTTCCTTCACTCAAAATTGACGATGAGGTTTAATAGAAAAAGCAAATGAATGCCATCCATCCCCATTTATTATTTGAATTTTAATTAGGGCTGTGGAACAGGTCACGAACACAACGTGTTCATAATATCAATAACAATGTAAAACAGGGTCAGAAAAAAAAATCGACGATCTCGGCACCTTGAGATTACATTCCCACAGCTATTGGTGCTTGTCGTGGCAGCTCTTTGGATTTGAAAGAACTTGTGATAAATCACAATGGTCAAAAATTAATCCACCACAGAGTTGCAGATAAACACAGCTTTATTGCTATGCAGCTGGGAAATAGATTGAAAAGCTTAGGAAACCAGAGTATCCTCCAAAAGCAAAGATAACGGTAAACACAGGTGAAGGCAGAAGTCACATAACCGTAAATAGAAAAGGAAGCCAACGAATATAAAGAAGAAAACCAAAAAGCCGACGAAATTAGAAGCATGTGAAAGAGTTCCTAAAGCTCCAAAAGTAAGTATATAATGACAAACACAGATGACGTTAGTCATATGACTATATGACATATATACAGAAGAAGAAAACCTGAAAGCTGATCAACTAGAAGCACATGATAGATGATGACGGTGGTCCAAAGATCCACAGAATCTCACTTTTTAAGAAGAGAAGTGTACAATTTTATCACATGGTTGCCAGATTGGACGGTAACTAAACCCATCGTACAAAAATTATAAAAAAGAACTGCATCATGTAAGAAGTCGTCCAAATGGATTGGACACAGGCGCTTAAGCGTTGGACAGTACTTCACGAAGCTGAAACTGAGCTTCGAACGACAAAGCACAAGCCAAAAAGATATTATAATTGAAAAATGGAGAGCACTACTTCAGAACTGCCTAGAACGAGAAAGACAATGATATGAGATTACGATGGCATGAAAAAGAGACCTTGGCGAGAATTGGGGGAGACTTAGAAGCTACCAGAAGGCAAAGAAGGGTACTGGAGACCACTACTAGTAGTAGAGCACAGAACGAGAACACAAAAGCAATGATGGACCACGTTGGACTGTATAGACAAAAAAACAGAGACCATTGGCGAGAACTAGAAGAGACTTAGTAGCTATTACAAATCAAAGAAGAATCGATAATCCAAAATTTGAGGACATTGTTAAAGAAAAAAACAAGAAAACAAATTCAAGGGCGATGGGGCGATGATGGGCCAGTGTGGACAACGTTGGCAAAAAAAACAGACATTGACATGAATTGAAAATGGCTGAAAAGAAGAAGAACTACTAAGCCACCTATTTCACAATTTGTGTGTATCCTTCCGTGCAAAAATGTTGCTGAAAATCTCCACTCAATGATGATGATGAAGTCTGAATAGGTAAGAGTGGCATTTTTAAAAATTTTGTTGCAAATCCGGTGAACTGTTTAAATTGAACAAACTACAGTCTGTTTTTTAATTCGGAGGAGTACTTTGAAATTTTGGGGCGCTAAAAACGAGCTTGTCGTTGGTAGGTAACAATCACATTGGCAAAATCACAGCCGATTATAATTCGCAGCATATCAGCCATATTGTTTCATCAGCTGATCGAAATTTCGCTTTGTGTTAAGAAAATTACTCCTCCGAATTAAAATACAGACTATAATAAGAAATGATTGACTTAATTTAGGGCACTTTTGAGAAATGTCGACGGCGGCGTTCGAATTAAATAAAAATTGGTAGGCATCATTTTCTTACTTTGAAATAAGTAACCGTTTAAAATTCTTGGGTTCAATTAATTTGTATTTTTTCGAAAACTGCTTTTCTTATAACCTTGCGCAGATTAAAAAAAATCTATTAACTTTTTCATTGGAAAGCAAAATAAACTAAGCGTCGTTAAAGGCAACCAAAAGGAACATTATATTAACGTGGTCAATGTCTGGAATGGATGGATGCATATTTTATTAGCTTCACCCCATTCGACATTTCGCGGAATCGTCGTGTTAGCGACGTCTCATTACATCAGATAGGGAACTGGCTTTTTTCGACACGCAAAGTTAAATCGTTACAAATTTATAAAACGTCTGTCTTTCAAATTGCGTTCGACAAGGGACATGCAATTTTAATTTAATTTTTTTTTTTACCCTTGATGAAAAAGTTAGTGACTGTTCGCGTGCCCGGCACACCAAAGTACACAAGACAAAATGCCACTAATAAACACCTGTTCGCCTGTTAATTAAATGGGGTGTAACTAGAAAAATGACCTATGACATTAAAGTCGTGCGAAGGGAAAAAGCGCTGAAACAAAGCTACGAATACGTGCCCCTCATAAATTTTCGCCCACGCACTATTTATTTCCAACATATACCGCCCCTGTATGTGGACGACGGTATTACCGCAGCGCGGAATTTATTTCCCGTGTTTGGCGACACGAATTCGTGACCCATTTTCAAACATGATTTTAACGAAAGTACACACAGGATACGTGTTGTTGCAATGTATGTAACGCCAGTAAAAAAAATGTCGCCGTTGTTGTTTTATTAATTTAACGTGGCGGTAATATTTCATTGCGGCAAGCACGCAAGCGAAGAATAAATTGATTGTTTGAAAATTCCGAAAAAAAATACAGTGTCAAAGTCCTACCTTGTCGGAGTCTGTCGTATTTCCAGATCCAAAGGACGTCAGGGAGTTTCGGTCTAGGTTTTCTACACTTTCATCGAGGGAATTGCACTCTTCCATGTCCCTGAAACAATCAGTGTTTTAATTTAGTGCTTTCCCAAGAAGTAATCAGCGGAATATACTGTGTACTTTTTCAACAAAATACTGTAATGAAAGCTGCATAAAAAATTAATTTTCATCAAAGTTCATTTCTTTTTTATTGCTCGTATGTAGACCATCTAAAAACGAGCATACATTTTAATTATAAATTTCAACTTTGTCTCGGTCCCTTTTTCTTTCTAATAATGTTGCGTTCTGAATTTTTTGTATTCATTATTAGTTTCTATACATTGTACAGTAGCGGCCAATAAAATCCGGGCAAGAATTTGACACATCGTGCAGACTTAGACAAATTTGGTAAATCAGGCTTTTATTGAAGTTATGTTCCTGTCAAGAAAAATTTGAAATGTCAAACTTAATAAACAGAAATTTCGCAGCAACCCCAACCTTTACCTAGCAAAGTCATTAGTCTTATTTTTTGAGCCGAACTTAAATGATGCATTTTGTTAAAATACAGAATCAACAAGCGATATTGTAGTACTAGCGCCATCCAGTGGATTGTCACTGCAGTTTTAGAGAGTTCATAAAAAAAAAGATAAAGAGAGTACCTACTTTTTGACTTTCATGTACTTCTATGATTACCGCGGCGTTATACTGCAGACACCATCTAGTGACTTAGAGCAGAACCAAATTCACTACAATCACAGATTTTTTTTAAGGCAAGCACAGTCGGTAGGCATATTTCTCTAACTCACAATTTTTTTCCTTGTGTTATGACAAGTATTCAATGCCTTCTATTGGTACTTAGGTAAATCAGGAGCTGCAAATTTAACTTAAAGAAAAAATCTTCGTTCTTTTTTCTACTCTATTAAAACACTACGCATTCTTTAATTCCTTAAATTTTAATACGAACCTGGCGCCATCTAGTATCAACTAATCGAACTACTTTCTCTGTGATTCAAAGAGTCTGTCGTTTATGTTTTTTTTCTCCCAAAAAATGTGCGCTTCAGGTAATCAGGTAATGTTTATACAAAATACAACAAACTGTATTGCTTTACCAGTGCCACCTAGTGGATTGTCACTGCATGTTTGGAGCGTTCACAAAAACAAAAAATCTTTTGCGTTTCCTACTATGTGGAAACAGTATGCAAATTTTAATTTCTCATTTCAGTAAAGAAAAATTGATAAAAATATTCCACAAATTTTAAAATGAACTCCGCGCCATCTAGTATCAACTAATCGAATTATTTTCTCTGTGATTGTATTGAATTGATTCAAAGAGACGTTAAAAAAATCTGTCATTTGTTATTATTTGTTATTTTTTTTTCTCACAAAATGTGCACTTCAGATAATGTTGTATTTTGTCAAAATACAGAATAAACAAACGGTATTGTTTTACTAGTGCCACCTAGTGGATTACCGCTGCAGTTTTAGAGCGTTCACAAAAAGGAAGACGTTATTGTGTTTCCTGCCATGCTAAAAAAAATACATATTTCTTAATTTCTCATTTCATTAAAGAGAAACTAGTAAAAATTCCTCAAGTTTTAAAATGAATTCGGCGCCATCTAGTATCAACTAATCGAATTATTTTCTCTGTGGTTCAAAGAGACGTGAAAAAAGTCTGCCATTTATGTTTTTTTTTGCAGTTTTGGAGCATTCACAAAAAGAAAAAGACGTTGTTGTGTTTCTTGCTGCGTTAAAAAGTACGCATTCTATCTAGTATCAACTAATCGAACTATTTTCGCTGCGATTCAAAGAGAAGTTAAAAGGAAGTCTGTCATTTATGGTTTCTTTTTTTCCTCTAAAAAAATGTGCATTTCAGATAACGTATTTTGTCATAGTACAGAATAATCAAATATAGATGCGAATTATTATCTTTAAATTTTTTATTAAACGTCAGAATTACTAGTGACATTTTGTATATGAACTAAACGTCAAAAATACATAAGTAAGGTTTATAGTGGCATGCATTTTATGAAATCGCAGTTTCGCTATGTAATTTAATAGAGGAACTGCGATTACGTAAAATGCATGCTACTATACATTGCGCAAATGACGTGCCCGGATTTTATTGTCCGCTACTGTACATTTGGCAACAGTAAATCATTTTTGACTCTCAAAATAAATTATTTATTAATTCTACAGAAACATTCTCTAGTAACTTTTTTTTTTATTTATGGAATTGTAACATATTTGTTGGACTAAAAGTATGTACTCGTATTTTAAGATTCAGCTCATTAATTTTTTTACAGAATATCTCCAATCACTTTCGTTGTTATGAAACGCTTTGATGTCACTCAGCGAAAAAGTTATTCATTCGAGTATGATAAGATAATGAAATTAACAAAAAATCTGATTGACTTGTGGAGGTTTCTGAAAAATATGAGAAAGTATTCATATAATGCCTGAAATCTTAATATTTTCACTAATTTCAGAACTTATTTTTAAAAATAGACTGGGGTGCAAAAAATTTTACCCCACTATGCAACAAGAACATTGTAAAGTGTTTATCTTGGACTGCTTAGAGCCAAGACCAATTTTTGATTTAATAATCAAAGTTAAAAGCCCGTTCACAATGAGTTATAGACTTGAAGCATCTTTTGGCAATGTAAATACTTAACATTTTAAACCAAAACTAAATATTGTGTTTAATTATGAACTGCAAATCATTTAAATTTAGAATTACTACGTTCACATTAGCAAACAGTGCATTCAGATGATTAATTTACGTTACGTTAAGTGGTTGTGAACGGGATATAAGTAAAGGCTTGATAAAATTTCGTGTAGTTAGTTGTCAAAATAAGTCTAAACTACATGATACTCTAACAAAATATTCTCACAACAATAGCTGCTTTCCATTTACATATTAAGTAAGGAAAAATTATCTGATCTACGGTATTCAACCTCACTTTACATCAATAGCGTTTACACGTTTGGCGCAAAACGTCACATTTAAATAAGATAAAATACAGGTTATAAAAAGCGAACTCAGGCAAGTGAGGGCGAACAAAAGTAAGCTCACGAAGACAAAAGGGGGGTGATAAATTCCTCAGATCATTTCCTCAGCAGTTTTGCAATTAATAATACATATAGTTCTTGATAAAATTTCTCATTTTTGAGTACCAAAATTTAGATGTAACACGCATATAAGTGAGGTAAGGTGAGGTCATCTGATAAATAGGGTAAAAGGAAAGCAGCTAATGTCTAATGCCATTTTTGTGGAAACTGCAATGAAACAATAGGCGGAAAATGTTATATGTTGCTAGTTTATGCGTTAATTTTTACATAATTAAAATTATACGAAGAAAAACAAAATAAATCAGAAATAAAATAAACTCATAAGTAGCTATGGTTCGACTTTTTTTGCATCTGAGTGTATTTGGAAAAAGAATTCAGTTGGAATTCTTCATATTCAGAGACAATGGGCTGGATGAATAAAACGAAGCATATGCTTTTACTTCAAATTTTTCAATGAAAACTACAAATTTTAAAGAAAAATAAAATTCTAAATAATTCTGCCTGTAACGTAGTAAAAATTTTAATAAATAGAATTGAATAATAATTTGCAATTGAAATTTTTCCAAACTTTAAAAGAAATTCTAACAGAAGTAAAAGCATTTGCTTCGTTTTATTCATTTGGCTCAATAACACAAATACAATTTTCTTTAGTATTTTTAGACCTGCTGAACTTATTCCCGAAAAAAAAATTATATCAAAAATACTAATACCTGAAACGTACAACAGTAGAAATAATTCATTTAAATACTATGTTAAAAGAGGCAATGAATGAAGATGTTGATAGAAGAAAGAAAGAACTGAATCTCTATGGATTTTATAACATGAATTACGTTTATGTTATGTACATTTTTAATACTATCAGATATTATTAGTTGTAAAAATAAACAAACCGAAAATTTGTCAGCAAACAAGAACGTCAATTAAATGAAATCATCTGATCTTACTTTAACCAAGCATATTCATTTTTAGTAAATTATAGTCCATCCAGAAAGTATCCGAAAAAAATATGAGGCCTGCATTGAATAATTTATGAATGAAACGAAATTGAAGAAAGTAATTATAGTAATTTGTTTATGTAATTTCTGTTTAATCCTAAACATTATATCAAACGTTCAAATCAAATCAATTGCATCCTGAGCAGACTTGTCGTGTCTTGCGTGTAAAACGGACGCTATTATTTTTTTTTTTTTGTAGATTTTTTAATCAAAACAATTTTAGCAATCCCGTCTCTTTAATTATGAATTATGAACAGTTTTTCCTGTTATCTTAAATTTAAAACAATCAGATTTTTGTTCGTTTAAAATTGTTAACATTCAACATCTGATTGTAAGACTTGTTTTATTTATATTACCATTTACTCGACGTTTCGTTTTATATTAGCAACTCTAAGTTCATGAGACAACGTCGGTTAAAAATCTGTATATATAAAAGTTTGTTTGAGAAGGACAATGACATTTTTGACTATTTTTATTTAATTATTAATAGAAAAATGAATAAATCAATTTCTTATTACCACTCTGACATATACTCTATAACAATAAGTTAAGTTTAAGAGCCTTGAATTAATTAACTTTTTGAATGTTACTACTACAAGCTAACAACTGCCACTGTGGTCACAAGGCACTTATCTCTTAGAATAATTCACAAGTAAAAAAATTATGAAGGAAATATCAAACACTGAGAATGAATTACTTAAAAAGAAGACTTAAATTAGATGAACTATAAATGAAAGTTAACTTTCTTAAACTATCTAAAAGAATCGAAACTTAATACACTTTCAGCTTCTCAAATGCAAAGTGTAACATTAAGGGCCAATTTTTCAACCACAAGTTAACTTTAATCTTCAAGTTATTATCATAACATTTGTTTTCGTAATTGTTAGTATGGGAATAAATTGATACTTAAAGTTAACTTGTGATTGAGAAACTGGATCTTAAGGGGCAAGCAAGCGACTACAAATTTCAGAGAAAACGTGAAAGTTACCTGCTAGACCTCTGGCTGTGTGGTTTCAACTTGGCGGGACTCTTCGGAAGCGACAAGGGCAAAGCTCCGCTGAAATACGTCTCTTGGATGACCTCCCTCAACTTTTTCACCCACAACTGCTTCGTATCCAGAGACGAGGCCCTCAGAACAATCCTGTAGTCCGAGATCGGAGCCCGTCCTGTCCACACTGCAAACTTGCACTCGTCACCTTCCATATGTTCAGTAACACCCAACTCAGAAGTCTACAAACAAAAAGTTTAGATATTTATTTTATTCATTTAAGAAAAAAACCACTTTTTAATCAACAATTGGGTCGCTCGCCTTTAACAATTTGTTTTAGATGAGGAAAAAAATCTGCGACTCACTTACCATTAATTTATTCTTGTAAATATATTTAACTTTGCCGGCAGAGTCCTTGACTTCTTTGGTAAATAACAGATACAACTCAAATAAAAATATGTGTCTATCTCTGCCCTTCCTGATGATCTGCTTGGGGTCCCACACGCTAAAAGCATCTTGCAAAATAACTTCGCCCAGCTTATCCACTGAAACATCACAGCCCTCGACTAAAGACAGATGCATCGCATCGTTAGCCTTCTTTGGTACGTTTAGCATTACTTCTAGACCATCCTAGAAAAGAAAATTCTTTTTTAGATTGCGAAAATAAGCGAGTGCGATTGAGTTATTACTTTGATTTCACCCTGTCCTTCCTGGCAGCAAGACTGCAAGTCCTTGAGCAAAAGTTGATACTTCGTGATGCGCTGAACGGGTTTTATGAGGTAAGCGGCGATGGGGTGCTCGACTTTATGTTTCTTCTGGAGTTCCTCGAAGTAGCCACCCCCGTGTTGCACCAGGAGACTGTTCGATTCGGGTTTGTTCTTGCAGTAATGCACGTACATGTCGAACTTGGTGGCCCAAGTCACGAAGCAATGACCGACATCCTCGGGCATCGTTTCATACTTCTCAAGTTCCCTCAAGAATATGGAGTTGTGGAAGTGGTAGATTTCTTCTATGTTGCCGAAGATGATGTCTTCTTTCCCGACGAGGGCTTGGGGAATGTTGTTACTGGCGCGCATTTCGTGCAGGAAACATTTGATGCAGGTTTCCAAGTCCTTGACGTAGGTCCTTTCCGTCTGGAGTAATTCCGCCATTATGAATCTGGAAGAACATTCGGGTTTGATTGCGTTGCGAAACAAGTGACGAAAACTGACCCATCCATTAGAAATCTGAACAAACTCCGGCATAATTCACATGTTAAAAAACTGAACGTCTTTCGCCACTCTAGCACGACACAACCGGTGCGAGACATTAATAAAATGTGAAACCAGAGGCGTTGACTTGGAACACATACTGGCTTATTTGTTCAGATTTCAACAATGCCAGTCGCCTTATTTGAAAGATACGACATTGTATGATAATTCGACTTCTTTATAAGTCAATCTTTGCAAAAATCAGAACATCCTGTATGCGTGCTAAATGCAGAACGTTATTATCAGCGAGCGCCATACCAAGAAGTCTTGTCCGATAAACAAAACATTATTATTAATAAAATTTATTATAATTTTGTTCCTTACGTAATACAAGATTAGCTTTTGTCATCTCCATGAAGCCAGCACATAAAATTATTTCATTATTTATGCTTTATAAGGAAGTAGTTAAATAATAATAGTAATAAAATATATGTTAGCGTTGCAAGTAAAGGAAATAAAGTCGCGCAGAAAAATGTTATGTTTATGCTTGACGGATAACAAAGTAGAAAAAGCTAAAGAAACCATAGAGAGATAAGAAAGCAGACAATAGACTGATAAAACATGAACTTATCAAGTTGGAAACACTAAAAAAAATAAAATAAGGTTGAACAACTACTCACTCTTTTCTCCTTGCAGATCTTCTCTTCTCTTCATTCAACTCTTTCAGTTCCTTGGCAGCAACCACCTTAGCCTCCAAACTAGGATCCGAGTTTCTATCAATGGATAGTTCCTTCTTCTCACTTTCCTCCGCTTGTATACCCAAAGTATCCTCCAACTGCTGCCTATAATTTTCCATCCTGGAACTAAAGTCTTTATATCTATTGTCGACGGCGGCCACCCATTGCTTGATGGAATTCGCATGTGCATGTCCTTTTTCCACCAAGCTATCCGCCAACTGGATCAGGAGTTTCACCCTCTCGCGAGTTTCCTTCGCCGTCCCTTTGAATTCGTTGTGTTCGCGCAGGAGGCTTTCGGTTTCTTCGATGTTATTGCCCAAATTCGTTGCGTGGGTGGTCAGGTAGCACTCGCCCGTGTCGTGGATCCACTCGATGGCCTGCTTGGCGGAGCGTTCGAAAAGAACGAACTGTTGACATTGGTCCAGACGCTTCTTGCGTTGAGTCCAGTGCTCCAGGACTTTGTTTTCTTGGCTGAGGAGCTTCTCTAGGATTCCTTTCACGCGGCTTTCTTGATTGCCCGCCGTGCTCGAGTAGTTATAGAACTGCAGACTCCTCGTGGTGTACTTCAAGAAAGTCTCTGCCGTACGTCTGGCTAGAGTGCACGCCTTCAAAAACGCTTCCTTTTGCTCTTGGTGTTTGTTGATTAACTGGGAGATTGCCGTGGCTTTATCCACACCACTCTGAGAGCCAGTTGCGCACCAGTCTTCATCTCGGCGGTACTCTCGTTCCAGACTATCCAAAACCGAGCAGACTTGCTCGGCGGTCTTGTAGAAGTTCAGGCTCGCCGTCACTAATTTATGACGTTCTTCAGCGCACGTGACTAGTTGTTGCCATCTCTTGGTGACCTCTTCCGATATTTCGCGCACGCTCTGCGGGTCGTAATGATTAGCGTTAATCAGCGCGTCAGCTCGGTATTTGACTTGCACGGCTGACGTGTGAGTCTTCTCGATGGCCACCTGGAATTGCTCGTGCTCTTTCTTTAATAATTCGGCATCCGCTAGGCTGTTCGGGATTGCAAAGCTGGCCATCAACATCGACTCGCCGTTCCTGATCCAGCTGATGACTTGGTTGGCGTCGTTTTGGAACTG
The DNA here is from genome assembly GCA_958336345.1 of Dorcus parallelipipedus. Classification (NCBI taxonomy): domain Eukaryota; kingdom Metazoa; phylum Arthropoda; class Insecta; order Coleoptera; family Lucanidae; genus Dorcus; species Dorcus parallelipipedus. The sequence goes on from OY284475.1 coordinate 14,528,548, forward strand.
GCCAAGTTGAATGCACTGCTCCAGCTTGATCCGTTTCATCTCCGCGAGTTCTTCCAAGTCCATTTCACGCTCGTGCAGGAACTCGAGGAGGACTTGGACTCGTGTTTGGGCGTTGTATTGAGCGTCGGCCATGACGCAGATGCCCGAGTTTTCGAAGACTTGAATGAGTTCCTGGCCCTGTTGGAGGACCTGGTAAGTCGTGTTTTGCATTTGCGTCACGCTCTCGTTGTGGAGGCGCAAGAACTGCTCGGCTTTGGCTATGTCTCTGGTCAGTTCGCAGTGTTGAAGTTCCTCCGACCACATTTCCAGTTGCGAGGAAACCTACAAGAAATGGAAAAACATGAGGAAAGTCGGAAATTCAGTTTTGCGAGGACTAATATTAATTAAAATTTAATTACGAGACTGATCAATAGGTTGGATGGAAGTTTGCGCGCGAGAGAGCGTGTTACGCGGAAGACGACGAAACTTTCGAACTACTTCGCGAACACGAGAACTTCTTAATCTGCCATCAACTGTTCCGATGGTATACAAATTATTAACCTAAAATTACGGCGAGCTGAAGTTCCCAATGGAACCGCCTCGGGGAGTTCAGCTGGCGCGTTTCGTAGATTAAAAAAAAAAAAATAGACAAGCTGTAGTACCTCGAGTGCATCTCTTTCGAAAAGTCGCAGCCTCAGGCACAGGTCCAGTCGTAATTTCCTGGCGGACCAAAGTTCTTCGAGGTCACTTCTTTGTTTCGCTAAACGGTCTAGCGCGCCTTCGACTGCTGAGACGGAACCAGTTGAGTCCATTTCGCCGATTGATCTGCAAGAATTAATGAACCTCACACACGATCTGATATAAAAAGTTCTAAGTTTCTATTTATTCTTCCCAGAGGAAATTTCATAAATACATCTTCTTTTTAATATAATAAATATAAGAGGGGTGACGATTTTTTTTAATAGAATTCATTGATTTTATAAAACAATTTTCGCCTTAAGATCACAACACATATTAAGGAACATCGAAATCACAGAAAGACACAAGACAAAACACTCAATGGTGATGAATAAAAAGGAGACTAAAGTAACGATAATTGCAAGAGAAAGGAAAGGAATCGGGAAGATGAATGACTGGATATTTAATAGGATGAGTAAGATAGGAAATCCAATTCAAATGAGCTAGATAGAGCAAAGAAGATTGATCATCCAAGCAAAATACAGCGAGGATAAGAAACCACACAAAATAGAATGCGTAACATGTGGGGCAGATAGAGCAACAAAAGGGATAAGATGGGAACCAAAACAAAACTAATAATCAAAAAGATGGAGAAGAAATAGCTAAGGTTATGGGGTCACTGAAAGAACAGGATCAGGAAAGATGTTTCTAAAAGTAAGAAGGAAAATGAAGAGACCAGAATGTAGAAAATGGGGGAAATTGGACAGGAAGAGACAAGACAATGAGAAAGTTAGGAAGGGACAGGAAATGGATCTTCTTCTCGTCGACGAGATTCCAGGCAGAGTTTTCGGAAATGGAACGAGCATTATTTAAAGCAAATATTTTAGAAATAAAAACCACTGTAATTGATTTTAACCGTCCAAAACAAGTACAAAACAGTTTGCTACAAAAAATGCCTCGTCACGGCTTTAACATCAAATTGAAAGCGTCTACCTCTAGGATATATTCATTTACATTAATGCTAACAGAAATAATTTTATTGGGCACAGCAGTCCAAGTTATAGGCTTTGTTTAAAAACTCATAAAAATCATTAATAAATTTGTTCCGTGATGTAGATAATTGCAAAAATGAAAAGCAAAAAGAAAATGACAACCTAAACCAGACAAAGAAGATTACAGACTAATCCCTCTCGTAATTTAATAATTTTTCCGAGCGCACCGCAACTTATTATTATTATGTATTATGAAAGGATTCTTTTTCGCGATTTTCATTATAAGCGAATCCACGGGGAATACAGCGGAGGAATTAAAATAGAATCAGTTCTGCGTAAGCATCAGTAACGAAATACGTTACGCTTAACGAATGGTACGCAAGTATTGTTTTACACGGGCGTAAATTACTTTTCGCGGGAAAACGCGCAGGACCATGACCGTTTATTCAAATTATTCGAGTTCATCGAGAACGCAAAGGAAAACTTATATTTACTTAAACCGTGGATAATTGAGGAGAGAGGTTTCCGAGAATCGAATTAATTTCGTGAGCGCAAGTTCGAAATTGTGAAGAAACTTAATTTGGGAATTCCATTATACGATTGATTCGATTTTATCGGTTTATTTAGAAGAAAAAAATTCACAGAAAAACATTTCGTTTGAAAACCAACTGTAAGATACCTAAATGTAGTCGTTTGCTTAAGATTCGCTTAACTTCGAGATTAAAGCCATTTTGCAGGAATTCTAAATGAATTCTAAAGCATAGCAGATCCCCCATATTTACGAGTTATGCAGGCTCTTGTATTTTATGATGTATTAAATAGTAAACTATAGAATAATTTAAAATGTATAATCATAGCAAATTGCTGATCTCTTAGGTAGATGACTTCCCGAATTCCCGAGGGACACATCACTTTAGTCAAAGTAATTTAATTTAAAATAAAAAAAAACACCATCTGTTTCATAGGATACCATCAGTTTGTTATTAATTTTTTAACTCATTCTCAATTTAATTATTTTGCTTCAATAGATAACTTGTCTTGTGGATGATTTGTAACACAATAAACTTTATTCTACTATTCTATAGTTAGGTAAGGTTTTCACGTTGGGAAAGTTCTAATTAACATTGAGGGTTAATCTCCACCACAACACCGACTTCAACGAGTGCCCAGGTCACCGCCAACCAATGCTCCCTACACACAGAATGTGTGTTGCCAATGGATGTTTATTCTTCTGTAATTTATATGACTTTGCAGCTATAAAGAATTTAAGAAAAAAAAGGACTTACCATTCTTCAAGCAAAAGTAATCTTAAACTTGAAAATAAAATACAATTCTGTTTTTACTTATTACTATAATTTTATAAGTACTTTGCGTCGTATAACTGAAGGAGTTGAATAACTTGCCTGCGACTATTTGATTAGAGTTTCCATTACCTCTGCAATTAACTGCAAATATTAACTTGATGAAATGGGCTGCACAAATGTCCGAGAACGAGACAATCATTTCTGAAGAGTGTTGTAATTAAACGTGCCCCTGAAAGGCAGAAAGCAAAAGCTTCATTTCACTCAGTTTTCCTTAAAATACTATTTAAATTATGCTTAACTTCCATTGATCTAATTAGTCAGTTACAGACGAATTATTAAAAATTTTGATAGACAAGGTGAAACTTGAATGAACACCCATTCAATTCATCTTTTCCTATAACATTCATCAGTATTTTTTTCGAAAGAGAAAAGAAAATAAATTTTGATCAATTCCTGCCAAATAATCAAAGCAAAAAAAGTAACCAAATACAATTCCAACATGCGCTTCGCGTGAGCGAGCAAATTGGTGTTCAGTTTTCCAGTTAGTTGTCAAACAATGCGTAAAAATGCCTCGTTTTTCAAATGTGCTCATGCAACAGGAAAAAAAATCGAATAATCGCACGGCGATTGCCTGTTACGCCAGGCAATGACGGCGACCATATTTCAACCGTAATCAAATAGCGGTGATACCGTCGAGCAGAATCGTTTCTGCACTGAATAAACGTATTTTTATCCCGACTAATCGAATGACGCCCATTATAGAGGGAGATTGATAGCTTGCGCCATTTCAAATTTGAAACGATTTAACAAAACTGCCCGGAGATAATAAAATATTGAAGGGTCAATTGAAGAAAGTAAGCATTTTGAAAAAAAAAAACTCTTCCTTAACATCTGCTGTATACCACATACATGCATTCGGCTTTCGTGAGTTGGCACTTTAAAGGATTGTCACCCATAAATTTTTCAAACCTCTCGGCATGAATCCGTACCCTAGTAAGTAAATGCCAACAAATCCAAATGGACTGGCACTTCATACAACACGAGTGCTCAGTTACTTAAAGTAATGAATATTGAATGCCCCACACCTGCCACCCATCGAAATGGATGGCCCCCAGCATTTTCTATCTGGCTCGTAATATTAATTTGAAAACCAATAAATACATCGATGGAAGTATGTAGGCAGAAAATGGGGTTCGTGTTGATACTCTCCAAGTAAAAGCAAAAGCAAAAAACTTGCTAATAATAAGATTTCGTGGTGTAACTTGGTGGGGAATGTTGGGGCAACAGGAGTCAAGTTTTTTTTTTTACTTTTAATATCAGCCCGAGCAAAAAATTTAAAACAGCAACGCCTTAATAACGCCCGAGAAGTTGCTTGCTCGCGCGCAGACAAAAAATTTGAACCCACCTCGATCTTCGGCGGCTCGTTCGTTTTTTAGCCGCGTAAACCCGTCTATGGGGCAGATGAATCATCTTATTTTTATTTTAGCACTTGTTCCCGGCGCGGCACACACTCGCACTGCACTGTTCTTCGGTTCGAACTCGTCGTATGTAAAGGAGTTGGCTTGGCTTTCATGCGCCACTTCATGCCCATGGTCTCTGATGGAAGAAGGAATTTCTGTAATTGGCTTAATTTTTGTCGTCAAGAAAAAAATTAATTAACTGATAATTACATTAAGTAACGGACTAGACGTTTGAGTTCATGAAGAATTGGACTATGTCACTACAGTTTCACTTTAACATAAATTCATAAATATTTAACAATATTTTAGCTATTTGGTTTAAAAAATTAAAGAATTAATTATTTCTTCAAATTTTTCGGAGATTCAACTTAATTTAGTTTGGAGTTTTGCTATTACAATATACCTGCCGCATCCTTTTCTATAATAAACCATAATCCAGTTTCTTAAACTTTTCTTCTTGGTATCTTAGCATCAAAGGATTTGCATTGCTAGGTTTTTTCTTTATTAATTAATTTCTTTTTCCGGAAGATAAACAAATATTAATATTTTTTAATTTGTTGGCGCCTTTAATTAAATTCTTTTGAAATTTGTAAACGGGGTAGTTTACATGCAACTTGTCTGAATGGATTTCTAAGAAAGTGTCCTTGAAGACACACACACACACGACCGTCTCTCTACCCACATACAGATCTCATTCTTTGCTTTTTTAGGTTGCGATGCAGTTGGTCCATTAAAAACTATGTTGCTGCAGCCTATACAGACCTTCCTTTAAGTCGTCGGAATTTCCAACACGCAGTTCAAAAACCGATTGCATTAAATTCTTCAGTGGTATGAAAGGTAGTCCTACCCAGCCCCAATTATTTTTAAAAAAAATCGGGACAGCAGGATGTGCAAATTAGTTATGAAAACGTTTCAAAATTGACTATTAATAATTAATTTTTAAATGACTAATTTAATCATTATTTTAACTGTATGAATGTGATTTTGGATTGACACGACTTTTGCCAAAATTTTATGTTTTGGTCTACATACGGGGGGTGCGTAAAAATTATTTCGGTGAAATCTGAAAACAAAAATAGGAGATAAGACAGATATTATAAAATAATAAAGGATGTGAAACATAAGCTAAACCACGGCTAGTTTGCGATAATATCTAGGGGAAAGTCAAAGAATTTAAAAGCGTGCGTAAGTAAAAAATGACATTTCCGACGTCAACTAAGTTCGTTACACTCGCGAGCATCCAACTTGATTAAATTAGATGCTCCTTCGTTAGCGAGATTAATTCCCAGCTTAATAATAATTGTAACGATCGTTGTAATAAATTGCGTACGTATGAGTATCAATCCGCACGTGTTAATAACAATTAACTATTGGATATACGACGAAGATGTAACTGAACTGAAAGAGGATCTCAATCCATCCGATTTCTGCTTGAAGGAACACGTTTACAGCAGAGTCCTCTTCGTCGTGTTTCTGACAGCCCGTCTGACCCCCACATGTCTCTCACTCTGCTTCCTCGAGCACTAAGTAGTCTAGTGCATTATTGCATCGCGACATCTGTGTGTTGTATGGATTTCCGCAACTGCGGCAAATTTGCAGGCGGATAATAAATAACAAAGAACCAGACTGCTTGTCAGGGAGCTTCATAACATCGAGGAATTGGATGCGGAAAAATGTGAATTTCGATTGACGCCCCTTCAAAACTTCACGTGCAAGTTTATTGTTGTCTGGCTGATACGACAGCAAAAATATGAACAGCACAATAAGCCACGATGAATGTTTGCATTCGGTGGAGCGCCGAATGAAATCAACGCTAATCTAAATTGCTAAACAGCGTAAGTACAATGTGTGCGATGATTTTAGGGGGTGGGTGGGTTTCAGACGAAATTCCAGGAAGACGAATTGGTAAGCACCTCACGGAATCGCTCAGGTATTTCAGATCGCCAGGATTAATGCTCGAGAATTTGGCAAGTCATTCGAGATTCGAAAAAGGTTCAATTTTTTTTTATACGACGGAATTTACAATGTATAAGCGCAACAAGGACAAGTTTATACACTCACAATAATACCTATTCGAAAATTTTAAAGTACAGGAGTATCAATTTAGTTGAAATCGACTGTATCCCAATCACGTCCTACACAGGATTCAATTATTTTTCGCTAATAAAACTTGCTTCTTTATCCTGACTCCTTTATGTATTATACACGAATTAAAAAGCAAATTCTTACACGTATTAAAAGTGTGCATACCTTAAAATTTAATATTGTCGTGAAAACGTTTCCGCGCCTTAGCGCGAAAAGCTTTTCTCTTTCTCCATTAAAAATCGTCAACAATGTACCGCGACGAAAACGGCATTTTTTTTTGTACGCGACTTCGTAATTACCCTGGCGCAAATTACCAAATTAAAGAATGCATTCTTGGAATATACGCGACTCGAGGTTCACGAGCGCAGAAACATAATTGCGCTTAGTAACTTGCGAACGTAGTTATTTAATCCGCATACTTGGTTTAACGCTCAGTTTCAACGAACAACAGCTTTCTTCGTGCCGGTTACGTCCCGTGTTGCAAGAAGTAGGTTACAAGATCACAGCTATAAAAACCACTTCACGTCTGTTGTAATATAACATCTTAATCTTGGCTGAATTATATGGATGCTTAACCTATGTAGTTTTAATCTTTTTCAAAGAAGAACAAAGCAAAGCATTTTTCTATATTACAACCTTATTTAATTAGTAACGATCTTCCAAAAGAACACACATTGGAAGAGCTTAAAAGTCAAGAAAAACGTGTATATCATGAAGAAGAAGGAACGAAAAGAAGGAAGATCTCTTAAAAATGAAGAAAATCAAACGACTATTGAAGCAGATACTGCATACTGATTACGTAACACTTGTACAATCAAGAAGAACGAGGGCGACACTGAAAATTTTTAGAAAATCAAAGATTAGTTTTTAAAAAATAAAAATTGTTTTACAGTTTTTCAAAATATTCCCCTTTAACATCAATACATTTTTCCATTCGATGAAACCAGTCGTTAAAGCAACTGTGCCACTCTTCCTGAGATACTTCAGACACATGGTTTTTATAATGTTCCACTGCTTTATCTGATGACGAAAAAGTGATTCCACGCATTTTATCTTTAATTTTTGAAAACAAAAAGAAATCACAAGGTGCTAGGTCAGGACTGTGTGGTGGAGGATTCATGGTGCTGACTTTTAGGCCATCCAGATACTCAGTTGTTTTGTTACTCTTGCTGTATGGGACGATGCGTTGTCATGATGTAAAATTATTTTTCTTTTTGGCCGTTTTTCACAAACTTTTTCAAAAAACAGACATTTGTGTACCAATTGGCAGTAACGGTATGTCTAGAAAAAAACTAGCAATCATCTTGTTACCAGCAAAGCGAATTCGTCGGACTTTTGTAGGCTTAGGTTCTGTTCGAAAGACCCATTCGGCCAATTGACTTTTCTTTTCAGGATCGTAACAATATCCAAGACTCATCGCGTGTGACGATATTCCAAACCAAATTTGAAATGCCGCCTTTTAATTTTTCCAGAGTTTCTCTGCACAGTTTATATGGAATCCATCGACAACAAAGTCTTCTCACGTCTAACTGTTGATGTAAATTGTTTTCAATTTGACTCTTACCAATATTCAACGTCGCCCGAATAAATTCATAAGATATCTGTCGATCTTCCTTAAGCATTGCTCGAACAGAGGCAATATTTTCAGCAGTTCTTGGGCGTCCTTCACGAAAATCATCACTAAGAAAAAACCGATCTCTTCTGAATTCGTTGAACCAATTATAAATTGTTGCCTTAGACGGGGCTTCTTCGCCAAATGCATTTCTAAGCCGATCTTCACATTGTTAAGCCGTTAACGACGATTTAAAATCGTAAAAAAATCATAGCCCGGAAATGTTCTCTGATCAAATTCTTTTTTGGGTGAACACAACATTTTTAAATTATGATAATTAAATAACTATTAGAGCAAATCGAACAAACTAAAGGACTATCAACTCGCAAAACATTAAAAATTAATTTTGTTTGTTATTTTCAGTGTCCATCAGAGTTCATTCGTACGAACGTGGGATATTAACCTGAACTTGTAGTATATGAAGGTATATAACTTTTAAAAAATGGACTGGGTAATAAATTAGAAAGAGCTTGCGAAGATAACTTCAAAAAACGTGACCAAAATGAAAACTTCCAAACTTTGAAGATCCACCAGCTAAATACTATAGTATTAATCGATCAGAAACAAAGAAGAATGGTATACTGTCACTTAATAATTTAAGATGATATCAATACTCACACCGAAGCTAATGGGATAAGGAAGAAAGCTACGTTTTTTTTTAATAAAACATTTAAAACCCCATAAAAACGCTCTTTTGAAAACAAATAATACAAGAAAAGAAAGGCGTTAAAAAGAAGAAACCAGAGTTAAATTGAACAAAATACGAAATAGAAGAGAAAGTCGCTCAAAAGAAGAAACCAGTTGAATTGAACAAAATACGAAACATACGTTAGCAACTTAACAACTCCACAAATAATAACAGAATATATATACTTAACAACTAACAATAGTTGTTAAGTATATTCTATTGTCAGTTGTGCAGTTGTTAAGTTGCTAACGTATTTTGTTCTATTCAACTCTGGTTTCTTCAAAATTGAAGTCCGAAACAAAAAAGAAGAAAGAAAAATACAAACTGAAATAATGCAAAAGGTGTAGAGAAAAAAGGAAGAAGCAAACAAGCATGGCATGAGAAACTCCGAAAGGGTTTCGGATGAAAACGTTGATTTTGAAATTTCAATCTGAAGAAGCTGACTTTCTTTGTTAACTAATAAAAAATTACAAAATTTAAAAACAATCGTTAAGGTAAAAACAAACCCAATATTCTAAATAAGTTGCAGAAAAAAATATGTTTGTAAATATTTTTACGATAATAGTAACCAATGCTTTTTTCGTTTTTTTTTTTTTTTGTAAAAATCCTTTAATATTTTTAGCAATGTGAACTTGTATGGCAAAATTAAATGTGGCAATCATGTAAGTACGTCTTGCGTCGTGATTGCGTTTTGATTTTTTTTCCTGCAAAATATAATTACCGTGAGTACTCGGGGCACGAAGTGCAAGGGTTAAACGTCGGAAATCCGTTTCCGTCGGCTATCTTATTTATTTGAGATGAGATGTGTAACTAACGGCTTCCTAAATCAATTTACAAGACGCTTTCTAACTGGCGCGAAACATTTTCACAGATTCGTTCCTAACGTTGACGTTTTCGATGCCCACAATAGTAATTAACTGGAAAATATGATTAGAGACGTCATTAAGCTGATTAAGGCCGGCTTCACACTAGAGCTAACGCAAGGCAGTGACGGATGTAAATTTTTAGAGCCCCCATACACACCTAGTGACATCGGAAGAGTCACGCTTGTAAAAAGCTCAATACCCAAAGGGTGAAATGCGGGTGGAGTCTTTAAAAATGAAATCTAATTGGGTCAAACCATTTCCCTACAGGGTTATTTCACTTGAGTTTCGTGTCACGTCTTATGGAGAAAAGGCACAACATATTTTACTATTTCATTACCAGTTATTATCTGTGATCATAGGTGATGTGCACGATCCCTCTCTTTATCTACCATTTAACTTTTACGCCCCTCTGATAAAGAGTTGGCAATAAAATACCTTAATCGTCGATTTAACGACAGGCGTAAACGCTTTCAGAATTCGCGATAAAGTTCAAAATCGCCGTGGCTACATGAAGTTTAATAGATTTTAGTTTCAGTTTGAGCTGGCGAAACCTGTAGGTTGCAACATTATATCTCACTCGGCGATATAAATCCTAATAATCCCGTTACATCATTTTGCGCCAAAAATAACCGGCGGTAATAAATACATCCTGCGCCCAGTGAATTATCATTAGGGAGAATGACTGCCCTTGTGTAATTGCAATTATGAAATAAACCGAACGACCGCGTGATCTCCTCGTCTGCGTCTGCACCCCAAGTTAATTGCAATTATTTTCTAAGCTGGATGTCGCACAATTGTTGGGATGAGATGAAACGAGGGAATAAACGTACTTATATCGTCTAGACTCACTTTTAAATTATAGCAATTTTTATTGCCAATCAAATAATTCGACGTGCTTTCGCATGTTCAGTCTGAACAAATATATGATTTAATGTCCAATGGTCACAAATAACTTCTACTATTTACCTTTTGTAAAATTCTTCTTGGATCGAACCCATTCATTCTAACTTGTATACAGTGGGCGTCAAAACCTTCATTCATGCAAACACTATCAGAACTAACTAAGAATGAAACGCTTGTAATACGCCTTGTCCGATTGATACCATTGACTACTTTAATATATGCCTTCCAAGCGCAATAAGTGGGTAGTATTTACCACGACGTCGTTGTAAATAAAATATGAGCGCAGATGTCTGCATTGTGTAACTGCGCGGTCCTCTAATTAACCGCATATGAAATTCATAATCGTAAACCTGAACCCGTTGTGTTCAATTTCATCACGCGCGATCAATTTCTTCACGTGACGATTAAAACCCGGATGACCTTAAATTAAGTGCTTCCTCCGTTACTTTTAAATCGTAAGGTAATCGGAGTCACATTTAATTGCGCACCGCCGGCGGAAGTTCGAAACGTAACAAAATTTGATGGCGTTAATCGATTCCGACGATTTCGCAATTTGAAATGTGATGAGGGGGCCCAATCGTAATTTGTGAGTGCCTGCGGTTTATATCGGGCAGGTGCTCCTGACAAGTATCATTACGCGCGCAGGGACGGACAGAGTTATTTTATTTCAACGCGCGGCTTCATAAACCACACATCCAATCAAAATTTAAAGCACCTCGGCTGCATAATGCAGCGTAAAATTTACAGGCAAACTGCATTTTGTCTCATAATGCAAAGTGCTCGCAAGAATTTATATGAGCAAGCAAACGTATGGAAGGTATGCTGCAGCCTTTTTACGGACGAATTCCATTATATGCACATAAAACAAATCGAAATTAAATAATTTCTCATAAAAAGCTTAATTTTAAAGGTGATATTTTGCTGAAAACAAATCATGTGCAGAAACGAGTTTAAAACAGCGATAAAGCCAAAGATAACTGAAGGACGATATCAAAAATATCAGTATAAAGATGATCCACAATTGTTCAGGACAGAAAACGCTGGAAGACTTTTGAAAGAGATACAGCTCCAAAAAGGATTCAGATTAAAGATAAAATGAAACATTGGTTGAAATATTTAGCCCTTTCTGATTTTTCCTTTTAATTTCCCAATGTAGCTCGGACAAGCCTCCCCTAACAAACTGATAAAAAGATTGTGTCACAAAAGTTGAATTGTCATTCCAAGCAAATCATGTACAGTTACTGAAACTTTTTTAAATTCAATCTTCACGAACCTTCACCTCTCGCGAGCGCGCTGTGAATTTTAAACGCCATTTAACGAACGTTTTTTCGCACCGCAAGAAACGCCCGACAGGTTAATTACAATTTCAAATCAACTCGAGCCTAATTCGATTTAATTTCTCCGCCAGTTTTCACATACACACGTGTGTCTTAGGAGTTCTCCCCGCAATTACAGAACTCGCTCCCGGCTTAAATCAAACAAATCACAGGCGCGATTTAATCGGATTCGTTACCTTAGCTCTTGCAGAAGGGCTTCGCCTTGTGCGATCGTGGAGGCGCACGCATCCAGGCTTTGATCCCTGTGCTGGGCGGTTTGTTCCAGGAGCCTTTCGGTGGCTTCGAGGCCCTCGGCGACGCTCTCGTCGCTCTGCAATTCCTGCCGGAGTTCGTCCACCCACGTGCTCAGCTCTTTCTCCTGGGTGTAGAAAAGGACTGCGAGGTCCAACCTTCGGCGCCTCTGTTCTACTCGGGCGGCAAAAGATGTAACGTGAGCTTCCAATTCATGAGCGACGGAGTAAATTTCATTGGGGTCGCATTCGCCTGTGTGAGCCAACTCATCGGCGGCGGCAAGAAGTTTGTCTGCGTTCGTATATGTATTCTGAAACAAAAACAATTGCTTTATTCACTGTATATATCAAAAATAACGACAAACGAAACAAAACAGTGAAGTCAAAAAAGAGAATTCAAAGAGACGACAGGAGCAATCCTAAAAACAAAAATCTTGAGCTAATAAAAGAAGCTGGAGACCCAAAAGAAGATAAAAGATGGAAGACACTCACGGTCTAAAAAAATGGTAATCTTTCGACATTACCAAGATGTACTGTCCTTCAATGGAATGTATAAAGATTATTTCAATCTACTAAGAGACTAATGCAAATAATCGAATGGAATTAAAAAAAAAGATGACCAGAAGAAGAACATTTCAGAATCTAAAAAGGAGTAAGACCTCCCGATTATCTTGTTCAAGTCGTACTTTCAGGAAAACTAATTGGAGAAAGCAGAATTACTAACAGAACAAAGTATCTCCAAAAAATCACTAATATTCAACCTGAACATGAATTTAAGAACAAAAATGGCAAACCAAAGTTTTGAGTCATGGAAATGAAATTTTGAAAATGGTCATCTTAATGCAGAGAGTATACAAGACAATAAAAACGTATAAGTTGAGATCGTTAAAAAAAAACAAAAGAAAGAATCTGCAGAGCTATGATAAGACCACTAGCTTTGTAGGTATATGAGGTCTGGAGTAGAGAAAGTTAGAAAAGAAGGAATGAAGTGGAAATACCAAAAAGAATGTATGGCGAAAAGAGAATAGGAAACGAAGGAAAAAGAAGAATCAACTTGCACCAAAGTCCAACCGTTAAGTTGGACTAAAAAATGCTCAAAACCAATATAAAGAGGCTAATCGAAATGGCAAAGCAAAATTATTGATGGGCTACCTAGTAAAAGTGCTAGGAACCAGGACAAGAAGGATAGGAACACGGGAAAAAGAACTTTATTATAAACCACAAAAAAGAGAAGAGTAGACTACCGTAAAAGCCAATTAGTAGTTGATGGATTTGCTTCAGTTCAAAGCCCAAATATTGTAGGCGTCAAAATCAAAGCCGAAATATTGTGCAGATTATTGCATAACGTTTTTTCAAAAGATGTATACGTTAACACCTGGGTTGCTTAGCAATGTATAATGTGTCGTAGGTACGTAGAATTCAAAGACGTAATACGTCCGCTAAATTAAAAGACGTATAGGTTCAACGTACGTCTACAATCACCCACATCACCTAGATATTAGTAGCCAAGATTTTATTTTAAAACGTCAAACATTAATTAATTAAACTGACATTTGTATTCGTAATCAATCATAATGACATTTAACAATAGACAGACGCTCGTAAACTACGCACGTAACCAAAACGTTATGCAAAATCTTTGAAACCAGAACGAAGAAAATAAGAACTAGGAATTGTTGAACTTGCATCAAAGCAAATTCCAACAAAATCCATGAGAGAATACGAAGAGTAGATTACATAATAAAAAATGTCTGAAACCAGAACAAAAAAGCAATGAATCAATGAGAAAATCATCAAACTAATGGATTTCACTGAAATCTAAACAATATGAGTACAAAATTTCCAGAGAAAACAAAATCTGGAATACAAAATAAAGACGGGGGTCCAGGACCAATCTTGATTTAAGGAAGAATCAAATAGAAATTGGTGGATTGTATCAAAAGAAAACCCAAATAAATCCAGGAAGAATGTGAAGATTGGCTTACATTACAAGAATGCTTGAAATTATAAAAAAAAATGACAGATCAAGTGCAAAATTGGAATACGTAACAAGAATTTTCGAAATCAATGTAGAGTGTACAGAAGACCAAAGGAAAAGAAAATTCAAGCAAGAGTTGCGCTAAAATCCAAGTAATTTAGGTGCTGTGAGGTGCCAAAAGTTAAAACAGTTGGGCCATACAGTAAAACTTTTTGAAACCAAGCCAACCAATAGATTATTGACGTAGAAGGAATTGGGCAAAGTAAAAACTGGCTGGTTTTGTTAATTATATTAAAGATTTGAGAAGATGAATCGTTACCAAGGGGCGAAAAAAGATCAACCCCACAATGTTCCCATATTATTGAAAGCCCATTCTTTACAACAACTTCAATATTTGGTGGCCATCTTTACCCTACTTTTTGCACAACATCTGCTCAGCGCGAATTTCCTTCTCGCGTATAAAACAAATTCAAAAGCAAAAACGTTTTATTAAGGTAAGTAAACAGTTTCTTCCACGCCAGTGCACTCCAGCATCATTGTGTCAACCCACAAGCAGACTTAATATTTATGACCGCGCAAAACCATATAATGCACTCGCCGGAGCACGTGTTTTTGCCGGTCGGATTTTCATTAACAGACCGACAGAAAAACACCAGCAGCTAGCTGGTCGGCTTAATTGCATTACGGTACAAGTTTTTCCCGCCGGTCCTCCATCAAATAGAAGAAAAAAAAATCACTTTTCGGCCGTAATTACATCAACATCGCTGAATATTCGAAGTCTGTATTCCACGCCGATAAGAATACTAATTAGGCGTACAGTTACTTTACGTGATGGCTATCGCACGGTAAGCGCGCATAATACATAATTTATTATTCTAGGAGTCACCTTTAAACCCGGGGCGGAGATGGATTTTCCGCAGCCTCATCGTCCCGCAGGAAGAAAAAAACTTGTTATTACACAAAAGTGCTCGCCTTTGTAAACACAAAGTTCATTAATTCGGACAAAGGGCCGCGCGCCCCGGAAATTCTTTGTCTGTGTCTTCGCGTCAAAAGAGTCACCGAGGTAAACTTTAAAGTCCATACGGTGTGGTTAAGATCTTTTCTTAACGTGGATGTTAGTTTTATTGTGAGAGGGTTTTATGTTGTTAAACAGGAAGACGGAAGACTCTATAGTATTCAAGCTCGAGGGAAAAATTCTTACAATGCCTTAAATTTACATTGAATGTAACTATACTTTTAAGTTTAACGTATGTATTTATTTATATACGTAGTTGTTGACCCAAATTAGTTAGTTAGTTTCCTTGGAGACGAAAAGAAAAAGACTATTGAGATATCCAAATTGCAGAACAAGAAAGGGAACATTTCCACATCTTAATGACTTTTTAGCGTTTTGCCGTATTTGAATTCACTAAATCACCGAAATTGTAATTAATTTTTTATTAACGAACTTGAAAGTTATATCTTTTTTTTATTATTAACAACAACATGGTTTCTATGTAAAACATTTTTAAAATTCAAGTGTTCAGTTTATATACTTCCACTACACACTCCCCCCCTAGTGATAATGACAGACTCTGAAAATCTTGACGGAAAATGAACTTGACGACCTGATTTCGTACGTCTTGTTGCTTCTGCAGCGTCTTGTTCATATATCGATTTTGGTTGGAGGGAACATTTGTCTGTAGTTGAATTCAATGGTGTATTTGAATTGTTTTTAAATATAAATGCAGGTTTTAATCTGTCTATTGAGATCCTTTTCACCAAACCTTTGACTACAACATCGAAATATTTTTGTGTTCGTCGTTTTACTAAATGAGGTCCACTGTACGTTGGTGCTAAGGTCGATTGAACAGCATTTTGAAAAATATAAACATGAGTGCAGGTCTTAAGTTCTTCTGAAACAAAAACTGGTTTATTGCCATGTTTCGAAGTTGGTATAGGTTTTATGGAACGAATAATTTCTTGTAAACGTCTTGCAAAATCTAATTGAGTAATGGACGGAGTAGATGTTAAAAATTCTCCTGGGAGACGAATAGTTGAACCATAAACTAATTCAGCAGAAGAACAACCTAAGTCTTCTTTGATGGCAGTGCGCATTCCTAAA
This sequence comes from Dorcus parallelipipedus, assembly GCA_958336345.1. NCBI lineage: Eukaryota > Metazoa > Arthropoda > Insecta > Coleoptera > Lucanidae > Dorcus > Dorcus parallelipipedus. The sequence continues at coordinate 14,544,764 of OY284475.1, forward strand.
AGAATAAGGGGTAAAGCTTCAACCCACGAGGAAATTTGCTGTAGATGACATCTGAGAGCCGTCTTCAAGGTTCGATGTTGTCTTTCAATTAGTCCATTTGCTTGAGGATGATAAGCAGTAGTGCTATTATGTTGGAATCCTAGATATTTTGCGAGTGATTTAAAAAGTTGACTTTCAAATTGCCTTCCTTGGTCTGTAGTTATTTTAGCGGGAATACCAAATCGAGAAAACCAAACAGAAATTAAAGCTTGAGCTACAGAATCGCTTGTCTGATTTTCTATGGGGGTGGCTTCTATCCATCTGGAAAATCTGTCGATCATTGTGAGAAGATATCTGAATCCATTGCAAACAGGTAGTGGTCCGACAATATCTACGTTGATATGCTGGAAACGCTCACTTGGAACTGCAAAGTCTGCCAAAACGGATCGCGTATGCCTGGAGATTTTAGAACGCTGGCATGATTCACAACATCGAGTCCAAATTTGGCATTCTTTTTTAATATTTGGCCAGATAAATTTTTCTGTGACCATCTTCGTTGTAATTCGGATTCCTGGGTGAGCTAGATTATGTACCGATGAAAATGCCATTTGACGAAAATCTTTAGGAACATATGGTCGAATGTGTCCGGTTGAAATATCGCAATATATTTGTTTTTTGGTTGTACTTGGTAAGTGAAGTTTCACCATCTTCAATTTTTCATTTTGCTGAAGAATTTTCAGCTCTTCATCTTCTTGTGCTTCTGTTAAAGCGTCATAGTCAATAGATGAAGGTGATTCTATTGTGTTTATACGGGAAAGTGTATCTGCAACTATATTTTCTGGTCCAGCAATATATCTGATGTCAGTTGTAAACTGTGCGATGAATTGTAATTGTCTGCATTGTCTTGGAGAAGCTTTATCTAAATCCTGTCGAAACGCGTAAGTTAAAGGTTTATGATCGGTAAATACTGCGAATGTCTGTCCTTCTAACATATATTTAAAGTGTTTAATTGCACTGTATATGGCCAAGAGTTCACGGTCATAAGCACTATACTTGACTTGAGTTTTTGTTAAACTTCTTGAAAAGAAACTGAGAGGTTGAAGAAGTCCGTTTATGTTTTGATGCAGCACAGCTCCAATGGCAGTTTCTGAGGCATCCGTTACCAAAGAAAGTGGAGCATTCTGTACTGGATGTGCTAATAATGTTGCATTACTTAGAGCTTTCCTAACGGCAGTAAAGGAGTCTTTCGCTTCGTCTGTCCATTCTAAGCGTTTTGTACTATTCTTTTTGTGTCCAATTAACATGTTTGTTAGCGGTTGTTGTAATTTAGCGCAGTCAGGTATAAATCTATGATAAAAATTGAGCATACCAAGGAATCGTCTCATGCTGGTGGCAGATTGTGGTTCTGGAAAGTTGGTTATTGCTTCTACTTTTGATGTTAACGGTTTCATGCCTTCAGAATTGATTTCATAACCCAGAAAATTTATCTTCTCTACGCCGAAAACACACTTAGCTACATTGATACATAGACCATACTCATTCAATCTTTCATAAACCATGCGAAGATGTTGTTTATGTGTTTCTATATCGGGTGAAGCTATGAGGATGTCATCCAGGTAACAAAAGACGAAATTAAATTCCATGAGAATCATATTCATGAATCTCTGGAATGTTTGTGCAGCATTCCGAAGTCCGAAAGTCATGTAAGGAAATTCGTAGAGTCCAAAAGGAGTTATAATTGCCGTTTTGGGAATATCAGGTTCATGAATGGGTATTTGTTGATAAGCCCTTACTAAGTCGATAGAAGAAAATATTTTTGCTCCTGACATAATTTGACTGCAGTCTGTAAGAAAGGGAATTGGATATCTATCGGGTACAGTGATATTGTTTAGGGCTCTATAATCACCACAAGGTCTCCAGTCTCCAGTTTTTTTCTTTGCTAAATGTAGAGGACTTGACCAGCTACTTTTTGACGGTCTGCATAAACCTTGTTCAATCATGTATTCAAATTCTTTTCGAGCAGCGCTTAGTTTTTCTGCGGAGAGTCTCCTCGCTTTAGCAAAAACCGGTGGTCCTTTTGTTTCAATGTGATGTTCTATATTATGGCTCTTGATTTTCTTGTTTATAATGTTGGGTCGTATTAAATCCGGAAACTCATGAAGAATTGTTTCATAAGGATTTTGGTGTTTCATATTCAGAATGTTCATTTTGTCGTGTACAGCAGATACTCCTCTGGTAGCTAGGCAGGTGGTACCATCAATTAGTTTCTGACGTTGGCTGTCAACTAGCAGATTGAAATGTGACAGAAAATCTACTCCTATTATAGGTTCTTGCACATCCGCTATAATAAAAAGCCAATTAAATGACCGTCGTAAGCCTAGGTCGAGTCGCAATAATTTCTGACCGAAGGTTTTGATAGTTGTTCCATTTGCCGCAACGAGTTCTATTTTATTTACATTTTTCCTTTCTTTAAAGGTGGGTGGAATGACGGATATATCCGCTCCAGTGTCAATTAGAAAAAGGTTTGCTGATTCTTTGTCATTAATATAGAGGCGACTCAGCTTTAACCCCTGACTCCCTGCCGCCATGGGAAGTCGGGAACTTAGTTTTCCTGATCCGTAAATGATGTTTTCATCGTTGAGCTCATGTTACAAGGCTGTACGCATTTTTGAGCTTTGTCGCCAAATTTAGTGTGGTAGTAACACATTTTTTGAGTATTGGAATAGTTTTCATTGTGAAATCTGTTTCTTGACTTCGATCTCGAGCGTAATCGCGGAAAATATTTCTTTTCCTTACTAATTTCGGCAACTTTTAATGACAGTTCAGATATTTGTTTTTTAATGTCATTTAATACTTCAATAGTTGATTGATTAGCAGTTACTGGAGCTAAATGATACGTAGAAGTCGGACGAATTTCCCAAATTTGGTCAGCCATAGTGGCTAACTTAGATAAATCATCATTGCTCACAGACAATATAGTCTGCATGTCGCGTGGTAATCTTTGTAGCCATAGAGTTTTCAGAAAATTTTCACATACCTTGTTATCAGCGAGGTTTTTCATTTCACATAAAAGTTGTGACGGTTTACGATCACCTAGTTCTAATTTGGTTAATAGCTTCTGTGTTCTCTGTGTTTCGCTGTCTGCAAATACCGAAATCAGACGTTCTTTAATGATTTCGTATTTATTTGTATCTGGTGGTTTCACGAGAATGTCAGTAACTTGCGTCAAAATTTCTGCGTCTATGGAACTGATGACAGTATCATATTTCGTTTGATCTCTGGAAATGTTGCTATTCCGGAACTGTGCTTCTAGTTGTATAAACCAAATACGTGGGTCAGGTTTCCAAAATGGGGGTACTTTTAAGCTGACACGAGTGACGACAAATTCTTGTTCATCTCTGGTTACGTTTCCGGTATCTCTTGTGATGTGTTCGTTCTCTGCCATCGTCGGGGTCACCAATTTAGCGTTTTGCCGTATTTGAATTCACTAAATCACCGAAATTGTAATTAATTTTTTATTAACGAACTTGAAAGTTATATCTTTTTTTTATTATTAACAACAACATGGTTTCTATGTAAAACATTTTTAAAATTCAAGTGTTCAGTTTATATACTTCCACTACAACTTTATAGGAAACTGAGTGGAAGAAGAAGATTTATTGGTTAGGGCTTGATAGGTTACTATACAATATCGTGTAAAAATTTCATGTAAGTTCTGAACAATGAGGATAAACTTTCGCACGAAACATAATTATAGCGAGGGCAAGAAGGATAACGTTGTTAATTAATGAAAATTTATGAAGCACGAAAATGGTAATGAGTGAATGGTGGCGGATCCTAAATCACAGTTAGCTCCTGGAAAACCTTAATCGTTAACTTCTTCATTTACTAAGTAATAAACGGCGGACTTTGAAACGAATCCGTTCCGTAAATGGCCGTGAAAATCTTCCCACAGTAGCAGCTTCCACGTACGCCTCGCATAATTTAAAGTTTAATTGCCTGTCAACCGAATGAACAACGCATTAACATACTACCAATCACGTTCCGCGTAATTAATTCCGTTCTTTAATAAATCAGATCCGAATCGGCCTAATTAACACGTAATACCGACGGTCTTCGGGGGCGCGTTCGGATTTATCGTCCGCATTGTTTTACGAGTGACTGATATGAACTATATATCTAAGCGGTCGCACATGGTTTAGGTTGGCGCGGGAGATTTATTGGGTGGATTTTAGACGCTCACCCCGTTTATAAAATATTGCCTCAGTTGAAAAGCTAGTCTGGAAAGTACTGCGCGACGTTGTTCGAGCAACAGTTCGTAATGGATGAATTTAACAAGGGCATCTGTTATTTTGAGAGGGTCGATGTTTTCTTGCAGAAGTAATTCTCTTGAATCTTATGGATCCAAAATATACAATATTCGAAATCTATTCCAATAGCAGTCGACTAGTTCGAAAGCTCAAAAGCTTGATGGAACTGTTAAAACCATTGTCCATTGCTTTGTTGCTTTTAAACATGATTTCTTTATTCTACCAATACTGTGCATACGTATTAATAGCAACTGCACTTATACAGAGGAACCAACCACTCAGAAGAAAAGTGAAGTGACGTGAAATTAATTGAACGTATAACTTGAGCTAATTGAATCGAAACGTCGACTTTTAAATTGAAGCCGGCGTGCTGCTCTCAAGAAAGTTAACTGACCTAAGCCAAACGCAATCGAATCGAATTCCTGCCACGTTACGAGCAACGCCGGATTCCGGGCGCTTGACTGACACGTTTCTGACACTTCTGAGTCGATACGTGACACAGCAAATCGAATACAGAAAATTTCTGTGTTTCGTGCACGTCCCAGTGTTCCGAATGCCGATAGACAATGGCGATAAGGTGCCCGTTCCAACTGGACGCCAGACAAACAATGCGCTTGTATGGCTGTATGGAGCTGTGTTTCAATTTGGACCCCGGGCTGATAAATTATGCATCAAAAGGCGCTCGTAAACACACATAACGCGTCCGCACTTCCATGTCTGCACCTCAACGAACGGATTGGGATTTAGGGCCACCGTTAATTAATATATTAACAGAAAAGTGATTTGCGTTGCATACTAAATAGGTAACTGTTAATGAAGCGCAAATATAATTCAATTGAAGACCTTCCTCTATAAATTTTGGTACGACTTTTGTATTCAAATTCGCTTTTTATTTCTTATCTCCCGTGGAAACTTTTTATCGAAATTACTAATATTTTGATATAAAAGCAGTTTCAAAGTGAAATCGTTCACCCCGAAGATACTCTCCAAATTAAAACCTTATCGACGACGCGACGTCTGCCATCGGAATTGATTTGACTTAATTGGTCGACTTCGTGTTCTTCCATTTTCGACTTGCGTCCCATCGAAAATAATTAAATTTCCGGGCCGGGCAAAATCCGAAATTAACGAGACAGCCCGGCTTCGTTCGTAAGCCGCCCTCAACTTCCAATATGCATTCCTGCGGCTATTGTTGTCCGTCGAGCCTGCGACGCGACGAAGGAAAATGAAAGAGTTCGATGAAAGGCTTCCGGGTAAATTCCGGAGCGGACTTAAAGTCAAATATTTATAATCCGCCCTAAATGGAGCACACCTAAATTTTTATAATAGCTTTGTTCGCGGAGACGTTCCGGACTAGTTCGGAACCTTCAAACCCACGCATTTATGAAAGTTGTACACTTGTTTGATTTTAACAGTTCAGAACTAGCCCGCGAACAAACCTAATATCACACCAAAGTAAATTCTTTCTCGAACTTTAAAAATAAATAATTCCGTTTCAAAGGACATATGATATTGGAAGTTGGCGCATATGTGTGTGTGGCCGAACATATTGCGAACATGTTCGCATTGAACCGACACGGAATAATACCGGATATTCCGTCCGTGTCACGTGTGTACTGTATTTGTTTGTTAAATTGAATCAGCCCGTTAATGCTCGACTTATTTTGCACGGAACGAGAGTCGCCAGCCAGCGAAAGAAGAAAAATAAGTTACGCTGATAAACAAAAGGAAAGACAGCGTAGCGTGAAGGGCAACACAAAAGACGAAGTCAACACAGGTTTATACCAAGTACAAAACAAATAAATTCCATTCTACAATCCCAATTTTGTTACTGTAATCTAAAAATGTATTAGTTTTTATGAGTGATATTAATTGTAAGAAGAAGAAGAGCGATGAAGTTCGGGGAGTGCTTATGATTAGAACTGATTTTGGACACAAACCTGCACTTGGCACTGACATGAAGTTTTGAGCAGACCCTCATCAGGGTTGTCACCCTCATTAAACCTTCACTTGTTGCCGCTTAAATTTATAAAACTGATTAATCATAGTTATTAGAACAATTCTATCACAGAAGACAATTAGATTATTAGTATTAAAACTTGAAAAATAAAAACAGTAAAAATGTTTTCCATTCATTTTTCATTCCGTGACCTTTCACACAGTAACGATTTTTTTTTAATTGGGAAGCCGAGTGGGCGGCCGCCTTCCGGAGTAGTAATCTTGCGCGCGGGGTAGTTTTTAATTTGTTGCCCATTCCCCCCGGAATTCAAATCACCCGGAGCGGCAGAATTTCATAAACAGAAGTGGAATTCGCTCGCTCATTATTTGCAGTGCGCTTTGTGCCGCACTCTACCCACCGCCGGGGTATTAATTAGTCATGATTCAAACATACATACACGTAGTACATTTCTAACTGCAAGTCTGCGGTGACATTCTACAGTCTGTTCCTGCAAATTTAACATAAAGGTGTGTACACACCTCGCAAGCAAATAATCGCAAGTTCTTTTACAATCACTCATCAAATCAACAAACATGTCGTCAGACAAATTGACAAATTTCTCAACCGACTTTGTCTCAAACCAATTCGGAATTAAAGGCTGACGCGAACAGGTATGGTTTTATGACAACTCGATTAACATGGTTACAAATAAGGCAGCGTCTTTGTATTCACGTGAGCTTCAATACATACAGTGGCAATCTATGTCAACTCTTCTTCTTTTCGTAATAATTAATGCAGATAATATTCGATGCCGTACAAGCCCAGCGTTATTAATCTTTATTGCGGCAATTACATCGTTACGTCTGAGAGCAACTATTATAACCATTTGTTACGAGTGTTTTAATGGCGCGCTGTTCGCCTCTTCGAGGATGTTATTATTTTAAGGGTTAGCAACCGGCGATTAAAGATCGGTTTATATGACCGGTCGTTAGAACTCAATAACCCTTGAATTACATTATTAACTAATTAGACAGAACTCACGGTTCTGTCTGTAATTGCGCCGTGTTCGAGAGCCGCTTATTACGAGGAATCGATGGGACGTCAAAGCTATGTATGTATGACGAGTTGTTTGTACAGAACAGAAAAAGAAAGTTTAATTAATTTAATGAAAAGAGACGCGTTTAACATCAAGATGTTAAATATTAAACACAATAATTAGTTTTTACGTTGTTGATTTAACATCAGTTGCTTAAAAGCACAAATAAATTAAGATCCCAACAGTAAATTAACTTTTACTAAGCCCTGACCATACACAAGGCGCATTGTCCTGCCAGGATTGCTTTTTTCAATCAACTTTACCCAGCCACAAATCTTGCAAGTTTCTTGCAGCAATTGTTGAAAGCGACCGGACTTTCAGTGTCAAATGAATCAAATGCGCCCGGTTTTATTGCACGCGTATTGGGTTTCTCGAGAAGATAATCTAAGTAAATTACGGCCGCTGCGTTGGAATTAATTTATCTGCGGAGTAATATTTCACCCGTTGTATTTTATTTTAATTCGGTTCTTGGGCTCGGAGATAAAAAGAAGGAGACCGCCGCTCGAAAGCAATAAATTCCTGCGGTCGGTGTGGAGTAAGTAGTCAGATAGGAAGAGAAACGTCTGCGAGTTTCCAAACTATTGTGAAACAATCAATACTTGTTTTATTTTTCGTACTTACTGGTATGAATCACATAACTTACGTATAAGTAAACCAGCATTTACTTATTTCAAATCCTCTAGTCACACGCAGACGTGGTTGATGAATCATAAAAAGCTCTCCGCATAACTTTCTCCTGAGGGCAAAAATTTAACTAAGCTGCTCAGCTTCGCAACGTGTATAAAAATTTCAAAATAATAAAGGGCTTTCAGGGCAGAACGGCGAGAATAATGATGGAGATTGTCAGAAAACGTTCTGAAAATTTTGATGAAGTTAAAAGAAAAACAGGCAGACGCTCCCGCCCCCACTCATACAAAATTCATCCACCTCCTGAAGAAACAAAGTAAACGAACTTCGCTTTCAACTTTTAACCCTCCCCCCCGTCCAATCGATGAAACAATAACACTTTAAACGCGCAAATACTCCACAAACAAATTAATTCCTGGAAGTAATTAATCAAAGGAAGCAAATCGATATTAATAACCGTCGCGGTATCAATCAATTTCTCTTTGAGAACGCCTCGAGTAACACAAAAGCCCCCGCTCTCGTACATGTATATACATACATAAATGCGGCAGGTTATCAATATCAATAGGGGTTACGACCTTTCAACCCGAAGAATAACAAAAAAAAACGCCCTCCGGCTGGGAGGCGAGAGAGATAGAGCGAGACGGTGCAAGAACCGTGGCCTTGCGATCGGGATTAAAATCTCGCATTAAATTGGTTTTTTATTCAATTTTCAAGTTCATTCTGGAGATTAATCTCGTTGGTCGGCACTTAGGACTTTAGAACTTGATTAAAATAACTCGTGCTCCTAACGAAGGATAAAGCGCGGAAAGAAGGAAAAACGACGAGTCTTTCGAGACGTAACAGGACTTAGGATTTCAGCTTTCACAAGCTCGCCTTCTTGGAACTCAGCCGACAAGAAAGGAATTATCTACAAATAGATGAAATCCTCTTCTTTCTAAAGCCATAATAATCCGAGTAATATATTAAAGCAGAAAAAGTATGAATTTTTTTTAGAGAAACCCCAAATATCATTATTACTAAGAAATTTCAAAACAGAAAAATAAAAAATAATGATGAAAGTCCCACAGAATTTCACACGTTCAATTGGTTTGGTAGAGCTTGAGAGGTAATAATTTCCAATGGCTTCGGAAGGGTTTAATTAATACTTCAAAGATCCTGGAAAGGAACGAAAGCAACTTTGATTGGTTTGGTGAGATTTGGAATTGTAATAATTTCCGTGGATTTGATTTTTCTTAGGAATAGTTCGTCTAAGATCTTAGAAAGGACGTAAGGGAATTCCAAATGTTCCATTTCCTTGGAAAGTGTTCAATTACTCCAGTCACCTCCAAAACCTTCGAAAGGATTGGAAGCAAGCTGCTAGGTCTACAGAGTTCCTCAAAGATCTTAGAAAGGATGGAAAGAAATTCTAAATATTCTATTAGTTTGGTGTAGGATTTGATTTTTCTTAGGAATAATTTCTCAAATACCTTAGAAAAGATGCAAGGGAATTCCAAATGTTCCATTTCTTTGGAAAGTGTTCAATCACTCCGGTCACCTTCAAAACCTTCGAAAGGTTTGAAAGCAAGCTGCTTGGTCTACATAATTCCAAATATTCGATTGGTTTGGTAGGATTTGTTATTGTAATAATTTCCATTAACTTGAGAAGTGCTCAATCCTTAGAATATCACCAAATGTCTTGACGTCTTGAGTGATATATCGTACACCAAAACCAGACAACGTTTTACCATGGCAAGTTTATCCTGGTACTTCCTCTATCTTTACTTGGACTTTTCAAAGTTCTTAATTGATTGTTTTAGTTCTCTCTATTGCTGGTAGAATTTTCTTTTATTCTTCCTCGGATATCTGATTCGAAATCAATGATTTTCAAACAGCTGTTTGCAAGATATGTGAGAACTAAGTAAACGCAAATACATAGATAATTTTTTCTCTTACTTTTAAAGACGATAAGTCGATGAGGTATAGGAGAATCATTCGTCCTAGTTAAATCTTCTTGTTTATTATTATCTTCCTCCAATTCCCCAACTGTCGCATTCTCTTGTGCTACTAACCCCAAGACATTACCATCGCTGATTTATGTAAATATGATAATCGGGCGTCATTCATTTTGCACTTTATTACTCAGCGATTACTTCCATTCAATTTATTTGCAAATTTATCGACAGCTTTGCGAATATAAATAGCACTCTTCATTTCACATTCTATGTCTGCGTCCAATTGAAAATATGCCACTGCGGGCTTCTCGGTTTGTGATCCCCTCAGACTTTCGAGTATTTAGATCTAGAATTGATTTGTAAACACATTATCAATCGATTGATTGATATAATAGAATTAGATCAACTAGGAAAGCGGAAATACCGCATTCCCCTAATTAATACAAGAAGTTTCCTTTCAGTGCATTGATACAACAACGAATGGAACACGTAAATTATTTAATTAAAGCTCTTGATAGAACCAACCGCACGAGGGGGGCGGGTGGTGGTGGAATAGCTTTTCAAGAGACCGGGCGATGAAAGCAGCCATTAGTAAAACGAAGGAACAATCCGCGACCTTAACGAGATAATGGATCGCAACGTTTCCAGATATCCCTGGGGAACAGGGCGAAGCGCGTTTACATCAAAACACGAAATAAATATCAGCATAAGGCGAGATTAGAGTGCGCGAAGATGATAAAAGGAGATGCGGCAGCTCGTATTTATCGATTCGGAAGCTTCCCTCGGGACGCGTCCGGCAACGCTCAGGGCCTGGAAGAGATGTTGCCCAAGGTCAACGACCAAACCCATAAACGGGTCGGTGCTTAGAGCTGATTGTGACACGACTTGTTTTTTGTTGGCCATTGAAGCGAATGAATACGACGTTTGATCACCCTGATGATAAATGTGAGGGTGGTGGGTTTCAATGGGAACGCTGATTTTCTGGACGTGAAACGCAGTTAATCAACTTTGAAATTCTGGATCTGCGTAATGATAAATTTAATTAATTAGCGCGTTTCAACTCGCTCGGAAATTTGTTGGGCAAACGCTCTTTATGGAAATGAGAGCGACGCTGCTAATGTTCCACGTTGAAGGAAAATTTCTTCTACGTGTAACTGGCAATCCATCACAATCCATCATATATTCAAATATATAATGAAAGCTACTTACGTAATAATTTTGAAAAATTATCATCAAACTATTGTATTAAATCTGATAATATTTTTCCATTGATCTACAGAATTCCTAAGATGTTAGGCCGGTAACTCAATACTCTTTACATTAACGGAAAAAGGATCATCTCGGTCGCATTAGTGCATTCACGGCCACCCTCTCAATGTAATTCAATCACCATCAACGTGATGTTAATTCCGTAACCGTCATTTCTTGTAACAATTCAAGAAATATAACTTCCAAATGAATTTTATTTACGCCCTCCTTAACGAAAATGATTAGAACAAATGTGACTAAAAACTTAGATTTAAAATGAAGCTCTTTGTCTAAAAAATTCTTCAAAGACCATGCTACTATTCTTGTTGCTGCTTCTGTTGATGGTGTTTCCTCGAGATTGACCGCGATACGCGTGATGCTGCTCTATTTATAGCTGCAAGCGGATTTGGCTGTGATAGGACCGGTAGGCGTGACCATCCCACCTCCAATAACCGCTCGTTCCGTCTTACAGCCCCCACTCACATCTCACACCTATAAATACTGCACAACAGACTCGCTGAGATCAGTTTAGTCTTAGTGCCGATTTTATTCATTTGAACTCATCATTTTCATCTGCTCTTGTTTACCTTTCGTAAAAGTATAAAAAAATGTAGGTTATCGCAATAGGTATCTCTTCACAGATCGCTTTTTTCGAATACAAATAAGCCCCCGGCCTTATTTTAACGACGTGGTACAATCTTAATAATATTCTGCCGTAAAATATTGTATTTCTGAATATAAAAAAGCCCCGGCGGCGTTTCAAAAGCAATACCAAGTGTAAACACGAGAGGCTTCCAATAATGATCGAGAGATATCACATGAACGAAAGTCGTAATAAAATGAGATTATATTTTCCCGTTCCAGACGCCGCTCGCGCATCGGAATTGTTTTCCCGGGAATTTATGGCAAGCATTTGAGTTTTCAGTTTCAGGCTTCAAAGCAGATGCATCAGTTTTCGACCCACCAATTATTACCTTAACTTCCAGCAATTTGTGACCGTTACGTGAACGTACAAAGCGTAATGGCACCTTTTCTCCCTTCGAATTTCCTTCCTCCCTTAACGCATTACACAATGCTTCATTTGGCTCTTGCTCCGTCATTCTCGACCGCGTTTATGTTATAGGTGGTAATAGTTGAGGGTGGAGGTCGCATTAGTTAACATCCGGGGGTTACTTCGAGTATTCCCAGATTCAGCTCGTCAAGCGCCCCTTAATACGCCATTGCAGTTGGAAATTGCCCGCAAACTTCGGCGGGCAATTTTCCTCAAGTTTTCCTGCGGAGTTCGCAGTGCATTTTCTTGTTTTAAATTTTAAACTCGCTCGCCGGTTTCAACTTCAGCAGCTGTTTACGTTTGACATGTTTTAAATAAATAAATAAATAAACGAATAAGTGGAAGATTTTTACGAGAAGGTTTCCTGAAACTAGAAAAGAATTTTCCACATAAAATACCGAGGTATTTGGAGAACAAATCCATTTACTTAAACCTTTTTTTGATAAATTTTGCTTCACGTCGATTTACTTGCTCGTAGAATTTATTCAACAAGAGCCAATCATTTCTATCAGTATTCAAATTGGTGAAGCAAATTTTAAAGCAGACAACATCTAATAGGTTGGTCGTAGCTTCATTGAGTTACTTAGGCCCAGTAGTACAATTTCAACTTAACTTTAACTTAATAACGATTGTTGAAATAATCGTTGTTATAGGTTTAAATTGACATTGTGCAACTGGGCCTTGGATAACTAAGTGAAACGACTTTTAAAATTTAAGTTGCATATCTCTGTCTTAATTTAATTATAGTTATTTAGCAGCTTCTTATTTCAATTCCTAATTTACAAAAGAACGTCCCAGGAGTAATTTTTCTTCGCCTAATTAAAACAATTCCCTTTTTTTTACTTCCGCTCATATTTCGCGTCGACTTTACGGGCGTTTTACCTTGGCGCTTTCTTGCCGGAAATACGTCAGCAAGGCGGAAGTAAATTGCTGGAAATCCCCGGAGTGCGTTCAGATCGCTCCTGTTTAGAGTGATGTAGGGGATGAGCCGAAACGAATGAATTTCATTAAGCGGGGCGAAATGAAACATCAAAAACCCTGGCTTGCCTTGTCGTTTTACATCGACGTAATTTAGGTCAACCGGTATTAAAAGTTCTTGCTTTTGTGTAAAGTGATTTATGAGGTGGCGAACCGGAGTATGACATACAAGAAAATTATAATTTCTTTACTACTTCTCTTTACTAGTTTCTCTCGTGATCGAACAGAAATCGAATAAAACAGACCGTTATCCAAATATTTAAGGAACTCATGCACGCTTCGTATGTCAAACAGATCAGACGAATTCGATCTTGCACACCCGAGTTCGAAACTCAAGAAGCAAAAAACTGATACAAACGAACTTCTTTGTACGCACTCGGGTCAAAGAATCGTTCACAGAGTCATCAAAGGGCAGCTGTGAAAAAGCGATTTTTAACTTCGCCGTCGTTCAATCTTCGGTTTCCACATAATGGTCCCAATTTAAAAGTTTTTTTGGGAGCTGGGAGGGGGGGGGCGTTTGAAAAACACAAAGAGGTTATGGAGATATAGGCCATGCGATCGTTAAAGTTTCACTTTCCGTTACAGCCGAGCACTTTTACTTGGACGAAATAATATTTGTAAATTTTCAAAGCAATTTTGTTTTTCTAATTCATTTGTGAGTGTCTCGTCGATTGTTCGCTGCAGGAAGTCAAATATTATAATAATTTATTGTCTGTGGAATAATATTGCGATTAAGAAATTGATTATTGCCTTAAGTAGGTATTGTTCTGGAGATCACGTTCTACATTGCGCGCACTTTAGAAACGGATGATGAACATCAACAAACGCATGATATTAGACTACCAAACGGGGAGGGGGGGGGGTTATGGTAAGTATGGGGGCTCGACAAACTTTATTGCCTGTTTACCCTAAAAACCAAACAAAATTTTGTAACGTTTCAATAATGATCACCCTATTTGTATTGTTCAAACTCAAAACTTATTTTTTTTTAAATTTAAATCAAAAGTTGAAGTGAATTTTTTGTTCTTTCTTGAATTTATCGCGTTAGTTCGATGGGGGTGAGTAAAGCCTTGGAAAACTAGACGATTTATTCCTGTGATTTCTTGAGAAAAACCTCCCTAAATGGAAAATAAATTTTGTCAAATCGAGTTTCACAAAGAATAAATCCATGTTGAACGGGTACATCCATTTTCACGCATTGTCTGGTATGCAGGAACTTTACGCGAGTTTCACGAAAAAAGGAATTATCCAATTGTAATCACTATGGAAAAAATTGTCCATTTAAGCTGATTACTTGTATATTCCAAAGGCTAATGGATAAGTAAGGAAGGGCGTTTAGGACATTTAGGACAAACCAATCCATTCTGATACTTTCACCGTATTTTCCGTAAGCCGAACGCATACATATTTATTACGTCGCGGGGTGAAAACTGAAGAACCGGATATTGCGGCGCATTTATGAAAAACTTATCCGCCCCGTCCGCGTCCCCGCCCTTAAGTCGCAGTTCGTTACTTGTTCGATGCTCCGAAATTCTCGCCGTCGATAATACGTCAATACATCAAGCCGCAGGTCGTCGCTTATTTTTTCCCGTCGTCGTTCACGTGCCCGAAAAACCTTCTCGGAAAAAAATTACAACGACACGAGAATGTATTTCCTGTCGTAAATTTGCAACGCCGCAATATGTAACCGGGCCAAAAAAAAAAAAAACGAGGAGCAGGTCTTCGAAGCTGTTCGATAATAATGAGGAAAATATCTCTTCCATAATATTACGTATGATGTATAATGTGTGATTCAATTCTTCTTTCATTCACACTTAACTACTTGGTGCATTGGCAAAAATCAAGCTGACTAATACGAAAAGGGATTGGTGGATTCATCCCCCACAGTAAACTCCTCTTCTCCTGCTTAAGACTTGCGAGGGAAGCTCGTACTTTTAGTATGCGTCTGGAGATGAAGAGATCGAAGAAGTCGAGATGTGTGCACTAATGTGTGAGTTAATTCCTAAACATGGGGATGACGGCGCGTGTAGGGGAGAATTTGGGCCGTCTGGCGTGGCACTAGGGGAGAATGGCAATATACCTGAAATTATTGCGCGTCACATTTAACGGGCGGTAAACTGCCGTGAGTTATTGCCCAAAAACAAAGGATAAATCACACGGAAAGGAATAATAAAACGGAAAGAATTTACTGTTTGCTTGCAATGACGAATTTTTTCCCTGCTGTTATTTAAGGTACCGCAACAAAAAAAAAGTGAAAACGTCATTTTGTGGGTTCAATTTAAATTTGCAAACGAAACAAATTTCCATCTGCAACGTACAGGGTGTCAACATGAGATCCCCCCCCCCCAAACTTAATTATTTCTGAATTGAGAAAGCAATGTTCAATACCAAACTTATATAGATTATTCCAAAGTTTTTGGTGACGTTCAAAGAAAAACGAATGAATCGAGATATGAACTGTAGATGTTTTTTTTAATAGAATAAATTTGATATTTGTGGGACTTTATTTGAATAAAGGTCAGAAAGATCAAATTTGTAAGAAGTTAAGTCATGATGTTAAAAAAAAATCATGTATATTTTATCAACGTCGATTAAAAATCTTTATAAACGCGACTCCGAAGAAATTTACATTAAAAAGACAACATAAAATAGAAAGTGAACGTAAGAAAAACAACTGAATTTTTTGCTTAAATTTATTGAAAGAACATGCAGAATTATTGGCGGAAAAACTTCTTCAAAAACCATAAGTACCATGGATTGCACTCGGGTCACATTACCTTTCTTTGGCCATCATTGTACACATTAATTTTATTTTTAAACTATTGTAATTGATATCTGCATTCGCCTTCTACGAATTCAAATTGTGTAAATATTTAACTTTAATTGTAAATATTGAACTCTGAAACGTTTCCAATAAATGAAGAATTCACGTCATTATATCAATACAGACAAATTCGAAAAATTGTTTATCCTCGAACAGTGTTTAATCAACTTGTCGTAAATAATGTTCTCATTGATTAATCAGAAATAAATAGTAACGAAAATCTATACAAAAATCATCTGGGATAAGAAAAATTTTTAAAAATTCATTTAGGCCTGATTTTACAATCCTCGGATAAGCATTATTCTTAGAATAACGTGACGTAGGTGTGACGTAGATATGGAGGAACGTTAAAGAATATTCGGCGAAGAGTTATTCCGTCCTTATTCCACGATTGTGAAACTGGGCCTTATCGATAAATCTGACTTAAAAATTTGTTGCAATTCGATTTGATTGCAATGGATTCTTCGAGCATCCTCCTCTGCACAGGTTTTGGCCCTATTCAGCAGAAGAGTAGTTCGAGAACTCCACTGCAATCTTACCGACCTGTTGTAGTTACTTCGAAATCGATTGGATCAAAGATCGGCCGCAGGATGTCGCAACTTAAACTATTGATTAATCCTAATTCGAATTTCTCAATTTTAAAACAAATTAGGTCGTATATCTAACAAACGATTAAACGCCAGAAAACGTTTTCATTTTATTCATTCTACACGTGCTTCTACTTTGAATTTAATTGGCCTGGTATTCTTTTACATGATATTTAATTTCGTGGAAAAGCCCACAGTGAGCTATAAAATAAATATTGTTTAATAGAATCACTAATTAAATTTGAAATATTTGTGATTCATCCTAAATAAATGCCGCTCGTCGCTTTATTAAAACTCCTCCACAATCGCAAAATTACGACCTAAGTAAAAACTTTTTCAGCCGCCGTAATTACGAGCAGGACGCCAAACATTAAACGGACGGAGCCATTTCATATGCAGATTAAACGCCGAAGACATTAAAGTTAACCGGCGAGAAATGAAACGCCGCAGCAAAAAAAGCGGTGCCTCAAGATTGAGTTTCGTGTGAGGAAAGTTTCTTTTGTATTTTACCGAGAATTTACATTAAGAAATTGATTCTATCAGCGCGGAACTACATCGGCGAGAGTCACAAAGCGGACCCGAATTTATTAAGTAAACAGGACGAGAGGAAGGATCACCTTCAAAGGGTCGACGCAAACGGTTTTATTACTTAAGGAAATGATCGGCTTTTAGAAGAGGTTGATTTTGGATGATGTGTTTTAAAGAGTGGCATCCGTTCTTGGGTATAGCTGACACTGTAAGAAAAATTCCACCCTATTCCATCGCTATAACAAAAGAAAATTTATACAGGCACTCACCCCAGCTTAACGCTCAAAATATATATCCAATAAAAACTTCATACTTTTTCGAATATTCGCCTTGTAACACATAACGGCGCGGCGAATCAATTTTCATCCCCCCAATAGATAAGTAAGGGCGTCAGGGATAAGTAATCTAATTTCACAGTAACGTTTCGATACGAGGGCGTGATTATTATTAAATTACTGTACACTCGCCGGGTGCTGTCACACGCGATCTGCAAGGACAATGAACGGCCGGGCCTTACCACGTCGTCCTTCGACTGAACGCAATTAAAATTAGTCTCAATTAAACTATAATTAAAATAAAATGTAGCAATTTTACGGGAGCTACCTCGCGTAACGGGGGCTGGATGACTCCGTGGGGGATTCGCGTTTCTTCACCCCCTCACATTAGCATAATTTATTAGGGAGACGCATCTGGATATCATTAGGCTATTTGCTGACGAAAACTAAGTTATTTTAGTAATGCCTAATTGGAGGCTGATTGAATGAAAGGGGGAAGTTTTTTCTTTTTTAATAAGGCGATTTATGGAGTAGTTGGGTATGGGTATGAAAGCCTCGATGCAGTACGACATTGATCCATATCAAAACGTATAGTAAAAAGATTAATAGGACGTGCCTTACATGCAGCAGGAAATTGGTTCGGCCATATCCAATCTAAGCCTGACGTGCTTTGTATGCGCAAATATTATTCACCGTTTTCGAACAGTACGTTGAAGTATTACAAAAGTCTGTACGATCTGTTTTCATATTAGATAAATAATTATTTTCCATTCACTATGAAGTCAATAGAAAATAACCCAATTATATACATCATATAATACATCAATTATACTCAGTGTTGACTGAAATGTACCTCTTCTTTGCCAACAGTGTTCACAAACGCTTCTCATCCCTTAACTCGCCACAAACTTACTGCTTCGAGTCCGGTAAATTAATTCCATTCCAATATAATCCGTTAATTTCGTTTCTCCGTGACACGCTTGGTCTTCACTGCAAATATAATTATAAGCGAGCGCAAGACCGGGTCGTTGTTATAAATTGCGCAGACGGAGATAGCGCAATTTGCAATCAGAACATGCTGGAAATTAGTTTAAAATAAAGTTGTACGCGCATTTATTCAAGGACAGAAACAGTGCAATTGAGTTACGACGAAAAGCTCTATCTGTGTAACTAACTTAGAAACAAAAAGAATTCGAAATGAATTCATACTTCTATATTTTTTCTGTAAATTGTAAATGTGGGGGCAGAGTTACTTCGCTTCTTCATTCCCCCTTGAGCTCGCTCAGTATCGAAGTCTAAACTCGGACTAGTTTAGTTCTAAATATAGGATTTTTAATGGAATATGGTAATTTAAATCGAACTTCCGAAGTTAAATGATTAAAGTTATAACGACATGCCGCCCGCTCGCTGGGCGGCGCGCGCGTTTCTCTTCCGCCCGCTCTTCTTGTTTTGTACGAGAACCGATAAAGTTAATTATAAATTGCCGTTGTTCGCGAATACTAGTGTAATTGATCCGATAACAAAGCAGGTCCTTGTGTGTATCGCAGACAACGATTGCCCTTTTGTGCCGCGTTGAATGCGCCCGGTCGCTTTTTATTGTCTGACGGTTGAGATTTATGTTTAAACGTTAAATCATATTAATTGTTTCGACTAATTACGCGAACGTCTTACTTCGTATAGCGTAATTGGTATTAAAATAGTAACAAGAAGCAGTCGTCAGGGAAAAGAGAGAGACTGAAGATAAGAAAAAGAATTGAAAAGAGAAAACAATTGGAAATTAATTGACATTTCAATAAAATTAATGGAACTTGGAAAACAACTAAAGCTTGAGCTTTCCCTCCACAATTACATGTATCACGACACTTACTTTTCTTCTGTCGACGTTTCATCCCTTTGTTAGAGTCTTCTTCCTTTTTTCATTACTGGTCGAAATTCATATAAGATTCTGGACTTCTTTTAATATTATCTAGGCTTCCTTCTTTGCCCCTTTCGATTAAAGCTTTTAATCTTTGAAACTGTTTACAATCTAATTTTTACTTTAGGAAAGATTCGAGCTCTTTCTAGTGACCAAATTGTCTGTCACTGTGACTGCCCCAGTTTCTTTTATCTGTGTATCTGTGAATCAACCGTTCCTTGAATCATATTTTTTTTTTCGATAGCACGGTACTAAATAACCAAGTAAATATTAATATAAATTAATAATAGAAAGTTTATTTCCCCCTACACTGTTGGAGCTAATTAGAAAAAAAAGAGATTTCATTTCCTGATTCCGAACACCAACAATCCTGTGACAAATTAATCTTGATAAACTCATATGCGCAGCGGTACATTCTGCAGCGCAATATGATTCGTAATGATTCGCGTGCAGCGTTCCATTACAACACGAAAAGTTATCGAATTTAATTAAGCGTACATTCGCCAACAGCAAACGTGCACACACAAATAAAGCGCCGCGCTGAAAGCGTCACATCAAAATGCATATTGCGCAGCACATGTTAAGGAGTAAAAAAGCCGAATTCAATTTGTCCCAGTCATAAAGTACAGAAACACACTCACACAGAACCGTTTCATTACAGCAGCCACAATTACTATATTAAAAACGAACTGGTTAAGGGTTGCTTTGTTTTTCTACTAACACATTTAGAATCTTACTGGAGACCACTTGGGCACTCTATTCTTTGGTCCAAAAATGCAAAGGTAAACTCGATCGATTTAAGGAATGCCATCCCGCCCAATTAGAATTCCCCAGACGTTTGGTGCTCTTTTTGCTCTGGCGAAGATGGAATTCTTCTTGGAACTCTCACGGATCAGGTAGGGCTGAATCATCGCCCGGGCATAATAAGACTGTCATCCAGAACCAACCACTCGATGAGATTAGCACGATAAACTTCAAAGTAAGGAGGCTTTGAATGAAGGCGCTTTTGTGATGTGGAAATGATTCGTTCGGCCGTAAAACGCGACGGGCTTTTCGTTTTGTATGTTAACAGCGTCCGAACATGTGAAATTCAAAGTGGGTACGCGTTCATTAAAACACATTCACGTCTGAATATAGTGCCACCAAGGCAGAGAATTTTCGGGGTGGGTGCAGAACGCTCTTTCACCGACTATTATTGCGTGAAGCTATGGGTAATTAATAAGGACAAGGGCAACGAGGCACTTAGGTTAATGGGGATATTAGTTGCCTAATTGTGACTGAACCGACTGTACATTTAGGAAAATTTGCACTAATTACCTACTGGATAAAAAGCATCATTCACCTAGGAAGACCGTGAAAATGCCATCCGGTGGGAGCTTAATTTGGTGGTTATCCGGAGCTTATTTTTAGAAAACTTAAATTACGAAGTAACGAATGTGGTCGACACCAAATATACTAAAATTTCAAAGACCTCATTCTGGCTCTTGCGAAATTATTTAACCCCTTTTGTCGAAACGGTAAAATTTTGGCAAATATGTAGTGACTTCTCAAAATCCATGACTTAGTTACTCGTTTAAAAAAGGTATATAAAAATATTCCCTATTACTATTCACAAGGCTTAGCAAGCCACGATAGTAAAATACATAAATAATTACAAGCACTGAAATTAGATGATAGAAAAAAGGCGATGAATCTTCTGCGAACCTGTGGAAAACTTTTCCGAAAAAAGGAGTTATACAATTGTATGAAGGACGAACGTAACAAATAAAACTTAGATAACTGGTAATACGTGGCTTCCAATCTGGAATCTTCTTTCCTCAGCCATATGTAAAAATGAAGATTGTCGCAGGTCCAGCCTAAAAACCAAACAGAAGGGATAATTCCACCTACCGTCTTTCTTCTGCCAAGGAAAAAAACAAAACCTGTGGCGTGAAGAAGAAAGAAGATTCACGCATTCCTCCTTCTTTCAAGCAGAAGAAGATTGACAAGGAAAATAAATGTCAAAGTGCTGTCGAACGGCAGATATTAGATAAACATTTAAAAGAAGTAAACACAAGTAATGGATTCTGAATAGGAATAAGGTAATCGATGTGGTTTTTTTAAGTACATATTATATTCAAATCCTTTTAGCAACTATGGTTGAAGGCTAGTCTCTCTTTATCGGGGGGTTTATCCCCAATGATTCGCTTACGAAAAAAATTATCTACCATTCAAGACAAAAATCCAAGCCAATAACACGACAGCATGTTATTCACATTGTAGCGCAAAATGTAGTGACAAGCACTGCAAAAATAAATCGCGGGTTGTTCAAAGAGTGTAAGTACTATCACAGATAATATATCTCTCCAGATAGCCAACGAGATAGGAACGAATGAACGCTCTTAAAATAGTTTGCTAAATACTCAACAGATGTCACAAATTCGAAAACTGAACATTTCTCACAAACTATTTGCTAATTCCAAAACTCATTCGGCTCATTTACCGCCAGGTGTCGCTTTCAAGTAGCAGAGAAATAAGTTTAAAGTGGGGCCAGGACACGATAATGTGATATACGGTTATAATAAGCTGTTAATTGTCCTTTTAAATTGCATCAGAAATTGTTTAAATGTTATTTTTATTTACAGGTTTCGGTTTTCCACTCTGCTATAGTAACAGTAGCGCCACCACATATTTGGTGATCTGTCTCCAAACTAAACCGAGTTTGTCTCCAAATTGGGGCGTCAAATTTAGAACATTTGATGAGCCATCTGTCTAATTAAATTATCTGTGGTCTGTGGTACTATTCAGGGATGCAAAACGTAACCGAAATCGTTCCACAGTTGCTGTTACACTCAAAATGGAAAAGAACCGGTCCAGGTCCAAGGAACCGAATTTACATTACGTCTTGTATCCCTGGTATAGTCGTGCGCAGCTTAAGTGCTACAACTTGACAGTTTTGTGAGCCTCGTACCATAAGGTTTTAAGGGTGCGGCTTGCATGCAGAAGGTGCATTTTAGGTGCGCGGGACTGTACTACTAATACTTGATTTATATAATTATTATTCTTCACTACATCTAGAATTAATAGTGAAAAACGATTTATGCAAATATCTCCCCAAAGCTCGTTTACATAAACAAAAGAAATTGGTTTCAGCTGCAATTAATGCAAAAAATTAAATCTTATTATGAGGGCATTGTGAAGTTCCAATAAAGAAGAAATTTTGCAAATACATTCTTGTGTGGAGGTTTAATTCCGGAAAAAGTTTACGGCAATTAATACCAACATGACTTTAAGAATCCGCGAGCGATAGAGTCGTAAAATTTCGTTAAGTTTCAAGAGCTTATTGCCGATTTACAGCCGAAGTTTTAAGGCCCGTAAATCTAACGACTTTGGCAAAAAAAATCCGGAAAGTGCAGCGATGAATTTAATCAAGCCATAAATTCTATAAGTATAAGAAAATGTAATAACGCCAGAGTGAAACGCAACTTTAGATTTGTTGTACTTATGACCGGTTGCACCAATACTTTAAGCGGAGCTTAAATTTAAAATGTGCTGAGATTATGACATTTTTTGCAAGTTTAACAAAATGTCAGTCACATCCTAATTTATACTTAAGTTTAATCATATTCTGATTGACATTAATGGCATTAATGTCATACCTAAATAGAACTTAAATTTAAGTTTTGTTTAAAAAGTGAGCGCGATCGGGTTTTAAAGTAATTGGATTAAAAATATTCTTACCTTACACACACGACTACTTAAGTAATGAAATGGTACATACCTGAAACAAAACAAAACGAGTTAAAATTAGGATCTCCAAAAGTGATTTTAATGACCAACCTGTGTACAAGATGAAGGCGAAAGCAAAATTTAATTAATGCTGTAACTTTCGATGTTAATTTCGCAGGTTTAAAAAAAGATAAAAGCGAGCTTTTAATCGATTCAATTCACTTCGTTAAAAACCAGGAGTGATAAAAGGATGATTAATGAAAGAAACGTCAGAGGTAATCAATCAAATTATACCTTTTTTTATTTTATGAATAAGGAACGCGTTTCATTAGCACTCATTTACGTAAATTAAGTTAATAAATTACTGTAATAATAGGTACGTAAGTAATTTCAACATTATACCTACGTGAAAACTACTGGAAACGAAAAATTATGATTTCTCCACGAAAGCATTGCTGATACTATCGGATGTATTTAAGAGAGCTGTAAAGACCGTCTGTAATGGAGGCTAACGACAGTTCAAATAAATAAGCAATCTAGGAAGAAAGTTGGTGGTCAAGCATAAAGATTAACGAATTATGCTTCCACGACGATAAGCCGTAATTGTTTAACCCTCGCTGATAATCGACGTCAATTTCTAATAACCAAATCGCCTTCCATATTACTTACTTAATCAGTCTGGAAGTAAATAAATATTTGTGCTTTAATTTTAGAATGAAGACCAAATATTGGCTTGGCCCACGAAATTTGTTATGCGCGAAGCTTCGTCAATAAATTGCAACCGTTGGCATGGTTTGCAGCAGAAAGATGCGATGCTCCTTGCAAACGACGAAATATTATCATGCATGTCGTGCATTTGAAGCCACAAATATGCTACTGTACATAAAATATATGCGCGCGCGATAAAACTTTTATCTCGCAGTTCCCAGCAACTTAGTAGTTTCGTTTCAGAAGACCGGCAACAATATATATGGCGGTTATTACAATATAAGGTTGCGTGTGAAAAATATTTTCAGGAAAGAACACTAAAGACTGTAATTCAATAAAGCACTGGCCAGTATAAATCAAAAGGCAGCATTTAAAGAACGAGTAGAAGGAGGAATATGTGTAATAAAATTTGTTCGTATTTACATTTTAGATAGTTTTATCTCGACGAAAAATTTTAATCTCCACAGTGCATTAGTTGGTGGAATAATTTTCGAATAAATTTATTAAATGGCACGATAGCGAGGCCATAGGAATGAGTACTTCATTGAAATTCTTGGAAAAAAAGTGATTAGCAGAATTATTAAATAATCGTAAGGAAATGTGTTTTCAGAAGTAGCTGAAATAGACCTAATAAAATTAATCAAGAAATATTGACTAGCTACTTTCATTTTCTGTGCAGTTTTCTGTAGAAGCGTTTGCAGTGGATTTCTAGAATTACACTCAAAGGAGTGTAATTAAAGAGTAATGTGTAAAGAGTGTAATTAAAGAGTAATTGTCTAAAGAGACAAGGCCCCAAAGAGGGCCGAATAGGATGCTCGAGGAATCCACTGCAATCAAAACCGACTTGCAACAATATTTTTAATAATTTTATAATTGGAGGTGCTGAGAATCATAGTGGTGTAAGGTCCTTTGAAGTATGTTTTGAGTTCATCTCTACAGAAAACTCAAACTATGAGATAACTTTTTGAGTTAATTGTTTTGTTAGATTAAGATGAAAATAGCATTCCGAAGAAATCCTATAAGAGAATAATTTCAAATCTAAAAATTTTGACTTCAAACACCACGATTCTCAACATCCCAATAGTCACTAAATGTGATAAAAAGGAAAAATCAATATTTTGGTGGTTTTTTAAGAAATCGTATTTAGTAATCCAAAGATAAATGAATAATGTTAGAGGAAGAAATACACTAGTGTTTGAAACAAAAGAAATGAGACAGAAAATAAGAAGAATCGAAACGAACAGTGGACGGCAAGTTTTCCAAGCAAAGTAAACACTAACAGAAATGAAGTAAAATTTGGAGAAACAGGCCAAACTTGATCTCGTTGTTACACCAAAAGGCAGACATAAGGAAGTAAGCCAAGAATCTCACGAATTCTAGGTCTTGTATATTTGGAAAAATGGTGAATACAACAAAATGCACACACTTTTAGGGTTTTCTTTTTGTTTTCCCTTCGCCCAAAGCTCAACCTATATCAAAACGGAAACATCTAAGATCCAAATGAGCAACATTGCGAAAACTAACTCACATGAATGCAAATGAGCCAGCAGGGAATTGCTTGATCTTCCTAGAGGAAAGTCAAGATTCGAGGCAAACAAAATGGCACGCTCGGTAATTGAAACGATCGCTTATCATAACACAGCATATTTTCACGTAATGAACGCTCGTGCGGTTTTACAGGGCTGGAGGATTCATTATGTACGATGTTGTTCGCTCGTATGCACGACGATATGTAGGATGTGAAAGATCTGCGGCAAACATTGACATACCAGCGTACTACTAATATTTCGGTATTGACTCACCGCAGAAAACTTGTTCCACCGTCGGTATTCGACGATGTGGAAAGTTATACACTTGTTTCTGTGTGCTCTGCTCGTTCGCCCTGTGCAAATACGGAGTGTCTCCATTGTTGTTCGAACGCGTATCTAATTTCGGTCTCTTTTTCACCGAGTTACATACAACATTTCTCCATTGATTTGGATGACCACCACCGACAGAAACTTCTTGGTAAAAAAATGAATTTTCAAAAAAAAATACTATTTCCTATATCCTTTCAATTTGAAACTTTCCTTTTAATGGTATACATTGCATGAAATCATCAAATTATCAACCCAAATGAATTTCTAATTTGGTTGTAAGGTACTGGATTCACTTGTAATTTGTATACTTCTGGTGCACGAGGTTAAAACAAGTTAATTTTTGGATAACCAACTCCTATGCCAAAAACGTCAGAACAATAAAAGTTAAAGTTATGTAGTGTAGTTAAATTATTGATGGAAATTATAATTATCACATTTCGTTTAAGACAGCGGTCCTCAATATGTGCCGCGAGATTCAGTGAAGGACCTGCGAAAGCTCTAGGACACTTTCCAAGAGATCTCATCTGCAATAAGAATTGTCGCGAAACTCTTCAATTGTTAAAAATACAAGTACAATGTTGTCATGACTATAAAAGAGAAAAGAAAATGTTGAGTTTATGCAGTTCTTGCCCTTCTGTGAAAAGGGTACACAGAGAAAAAAGAATAGTAAAAAGTAACACAATTGAGCTCCAGTAACAAATTGTGTGAGATATTCACACAATTGTTTGGCATGGCAATTTAATATTTTTGTAGTAAAATTACAAACAAAAATATTAAAATATCAAACAATTGTATGAATATCTCACACAATTTGTTACTGGAGCTATTTGAGCTAAAATTGTGTTACTTTTTACTATTCTTTTTTCTATGTGTGATGTTAAAATTTGAGGACCGTGTATCTGAGATTTCATAATTGAATATGTGAGATTAAAAAGGGGTCCAAGTCCTGCTCGAATGATTATGAGAAATTGAAGAAAAAAGGTTTTTGAAAGTTGTTTTTTTTTTTAATATGTAAACTTTTTCTTTCACCTGTTACTATATTAAATTTCTTTGTGTTTAGATCACATAACCAGATCAAAACGTTATTTAAATTTTACCAAAATAATAGACATATACAATCTGGACTTGGGCCCTTTTTAATCTCACATATTCAATTGCATAAAATTTACGTAAGTTTGTAATAAATCTTCTGTGAATAATTTAGAACGACAAGAAATAACCGGCGTTTCTGTAAAAATAAAAATATTAATTTTTTGAAACTTTATTTAATTTATTGCATATTTTGATTCTACATCTAAATGATTTTTTTCTATATCTTAATCCAATAAGAAGTCAAAAGAACACAATAAGAATTCAATTTATAAAGGGTGGAACATAAACAAC
Source organism: Dorcus parallelipipedus (assembly GCA_958336345.1). Classification (NCBI taxonomy): domain Eukaryota; kingdom Metazoa; phylum Arthropoda; class Insecta; order Coleoptera; family Lucanidae; genus Dorcus; species Dorcus parallelipipedus. The sequence goes on from OY284475.1 coordinate 14,571,713, forward strand.
TTTTGGTGTTGTAACTTCCTCATTTTTATCCGATTTTAGTGAATAATTTTTTTAAATCGTTCCAAACTGTGGCGTTTTTTAAACGATTTTGTTTGACTTATCAGTAGAGGTGGGCGATACGGGAAATTGTGTATCGAATTTCGATACGATTTCTGTATCGATACGTATCGATATATCGAATATCAATATGTATCGAGTATCGGCTACCGATACGTATCGATATGTATCGAAATATCGGATCGATATGTATCGATATATCAATACGTTTCGAAATATAAGATTGAAATATTGAACAAAAGCTTAAAAATACGAGATGAAAAATAGACCTGGAATAAGTTTAAATAATAACGCCGAATATTCGACCATATAAATACAAATAAATAAATAAAATCTTTAGTTAGTCTGTAATTCGATATTTCAATACGTGCCGGTATATCGATATTCGATATTTCGATACGTATCGACATCCGATATTTCGATGCGTATCGATATTTCGATATGTATCGGTATTCGATATTTCGATACGTATCGATATTCGATACGTCGATACAGCTGAAAATGTGTATCGATACAGCTGGCGTATCGATACGTATCGATATATCGATACATCGACCCAGCCCTACTTATCAGTTATTAAAATCAGCTAAAAATAAGGTTTTTCATGTTCCACTCGGTATTTATGAAAAAAAATTGGATTTATTATTTTTTGAACCCAATTTATTCAAACAGACATTTCGTTGTACATTGACAATTTGATTTAAATCTCATATACAGGGTCTTTGTTTATACTTTGAACTTAATTAAAGCAGGTTTTTGTCCGATGAAAATGGTATCATAAAATCTTTTAAACGGACACTAAATAACGCACTAACACTTTACGTTTCGCTATCGTTTGATTGCTTCTTCAAACGATAGCAAAAGGTTCTTTGATATACTTTGAACGGTACCTACACATTTTATTATTAAACATATTAAAAAATGTTAAATACAAAAGTTTTAGGGATTTACCTGAATCGCCATAATTTACTGTAAAAAGAAACAAATGACAATCGGGAACCTAACAAATGAGTGTAGGGTGAGAGATATAAGAAGTCCACGCTCGGATTAAGTACCTGTTTTACTCTGTTTTACACGCAGCACTCTCTCACTCTGTTTTACTTGTTTGTAAGATAAAGATACCAGGTAAACGTATTCTGCGAATAGTGCCATTTCATCCTAGCAACGTTACCATTGGGCAGACGTTCATGAAGAGGATACTTAATCCGATGGTGGACTTCTTATATCTCTCAGCCTATATCAACTTTGCTATTTTAAATGGAATACTCAGTATATTTTCTAGAATTAAGAAAAACATTTTTCTCCTAATACCAAAAATTTGTCTATACATATTTACTTTCATACTTTCTGCGATATTTAAGTTTGAAATTATCATTGTTTTGGTATATTTTTATTAATTTAGTTCATATTGTATAAAATGTCTTTTAATTAATTTAATACTTGACACACAAACTAACATTCTTATTAATCAAAGAAAGAGCATTTTCTTTTTATTTTTTTTTTGAAACCAAATATATACAACTACATATTTTTGGAATTAGGAAAAAAATGTCTCTTAATTCGAGAAAATATATTTAGTGTTCCATTTAAAATACAAAGCCGATACTCATTTATTATGTGTCCAATCGTCATTTGTTTTTTTTTTTTTTTCAGTAAATTCTAGCGGGTCAGGTAAGTCCCTAAAACTTTTGTATTTAACATTTTTTTGTACGTCTAATAATAAAATGTTCAAAATTTAAACAAAAACCCTGTACATTTATTCATTTATTTTAACGTAGAAAAAAATCTACAGGGTGGTCTGATATATAGAAACAAAATGTTTCGCAATGCTAAGGGTGGTTAAGATTTTATAAATTCTTTAACTGTCATATTTCTTTGCAAACTAATTTAGATTCATTAGCATTTAAACATTTGTTATTTCCGCTGTAAAAACACGAAGAGTTGATTATCAGGCGATCGAAATGCACTGGCGCGTCTGCAATATGTAAATCCGGGCAACATTTATGCGAATGCCAATTAGAATAATTAATAACGCCATTTATCTATTTCATTTCAGAATACAGCACGACCAAAAAAAGAATGAAGAATGCATTCGTGATAAGAAAAGATTAACATGCAACAAGTAAAGCGACAGGCTAAATTAATTTCCATCATTTAAAACTGTTCATACTGCATACGACAAGGAAAAAAAAAACGAAAGTACAGGGTGTTGTTGCAAATGTAGAAAATACATAGCGTTAGGTCCTTTTGGGTGAAATTGAATTGAGGGAGGAATTTTAAGAAATAAATCAAAAATGACAATACAGGTTGTTGTAATAAATAAAGGAAATTAAACCGGGAGAGAGATTATAAAATATCTAATCCATCGAGTTTAGATAAGAATCGCTATTTTACATAAAAAGTTAACAAAAACGTCACGTAAATCAAAAACGAGCTTACCAATAAATCCGGCGAAAGCCGCTACATAAATCCTCCCCCTTAATCTGTACGAAAGCACCGCGGGAATAACAAATTCTTCCGAGGCACGTGAACCTCAAATAAGCGCCTCTGCATAAAATAACACGACACGCAATTTCGCTGTATAGCAACTTTCATACGAAGTCACACACTGACGAGGAATTTAAATTTTGTTCGGAACGCACGTGAACGGGGCCGTTTTTCGGACCGCAACTTCTTCTTCGTGAGAGGGACGTTTGTTAACTGTTCGGAACCGTTCCGTGCCTTGGCCGCCGACAAGAAGTCTTGCGCGCGCATTCGCGCCGATGGCACATAAACCGGAGAGGTTTACAAGCTTTTGCACGTTATAAACTTGTTAGTAATTTATAGCATCCTATTTACATTTTTAACTAGCTATTGAAACTTTCTGTACAGTATCAAACCCAGGACTGGGATGTAGTTTGCACTTGTTCGTGAAACTTTTCGGCCATTAATTAACTTTTGCTTCACGGAAAATTGGGAACCGTCCCTTTCACACGCACAAATTAATTAAACACTGAGGAACAATAGAGCCTGTATATGTTATATCAACACAGTCGTGTTTTTAAAACGACATGGCAACAACATACATTGAAGAATCAAACTGAAACTAAATGATAACTACTTGTTTGATTCTATAAACCAGGAAAAAATGGACAAAACTGACGATTATTTATTATTATTTATTATAAAAAAAAACTGGAGTATCGAAATCATTTAGTATTGTAGCCTAGCTTATAATTTTGAAATGTTCGTAGTAAAAGCGGTACAAAACTTATACAACACTCCCTGTATTTCTTTTACTTAATTGTTATGAGGGTGGGTGGCTGTAGATCAATTTGTATTAATGTGTAATTAAATTGTATCAGTCTTATGATCACCATCGACGTTTTCCTTAATTTACTGGACCATTCCACATCTGTTGCTTTCAGGGTGGCACCGAATCGCAAACAATAAAATTAATAGCTTTGGTCATCATTTAAACGCATCAGGAATTAATTTAACATTTTGTTTACACTGTCGCCCCTGCCCAGCACAATTATTTATCATCTGTCATTATTTGTTTATTTAAACCCCCACATTGTTTTACGCAATTATAATATGTAAATGGTGATTTTAATTAAGTGGAAATTTTGCGCGTGGCGGAAAACTTCTTGTTGTTTTTCCTCGGGGTATTTGGCGCGCTCGGGTTTTCCGATACTCGCGTTCGGCCCCCCGACACGGCTAATAAATGAAGTTAGTGTCCCCAAGTCGGGGGGTCTCCGTTTCTTTTTCCGCACAAAGGATTCTGTTACATTAGCGCATTAACGCCGAAGTGGCAATTAACTCGATAAAGAAAAAAAAAACATTTGTGTTTGTGGTTTTCGTGAGCTGTCACTTTCTTTCTCGTTTTGCAAGAGTTATATACAAGGGTGTATCAAAAAATAATGCCTCCCTTGCATTCAATACATTCACATTATATCGAGGGCGTCATATCAGAAGGGCGTAAGCACCATTATAATCCTATGCTGATATGAGATTAAAAGAAAACATTAATTTTTTTAACACAAAATCAGTAAATAATGACAAAAGAAGAAAATTAAAACGCAAGCATGTGTAAAGTCACGTAAGTAACTCAAGAGGGGATTAAAGAAATAATAAAATTCAGAAAAAAATTAGAAGGTTCCATTCATTCACTCTACTACATACTTACTAGTTCGTGAAATCAAGTTCCGGATGCCCGCCCCGTTTAATCGCTCACAGTAGTTCCATAAACGCCTCTCATTAGTTCGTTTTATCCAAAGCGCGAACAATTAATTAGACAGAGTCGAAACCAGACTACGGACACTACGATGAAAGCCATCAAATTAATGTCCGGTTTGTTGAAAGTGGTACGTACAAAATGCATGGTGCAAGTAATTGAATTGGTTATTGGAGTGCTTATGGTAATTTATTTCAACGGCAGCGACGGGATTGTCGTTGCAGTGCAACATAAACAGCACCACATGACAGCAGGACGATCGTTTGTATTTATAAATGACATTTAACACCAAAATATACTTACTTGTACGATTTTGAAGTATAATTAAACAGAATTATTAATGAGATTGCTTAAGTTGTCCACGAAAAGGGTAATACATACAGGGTATTACCTAACTTGAACCATTAATCAAATCATGGAGCTTCATAACACCCTGTATTATCCAGTATGGGCTTAAAACTCATACATAAAACCAATGTTCCCGCAAATATCCTTTTAATACTTAAAACAACATTATGAATCGTTTCGAGCGGCCATTGCGAACATGAAATTTATATAAAGCAATAATTAGACGGCGTTCCACGTCATTAAATCGCGGCAAAAGACTCTAACGACGTTTATGACGAGCCCCCGCGATATTTTACAATATTTTAGTACGTCAGCGATATTTTCCCGAGGCATGCTCGTAAAGCACGGAACTATAATGGAATATGGCATTAAATTTACGGTTTTATCCCGCACTGTTTACGCTTTTGCTGCTAATAATTCTGTCCTACATTCCTTGGGACGAACGCGGTATCTCGCAGACGATTTAATTTTATGTTCTCCAGGACCTGGGCGGTTAGGAATTATTTAAGAGAAGTTATGTCTACAAAATTATGTTCATTCACCCTGTATGTAAAGTGTCGATGCAAAATTTTGTCACATTGCAGTACATGTACAAAAGTTTTGTGATACTCCCTCCATGCGATAAAATACCCAAATATGGAGAAGGATTATTCAGGATTGGAATACACTCCAAGTGTGCACTCAAGAGTGCTAACGAATGTTCACTATGTATCAATACGGAAGGAATTGTTGAGTCTATGTGGCGTACGTTAACGTATCTATTTATTATAAATTGTATGAAGTATTTACATTTCCGCAATTTCCAGTTAAGAAATTCATACCCTCCAACTCGAATTATTCATTAACCCCGACGTTCCGGGTCCAAGAAACATTTCAAAAACTTCTTGACAACTTTGTTACCCGGCTGTTTACGACGGCGGCGACGTCTCACAGTAAACGACTTAAGGACGTGTAATTAAAATTTAATTGGGGCGTTCTTGATACCACCGCCTTAATTGCAAGCTTCTTTCAAAAGCGAATGTAAATGCTGCCGGGGGAAGATACTGTCTGCTATCAATTCAAATTTCTTGTGCAACGGTCGCAGAGATTAATTCCAGAAAATCATTACGCGACTTCTTTTTGTATTCGAAGTAAGGAAGGCCTGTCGCGTTTATCCGGTGATAAACGGTTCGAATTTAATCAAAATGAAAAATTTTGTATAAAGTACGAGACGTATTTCCAGGATCAAAGTAATAAAATAAAGATGTAATCCTGTTCAGAGCGTGATGTATGGCATTAATCAGTTGCTGTTATTATCTGTGTACGTCTTCCTCTGCTACACTGTGTTGTATCAATCCAATAAAAATGGTAGAGAGGAGCTCCGGAATTAAATCCGCATTGTTACGCGTTCCGGCTGCAATATCAGAATGCTCATGCGAAGAAAGCTAATGGAGGCCTTAGTGCGCCCTCGTGTTATTTACAAGCTCGTAATTGCGACTTTACTTCTTGAATCTTTCGATTTACTCAACGACACAAATTCTGTTGTCACGAACCTATTAATCCGTAAACTATTTTTGACTTACACAGTACATAGTTTTCATTATTTTAAAAAATCGGATACTATCGTCATAAATATCGATACCAACAAAATCGATTCGGATCGGAACCTCCCTACACCAACGTTGTACGTAATAAAGTCGGCGATGAACTTCAGGTCTAATAAATCGTTTCACATTTTCGGAGGAAACCGATTCGTTTAAGCGATACTTTGCAGATGTAATCAAATAATCATTCTTTTGTGGCGATAATTATTTATTACCAATTAGTGTTACGCGTAATACTAGCAACGTTTAAAACAACAGATTCTATCCTAATAGTTTGATTGTCTCCGTGCGATAACGAGACGAACATTTTACTCTCAGCTGCCTGTCGGGCCGTTTAAATTCCTAAGCAAATGTCAATTTGACAATCACTTGCTGGCTTTTCATTTGTTTTTTCAATTTTATTTTGTATACATTTTTGCACACAACATTGTGTGGGATGATGGTATCTTTTCTAAATTTAGTTTTCTTTTAAACTTCTCTCAACATTTTTTCGTGTCAATCAAAGTTTTTTCCCCTAAAAACATTAAAATTCATCGTGGTTCTCTCGTGAAAGTTTAAATGACAATTCACAAATGACTTTCTGAGATGGCGGGCATATTCCTCGACTGATTTCACGGGCTCTCTCGCCACACGCGAGCAACTTTTGAGTTGCGACAATTTCCTGATCGCATCTGAGAAATTCCACACAAAGACGGCCTAAGAGGGGCCCCGCTGGGCTCATCGCAGGGCAGAAAAGATTTAATATAAAGCGCCTAATGACATTTCGGGCTCGGGCCCGCATACAGCGGAATAAGAATGGATTCTATATTGGATCCGCGTTTGGCATAAGTCGGTTTTTATTGTCGGCCGAATTTATCGCCGTTGTGATCTGGTACGCGCACTAAATACCACGTGGAATAAAGAAAAGATTGCGAGAGTGTGTGTCATCGTTACTTCTGAGAAAGTGAAATCACTGTGCAAATGGTTTATTTATTACACCCAAATATTATCTCTGAAAATGTAACCGACTCGCTTTAAAATAATTTAACAGTATTCACAATGTTTGTTGAAAAGCACTAATTGCATTTTCTTCAATCTACCGAGAGATCAAAAAAATTTATAATAAGTAATAATGCTTTCGTCATTTCTTAAACATAAGTTATCTTTAGCCTTTATTAAAGTTCGAATATTTATCTGAGCAATTAATACCCAACTTCCTTAAAAATTTCGCCTAAGTATTTCGCGTTTATTTTCGCGAGTGCTTCTTGCATGTATATTTACACTGTATTTAGAGCTTCCGGAAGCTGTCGCGTCACCCTACCCTCCGATGTAAAAGACGTTCTAAACACTCGCCTGTTTTCCTCGCTTTCTGAAGTACTGTTTACACTTTGCGGTATTGACGTAACGTCGCATTTAACTTCACACTTATTTGTCAAGCAAATGGGAGAGAAAAATGGATGGCTGCAGCTGCGGCCCGAATTCAAACGCGCCAGATAACGGCTGCATTGAATACGTATTTGCCTAATAGGAAATTACTTAGGGGGGGTTCGTTGAACATAATGCCCGGTGGTGGTTCAATGCGGGCGTCGCGTCGTGTGCTCGTTTTTCCTTTCTTTTGCTTTATAACGGTGGATACGTTTTGTAATAGACTTCCATTAAAACCACTTTAATTTTGGGCAAGTAAACTCCAAAGATTTGTTAGACACTGAACGATGTACCATGTATTGTCTGTTTCAAAATTTAAAAAACCACCACCTGTTGAATTATGTTGCCAAAAAGTAAAATTCCCAGATATGTTTTTGTTGGCACTTCAAGTTGTCACGGTAAATTGCGAGGTTGGTGGTTTTTTGATTTTGAAATAAACAATATTCATTTAATATTCCGGTGGCATCGACTATGGAAATATTTTGTTTTCGTAAAGGCATGTCGTAGCTTAAGCTCGCCGCGAACACAATTGTCACTAGTGTCATTCGTCCTGTCAACTGTCGAGTAAGTGTTTTCGTGTTTGTTTGCGTTGTTTATTGGCTTTTATACAAAAATAAATTACTTTCAGGACTCATTTACTTTAGCAGGAAACATTTGTGACTTAAAGCTATTTTCGTAATAGTTGATGGGGCATGAGTATACTGAGTATGAAACTGCTTGGAGTTGAATTTCCCGATTTATTATTGACCACAAAACACTCGAAGACAACCTACAATGGTGTGTACAATTGTTTGTGAAATTGGAAACTGCAAGAAAATGAATAATTAAAAATGCTTCTCACAACTCTATCCGCCAATTATCGGATTATTAAATACACACGTGTTAGATACAAATATTCTTAACTATACTATTAATTGCCTTTGCAAGTTAGTCTCTTTCATACATATCACAGTAACATTTTTACAAACGGAGGAGTAATGTTAAAGCAAGACGTCTTAACAACTATCATTCAGCTAACAACTCAAGGATTTTACGACATAAACACGGATTTACGTGGCTATAAGCTTAACAGGAGCTGAGGAGCTAGTCGACTTCTACTTGACATGTTTGCCTTGCCCGTTCCTACTTCGTTCGTTTAATAAAATCGTCCACGTTCTTTGAAAAGAGAAGATATTTCTCTGATTTGAATTTCTGGCAATGCCGCCCGGGGGTTTCAATTGCTTCGTTTATTCTCACGCGAGTGGGTTCAGGATTTTCATGAAATGGTGCGAATGAAAAACGAAAATGCTCCTTTTCACGTTTGTATAGTACATACGTACAACGCAACTAGAAAATTAATAAAGCGTGAAAAGGGCTCATCGGAGGGTGATTGTTCGTATCTATCAATTGTGCTTCTCTGCATGGGGTCGTTAACGTTTTACGTGGAACGATATTCCATGAATTTCACTCGAAAGCACTAGGTTTTGATAGTGCGGAATGTGGAACGAGAGGAGCTTTAGCGTTTATGACCTATCGCACGGAAATGTAAAGCTGATCGTTTTACATGCGCGCTTTACAATGTATTACGTTGTTCTGACAGTGCGTTATACAAAAAGCACACATTGATTTAAAATAATAAAGTATACTAATGACGAAAAGCAATGATAATTAAGAAACTAATTCGTGAACTTAAAATTAGCTAAAATTCAGCTTCTAACGATTGACAGATTTAGAGTTCTGCATTTTAGTGAAATTCTTTATATTATTTTATTAAAAATTCTATTAACATTACATTATTAAAAATTGTAATAATAATAAAAAAATAAAGTGTAACAGGATTCGACCCAGGATATGCAAGATAGCTAGAGTTGGAAGAACTTGACTAAAGGGGGAGGGTACCTAAAACTGTGGCTTTTTTTTATTTAAATGATTGTGGCACGTTTTCTTCCTAATTTCAAACATCAAGTTGTATTCATTCGAGAACTTGCAGAAGTAGTATGGGGACAAAAAATCAACAATACAGGGTGAATGACAATTGTTCCGACAAAAAAAAACGCATAGGAGAATCGACGTCACGAATTACGGGAAAAAATCTTTAAAAAATTCTTGTGAACAGTCTATAAATAATTAAAAATTTACCCCCAAAATCAAGCTGCGGTACTGCGTACAAAATACAACGCCACGCTCTACAAAGCGGCAGTACAATAAGATTATAAAGTCTTTTATTGACTACCGGCTTGCACACAAGGCGACCTTGGCACACATCTAAATTTGCTTCACTACACGTTTAACAGCTGGGAACGGAAGTCTGAGTTGTTTATTTTACGCGACGTAATTATTAGTAATTTCTAAAATAACTAGTATTCAGTATGAAATAAGGGTAACTAATTCGCAAATAATTGTTTGTTAATTCTTGCGGATTATTTACTAGAGCGGAATGTACCAGTTGCTTCATCCACAAAAAGAATCGTAAAGACTTAAATCTGGTGATCGCGGAAGTTAATGCACGGTCTGTAACATACGAGGGCGCGCGAAGTGCGCTAAGTTTATGTGTGTTAGACAAAGCTAACGCTCAGTAAGTAGTAAGTATGTCCATCTCCCCCCAATTTCACTCGCATCAGCTGTCGCCGTTGAAGACATGATTGTTTTCAACGTCGCTATTGTTACAATTTTTGATTAAATCGCGTACGCGAATGCATGTCACAGAATACGAGAAAATGTAAGCTGCTGGAGTTGTTAAGAAAATGTGAAACGATTTATTAAACCTGAAATTCATCGCCCACAAGTTTTTTTTTGTCTAGCCTAATAGGCTATAAAAAGTTTATTACGTATGTATGTATGTTTTAAACGTCACTGATGGTATGAGTACAGTTTTTAATCAAATGGCGTACCCGAATGAATGTAACAGATTAAGGGATCATGTGTAAATTTTTTTATAGAACAGCTTATAATTAAGAATTTAATTCAAAGTGAAAAAAGAACGCGTACGGTGGAACGAGGAACGATTTACAACCAGTGCGGTAAAAACACAGGATATGAAGTTGCAAAACGCGTCTTGAATTTGTTAAACTTTTAATAGATTTGTGTTAATAATAATTTGTCACACACAAAATGAAGTTATAATCATTAACAGATTACGAAGGTATGTACTCAATAAAATGTTTTAAATTCTATTTGTCAAAAAATGTTTACGAAGTACACTTTTCTTTTGGAAAAAAAATTTATTTACAATACAATTTAAATTAAAATGAAATAAAAATACTAGGAATAATTCTTAACACGCAGATTTAAAGCGTTTTTTGTTTTAGTGATTTATTTGTGTACTTGTCGAAGCAGGTGTTTCAAGTGGGACCGTTGTGATCCTTTGCATGGAATAATCTGCTTCAGGTCATTTGCATGCATTTGTCAAGTAAATATTTTGTAGTTCGTATTTCAGGTGTTGACCTAAAAATGAAGTTGACGTGAAATTTCACTTAGAAGTCAAATTCACGATCAACATTTTCCTATACTCTCGGACATCTCTTCTTATCGTGTTTTTTTTTGTCAGAACAATTGTCAGTCACCCTTATAGCTTAGATTTCCTGGGATATACAGCATATCTTCTGTTGAAATTGCTCGCTCATATTTTGTTTTTGGGTGACGAATAATCGGCTAAAAAGAAATTTACATTCCTCGGGTCCTCGTTTTAAACGTATTATAGAAGATTCAGAAACTGTTTTAAAAAATCACATTTTTAAAAAGTTTACGAAAAAGTATAAAAAATTGTTGCGTGAATAATTCTCTGCAGTGAAATAAAAATTAATCTGCATAATTCGAACGAATGTTTTACTCCAGAGAATTTAACAGAATTTAAAAATTGCAGGAATAATAAGTCAATTAAAATCAGTTTTTCATAAGCTGGATGTTGCGGCGACAGGCAAAAAGTGTAAAAATAATATGTGCAAAAATGAAGCAAAGAAAAAAACACACATTTGCTATGAACAACGCATCCAACCTGAAATAAATTCAATAGTTTTGGAAATGTGTATTTTCAACGAATATCCTAGTACAGGTAGATTAATTTCTTTCCTGTCCACATTTTAAAACGAAAATCTCATAGATGGGGAAGTGGCGGATACGACGCCGACGTCAATAAAGTTTTTTTTTTAACATTTATTTGCAGAATTAAAGTATAAATATGCCACATTGTCGCAATCAGAATTATCAGATCAACAGGATTTGATTTGGTCAGAAAAAGATAGTACCTACTGCTATTTAAAAAATCGTCGATGACATCATATCCGCTATAAGATATGAGCAAGAAAAAAATAAAATCGACTGTCCGAAGATATTCGTTGAAAATCATTTCAGATTTTTCTAACGCACTATACAGTGAGCCTCTAAAGTATGGAATAAAATTCATAATTTCTTTCTTTTTGACATTTCGAAAAAACGCTCGGACAGGTAAATTTTGTTTTTAAAAAGCACACGTCATTTTTAAGTGAAAATCAATTTTTGACAGTCATTCGTTTTCGAGTAATGACGTCAACGACATTTTTTTTAAATAGCAACCCCCAATTTTTTTTCTTGATTCTGATAGCTCTTTGAATTCTCTATCCAACCACATCAAAAATTTATTATGTTTTATGGGAAAAATTTTGAGAAAAAAATTATTGAAAATGAATGAATCATGTACTACTTACAAAATCTACTACAACTAGGGTGGCCAATTCCTAAGATGAAAAAAGAGAACACGATGAAAAAAAATTCTCATCACTATCCTACCTGTGTTTGCCGCATGTAATTATGATGCGGCAGTGGTTAATAAATGATACTGGGATTTCTTTTGCATTTTTATTTTATTTATAAGCATAATTTTTAAATAACAAAATTTAAAAAAAACAAATTTTTACATTTCAAGAGAAAGTTAATTTTCGGTATATGTACTTATATTTATCAGAACTTCGAATACTGCTTAAAAGTTACTTATCATTTTTAATTTTATTGTAAAAGTCCGTACAAAGCATATCTTTATAATTATACACTACACACAAAATACTTCGAACAGTTGAAATGTTTAGTCTGTTTCTTTCTTTGGTCCACTGTCCAACGTTGGCATTTTACCTGGGATTGCAAAAAAAATCGACAAATTTCTAAAGGTTCTGAATAATATTCAATGTTTTCAGATTGTCTAAAATATCTACACCATTTTTCATGTGATAAATGTGAAAATCAGTAATTTTGTTTTCTTTGTCAAATTGCAGAGTTGGTCAAAACATTTGATGTCGTTTAATATCTTACCTTTAAAATTTAAATATTGGAGAGTTTGTTCCACATCAGTCCATTCGGGAACGTATCAAAAATTAGCAATTTGTTTAACATGCGTACTTATGAAAAAAGAGAACATTGACCACAGAAAAAAGAAAAAGAAAGATCCGTGTCAAAAAAGAGGTCATGTTCTCTTTAAAAGAGACATCTGGCCACCCTAACTACAACAAAACCAAAATGATACCTACAATAAAAGAAAACTTGTCATTCTTGTCATTTAAACAAAGTCTTTTCAAGTCGAGTAATCATGGTTTGTTATTTAACCGAAAATTAAATTATTATTCATTTATTCTTCAAAAAAGAAAGAAATTATGAATTTTATTCCATACTTTAGAGGCTCACTGTATAATAAATTGCATAAGAGTGTTGATTTTATTTTCTTAAGCTCTACGGATCGCGAAGCTAAGAAAACTGATAAACAACAAACTCAAACTATAAACTGAGTAAAAAATTTCATGAATTTGAGAAAACTTCTCACGAACAAAAACTTCTATTTTGAAAATTAAATCACTGTTTAGAAAAGCCCGATTTCTCTATTGTTAAAAAAACTTGTAAAAGTATAACAATAAATAGACTAACAGCCACGTCATTAAATTAGAACTGGACATTACCTTATTTTTATTTATTTCATATTTCCTAAACTGCATTAATTTTTTTTCCAATACCAGGGAAACAACGTCTACTAAATTCTGATCGGTTTTGCTATGTTTAGAACATGATATATAAATTATTATTAATATATATTTTACATTCTTTTTTACTAACAATAAGTAAATTAATTTAGGCGGTTAAAATAAGTATATGTAATAAGTTCAGTATTCCAAAGAATTTAGTTTTGATTCAATATCAATTAAGAAAAATTCAACGAAATGGACAGGAATGCAAAAATAATTCAAAAATAAATGTATTGCAAGAACATGTTAATAGATGATCTATCAGTAGTTGTGAAAGTGTGTTAACCACTAAACAAAATTAATAAACAAAGCATACAAATATTTAATAGCATTATTTATTACATTCAGATTTGACTAATCTCATGAAGTAATTGAAAAGTTTTAATTTGATTTGTTTTTAATGTAATCCTCTTTTTACTCTTCTATGAGGACGAATGAATATAATTACTTGCAAAGTAGCATAAAATTACATTTTTTACACCAAAAAGGAACGCAACATTGAAATACAACGCAACATTACTGTACCTACAATGCAATAAGTAAGATTTGGTTTACTCAAATTAACAGTTATTTTCTCAAATGAAAAATATACCAAGCCATTAGTCATCACTCAAATGTATAACTTTTAGATTCCTATAGACAAGCACGACTCAATTCATCGAGAACCAGGAAACTGAGTCCTAGATGGCGCGCCATGTACTAACGTACAAAAGGTTACAGTAGCATTTAAATAAAACCTCAGCTTTTACAAGAACGTCAAAAACTAATTTTTAGACACATGCAGCGAGATTCAAAGTCTTACCTGTGCGACGTTCTCAAAATGTTCGTGGCTCTTCTGATACACCCGGGCCTTCTGCAAATTCCTCCCGATTCCTGTGTTCTTCCTAATGAAGACTTCCCCATGATTTGACAGCCAATCGAGCACCTTACAATAAATCATTAAAAAATTGATTGAGGCATCAACTATCCTTCTCTACACACCTGTTTAACATCTTCCTGAAACAACCGTAAGGCCAGCCTCTGGTGGAGCTTGATTTTCTTCGCGTGCCACTTCTGCTCCAGGGCTCTGTGGTGATTTAGAATTTGGTGGATGACAGCTAGGACGTGACTGGCTCCTTCGCTGTAGTCTGCAGCCGGATTACCACCTGGTCTATTTTCATAATTACTTGTGCTATCACCCTATTATGAAATGACAAATTTAATAACGAATGAATTTAAGAAGAAACTAATCTTATTTTCCTGTTTGTAAACAATTTATAGTCACGATTGCTTTCATAACAAAATGGCTTGGTTATTATTACTACTTACAGAAACATTACAGTAATAAAAATTATTTTAATCTATAATTCGAATCGGCTTTTGCATAGTTAAAACATTATGTAGCAGTTAAATCAAATTGCAAGAACAAATTATAAATTTGACACTATGGATTAATCTAGTACAAGCTATAGATTTGTTATAAACAATTAGCAATTATTAGAAAAAATAGTTAGACGTACAAATGGTTTGTTTTACATATAAATTTTAAGTGTCAAGAACACAAAATTGTTTACAAACTCTTTCATACAAAATTTTCACAAAAGTTGGGTGCCTTTAGTATTCGTAAACGAACGGGAAAAAAATTTGCATCAAACTTTTGCAAAATAAATAGGAAAACACAAAGAGAAAAAAATAGTGTTATATTTACATGTTTTCTATCAGTTCCAGGTTGATTGCAGACTTGCACCAGATGATCTAACTGATACAGCAGCTTCTTACTCGTGCTATGCACCTGTCACCAACCAACACCAATTAGAAGGGAAACTCATTAATCAACTGAACTAAGAATACTACAATTAATTAACTAAACAGAAATCCAAGCTACTGGTTGTTATGTGACAGCGACGAGACACCCTAATAATGGAAAGAACAAGCGCGTGTTAAACACGACGATAAATAATTGCCAGATTCTACAAGAGAAGGCAAATCAGAAGCGGAAGAGTCCTTAGGGCAGCACCACCCAGAGTTAGCTGAAAGTTTAAAATCGTACGTTGAGGATGCATTTCCGGTTGTCGATTTTTTCGGTTGATGATGAGGTCGAGTTATGGCACACCTGCAGCATCACGTCCAGGCCATTAAGGAGAGTCTGATAGGAGTTATACACCTAGAAGAGAATTAGGAATATTCTAAAATAATAAACGAAGGAAATTCTTTCTCTTCTATTCAAATGAACGAAGCCCAAATTAATATGTACATACATATTATAAATCATATTCATTTTCTATTTTGGAGAACGTCAGGCATGTAAGTGATGAGGGCAAAAAAATATCTTTTCCGAGTCGAGTATTAAAAAAATTAATTTTCTGCGGAAATAATGTCAAATCAGTTACAACTTGGCTTACATTCAAAAGTATTTGGATAAGTGTAAAAATATTATGTGACTGCTGATGTGTGTATTGCTTATTTTAATTATGCAAGAACGAACAGAGATTCTAAAAACACAGTAGTACCACAGATACGAATTTTTTAAAACGTAATTTCTGACACAAGCTTTTTTCTTCTTGTCATAAAAAATCTGATAGTGGCGGCGGACGGAAAATATTTTCTCGATTTTAATCTTGACCCCAAATTGTATCATGGGGGGTCAAGATTATTATTAAAAGTTTTACTCAAGAAGTCGAATCATGCTTTCAGAACAACAGGAACAATTCAGAATCGTTCTAAAAGGAACACAAATTTCGTCAATAATTGAGGAATCTCGTGCGTACTGTTCCAGAACGCGACGCACTCTCTCCTCCTGAATGGAACAGAAACTTGGTGCACTTGAACTGTTCAGAACTGTTCTAGTTTGCGAAAGGAATGCTCGTATTGAGTAATTATAGGAAAATACAAATAAATACAAAAAGAATAAAGACTATGATAACAGGCGAGCAGAATCAGCAACAGAACTCAAAACTTGAAGATAAATAAACGTAGATAACGTAAACGACAACGGAGAGTAAACTGTACAGAAATCCGAATGAGGTGACTGTAAAGGAAGGAGACAAAATGGTAAAAAAAATTCTGGGTACAGAGACAAGTAGGAAAAGAAGAACACAAAGACAACGTGGAAGAAGGAATAGAAATACGTAACAAGAAATGGGAGAAAATTGGAAAGTTGACCCAAAATAGAAGAGAAAAACTTATATCAAACCGTATATCAAAAAATCAAATTATTTAGAATTAAAGTAAGTTAACAATGCTTGAAAAATAAATCTAAACAGTAAACCTTTTGACTTGCTTGCTCAGTTCGCTTTTATATTGCAGAAAGGTACTTGTGATAAAATTGTTTATTTAAAATGAATAGAAATCGTTGACCTCGTATCTTTATCTCACATGTTCGTAAAATGTAAATTCTGAATCACGGATTAATTATGGAACAGAAACGTTGTGAGCAACGCGTTAAAAATTTCGTCCAACGCGACGGTCGACAATAAAGAAATCACGTCGTTAACAATTAAAACCGTGTGAACACGAAATGCCTCAAATATTTCACAAATTAATAGAGTGAAGCAAATTACCTCGGTGTAAGCCTGGCACATGGACTCGTACAAATTCTGATGCTGGTGTATGGAATTCTCGAGCATCATAATTTCCGTCGGGATATTCGTGTTCTCGCAGGTCGCGTTCCACGAGGGCACATTATCCACGTACTGTTCGGCTTTATGATGAAAAATAACGGACAGGGCGAGGACGGCCGTGCGCTCGTCCAATCCTGCGGCGAAGTCCTTCCATGTCCTGTCCAGGCGACCCGCCACCGAGCGTATGTGAGCGGCCGCATAATGACCGCCTTCTATCAACCGACTCGCCACCGACAATATCCTGTTTATGTTCACGTAGACGTTCATTGAGCTCATCGTGAAATGTTGGTGTTCTTCTTGAAGTTGTTTAGCTAATTGGTAAGTATGACCTATTTCGACGTAGTTTAAAAGGAACACATCACGGTTGTGGCAGATCCAATCAAACATCTACAATGCAAAAAGAATTCTTTTAACTGTTATTCGAATACCATCAAATTTTCACGCAAAATCCAACGCGCAAATTGAAAAAAAAATGGCTTTGGCACCTGCCCATTACGCGCGCCATTAAAATTAACGAAGCACTCTCGATATTGTACATCGGTTTCCAAAGTTGATTAAAATTGCCGGCGCGGTATAAAACAGGGGCATTCGCTTTAATGAAAATATGAATGAAATTCCAGGCGCTTTCTGTCACACCCGGTGAATGCGAAGGTAGATGGGATCAGCTCGCCACGTACAACAACAGCCATTATAAAACACAACGACGCGTCCTTATCTTTTAATAGATCACTAGAACGGTAGTTTATTATGTGCCGTTGCAGAATCCAAATGGAACTGTTTCGCGGAGGAAATTTATATTCGCGCTTCTTCATTAAACGGGGGGCAACGAAATTGTGGGCCAGTCTTTCCATCTCTTGATAGGAAACAATTCATAAAAATCAATCAAATTCATCGGATAACTTTAACTGGAATATGGAAAGACCGGCCCTGAATCAAGAAAAAATTACCTACCTTCTCACAATCTTGCTCGAAGAGTCTGAGTTGGAAACACTGGTCCAGTTTGAGCTTTTTGTGGTGCCAAAGTTGCAGGAGGTGCTGTTGTGAAGTATGAACGGCTTCTAAATTTTGAAGAACTAGAGTTTTTACATCACCATCGGCGTTGCTACTCGTGGGAGATTCAGGATCTCTTCCGCCTCCTCCTCCTCCTCCTCCGCCGCCACCACCTCCTCCACCACCACCACCACCACCTCCTCCTCCCCCGCCCCCTTGACCCGTGTCGTTACCACAGACTTTTTGTAACAACCTTTGACCTAAAATAATAAACAAAATAAGTTATACTCGCAGCTTTCAGCAAAAGTACGCGGCAAATACTTTCGCTATTGGAACAAAGATGGCGCCTTTTCATTTGATGTCTCTCTTATGAACTAAATAAAAGAAAAATTGATTATTTTAATAATAATTGTAATGAGCTTTCAAGGTCCTATTCTAATTATAACTATAACAATAAGCTGAATTAGTTCCATAAATAAATGAGAAGAAAAAAGAATTGTTGAAGCAAACGAAAGCTTTAGAAGAACTTATGTATACAATGACATCAGAAACGATTGGTCAACCCACGCGACCAATTTGAATTAGGTTGGCAACACTTTGAAAAATGAGGTCGCCGTTTCAAATTGGCGTGCATCTGTCACAGACGTTCGTGGCTGTAGGTGTTCTGTTGTGTTTAACCAAGTATCCTCAGATGCTGATGTAAATCGTAGGCATTACATCCTCCTATAATTTAACACAAAGCACTGCATTGTGTTGCCTACACGGCGGAGTCACGTGGTTTAAAATCATTTCTATGTGCCTGTATAAACTGTACACTTCTCGCTTGAAACTTGTTTTTTCAGCAACAAATTGAGTAAAAGGGCTAAAAAGAAACTGTAAATAAAGTGGAGTGTATCCTTAGCGATCGATAGTCGCCTTGACAATGGCAGAAACTGCAATCGCCGATTCGTTTTGCGCTAATCTCGAACGAGGAGACCCTTAATCACTGGAAGCAAGAAGCCACAGCGAAAAGTTCGATCAAAGGTGGCGTTAACTGGCAATTTCCTGGAGGACGTGTGCTCCGGGTCAGGGACCTCGAACCCGTTTAACACATCGGCGATCTGCATTTCAGTTGTTCCGATTCTCCGAAAGGCTATATTTTAATTTTCCCGACGTCCGAAATTTATTTTACGAAGTTTGTGCGCGGGCAGGTTCAATTTAGATAAATGTTTGCCCGCGACAAATATGCACGTAGGAACATTGTCCTGGTCAGAGCTGGCGTTATGTAACAGACGAGGAACGTGACAGAAATAAGTAATTTGTGTTTCGCCCAGACGAAGCTGCAAGTGATTCTACGACAAACAATTCTAGTTATTAAAATAAAAATTACTAACTTTGCGCACTACCTACCAATGCAAACACAGTATCAGGGGATAATAAATGGCCAGAGAAATTTAAATTCGATCAAAAGAAGAATTTTACAGTATTGTTACATCCTAGTGGATAGGCCACCAGAATATCAAATAAGAATGACCTCCAGTTTATTGTCTTGACGTCTCCTGAAATATCGTGGGTGTTCTATTCGGCACAAAATCGAAGGAAACCGATTTTAGAAACAGCGATGTATAACCATGTAACTTTTCAGAGCAACATTTTAAAGAATCTGTAATTAATACGACAATAAAAATTTCAAACTGGAAATGGTTACCGTTATCGATAAGTTATTAAGAGAATGAGTTCGTACACAAAGGGCCTGATAGAGGATGTAAAAAGGATAAAGTAAACTGGTAAGTAAGTAAATGTATGCATAGAGGAAATTGTAGTTCAATCTTTGGAAGAATCCTCAAAAAAAAATCGGAAGCAATTTTTCTAGCATAATGATTAGAATTATTCCTCATTCCTATCGCAGGTTAAAATGAGTTGTCCTTAGAAATATTGATTTCGCACCCTGTTGGTGGTGACATCCATATTCATATCGTATCAGCGGTTAATTAAAACACGTACTCAGTGCATAAATTAAAAGGTGGAATTAAAGTCGACGCAAGGTGCGCGCGCCCGAATTAATTAAAACGGCCAGGAATTACGGCGCTACTTTGCTAATCAGGCCGATAAATTCGCGCAGCAGAGAAACTCATCATCAAATTATGATGGATCTAATTATCGCGATGCGTAACGCTCAAATGTGAGCTGTAATTGGTTTTAATAATTTAGTGTGGACGTGGGATGTTTGAGAGCCGACGTGGACAACATTATATTTAGTCAGATAGTTTAGATGCATACATTTATACGTACTTCATTTTACCTCGAAACAATCCTTTAGTATCCTAGTATAAAAATGTGTTTTTATTACACTAGTATGCCAAATTAATTACAAGCAATTTCTTACTCGTTTTTCCTTAGAAAAAGAAAGCACAGTAAGTGCAAGGTGTTAACTCTGTTAACACGCAAGAAAAACTCAACTTCGTATTTCAGGAAGCCAAGTAGTAAAAAGGTGTCCTCGTCGGCGCGCAATTAATTAACATCGGAATTCAATTACGATCAGAATCACTCACCCAACAAATCGATATCCTCGACAGGCGCCTTCATAATTTTCTTCTTCATTTCGTTATGGAGGTCTATCTTGTGCTTGGCCCCGCTCACGTCGTCCGCAAAGTCGCTCCTGGCCAGGTCCTCCTGCAGGTCATCCAGTCGATCCAGGAGATCCGCCGCCTGCCACGCGAACTCCTCCACCGCCAACCTGTTTTCCAACCAGTTGGCATGGTCGTAGCTCAACGTGCCCTCGAGGTCCGAGGTCAATTGTGAGGTATCTATTATCTTCGGCAAGGCTTCTAAGCTTATCATATTTGTCTGGAATGTAAATGGAATTCCTCTTATTTAAACAGTTGTTTCGGCAAAAAAAAAAAAAAATTAGAAACACGTGCCCGTTAATTAAACACAAACACAGATTTGCAATCCCCACGATTTTAAAGCGCCGCGCCGCTCTAAAACCGCGCAAAACGTAAATAAAGAATCAGCGAGAATTATTTGCTCGGTGGTACTGCCTCATTTAAGAATTAGCCGCTAATACTTTGGGATAATATTTATTTTCAGTGAAAAAATTTAAAAATAAGCCTGGAAGAAACAAGAGATAAAACAACAGAGTTGATAATTGGGAAAAGAATCGTTCTGCACGTGCACGCACCGAATTGTGTTGACGAGAGAAGTTTTAGTTTCAAAGTTTTTAGCAAGTCAATTTCAAATTGATTAAAATTTCCTAAATACTCATTACTTTTTCCAGAACGAATCTGTTGACTCGTAATAACGTTCGTAAAAAAGAGCACATTTTCCTGGGATGTAAAAGAACAAAAAAAAAATTTCGAAGCAATTCGAGGGAATTGCGCCATGAGACCTGCCCGATCAATATTAAATTAGCATCCAAATCGCGTGTTGTAATCGGAATTATTAATCAGCCTTGTTTTATCACTTCATCTTCGTGTCCTACGAAGGCGGAGCTAATTAGAAAGAATGACGAAAATATTACGTGCAATTTAACTTCAGCAAAGAGTCAATTTCCAGAAGACTCTTAATTCATTTTGACATGCACCGCAGATTTGCTATTTTGTATCCTTCCACATTTAAATAACTGTTTCATTTTTAATTAAAATATCTGAGATTTGCTAAACAAATTCCCCCTTTTCATCGATCCGAAAAAGTAGCGTTGATGTTGTGACACGATCTTGGTTTACTTCTTCAATAAACTGAAAATTGCCAAAAGCAAAAATTATAGAAGACAAAACGAAATGAGTAATAGAAGATTTCATTTCAGACCAATGAAGTTATTTCATCACCGTTACGGAAAAAGCCTAGCGAGGACGCTAACAGTTCCAGCTCAGTGTCTCTTGTGCAATCATTCTCAAGAACATCCACAAGCTTCTTGTACAGCCATTGTCAAGAGTATTCACAAGCCTCTTGCGCGGCCATTGTCAAGAGCATCCACAAGCCTCTTGTGCAGACATCGTCAAGAGCATTCATCATTACCCCAAAGTCTCTTGTGCAAGAGATCACTCACATTACAAACACACTCATCACACCGTTATCGAAGCTAGTTGTTAAAGAGATGGAGTAGGAAATATTATAAGAACCAAAACGTTCTGAAGATGTTCCTTCATCCGACCTCGTATCCTCTTTTGTAACTATTGTTAAGAGTATTCACAAGCCTCTTGTGCAGCAATTATCAAGGGCATCCACAAGCCTCTTGTGCAGCCATTGATAGGAGCATCCACAAGCCTCTTGTACAGACATCGTCAAGAGCATTCATCACCTTCCAAACACACTCGTCAACGTCGTCTAAGCCAATTAATAAAGAGATGGAGTAGGAAGTATTATAAGAACCAAAACGTTCTGAATATGTTCCTTTATCCGACCTCGTATCCTCTTGTACAACTATTGTTAAGAGTATTCACAAGCCTCTTGTGCAGCAATTATCAAGGGCATCCACAAGCCTCTTGTGCAGCCATTGATAAGAGCATCCACAAGTCTCTTGTACAGACATCGTCAAGAACATTCATCACTACCATAAAATTTCTTGTGCAAGAGATCTCTCACATTCCAAATACACTCTTCAACGTCATCGACGCTAGTTGTTGAAGAGATGGAGTAGGAAAGATTATAAGAACCAAGATGTTCTGAAGATGTTCCTTCATCAGACCTCATATCTTCTTATGCAACTATTGTCAAGAGTATTCACGAGCCTCTTGTGCAGCCATTGTCAAAGGCATCCACAAGCCTCTTGATAGGATCATCCACAAGCCTCTTGATAGGAGCATCCACAAGCCTCTTGTACAGACATCGTCAAGAGCATTCATCACATTCCAAACACACTCGTCAACGTCGTCTAAGCCAATTAATAAAGAGATGAAGTCGAAAATATTATAAGAACCAAGACGTTCTGAAGAAGTTCCTTCATTCGACTTTTCGACTTGTCTCTGCCAGTGATACCACCGCCTTTCACGTTCCTAGACGACGATAGCGAGGAGAGCAGTTCATCCACTATATTGTTAAACAAATAGTTGAATTATTTATTTCCAATATTTGTTATTCAATTTTTATGTTGTGCCAATAAAAAAGAAATACGAACATGCCCACGATGTACATATTTTGTTAAAAGTGTCAAATTTTTACGTAATACTGTATGGACAAGGTTCACAATATTTCTACATAATTAATCCAATTATTTTTCTTTTCTTTTTGATAAATTTTAATAGAAAAAAAAAGAACGGAGGTCTTCTGAATCTCGCTTTGGTGTTAGAATTCATCAGAATTATTTATTCTTCCTTATTATTATAATTTGTAGTTCGAAATCAATTTGAAAAAACTTATTCAAATGAATTCTGTAACAGTTGGGGAATTTAATTTTGAAATGTCTTTTGGGTTAAGATGTTAACCTACTTACCTCGAATTTGTACTTGTGAGAACCGAGGGACGTTCTTTGTTTCTGCCAAAAGTTGTCGGGCTTAACGATGAGCGCCTGGTGGACAGCTCCCGGTGGAAAATGCTCGTGCAAAGCCTTCAGGATGGGTTTAACGGTGGACCATGTGGCACCCCTCATGTCCACCAGGACCGTGAAACCCAAGGCCCGCGCTTCATCGCTGCAACAAACCGGAGAGAATCGGATTAGACGTCAGAGGAATGCTGCAGGAGATTACGCCGTGAATTGGCATAAATCCAGGCCGACCCTTATAACCCCCCCCCTTTTTTTTATTTACTGCAGCTTCCGGCCACTATGAATTTCAACTGTATTTATTTAGCCCGGTTTCAATTTTAAATTTAATAAAACTCTTCGACTTCGCACGCGTATTAGGGTTGACGGCGAAATCAATTTCAATATTCCTCGAATTACACACTCAATCGATTTTGTATTGTCCTCTTTTCGTCGAGTGAAAACGTTTCCAACGTAAAATATAAAGCGTAATGTAATATGAACAGAATAGCGAATAGATCGATTTAACGCTTACATGACCTAGTAACAATTTATTCTTTTTAAAATCAATTACTTTTTGGTATAACGTTATACAGTAATTTTTAAATAAGTTCAAATTTTATGCTGGCCGAACACTTGATGTGAAGCGCGGCGCGCCGAATCCCGACGAATTTTTCATGGGCGACTCTACTTCATCATAATAAGAAACTCGTCGATGCTTGGTAACCCCCTTTCATATCAGACCTCCATCTAACGTAACTTTCATAAAGCTCCGATATTATTTAATCTTCCATTATTTGTCCCTTCGGGACGTAACTTACGTTAAACTTCTTCCGGAAAGGAAGCAACTACCGACGCACACTGCCTGATAAGAGAAAAATATCCGCCCCTTTATTAAGTATACACTTTCATAGTCACTATATTTTTATTCAATATGGACGGAAATTCGAAACAAGAATGTCGCAAGGAAATGGCTATTTTAGTGCAGCGATTTGCGCTGGATCATTTGAGAGTTTTGAGAGAATGAGCTGCTTAACTGAGGAACGGTTTTCTCAAGGGGGATGTAAACGAGGCGTAGGAGGGCGATTATAAGAGCCATCTACGATTTTCTTAAACTTGGTTGGCAAATGAGGGTATTGCAAACTTTCAAGTTACAATAAATTCGTTCAATTTCTTTTCGTTATTTTGTAACGGAAGGGACGTTCAATTTTTAATAAAATAATACAAATGCAAAAGTTCCATTTCCACGTACGAAACTAAATTGCATCGCACGTAATCCCCCAGCCAGGAAAGAGTCGGATTTGACTTGCTTAAAGGGGATGGGTCTCGGAGACGTGACGTTTTGAATATTTGAACGTTTGATTGAATCACGCGTACTGATCACGAACGAAAGCGCGTAAAAAAGAGCCGTCGAAACACACAAATTTTGTTTGATCGTCGTTTAGGGTCACCGCGCGACTTGAATTTCGGATTTAAGAGGCACATCAAAGGGAAAATAAATATTCAGTCCGGGCCGTCGCTCAAGAAAACACCGGGAAATACAAATTTCCTCGCGCGGATTTTATCAGCGAGTCCGTTTAATTGTATAGGGTCGGAGGAAGGGTCGTAAATATTAGGTTCGTTTTGTATCCCGGCTTCGGATTCCTTTATAGTTTTCCGGAAATAAAACGAAATGTAACTAGTTTACTTCCGAGATGGGGTTTTAAATGGAGAGACCGGACCGGACTTGATGGGATTTTCCGGGGATATCCGAAAGGTAATTTTAAATTACACGCTAAATTCTAATCGAAAATTTCACAGCTGGTTAACCCGATATGTATATGAAACCAACTTTTCTATTCGCAATATTAAATTTAACGGTTAATTAAATGTTCCATAAATATCGACGGGAAATGAATTTCATTGACATTCATTATAGCTGATGATAATTTATTCCTTGGGCTCAATTTTATTCAAATGTATTCGCTTTAATCTGTATTAAGTTGTTTTTAATATGAATTAAATGGGAATACAGGAAAATCACGTTAATTATAAATCCATCAGGCTTTCCCTTAATTTTGGATTTATTTATTAGTCTCTAGGCCCGGTTTATTCACTTTAAATTAACTTTAACTTTCGGTTTATTGCCATAGTAACGATTACACGAATGATTGTTACTATGGGAATAAACTGAAGCTTAAAGTCAAGCAGTGTTGTAACAGATACATTTTTCAAAGTATCTAGATTCAGATACAGATATTTACCCTAATTTGTAACTCGATACAGTTACATATACTTCTTTTTTAAAAGTAACTAGATCCAGATACAGATATAGTATAAATGTATCTAGATACCTTTTAGATACTTTTAGATACTTACATAATAATAAAAATAATAAAGTTCTTTATTTCACTAAAAAGACTGACATCAAAGTTTGAAATTGAATAATGTAAACAGAAAGAACAATTATCGTTTTGTGACAATAATAAAATTACACTGAAAAGTAGTCCAAGACATCATATGAACAAATTCACAAGTTCAAAATAGATTACACTGCATACAGGGTGAATGACAATTGTACCGACAATGTTACAGATTACTGGAAGAATGTTCGAAAAATTCTCGTAAACAGTTTATAATTAATTAAAAAATTGCTTACGAAATACGGCGGCCACGTACTATAAATGCGGCTATATAATAGGACTATAAATTTTTTTACTTACTCTCGCTTGCACACAATGCGATCTTGATAAACATTTCAATTTATTTTATTACTCGTTTAACAGCTGTGGAAGGCAAGTTTCTTTTACGCGACGTAATTATTAGTAATTTCTAAAATTGCGTAGGAAATACGAATAATAAATTCGCAAATAATTGTGTAAATAATTGTTTGTTAATTCGTGCGGATTATTTACTAGAGCGAAATGTACCAGCCGTTTCGTCCACAAAAAAAATCTCAAGGATTTAAATCTGGTAATCACGGGGGTCATATGCCCGACAGGCATCTGATAGTAAATAAATAGTAAAAAAACTATTAGGATACAATCTGTTGTTTTAAACGTCGCGTCGCTAGTATTATGCAAAATAGTAATTGGTAATAATTATCACTACAAATGAATGATTACTTGATTACAGTTGCAAAGCATTGCTTAAACGAATCGGTTTTATCCGAAAATGTGAAAAGATTTATTAGACCTGAAGTTATCGCCGACTATAAAATCTTTATGAATGTAATACATTACAGGATCGCGTTTAGAAAATTCTAAGGAATAGTTCATAAATTAATTAAGAATTTGTTAAAGTTTTAATAGATTTGTGTTAATAATTCCTCATGCACAAAACGAAATTATAATAATTAATATTCGAAACAAATTACGAATGAGTTTAATGATTTATTTGTTTACCAGGTCTTCAAAGTGTTGTTATTCTTTACGTGGAATAATCTATTTCAGGTAATTTGCTGCATGCATTATTTGTCAAGTAAATATTTTCGAGTTCGCATTCACGTCGGGCGTTGACCTAAAAACGGAGTTGTGAAATTCCACTTAAAAGTCAAGTTCATAAAGCCATGCTGCAGTATCATAAAACTATAAAAAACTTTTATGACAGCATTTATTTCGTTCATCTGCTCCTCGAGTTTTTTACCAGTAACTAAAGTATAAAGAATTTATAAACATTTTTCCCATATTTTCGGACATCGCTTCTTATCGTGGTTTCATTCTGTTGGTATAATTAACAGTCACCCTGTCACCCTGTATATTCTTCTACTAAATATGGCTCCAAAGTTAATAGTAGTCGATATACAGTGCGATCGAAAATGATTGAGCGTCCTTAAAAAGTATGTACTAATTTCGATATGAAAAACTTGTGGAAAACTCAAATAATAAACAAACCATGTACATACATACGAACGCTACTGATTTTCAGGTGATCTTGAGTATTCAAAAACGCGAAAATTCTCTAGGCGGAAGGTAATTTTAATCACCTTTGGGTACTTATTTTCTCAAGGACGCTCAATCATTTTTGATCGCATTGTATGTATTTTCCGTACGAAAACTCCTACTGTTGCTTAAGCTACGTACCCAGTTAAGCAGATTGGGTTTTGCGGCTTTCGTGTAGCATTTGTGATTGGCTCATTCAAAATTATAGCCAATCACAAATGCTGCACGAGACCATAAAACGCTATCCGCTTAGCTGAGTAGATAATTTTACTGATTTATCCGTTGTGGAAGTTTATTATAAAAAGGCATTGCATAATATAAAGAAGATCTTTCCCTTACCGTTTAGCCTGTGTATTGGAAATTGTACTTTTAATTTCTTGTAACATAGGGTGAGATGGCATAAAATAAATATTTTTATTTAAAAAAATGTATCTGTGTATCTAAATGCTCAGATACATACATAAATGTAACTAAATACAGATACAGATACCAAGTACTACAATGTAACTAGTTACAGATATAGATACACTGGAAGTATCTAGATGCAGTATCTAAATACTTGTAACTAGATATGTTACAACACTGAAGTCAAGTAGCCTAAAAGAATAGTAAAATTTGTTTATATCCATAAATACGTATTTCGGCAACAATGCTGCCATCTTCAGGATGCACACACACTCACAGGTTAAAAGCACGCCATGAAATCTTTGGGGGGATATTCTTCTCATCAAAATGGAAAAATTTATCCACTGGAAATTTAGTGAAGAGAATATCCTCTGGTTTATACCTACCAAAGATTTCATGAAGTGCTTTTAACTTATGAATGTGTGTAGTAAAGATAAGCCTATCGCCTCTTTCAACTGGTCTTCATTATTTTCTCCCTGCTTCTTTGATTAATCTTCTCTGTTCTAAATCTTTCTTTTCTCCTTGTCCTTTTTCTGAGACGCGATAAATTTGTTACAACCTTGATTGGTTTGTATTTGATATACGATTTTTCCTCGATGTCTACAGCTTCAGCGTTTTTTCTGCACTGTTTCCCTTCGTATTTTATGTATGTACTTCGTTATCTACTAAATTCGAAATGTGGTCGAAATGTTACTATTTAAATATATCTACGTTATTTGCCTTGTACGCATTTCTTTGTACGTTGATAAGGTGATAAGTTTTGAATTCGACACATTCATATACGATACGCAGAGCAAGCTTTTAAGTGAATTTAAATTTACGTAACCATCAGTATATTTTAAGAATTTTTGTCGTGCAACATATAACATCCGTAAAATGCAACCAATATTTATTTTCAGCAGCAAACCTGGAATTCCATCGCCGGCAAAATTATCTTTCGCATTCCATTCCCGGCTTCGTGATTAACGACACTTTCACAGCAACGTTTATGCACTCATTCCAGTTAACTTTTACGACGACCGTCGTTGTTTAAGGTTCTGGCATTCCTTCTGAACGCGAAAAAGAAAAACTTTTCCGCAGCAAATCGACAGCGGCACAAACCGATAAAACTTAATGTACAGAAAGTATTACTAAGTAATGTCGCCATTACAACGAACATTACATGAATAAATTTACCCTCGGTGATTTAGATACCCATTACTTTATTCCTATTTTGGTATGTAAGCTACCTATGATCTTTAAGTAAAAATTTCTTGATCGCCCTTTATTTAAGGACCCATACACTTCGATCTGATATCTTTATTAAAATTGAAAAGAAATTTGAAACGGCATCGACGAAAGCCATTTCGCCCATCCGCTTTCCTCTCGCATGCATTTGGACGTCTTAAGAACAATTTATGAGTCGAGATATCGAACAGAATAGGTATCCCGCCGGTGCATGCAAAAGTTACTGCAACAGCGTTCCCAATGCGGCAAGAAATACCCGCATTTCGATTCGATGAAACGACCCTGCCGAGATTCTAAACCTTCATTTCTGGACGGTAAGACAATGGCTTACGCGATTTTTATGTCTGAGTGGGTACATCCAAGTCAATATACGCTTTAAGTAAATATTGGAGAGCACTTTAACTTGGAATGGCAAATAAAATCGATGCTTGGATTCCAGTTAGATTCTCAAGTTTTGTTTTTACGCAAAATTTGGATTATCATTAAGGACCAGCTGGAATTGTACAACTGGGCTTAAGTTCTTTTGGAAAAATTCATAACATGATAGCTTTTTGATAAATGCTGTAAGTGACATCTCCAATTACAAACTCTCCCTAATCAGCTTCGCTCACAGATTAACGACACATGCATATTCATGAGCGCTTTATTAATAATCACCAATGTAATCTTGTGCAGTTGAGGTTGAGCCTAGTGGTCCATTAACACCATCACAATTCACGTGCAATGCAGGGCAAAACTATAAACTGGCCTTTTCCCTTCGCCTTCGAGTAAATTCCGAATTGATCCCGTTTGGTCATCGAAAGGAATTCGCCTCGAACTATGTAGGTCAGCTATTGCACTTCGTTCATTTTGACGCCGCCTTTGCGCCGCTATTGGAATTTTGCCGGCTCCGTAAATTGGGCTTTCAAGGACCGAATTGAATATGACAGGATTATTACTAAATGGATTTATGAGAAGGCCGGACGAGACGTGTCTGTTATGTTGTAGTAGGTGGAAATGAATTTCGCCGAAACACACGCGTTCACTTGCTCGTAAACATGTTGGTGGAACATCTGTAATATGTATGTAATAATAAAACTGCGGGCTTGCATTTTTTAAAATATTGATACTTTTAATATTTATATGATTTTAAAATTGCAAAGTGCCTCGAATTTATCGCAAACACCAACTTTCTTTTGTTTTGTAAAAAAAACTAGATTAGTTTTCATGACAGTTCGAATAAATCGACTCGTGTGCCCATCTCATCTTAGTATTTAAACATGATTTTCAAATTGTCTTTTTGGTTAAAGGCGAAGAAGGTAATAGCCTGCCGATAGCCTAGCACCGTAAAATACAGATTTAATTTTCGTTACGGTCCAGAACTGCATTTTCGATTGTTGGCAGTGAACGGGAAGTTATTGACTTGAGACGGTTTTGCTTGCGGTGCAGCAGTAGTTTCGAGGCGAAATGACCTACAGTGTGAGTCGTAAAATTTGATAGGTTCACGTTAATACCAATTTAATCCGTGTGCACACTGAGTTTCGCCGATATTAATTTTACAATACAGGGGTCGAACTGAACATTTTTGGATAACTACAGTTTGTTATTATCTTTTCCATCAAATCTGAATTAGTATGTAACTCACAGAGAGCGTGTAATGCCCTCTTTGTTCAGCGAGACCAACGATTTTGATTTAAATCACGACTTTCTGTCTCCAACAAAATTTTGAACCGGTTACAATAAAAATGCACTTAATCACAGGAGAGTATCGAAATGTTCAAATATTTCGATACATATTCCTTCAATTATTTGTACACGAATTTATTAGTGAGGAGTATTTTGTCGAAATAGATTTACGCCTCCAAGATGGCAACAATTAATCAAAATGCCTCATAATTTCCTTCTTGCAGAGAGTTTACTCGTTTCGATTTAGCACTTCCACATCCAAAGGAAATTGCTTAATAAATCAAACACATCACAATGGATTTGTTATTACTATGATTTGTTTATCTAATCCACTTAGCTGAAGTGAAATCATTCAAAGTGAATTACCCCTTTCCACAGCGAGCTTCCTGCAAAAACTTAAGCTTACCACATCATTATTAAATACACACCAAAGGCTAAGGTAAACCTTGCGATTTCCATTTTTATGTGCGTTTCATGTAGCGTATGCAAGTCCTAGATTTTCATTTCGCGTGGATATGCTCCGTGAAAAATGCAAATGCATCGGCGAACCTCATAAAAAATATATTTTCCGGAAGTTAAGTGCCCATTAAAAATGCAGTGCGCTTTAATGTTAATTGAACGAACTCTGCTTATTGCGTCGAGCTTTTTTTCAAAATAAAACAACACAACTTTCCGTCCAAAGCTTCCGCTTTTATCCGTTGTTTTAGAGTTTGGGAATACGAGTGCGATCTCTAAAATGATTCAATGTATTCCTTGCTCTAGTTATTTGCTGTTGCGTTTTTAAGTTTCTTGGCAGAAGGCCTCGTCGTAATTCAGGTGCTGTCGCAAATTGAATTAGTTTCAGCGAACGTCTGAAATTCAAATGTGTTCTCGACCGAGTCGGTGCCACACCGGGCGAGGTGTTTTATAAATCAGTCCTGCATAAAATTTACAGACCGAAACCGACCCACAACATCAGAAGATAAATCCACACCAAAAA
Source organism: Dorcus parallelipipedus (assembly GCA_958336345.1). Taxonomy (NCBI): domain Eukaryota; kingdom Metazoa; phylum Arthropoda; class Insecta; order Coleoptera; family Lucanidae; genus Dorcus; species Dorcus parallelipipedus. The sequence continues at coordinate 14,603,503 of OY284475.1, forward strand.
TAGTTACGTTAAGTATTTTCCATTTTTAGGGAAGAAATCGATTCGAATTCTTATTTATTCTTATTCTTATTATTTATTTCTAAAATAAAACTTCAACTGAAATAGCCCGAAATAGAACTTGCTTTTCGTTCGCCTAAAAAGAAATGAAAGACCAAAGTCGATAGGACGTCGTTCGATCCAGCACAAAAAGCATAAAAACAACAAGCACCGAATGGGCCAATTTTCCGAATGGATGTGCTCGACTTGGCCGTAATTTAAACATTGCCCGCTTTACGAAAGAATGAAAAATTCACCGACATCTGTCAAATAACCGCCATAAATATCAACCGCAGAATCGCGCTTCAGAAAAATCGTGCATAAAAAAAATCATCCGACATGAGATCAGCGAAATTAATTCGATTTTTTTTTCTTGCAAACATTCGGTGAACCCAGATCAATTAGCGTCGAAACTTAAACTTTGATGACTCACTGGTTTCAGCCGAAACCTGAAAATAGATGGACGTATTACGGCAAGTGCTGATTCACGAGGCTTTCCAATATCCAAGCAGATATTCTCAGTCGGACGATTCGAACTAATTAAGAGAATCTGCACGCAATTAGCTGAAGCAATTGAAGCAGCATGTCGGTAAAGTGATTACTGATTACGATACGCAATGCGGCAAACATCTAAGAAACTATACGTTTTGAAAGAGTTCTCGGTGTGTTTACTGTTTATATGACCAAAATGATTTTTTTTAAGTTAAAACAAGACTACCTTCAGAAGGATGGAGTCATCAAACAAATTAAGAACTACAAACGATGCAATAATTAAGACGAACTGAAACGATGTGCAAAAAATCACCAAAACAAGACTTGATTTTGAATTAATTTTCGTTTAATGCAAGAGAGAAGAAAATAAACGATAAGTTAACTTCGAAAGCAACCCAATACTGATAACGACAAGAAATGGAAATGGTCAAAACAACCAATATCAAATCAAGGCGATGCAGAAGAAGTATCTCACGGTTAAATGGTCCGACAGAAGCAAAGTAATAGTCACAGATTTTAAATAAACGAAAGAGCAATACATTTTCTGCGATGACCATCAACATTTCCTTTTTCTTCTTTGATTTACATCCCAATGTCTTCAGACTTTGGTGGGAATATTGTTTTTCCAATTGGACTAACTTCTCCCTTATCTTTCTATCAAAGTAGAAAGACAGCTGAAAATAAATAAAAAGAGAGAAAAATAAAGAAGGCTGATTAAACTGATTCGGCCGGATTATGAGGATAAAGAAAGGAGACTTGTGGAAAAAATAATTGAAGCGGGAAAAGAGAAAGAACTGGAGGAAGTGGGTGGGCTAAGGAGACAGTAAAGAAATGACCGTAGAAGCTATAAAAAGAACATTTGTGCTTCTTTTCAGATAAAAATTTTAGTAATTGAACCAGAGGTTGAAAAGGGGGAAATTGATTTGGCTTCAGACCTTCAGAGGTAATGAAAAAATCTATTCACTTTACTATTCCCTATTCAATTATTGACTATTCATTTCCTCTTAGGTCTTCTTCTTTTCCTTCTTCTCTCCATTCCTGTTTCAATGACTTTCTCTATGGCCATCCTCATAACGTAGTCAAATTGAAGGAAAAAAATATTGAAATTTCATTTTTGAAAGTGATCCAAATTTAACTGCTTGTTTTTATACGTTTAAAATAATTGAAGCAAGTAAAATGAACTGTCGAAATCGAAACAATTTTTTTCTTGTCGCGTTTGTCCGAATGCTAATTAAGAACTTGCATTGCATTTGGTTATATGTTGAGGCGAGATGGTATCTGTATTTCACGCGCCGCCAAGCGTTAAATTTCTTGAATTTATTTACTGTTAAAGTGCGCATCGCAATTAGCGAATTAAAAGCAATTCAAGAATTTGTTTAATGAAACCATAGCTATAATAGGTTTGTTTCGTTTCTTGCGTGCTGGTCATTGCAGCAACGTAATCTTTTTATTAACAATAAGTTTTCCTTTTGTTTTTCCAGTTGTCTCTTTCATAAAGCCATAAATCCTCGAGCATTAGCACTCTAAATGATTTTATTCTTGTGTTTAAGTAATATTTGGTAGTAATTCATACGATTTCACCAAGTTCGGATTTGTTCCTCGTCATAATCATAAAGCTCTGTTAATTGTTGCCGATTACTAGTTTCAGAATTCCTCTAATTCTCATGCCAGATTTAGGCTTAATCGCAACTTGCCTCGGCTCGCTCGTAAAAGCCAAACACAACAGGAGCTTTGCGCACGGCTTGCGTTAATTCGGGCCTCACGGCCGGCTAAGCCAGAACGTAAACGTAACTTCCGGCCGAAACGAATTCCGGGCTGGAAGTTAATTAAGCGCAACTACTACCGCAACGTAACGAGATTAGCGGACAAAAATGAAAGATTTAACGGACGCGCGCCGCGCAAATTATTAGGGGCATTAGAGCAAAGTGAACGTTCCGATGCGATGTGAACATCAAACGCTGCTGGAAATCAAAAGGCTCCGGCTTTGCTTGCGGAATTTCACAGACAAATAATTCTGCATTTCCGGTGTTTTGCACAGATCAAAATGTCTGTTATTAAGCTCGCTTAATTACTATATTCATGATCAAATATACCGTGAGTATATCTTATTCTGAAACATGCAGAATACACGTATCCGTTTGTTGCTAGAGTAACGTAATAATTCAATGACAGCAATGTATTAAAGCGTGTATTTTATTTTGAAACATATTTTGTTCCATTACTTTATTTCTCCTACGGGCAAGTTCGCGTTTACGCTCGGAGTACGCTCTGATCAAAAGTGTGAGGGAGAGCGACTGCGAGTAAGGTAAGAGCGATAAAAAGAAACACTCCGATCGATCCGAGCGTAAACGCGAACTCACCCTATGTTTCAAAATAAAATACACGCTTTAATACATTGCTGTCATCTAATAATTACGTTACTCTAGCAACAAACGTATGTGTGTTTTGCATGTTTCAGAATAAGATACATTCACGGTATAGTGATTATAAATAGTGACTCTTACAGCCAATATCTCCATTTTATTTAGAATTTAGATAGAGAAAATTGAGATAAAGAAAAACAGAGGAAACACAAAGAAAAATCTGGTTCGACCAAATATGAGGATAGAGTGGAGCAAGGTGAAAAGAGGAAAGTTCTTGAGTAGGAGCTGAGAAGAAAAGGAAAAGAGGAAAATCTAAAAAAGTGGATAAACGGAATAAAGGAAAAATGAGACAGAAGAGGGATGACTGTGGAGGTAATAAAAAGACCAAGTTGTACAACGCCAGTTTAAATTTAAGGTGAAGCTTAAACCCATAACACCAATTATTTCAACAATTGTTGTTAAGGGTTTAAGCTTTGGCTTAAGCTGGAATTGTACAACTAGGCCTAAAGGGATTGTATAAGTTAAGCCCTATCTTCTTTTGATATTCAATTGATTATTATTTTTTAAATTAAATTCAAACAAACTTTAGAGTAGGAATGTAACTAAAGCAATTCAAAGTCTCAAAGTCTATTTGCGTGTTTGAGGCAATCGATCAGTCAAAGTATGTGAAAAAGTCTTTCCTCTCAGAGAAGTCCTAATCTATAATCCTGCAACCAATCACGTCTTTAGCTAAATCCGAACCAGCATTCTCCACTTTCTTCTACTTCCGTTCCAAATCGACAATCAACTCAGATTTCCTTTCTGCTACTAACTCACTCCCCAAACATACTTCATTGGACATCCATCCGCACATCTCTTTGACAACTGTCTCTCCTTTATCTGGTAATCAACATTTATACTGTCATATCGTCGGATTACTGCCAAAACAAGATAACTCAATTTTGGGAACCATTGAGAAGTCGTCCTTTGTGTCAGTTTAAGGGCCAGTTGTACATGCGTGTTCAAAAAAGTGTTGTACTGTGTAAACTTGTATGTACATTCATGAAGTCAAAAAATTGTTGTACAAGTTGTTTTGTTACATATACGGTTTCTGGCAATAATAATATCATTGAACACAAAAATAGAAAAACCAACTCCGCTCAAAACCAAAGATATTTAAAACGTAGATGTACATCACCTTTTTGAACACTATGCAAAGCCAGTTTAAATTTAAGCTGAAACTTAAACCCTCAACAACGATTATTTCAACAATTGTTGTTAAGTTTTTGCTTAAAGTTAAGCTTTGACTTAAAGTTAAGCTTAAATTGTACAACTGGGTCAAAATGGATTATTTCGGCCACTTGTTTTTTCGACCTTAACATTTTGTTTGGATTTGTATGGTTTTAAAGATTTTGTAAACATGTTTTTTGAGCACTTTTTAATCTAATATGGAGCACTTAATTTCGAATTGACAACACGTGGAGTTAGCTCGCTTTTGCAGTAACCTGACGATATAACTAGCCACTTATTGTCTTGGTCACTACACATAAATACGCGTAGTGTTATGTCTTGCTCTGACTTCTTCTCTCCTTTGTCTCTCAATTACTTACTTCGACAGATTGATCTTTAATCCTGATAATGTGAATTAAGTTTCTTTTCGAATGTAATTAGAGAAAAGTAGATGGACCAGGGAAGTCATGAAGAGCCTTCTTCCTTTACCTCTCCTCTATATCCTACTTCAATTACTCTTTCTTCAGTAGACTATCATCATCTTTCATCTTCATAATGTAGACAAACCCGTCTTTGCCGTTATTTTAATTAATATTTGTTCTTCATTCTAGAGGCCATCCCTCTTTCACCATCAGACTCTCATCTTTCATCCACAATCCGTCTTTTCGAAAATCTTAATTAATATTTGTTCTTGTTGGGTTTCTTCTAATAAATTCAGTTTTTATTTTATCCCTTTTAGTCACTCGATACTTTTTAAACTTAATTGTGTTTGATTTAATAATTTCAGTATGTTCTTTACATGTCAAAATGGAACCCCACGTTCTTATGATTGTCAAGAGTCCACAGATGAAGTGTATTATTTTTTACACTTAAACTCAAATAAGACTAAAGCTAGGCTTTACACTAGGTTCTTGCTCTTTTGCTTCTTCTCTCAATTACTTTCTCCATCAGTTTGATCTTTAAACCTTATAATTAATCCTATTCGAATGTAATAATTAATATTTGTTCTTGTTCCAGAGAAAAGTAGATGGATCAATGAAGTAATGAATCCCTCTCCCGCCCCTATTTCTTTTACCCTGTCCTTTTATTTTTTTCGAGATTTTCTTCTTTTCCCTTTCCTCCCCTTCCTGCTTCAATTAGCAGACTTTCATCGTCTTTCATTCCCATAATGTAGAAAAACCCGCCTTTTCAATTCCAATGTAATATTTGAATGATATTACTGAATGAGCCAATAAGCATGCGCACAATAGAACTTGCGTCTTGTTGCAATACAAATTGCATCATGTAAAGTGGCCTTTAGAGGAGTCCACGAGTATTAAAAGTAACGACTCATTTTATTTTGAATTTTAAGACTTTGAAGTTCACAAAAACGTTGACTCATTATTATCCCTCGTGCTAAATACTCCAGTTATTACGTCATCAACTCACATCCGGATTCGTCACTCTTTATTTTCGCATTCAAACATTTCCTATTTTTATCGGACGCCCGCGTATTTAAAGCGTGAATTATAATACACACGCCGAGAAAGCCATAAATTGCCCTCCGAAGATTCCGCGTGTGCTTAATTAAAATTTCAAAACTCCGGTAATTCCGCTCAAAGGGCCGAGCGGGGTCGGAGTTAATTTATGCTCGAGCCGGTAATTTACACCTTTTACACCGATGTTTACGACTACAGTTTCGAATCCGGCCAGAGGTGTTGCAGTCCCGCAATTATTGCAGCTTTCGACTTTGTAATTACTCTTATTAAAGTGACGCGTGATAAATATCGTGAATTTCTAATGCGGAATTGCTGTCCGTTTCGTTTCTTGCGTGTGCGTTATGTTAATTCCCCTGCGTTCGAGACTGTCACATGCTGTTGGCGTAGTTTTGTTGAGGCTGGCTTTCTAAATATGATAAACTAAGAACTGCAGTTGATTATGCGACAGACCGTTATTTTAACGAGTTAGAAAATGATTAATAAGAAAACTTTGTTCAAAAATCATCACCCCTTGGAAACTCCTCATCCGTTCCAAAGAAGTCGTTCCAATACATAAAAATAATTAAATCCTGGTTCCATGTAATCCATCAGTATACGAATACGTATAGAATTCCATCCGTTATACGAGTAGTCGAGTACATAATGAATTCTCGGTTGTAAGAGTCCGGGGCAAAAACTCGGTTATTCGGTCTCCGGTGGCCCCACGGATGAAAACAATCGGATCGATACATAATTTACGGAGTACTTTCGGCCATCTTTCTGTAGTCGAGTGCGTCATGCGATTTAGCAAGTCGAATCCGTATTTTGGACGGAGATTTATTTATGGCAGGCAGGGCAACGCGCTTATTAGATTATATTGCCATTTCGGTTATTTATACGCGCGCAAGTCACGAAATGATTGCGTTCCGTTGATTGCCTTGCCCTAATCAATGGCCGAGGGTGGTTGAGGATTCTAAAATTCTCGAATCAAAATAGAAACAGAAATGGGTACAGAATTTTTAGTCTGTACTTTCACGCAATTTTTATTACGAAAAATAGAATTAAATTAGAATGTAAAATGAGAGTTTTTTATTGTAACTTTGTGACCTATATGTATTGATAAGATGCGAGTTCTAATATTACAAAAAACAAACTGTGTTTGCTTCAGCCCATGGGTCCTTGCACCCCCAATTGTTATGCCCTTGACAAAGAAAATTTTAATGCGGTTTTGACTATTGTATCTCGACTAACAGTTCATTAATTTATTATATGTCTACGAACAAGGCTACAAGCATGTCCTCACGTGTATCTCACCAACAAAAAAAACTCATTTCGTTGCTTCGTTTAATTACAGTCGCTGAAAGTCAACTAAAATTGCATTGGCCAGAGCAAACTCGTCATTAAAAATACAACGGCAAACGTCTGTCCTCTTACTCTAATTATGTAAATTCCACGCCACGCCGCGCAGACACTGCAAAAGTAATGACAAAAAAGTATCCAGCAGTGCGGATATGAAAGCATCAAGTAAAAGTTACGGTGGCTGGCCAAGAAAAAAAATTAATCAATGCAAAGTACATAATTCGTCGTGATTAAGATTCGTGCTTTTATTAGAACGCCCCGCGACATGATTACACCTTGTAAAGGGAATGTTTTAACTCGCCCCTTTAATTAACGCGTTACAACATCGGCGATTCTACGTACACACGTACAAGCTTTGCACAGATCAATAACTAATGATAAACAGAATGGGAAACATTATAAACGATGAATATGTATGTCGCAGGCGTCTCGGAAATTAATTAACTATGGCACAGGAATAACAACATGCTGGTGCCATCGTACTGATAATTATTTGCGACAAAGTTATGTAAATGTACTTGGATTACGAGGCAGCTTATTTATTTTTTTATGTTATCAAAAGGTTTTCGTTTGTAAGCTCGCACAAACACGTAGACGTACATATACGGAAGCGTTTTTTTCACAAAACAAACACTTGCGCTGTTGAAACAGATAGGCGAAAGCAAACACATGTGGATAATGTCACTGTCAACAAATTCAATGCCAAAGAGGAACTACCAAAAATTAAACAAATATGTTTGAAGCGTTAACACGTGTGCACACAATGTTTCTGATATTTACATAACAAGACTTTGTCGCGCCGTCATATGCTGCAAACAATAAACAAATTCATTTGTTATCCTTAAATGCTTGGATGCCACAGTATTTAGATTTTGATGAGTAATTATGTAATGGTACTTAACATTAAACAGCACGCGAACTTAACTTCATCAACCACATATAACTAATGAGCGGAAGGATTATACTTTTCAAGGTTATTGGTCAGCGAAATGCTTGTAAAGTGCAATGTATCGAGTCGGTCAGCAGCAACTAATTTGTAGGTACAACTCTGACCAAAAACCTTGAAAAATATAATCCTTCCGTCCATTAAATACGTAAAAAAAAAGTTTACGTAAAGTTCCTCAAACTATAGCTTAATTTTCGTAATTAATTACATAATCTCACTAAATATTTTGTAACAAGCAGTAATAATTGAAAGCAATTAAAACCTAATCAAAGTCAATAAGGGTCAGATAATAATAATAATTTATTAACTTATTTACGCTTGTGGGAGGCGACGCTCTCATTTCTGTTTTGTTAACTTGAGCGGACGCTCTTACATTCCACAGGTTCGCAAAAAATAATAGAACGTAATCCGAGCGTTTCCGAATCGTAAGGGTAAGTAAAATAGGGGTTAATTTGCTCACTTTGGAATGGACATGAGGTATTGCAGCAGGCGTCGGTAATCCTCGGGTTTCGCTCGCTCTCGACGAGGACTGGCCGGAAAGGACAGGACCGGCCCTCCTCGACGATCGCGGCCTCCGGTTAGCACCACCAGGCGTTCCTGAAGGAGAGGCATTAGTTCCAGGGCACGCTGGCCATCCATGGTTTTTCCTACAAAAAGAATAATCAGTTAAAATTGATTGCCATTGGCTCACAAGTTTTCTTTCAACTATTCACAATTTGCTTTACTATTTTAAACATCCAAAGTTAATTTGCCTTTCCTGACATTTAAACCTTCGATGGGTTTTATTGAATAGTACAATTTTAAATATCAAGAAACGGGTACTTCTTGCATTGGTAAGAGTGGTTTCAAAACTTCAAAATTGTTAGGCTTTCAAAAATAAATCTAATAGAAAGCAATGGGAATCGATGGATTAGGACAAGAAATTATTACTAGTCAACTGGTCGCTTGTTAAGGGTTGATTTAAAACAATGCAATTTCGAAGTTTAAAACAAATTTCCAACAAAAACATTTGCAAATAATAGAAACACGTAGATTGTAATGAAAACTTGTTCTGCCCTTAATTGTCCTACCAAGGACTTCTTGATACACGTGGAATTTATGTCAACTTAAGCGCTCACGAACTTTTGCAAACGACCTGCAATTGATAAAAAACTTACCATGGTGTAGTAAACTTTTCCGGACCGGAAACGTCTTATGCAAAATTCATGTGTCTGACGAGTCCGCGCGAAAATAGAAGAGCTTCGTCCTTTGAAGGAGTGCAATCGCGTTACCTAATCATGCAAATCGCTTTAAATTTGCAGCGGAAGTAAATTAGGGCGAATTTAAAATTTAATACCGGGCGATCGAAAAAGAAACGAGTTTATCCTTGCTGCTTCTGGAATAGAGAATTAAATACACGTATCTCCATGGAACACGAAGCGTTTAGTTAAAATAACCGAGCTTGCGTTTAATATTAACTTCAACTTGCTAAATATCTTGGCCATTTAAATTCAAATTGAAAACACTTGGAAATTCATTTTCTATCGTATGATTTAAGTTTCACTCGAAAACTCATATTTAAATGGACACACGTCAACTTGTTTCGAAAATCATAATTTTTTTAACTGTTAACCGATGACTTGTATAAACAAAGCGACAAATTTCTCGATGGATTCTACAGTCTTCAAAACAAAAGGATAAACGAACGATTTTATGTCAAGTCAATGGACACGTTTGCAAGCAAACCTACACACAATAGAAGCTATTTTTTTTTCTAACAGACGCTCTGTAGACATGCTGTGTTCTTATAAAATAAAGGAACTGCTCTCTTCGACGTTTTATTTTTGAAAAAAGCATTTGAATTGAGATGTAATTTACAACGAACGTAAATTAGGCTGTGCACGTGAAGGCGATCCTTATCATCTTAATACGAAGGGAGCCATAAAAACACGTAAAAGTTACCGCGATTTATTATTTCCAAGTGCGGTGGAGAATTTGCATATGCGACTTTTTGTCTCGTCATGTATAGGTTGAATAAACCCTTCCCGAGAATACCTAACGACGACACGACGCAATTTTATTTCGACGCTTTATTAATAATCGTAAAGACTCGGGACGATAAGATTCGCTTCGCCAGAATAACTAATTCGACGGTTGCCTGTTCGTAAACTCTTCGATAAAAGGATAAGAACCACTTTATTTTTATGACCTAAGATATGTAAAGAAAAAAAATTGTAAATCATGCGAGTGGAAAAAATGGGATTCTTCAAACTTTTTTCTCTGCAAATAAACTGGCTGACCCTCAATAAGAGACTTTTTGCGGGCACTCGAGTTCTGAGTGGTGCAAGAGCTCTTCAGCCTCATCCTGAAACCTTTTCAAGAAATAGAAGGGGCACTATAAAAACATCTGGCAATAAAATAAGCCCGATTATAAAATTTGTTGCAGGTAAACTTCGCCCACTTATACTGTAATAAAATCCCTAATTACTTTCGATTGAAGCTCGAAGCTTTCAGTTCACCTATTCACAATCGATTTACAAAAAAAAAAAATTATAGGTATATTGACTTCATAACCGGCTGTGATTACGTAACGTTAAATGTAATACGTCGTCGCATAAAAGCCCCGTGGTTTTACAGAAAAAAAGCAATTTACGCTTTATTTATATCCGCGTCTACTTCACGTACATATACATAAAAAAGCGCTAGAGCAAACGCACATATAAAAAGCATAATATACTGCAGCCATTTTATAGCCGTAACTTTCAAATTTATATTTACTTCAGAGGTTGACGTTTATAATCCCGACAAAGTACTTCCTGAACGACATACATATGTAAGTATCTAATTTTGAGGATTTTGCTACACTGCAAAGATAAAAAGGATTCCTGTGGTGGACTTCCAAATTCACTTTCTAATTAAAAGCCAATTAATGCGGCTTGAAAAAGCCTCATTGCACCACCGAGTTGAATGATTTAGTGAAGCGAAAAGGTTTTACTGCCGAACCGGGCCGGCTGCTATTTATTTCGGGGCGTAAAGTTTTATGCTTTTTTCTGTTTAGTCTGATTTTATGCGTTCGACGCGGCAGTAACAACAACAGGAGCTGGTTATTTAGTAAATAAAGTCGAGGAAGTTTAATAAAAGCGTTCGATTTTGGCGGCGATTTCAGAGGCACAGTCGAATCAAAAGGGGAGAAGCTTTTATGGGCCCAACGAATGTTTACATTGGCGGTAATTTAGGGTAAACGTAAAATATGACTTGTTAGAAAGGGATTCCAATATTCATTCCTTCAAAGCGCTACTAGCTTTTAGATTCAAATTATTTTGTTTGTATTGCGAGTAAGTTCTAAATTGTTTAAACGTGTTCCTACTTTCATAAATACTTATTATATGCACCTACCAGGTTCTGAACCTTCACATATTCTCAAATGTCCATGTTTGGCATCATATCCTTTTACTAACAACTGAGTCTAAAATGATGTAAGTATATAAAACAAAGTTCTGTTATCTTCTGGCAATTAGGATTTACTTAAAATGAATATGTAATTCCGATTAGAAATTGAACAAAAAGAAGTACAATAATATATCTCTAACCAGCCTAGTAATCTTCCTAAGAGCATCGTCGATTTATCATTAGTCCCATGCCAACCTAATCTAAGGTCCTTGGGTGCGAATCCAAATAGCAATTCAAAATAACATATGTCTGCAGGTCAGGTACGCAAATACCGAGGGGAAGTGAATTTGGTCTGTTCCGTATTCAGCCGGCATTATCTTCCAGCGGAAAACAATGCTAAGACCTCTTGAATAATGGAAGACGCTTAATTAGATTCAAGTTGTCATAACAGGCATACGCCATGGATGGGGGAGTTAGTGTAAACTTGAAAGGTTCATAGCATTAATAGACGTATTAACGTCTTACATAAATCACGTAATACGATACGCCTGTATGTTACACGATATGAAGTGCTTCTTGAGAAACTTTCTTCTTATTCCAACCAACACTATCGTTTGGACGATTAAAATTCAATACTTTCCGAATCAATTTGACGATTCGTTAATGTAAATAAATCACTAGAATATTCCCAATTTAAAAGAGGGAAAAAAAGGAACGAAAAAATAATTATCTTCTTCTTTGACGATGCGCAGAGGGAAAAAAAATAATTTGATCAGGACGAACAATCCTCGCGGAAAGCCGGGACCTCCTCTTTATTAAAGCGAATTAAATTAAACCCCCCGAAAATACTTTGCGTTTTAATAAAAATATCCAGCAGACCGTTAATTATTTCCTCCCTCCCCGAAAAGTTCAAGGCTAATTTGGGACGTAACTCCGAGCCGGAGCCCCGAAGTGAAACAAAAGGAAAGAAGCAGAGATTTTACATCCCGGAGTTTTCCCGATTTACGGGCGGGCCATTCAAGAAAATTGCAGCACAAGTACAATTACGAACCGATGCGGGATTGAATCCCGTTTGTTTGCCCTCGTTGTTTTAGTTTCCAGGATTTAAAGCGGCGCGGCGCGGCGGGCGAAAATAATTTATTAGGAACAGTTTCGTCTTCATTTTTTTTTTTCTGTTTATTTTCGATTACGCCTGCCGGCTGTAATTTATTATTATTGCGGAAGAAAACAGATCCTCCAGGAATTTTGCTTTTTGTAAAAAAAAATTATCGGGCAGTTATTCCCGGGATTGAACGCCGCGCCGTTGGCTTTGTTGTATTTCGTATGGAAGAAATGCTGAATGGGTTTTCATGCGAAAGCGCCAACATATTCCTGTTACCTTGCAAATTCTCTCGGACGACGTGAGAAACGCGAGATTACGCCCAGATGTGCAATTCATCACCCTCGAAGGCGACAGGGTGATATTAGGCCATTCCTTAAACTGGATAGGCAGTGAAAAGGTACTACTGAAAAACATCAAAATAAAAAATGTCATTTTCTACATAATAGGACGTCTGACACAGTATTACATAATGATTGGAAAATAAACCTTGTAGCATCTACACAAATTTGAATGAAAGAAGAATTCCTGTGAATAAAGCTTTCTTCAAAATCCTTAAATTTTTAGGTCCCCAATTTCGCGCAGCAAGCAGTAAATAGATAGTTATCTAAAAACAAGAGGTAATTACAGACTTGAGGACTGATTTAAACTTGCTAACGTAATTCGTTTTCGTTTTAACACGCTCCGGTTGGCTTCGTCCGGGCAGGTAAATTTCAGGCGAATCGCGAATGATTAATGTCCCTAATATCCAATTAAGCTCGCAGCTTGGTATCTCGTGCAAAGCTGCGGGCTTTAAAAATATTCATCACGAAAAGACGCCTCCCCACATAAATTTCGTGCCCAACAATGTGAAAAGAGCCCTATTAATTGCGCGAAGATTTGCCGCTTTGATTTGGGGGGGGGGACAAAAAGAGTACTCCGCTCCTGTGTATTGTAATTTTTAAAGCGCGTTTCGCTGCATAAACTTGAGGATGATGAAGCCAAGCGATAAAGGCGAGCGTAAGCGACGAGGAAAGCTCGGTGTTTGCCTCGTTTTAAATATATGAAGGTGGCGCCACTTTTCTGCGGAACGTATGAAAGCTTTTCTGCATAACTCCTGAGCAAGAACGCAAACAACGATTCCACTGAGAGTGTAATTTATGGTTTTAAACTCACAAGTAGTTTAGTCGCACAAAACAATAATAAATTCCAAGAAACTATTAAGAAGCCCTTGAATTTTATTATCCGCTACAAGATAGCTTTTCCAAGTGGCGCCTTTTATTTAAAGCCCCTAATGCGACGATTAAATTAAATTCAGGTGTTAAACTTTTATGTTATCCCGACCGTGCGGGCTTTTGAATTATACAGGACTTCGAAAACTTACTAATCAAACTTCATCCCCTAGGAAAGTTGTAAACACTTTCAGTGCTGCAACACTTTAGTCTCGATCGGGTTTCCTGGGCAAATACAAAACTCAAAACAACGTCCTCATACGTCGCAGTAAATGAAATAAAATCGTTTATTACGTGACCATAACAAAGTTCTATGAGTCTCCTAATAAATTGAATAACACAATTCCAAAAATCAATATTTTTTCGCTGCCTCACGTTTTATCCGAGTGTTATGTCCATAGTTACTTCAGATTAGGGGAGGCTTTTACAAAACTGCCTGTTCATAAAAATTAAGAACCCTTGCAAAAACGAGATAAAGAAGTTACAACTCTATTTGTCCACGATCTTTTAAATCAAATTTCCTAATTGTAAGATATAATAAATTTATTCTCTTAAGATGACAAATTTTTATATTACGAACACGTGTTTGTATAATTTGAACATAATTCAGCTTTCAAATTGATTAATAAGTTGTTCAGAATCATCTCGTAGCCTAAACCAATAAAACCATTCTGAATTGCAAATTAATTACAAGCCAAAAGCAGCAACGATTTGTCGTCACAGCTTTACGTCGTTGTAAAACTCATTCTACAAATGTAACACCTCGTTCGACAAACAGCCATATTTTAACACCTACGTCAAAAGTAACTAACTAATGCAAATTCAGTACAAGATCGACATGGATAAGCGCGTCAGCAACAGTCCATCAAATTAAACCACAACACGATGTAAATACGCAAATGCAAATCCGCACACAGTCAAAGAGCAATCGTAATCAAAGCTGCAATTCAAATTTACCATAGAGGAGGTGGTGTTTCTCCGGGGAGCCGATGGAACAGTGCCAACTATGGGGGCGACGTCTTGATCCCCTCAGGCAATCGTCCCTGACACGACTCGAACTAGAAGCCATAACCAGATGACATCACCGAACGGATTTTAATATTTTAATTTATTCTATTATGTGCAGGCCTTTCTCGTCCATCCCTGCTTCCAACACTAGCACTGCATTTTATAACTTCATCTACCGGTGGAAGCCACATTTCTTTTTTAAACTTCGTTTATCACTTGGTCATTAATGGACGGAATTTAAACATCGTCTTTGAAACGTCGCACTATAAAATTCTTTTATTAAATATACTGCTTTCTCTGTACTTGAAATGCTTTTTAAAAAGAGACTTCAATTTAAAGTCATTTACATTTTAAAGTAACTTTAAATTTAAAGGCTCCTTTGGTCCTATTATGAAACGGGACGTTAAATAATAAAAATTAAAAAGAGACTCGTGCACGTGTACAGTCGCGTTCAACTAAATTGACCCCCTGGGCTGTTGTAGATGAACCCCAAGTGCCTGAGAGGTATCGATTTATTCGGATGGCAGTGTACTGTACATACATATAAAATGTCACTGGAATATGAAATTCCGGGGAACTTATTTTTTTACTGCTTTATAACGGTCCTGCATTTGATGGCTGTCATGTCAACGAGTGACTGACTTCATCCCCTTTTTCCTAATGTATGTTACGTTGACGTACAGATTCATCCGTAATAAACACCTATCGATTGTGTTCGATTTTGGCTTTTGTTTTATTCGAAAACCGCCTGTTCGAAAATCATTCTATTCAACAAAAATAATTGTCATCGAACGAATTCTAGAATGTCCAAGCTCATGTTAAATCATCCGTTTCGATTTATATTTAGCACAGCAAGTTCTTGCACGCAAGAACAATCGCTCTTTAGAAAAATACGTTTACGTCTCGCGCTCGACGGTAGGTATCGTTAAAAATGAATGGTAATTTATTTCTGTCACTTGCAGAAAATTTCTTGAATTATTCATTGTTATTCTATTCGGCAAGAAACATAAACACCGCGGGATATTTATACTCGTCTTCGTCTTGAAAGCTGTTTGCTCAGTATAAAGTTTGCGCTGTAAAAGGACAAGAACCCCAAGAAAGAAGATGCGCAAAGAAATAAAACACAAAACTCACAAGTGACGTTGCTATGAATTAAATGTTTAATTAATTGAAGAGATCATGCTTCACCAACTGGGTGCGAGGAGAAGATTGTGTGTTTGGTAAATTTTGAAAAGCCATCACTATGAAGCGCATTAAATTTTCCAAGAGACCCAAGGCAATGCAGAAATATGTGCTTTTCTAACTAAATGCACTGAGCTTCAGTAAATTATACGACATGTCGGAATATCTCCCCCGAGCTGAATGCGTGGAATACCAAGAGAGTTGGCTTTCAACATGTATCATACTTCGTATTGTCAAATTAAATTACATTTAAACTTGTTTGCTCATAAAACACAATATACATAAAAAGGGTCTAAAGCGCTGAACGACTGAATACAAAAATTTTCCTGATTCATTTTATGGTTGAAATTAGAATTACCAAGAAATACAAAACTAACGTGCGACAAAATCGTGATAGTCCCCCGTTACTCGTCTCATAAATATCTATGGGTAAAGTTTTCTTCATTCCACGTTAATTGTCTTGTCGCAAGTAATAATGATGCAGCGGTTTGCGTAATTGACCGACAGTTAAACAGAAAGCCCCCCCATTCGAATCGAATTATTCCGATACGTTCCGTTCATTGAATGAATGAGGCGACTAAAATTAGTGCCCTAATTGATTGAGTCATCTTCCACTGTCTTATCATCGGCTTAAAGAACCCGGTCATACTCAATTAAAACTGCATAGCAATTGATTTTTAATAAAAAGAAAACTGTAATTATTACACAATTTCCTGTTGATGGAAAAACTCATTCTCATTCTTTGAATAATCTGTTAACGACATAATAAAGCTAATAAACACCATTAAGTATAGTGATTCTGACCGAGCGAACGTAATTGATGGGAGAGTAGCCAAGGCGAAGGTTATTCGACCGAGCAAAAATAAATATTAGCGGTTTTAGTTAACAAAGAATTGGACACTTTCTTGTTCAGTCGGCTCACGTATTAACTTCTGAAACTTCCCGACTTTTCGACATTTCAACAGATGACAGCTGAGAAGAATGGGGAGCGCCTTCCAACTTTAAAATTCCAACTTTTAGATTTAAACGGAAAGTTCGCGAAAGAAAATGCCGAATTGAAGTTGGAAAATTCATATTTTATTCCTCTCAAAATATTGTTTTTTTTTTTGTTTTAATGAAGCTCCTAATATTAGCAAAGAACCGCAAAGGAGAAAACGATTTAGACATTTCTACTCTTCACCAAATGACTTCCTGCAGTCAAAAACTTGGATCAGTTGGTCTAGCTAGAGTAGGATTATTTTCTTTGAAAAGGAAAAGGCTATCTTTTAAGCTGTAATAAAAATAAATCAATTTTTACTTTAATGTGAGATTCGTTTTATTAGAACAAACAATTTTGCAATTATTTCTGGAAAAATATTGTTTACTTTTCTGAGACATTACCTAACTAAGGAATTCTATAGAGGAAGTCCCGAGTGTCCAGAAAATGGGGGGAACAATCATTCACTGAAGAGTTCTTATTGAAGTAAAATTACAATAAAGTGGTAGGTATGTTACATTCGATGCCTCGCAGAAATTTCTAGAGAGCAAGCAAGACCTACCGAGAAAGATGAAGAATTTAAATTAAAACCCACCTGAATTTCATCTGGAAATTATCAAAGGAAATGGGCGCCTCGTCATTTCACAAGTTTACCGTAAAGAATTCCAATAATAGAAATTCCCGGGGAAATTCCTTGACAAATGAAATTTATTGCAGTTTAACGCAATGTAATCATATCAAACAAAGAGTAACAATAAAAACTTCCCTTTCACGCAAGAGACGTTAAGAGATTTGGGCTTTATATAAAAATGAAAATTGTTTTATCGTCCAACAGGTGTAATAAATCACGGTAATATAAAACGGTGTAAATCAACTGCACAAAAAAAAATAATGCGCGCGCTCGTGTTTGATGAAAACACACATTTTCCATTTAATGCCGCATGGCGCAACGCGTATGCTAATTTACTCGCGACATGGATTTGATATTAGCATTTGAAATTTTTTTCTCCATCAAAAATTCTCGTTACAATACAAAGCTGGATGTGCAAATGTAGACAATAAATCCATCGGCGCGGAGCGGAAAAATGTTTATTTGATCGGCGCGGACACGAACGTAAACTAATTTCGCTGAAGGATGATGGGTGGTGTGATGGATCTTCAATTTAGGCGATGAAAACTTTTTGTTAAATATTTTTGATAAACGAAGCAATTACGATCCGTTAACTCAGTCTCCGAGCATGACAATAAATAGAACATTAAAGTCGTTGACCGAGCGCGTGAATCAGCGAACTGAAAACGAACGAAACTGAAAGTGCCGCCTAAACCCGCATTATCCGGCACACGTCAGCCTGAAAACGTTATTGTACGCAATATCGCACCGTGCAACTAGAACAATGAACCTTTGTGCGTAAACTTTTCCAATCCCACGTAACTGCAATTTTCCCCGTTTTCCCTTTTCCGGGGCAGGATCTTTCATGGGGACGAGCGGACGGTAAGATATCGTCGTATCCTGCAGCTGACAGGTATTGATCTGGAATATTTCTATTTCCCCTAGGCCAGTGAGGGATGCCCCACACATCTGTCGTCAAGTGTGATTAGTTGATCCTATCTGTACGTAATCGTTTCGTAAGTTTTGACACATTTAGGAAAAAAAATATTGTACATTATATTTTATTCTTTAAATCATCCCAAATTTAGTGATTTTTGAGGGTTCCAGTTTTCTATCTGGTGTTAGAATTTGAAAATTCTTGTAATCTATTGCACGATCTTGAAGTATTTCTTGTAATCATGTCTTTCTATAGGACTTTCCTTGGATTCCTGTAATGTGTCCTAATCATCTTAATTGGAATAACATTTTTCTATACGTCTCAGTGTTTCAAATTAAGGTCAGCATAACTACCAACTACATATACAAAACAGTAAATCTAAAAATGCATGGTTTAATAAAGAGAGGCGCGTACTGCAACAACATCAGCGTATAATTAATATCCCAGGCACATTAAACTCATTAAAACTAAAAACCGTCATGCACAACCCTATTATGATATATCGCGATCAGCATATTAAATAACTATGCCTAGCGGTACATCACAAATTTCCGAAGCAAATGTATCAGAAAAATCCCGGTAATTGCACTTAATTCGAAATTTCCCCGTCCGTCGACAAAGAGAAATTTATCCGCGCTCGAGGCGTCTATCTTCAAACCGAACTCCTTTCTTCCTGTTCACGTCCTCGTCCCATTTCGTATTCGCCGTATCTACCGCGTTCAGGTCTTTGTGACCGATTCTTTTTTCACTCCCCCATTATTCGTCGGCATTATGTAAGCTCCGATCGCAAACGTCAAAGAAAAGCGTCACGCAGTCGAAATATATCTCTGGAAGAACACAAAGAATGAAGCGCCTGAGGTCAAGGCTAAGAAGCTTACTGGTTATTAAGGGGGCACCTACACGTGAGTGTGGGTTGGGCGAGATTTTAGTAGGGAATTACGCGCACGCTATGGGGTTGATTAATTCGGAGTGATAAGGTTCAAAGTAAAAGCCTTCGTCTTCACGGGAAACTTCGAGGTGGTTCAACTCCTCACACGTAAATCTGTCTTCGAGTATAAGGTATATTGTTTAATTAATTTGGTTCGTTCTAAAACGACTTTGTCGTATTAGTTTTAAATAAGTTAAGAAGACATCGTCATTCCTTGATGATCCGTCTCCTAAAATCTTTTGGAGTATTACATCTCCTCATTGAGAACTAGCACAAGGAGAAGGAAACACACATAAGAAACGAGCAGTAGGAACAATGTGTTATTATTCCAAGCAGAGTGAAAGTAGATCAAAGTTACAATCTCAATTACAGATATACTTCCAGTCATCAAGGGGGCGTAGCTCAGATGGTAGAGCGCTCGCTTAGCATGCGAGAGGTACCGGGATCGATGCCCGGCGCCTCCACTTTCTCTTTTCCTGGAAGTTCATTATTAAGGTCTCAATTCATTTTACTTTTGTAAACCACGCGAAATTGTCGAAGAATGCTCGTTTAACACGGCACTTTCATGTATTCTTTTATTAATGGTTTCAAAACTAACAAACAAAATCTATGTTAGCAGATCAATCTAGAATTTATCGCTGAGGGTTGTAACAGGGATGTTCCAGTTCAAACCAGGCTATTTGGATGAACTGTGCACGCCACCTGAGTGTTCCTCTTGTCTATTTGATTATCATGATACCTAACAAATAATTTGCCCGAATTTTCTTCTATCGCCTGTTCTGTCACCTACATATTATTAGATTTCTTAGCTCCTTTGTGGTCTATACAATTTAATATGAAGAAAGTGAGTAGCTCAAATAGAGCTTGTTTAGCAAGGAAACATCTCAATGCTTCAAACAATAATTTATTATCCTTCCTGATTCAAAATTTATGCAAATTTCAGAGAACCGAGTGACCTCCTTATTCTTGTTAGCTCCTTTCTGAGGATCAGGGTTTCCACAAAGCAGCAACAACTGACCTGTTCCAAAACCGTGATTCGATGTTCTTCTTGGGTTTCGCTAATTTCCTAAATTTTCATGTTTCTCTTAGCAAATTATCATTATCCCTTCTTACCAGTATTCAAATGAATCTCTTCTTCATTTCTTCTAAGGACTTAGGTGGCTTTCATTGGGGTTTTAATTCACTGTTCCTAACTTTGTCTAATCTGATGATTTCTTCCATTTTTCTTAGGATTTTCTTCACTTCTTTTGACTTTAATTTCTGATTGGTACATAAAAGTCTGTCCTGGGTGCTCAAATTCATCAATACACGTATAATTGAGAAAAATATAGCAATCAGCACAATGATAGAATGGCACATGCATTGCAGGAGAAGAGTAAAACGCTCTGAAATATTGCACCATTTGAAAATCAATCAGAAAAAGAATACGTTTCGCAATTCTTCAGTTCGTCATTGGCTTTAGCTTTTATGAAAATGAAAACCGTGAAAATCTTACATTACGATTGAAAATGATTGATGTACAGATGGCTTTGAAAAAGATTCTGGAGGAAAATCTTCTTTAAAATCAGAACGATGAGGGCGCTTCCCCTCTTTTTCCTGTGAGATTATCTTAGGTTCCGATTTTCTTCTTCACTTTTCGATTCTCAAACGCCTTCTTTGACGGCTCTTTCACTCAGTACTCAATTGGCGTTCTTTAAACGAAAGGTATCTTTGGTCTATCTTTTCGTCAATTTTTATACAAAATCAATTTGAGAGCTTATTTAAATTTTCAACGTTTTTGGACATTTATTCTGTTTCTATTTATTCTCACCTCACGCTCATGGTATCTTCAACTCGTTCATTTCGTCTTCTCTTTTCCCCTGGTCTCCTTTAGAATCCATCTTAGTTGCTAGGTGCTTGGACTTCTGTTGTTTATTAAGTTGCTACCTTCAGCTTTCTGCGAAACAAAACACCCCTCAAAATGTTTTCAGTATGTTCCTGGACCAGAAACTTGAATTCGGGCCTCCTGTTGCTTTTGCCGAACCTTTCTTCTACTTTTCCTTTTGTATCTATTATTTTCATCCCCGAGTATACATAACTTCCTTCCCAATTCACAAAATTTACTTCCTATTTTCTCAGAAATATTGGAAATCAGTTGTTCGAGGAAGGTAAACAGTTCGATTCATTTATACCAAAAAACTTCACATGGAAACCGCTTACTCACCGAAGTTCAAAAAGAATCCAACGGGATTGTTACAGAAAAAAGAAAACAATCGAGTTCTTTAATTTAATTCGATGGCATAAGTAACGCCGAATAAAAGTTTCATTGCTATGCTTAAATAAACAGTAGCGATTTCAATATCGCCGCACATATGCCATGCAGGCGTTATGCTACATTAACATATGGGTCGGTCGTAATGTCAATAAACCGAATATGAATAATCACACTTGATACGTGGTTGAAATAGCACACGCGGTTTAACCTTAAATTAAACGGAAAGCACCAAAACTAATTTTTCTGTTTTACTGGAATGCACAGAGAAAAACAATGGTCCTTCGAAAGTCCAATAAATCAAGTAATCTGGTGGCGGTGTAGGGCATCGATCGCTACCACGCGCTCTCATATGTTGGGGCGAGCGCTCTTCCATTTGAGTTACGCCCCCCCGTTAATAATGTATTCAACGGCTCCGTGCAGGACACCTCATTTGCTCTGGTCTCCTACGGACATGAATTATTACTCATTACTTATATTACGAGCGCGCTAACGGCTTTATAATTTTATGCGAACGAGCATGGCAAAATCGAATCTGTTCCATTTTAAAGGTTTTCCGATGAAAACCCAAGAGTTTTTAGGAAAATCCAAATCGTCAAGTTCAAGTTCATGGAATGAGAGCGTGGCATTAAAAGATAACGCTGGTGCTTTCGTGTTTCTTGATCAGTTCGTTTGGTATTTTTGAAATGAAACCATAGTTGTCACTCAATCGATGTATGTGGGAATTGAATTCCGATTGGTTTGGTTAGTAAGTCGTAGTTTCTTCATGGTCTACACAAATTATAAATGAAGTTCAGATTAAAGGTAGAATTTTGCAGAAATAAGGGGAAGGGGTAGCTAATGTAGTGTTTGATTAAGACGAAAAAGTGGAAGCGCTCTCACCACTACCCTTTCCATTATTAGCTCTTCTCTGAAGAAGTAAACCTTCACAAAGATCTTTTTCCTTTATCTTTCTTCTCCACATCACATAAAATGCGTCCTTCCCTCTCACACCCTGAGGATTCCAGTTTGAAACGTTCCTTTTCAATAACATCTGAATTCTTTCGAAGAGTGTCTCCAAATCCATCTTCTTTTCTGCTGCCTACTCTTCCCCCTATTTGACAAAGCAAAAGAACGTCCTGAATTATGTCTTATCCCTTAGTAGTGTGCTAGATTCTATTTCGACATTTGTTTATACAAATTTTTTCGTTATTCTCTATGACTTTTATCCACAAGGAGAATCCCCAAGGTCTTTGGATTAACAAAATTCATTTTTGGTACCAAAGGAGAACGTTTATCGACCCATTGCAAATGATGGTCGCTTCACATATTTTGTTAAGTTAAGAAATAGAAAGGTCGTCCAGCACACGAGAGTTACCCCCTCAACGAAACTCTATTCCTATTCATTTTCATGTTTGCCTTACAGTGTTTGGTTTACTCATAATCGGGTGGAGACAGTCAAAAGCTTGAATAAAGTCGTTCTGTATTCGTCGTATAATTCATAGGTGTAAAAGTACGGCCTTGCAGCAACCGTAAATATCTGTGTACAGACATCAAGGGGGCGTAGCTCAGATGGTAGAGCGCTCGCTTAGCATGCGAGAGGTACCGGGATCGATACCCGGCGCCTCCACACTTATTTTTTGCCTCAGAGGTCCATTTTGGGGATGAGGGGGATATTATAAGTCAAAGTCTTATTTCCCAATGAAAAAAATTAGTTACCTCGTGTCGGTGATCTTCGAGTTCATTAGTTGTTACAATTTCCAATAAATATCTCATGTGACCTCCATACCTCACCGTCCAGATCCCAGACGAACCCCCATAAAAAGTCAAATAATTCCAGTAAGTTTAAGCCTAAATGTGCTCAATGTTGCCATTACATGCAATTATATCAAGCAAGACTCATTTCCATAAAATGAAATGTGAAAGAGTGAACGAGGGAGAGCGTAATCGAGTTGTTTAACATATTCAAGACTATTACGTCAGTGATCCACATATTATGAATACGAAACTGGAACATTCACATGGTCTGAACACCAACATACGATCGAAGTATAACAGGGGGCGTAGCTCAGATGGTAGAGCGCTCGCTTAGCATGCGAGAGGTACCGGGATCGATGCCCGGCGCCTCCACACAATTATTTTGGCCCTTTACAGAAAGTTATGTGACTTTTGTTTTCAGCCAAATCAAAGATGAATCATGAGTTGCCAAACTGTTTGAAAGAAAATTCGTTTTATAAGTTGAGTGTTACTTACCAAATAATTGTTAATAAAGAAAATCATCAGCAGGAATTTAAAAACAAAAGTCCAGTTAACTGTTAAGAAAAATTTAGAACAGAATTAGAATAAGAGGAAAACATCTCACACATAAAATACGATGCAAAGGTTGCAACTCAAAGAAAACAAAACCATTTCTTTATGAAACGACAACCTAGTTCCTTACAATAATTAGAGGACCGTTGTACCATTGTGCACTTTTTACATTCAATTAAGAACAAACCAAAAATACTTCTCCTCGGCAACATAATAACCCCATTATCTAGTTTACCGAAGCACTAACGAATTTAATAAAGGCACGCTCACAAAGGCAGCTCAGATTTGCCTTTCAGAAAACAGAAAATTCACACAATAAACGAAAGCAATTAGTTAAACGTCGTAAATACCTCACGCTAATGACACGAACGGCTAATTTAACGGTCCCCACAATTATCGAAGGCGTTTAATTAATTAATTTCTACTTTATTGCAGATGGTGTGTACATATATATCTACTTTTCCTGGACGGTCACGTTGTGCTGAACGAAAATGTGAAGTAAAGTTTGTGGAACTGATAATTAAATTATTGAGGAGACAACGTGGGAGACCTATGATGGGACTTTCTAACTGAAAGCCATTAGGTTTTAATGCATTTAATGTGTTTTTGTTAATAACTATTTCTATATATGTACAATTATAGAAATTTATGACAGATTCTAGTAAATGTAGTAAATTAGTTTATGAGTTGAGTATGGCCGCTAGAATAAAACAATAACTTCAGATATCAAAGGTAAAAGCAAAGGAGATTTCACGTGACCACTTGCAATAGTAGTCAACTAATCAACCTAATTATACTAAATAGCGGAAATATTTTTTAAATGCTACATTTATTTGATCACTCTCTAGTTAGAATATTTCTTCAACATACTGCACGCGTCATATTTTAAAATACGGAACAAACATAATGTATTTGCACAATGCGAAACTTTATCACAAAGTCAACAATTCGCGACGACTCTTAACACAAAACAAACGAAACGTTTTATGTTTTCCGCCAGGCCATTAAGAAACCATTTACTTCGAATTATAACTTTTTTAGAACCCGTTCTAAATCAAAAGATTATGATCATACTTAAAAAACTATCTCAACAGTAGTAAGAGCCTGCTATCTAACTTTAGGCGGTTTAATCGTGGATTAAATTCGTTTTTGTGATGTACCAGTTTAACCGGCAATATCGATCAACCAATTAACGGGAATTCCCCCCGAACATAAAACAATGGATGGAAACAGATTGATACATGGCGTGCCCGCTCATTAAATTACGGCAATCATTTACCACCGGCAACGCGAAATTATGAACGCACTCATCATACCCTGATGTAGATTTATGGCGTCCGAAACGTCGGCGATTTGTTATTCCGCAAGAATGCACCCGCGCTCTAATTTATGAAAACTAGCGTCGCATTTGCGGCGGGAATTCCCCGACGAACCACAGCGTGCCGTTTGTTATCCATCAGAAGAGGGACGATGATTAAAAAAATATTATACGTTTTTCGCTTTAATAGCGTTCGCCGAGGGGGGGGCTAATTTATGATCTCTGAAATGTTAGGAGCCCGCTGGCGTTGCCTCGCCCGGTCTAATTTACTTTCGCGTAATTACTGTGCATTTGTGTAGGTACGGCACTGTGCGGCGCTAGTTCCGAGAAAACTATAAATTATGCAGTTCATGTGCATTCTGCAGAATGTAATTGTTGAGATAATGAATATCCTTCCTCTGTTGCTAAGTGATTAAGAGCCGAGCTAAACTAAGCTGATGGGGTCATGTAATATGCAGAAAAAACACTACACAATATTGTTAATCATAAGAAGTATTTAAAAATATTGTACGATAAATTCAATTACCAACAAAATCCGGTTGTAATTTATCCATCCGGCGTCAAAGACTTCCTCTTCAAACACTGATTAATTGTGCTTTGATACTGCAGTTAAATGAGGCGACTTATCGCGACGCGCACAATACGCTTTTGCAACCGAGCAAAGCTCCAACTAATTTAATTACCTACCCCCAATTGCTGTGCCCGAAATTTAGGCGCCCCGATAATTCCGGAAACAATGGCGCAAGTTTTAACCGGCCACGTTCAGTGAGTGTTTAATTTGGACGATTTCCCGTAAAATGCGGAACGTCGGGCGTTTAATTAATCAATGACAATGAGAGAGAACATCTTTGGGGACACACAAAGCAATTTGTCGCGTGTGTTGCTTACGTACCCCGTCATTATTCAATTTGCTTATTGAAGCAATGAACTTGACCCCACATGAAGATGATACTAATTAAGATGTTCTTGATGATTCCATTCCAATTCTATTGAGGCTTCTTGGTTAACATTCAAAAAGAGTTAGATAAGAAGAGACCCAAAGATAGTTGAAGCAGTCAAGGGCCAATGGTTCTAATACAATAGTTGGCTTTTGAGTACTATGAAGCCTGTTGTTTTTGAACGGAAATATTTTGGGAGGTCTCTGAAGACCTAACCAAATAAAGCCTCAATTAAATTAACTTCTTTCACCTCCTCATTTGCTGGTTATAACTCGATTTAAGGAAGAGCTGATAAATTTCCGACAGTAAAACTGCAACTACCATAAAACTGAAAACAGACGAGCTGATGGGGAATAAAAACGGCGCCGTATTATTTATTGGGCAATTTCAGTTTCAAAACTCTCTGCAGAAAGCGATAAACTAAGGAGCAGCAAGTTCTGCGCGTCCCAACCAGAGCTAGAGCGCGCATATATATCTAAGTTGGCCTGTTACGAGCAGTTTATTCAAGATTTTATTCGCGGAAATGTATTTCGCGAATGTGACCGGAAGAACTATCCTATAAGACAAAATTTATCGCATAATCGGTGGGGGCTCTATCTTCCAACATTCACATTCGCCTCCTGTGCGCCAGGGCAAAGCCAAAATACTTCCGTTCAGTTTTGGACTGACATAATGACCTCAACTGCTTTTTAAGGACACGACTTGGCCAGAGTCTATCGACCGGATTTTATTCATGTCCTTCAAGTGCTATCTCATACGTATTAATTAATCAAATTAAGAAAATCTTTCTCTACCCAACCTAAAATCAGGTATACTTACCCAAAAAAATATCATTTCATAAAGGAAGATTTCAAAATTCTTCTGAGCCTTTTGAATCTTTCAACCAAAATCAAGGGGGAGATAACTCAAGAAGACAATGGCTTTTCAGATTTGGAAAACCAACAGAACCTGGAAATGTCAAAAAAGATATACGTACATTTTCCGCTTTAATAGCATTTGCTGAGGGGGCGCCTAAAGTCGAGGGGGGATAACTGAAGAAGACTGGCTTTTCAGATTTGGAAAACCTACAAAGCCTGGAACTTTCAAAGCTCATACGCCTAGACGATATCTCGTGGATCACTTAGACAAAACGTTTTTGTTTTGAATATGGCAAACCTACAACAACACTACGTGGATACAGGAAAAAAAAACATGAGAAGGAAGAAGGAATACGCGCAATTTCCTGTATTTAAAACAACGGAAGCAAAAGAGAACTGACTGAAGGAAAATGAAGGAAGCTTCACGCTGACTAGGAGACTTCTTTAGAGCAGGAAAGCTACAAGGGAAAGCAACCTGCAAAAGCAATCGATACGGAGGAACTGAAGGAAGAGAGAAAGGAATTACTAAAGACCTAAGTGAAGACAAAATAAATACGTACATAAAAAAAGGTAACAGTATGAAAGGGTGATTTTTAAATACTTATAAACTCCTTGGAATGTGCTATTTTTTATTATCGAAATCAAATCCAAAGCTCTTTGGTTTCTTCCAGATGAAATTTGCCAGTCACTCCCAATGAAAAAAATAAGGACGAAGCACTCAATAAATCGAACAAAAGTAATGAAATTTGCCGTAAGAAAGCGAAGGCATGCAGACAGACCTCTTAGTAGCTACGCAAGGTTTCCATTACGCCAAACTTAATTGAAAATCACTCTCGAATTCCCCCCAAATAAAACCTCCCAATACCTCGCCTATTTATAATCTGTCCGGCGATCAAACTGGACGTGGTATTTTAATGACGTCTGTTGAACGTTAACGTACAATAAACCCATAGTAATCGTTTGATTTCCCTCGGGA
This sequence comes from Dorcus parallelipipedus, assembly GCA_958336345.1. Taxonomy (NCBI): domain Eukaryota; kingdom Metazoa; phylum Arthropoda; class Insecta; order Coleoptera; family Lucanidae; genus Dorcus; species Dorcus parallelipipedus. The sequence continues at coordinate 14,631,314 of OY284475.1, forward strand.
CGCGCATAATCGCAATACACGGTTTAATTATGAGCAGAGGCCGCTTGGTTTGGTTTTGTGTGAGAGGATGCCCTCCAGGTGTAACAATAGGAAACCCGTCGTGATTGCTTCTCCGATAACTTTTATGGCGTGTTTATATGTATCTCGATCGTCAAAGCTCAGATAACCAAAATTTACTGCCAAAAGATGAAACACAAGTAATTTGTGCGAAGAGAGAATTCCTCCACAATTCTATTATATTTTTCTAGAAAGCAATTCACATACATATTTAAAATTAATTAATTACGTAAGTTATGTTTTTAGCAATCGGCTTCTCGTGAAAGAAACTTAATTCCTGCCTCTCATTAAACCTTCTCCATTCAGCCATCATTGCCTGACGTAACAAAGAATAAAGAACAATAATTTCTTACAAAAGCCCGCTATAAAATCTCCGATAACAATTAGTCGTGTTCGGCGAGTCTATTTTCCCATTTTAATAAGCCGCATTTTGCAATTTAAATATTTTAGTCTTCGATTTTATTGTTTTTGTTCAGCAGGTTTCTTCAAAAAAAAAATTGGTCCATTGTTTTTGTTCTATCGAACGGATCGATCGTCCTGGATTATTTCCAATCCAACTACTGATGCACGTTCGATGTATCGACAACAAAAACAAACACTGACGATAATGAAATTGGTGAAAGGCTTTCTATTCCTCTATAGGCATGAGAAATCAATTACTGAAACTCTTTGCGACGAACGAATTTGAAATCTACAAGAATTTATAAGCAGGCAAACCACGAATACTTTCCGCAAACAATCTAAAGAACAAAGTATATTTCTCGCATCAATCACCGGATATTTACATAAAACTCGTTCCGCTAAAGAATGAAAATACCGTTAATTACCTTTTAACGAGATAAAGGTATTTCTTTTCCGTGCAATCTGTTACCGTTTTAATTAAGAGTTCAAAGCTACAAAAAAAGGCCTAAATACCCTTACGCCGCGCCGAGCGCCTTCTAATTTCCTTTTAATAAAGCGACTTTTACGTAGTCCTAACAATACACATTTCGAGTTATGCTCTGAATAAATGAAAGAAATAAAAAAGAAAACGACTTGGGGGTGGCATTATTTTAATTTTGTTTATGTGTCAGCCTGCTCGTGCCTATTAAATTGAGAGTCGAAGTTTGCACCAGGGTCGCCGGGTGGCTTAGCGGTCTAGCCTAGCCGACTTGCAAGTCGTGTCGCTCGGCGGCGCAGGTTCGAATCCTGCTATTAACCATGGATGTTTGTGGTGTTTAATGACTTAGACCCAGCTTATAAATTTCTTCGTGACTGTCTGGAATGGCATATAGGCCGAAAGACAAAAATTGCAGCATTGCTGCGCAAAGCAAAACAAACAAAACAAACAAGTTTGCACCACTTCGCGGGAAAAGTTCAAAGTCGGTGCTTTTATAACTTCATGCAAATTCGCGAAAGTGTTTCGGATAAATTCAGCAATTTGCTTCTATCAAACTTTTAACTGTCTGTTAAAGACGGTTATGACTCAGGACTTAATTTAAAAAAGCAAGAAAGAAACGCGAAAGAAATAAAAAAAAAACAACTTGCACCGTGCTTAAATTAAAGATTATAACAGGTGATCAATATCTTTTCTAATCAAGTGACCTATGGAAATAAAATCACGTGTCTTTAATTAGTTTATTATTTCATATGACACTTGTATTACATATTTATATTGTATTCCTATACAAAACGATAGGAATGCAATAAAAATAATTCAAATGGCATTTGAAATAATGAACCAAACAAAGATATAATTTTTTTCCATAGGTCACTTGATTAGAAAAGATATTGATCACGTGTTATAACTTTGCGCCATCGGGTGGGGGGGATTATTATAATTTTGTTTATGTGTCAGCTCGCTCATATTAAATTGAGGGTAGAGGTTGCACCACTTCGCAGGAAAAGCTCAAAGTCGGTGGGTCTTATAACTTCATGAAGTCACAAAAGTGTTTCGGATAAACTTAGCAATTTGCGTCTGTCGAACTTATAAACTTCTCTTTGTCTTGCAATTCAAGACCTAACTGAAAAAAATAAGTTTTAATTAAATTTAAATCAAAATAGAATCGCCAAATCTTTCGTTCTTGCTTATTTCGACATTCAAGTGGTTAAAACGAGTTTCAGGCGACGGTTTCTGTTAAACAAGTTGAACTGTTAAGTAAATTTACTCGTTTTGCAGTAACGTAGTCGTACTTAGAGCTGGTAATTATTTAACGATAAGGCCGCGAATGAGGTCAACCGGGCCTTAGTCTTCTTCGGCTTTAATGCGCCCATTAACATTCACGCGAAACAACTTCCGCGTTTATTTAATAAAATTTGCCGTAAAATCTTCGCGCCGGGTGAAGATATCTTGAGCGCAGGGAATCTCTAGCGCTCGCTAACAATGCGGAGTATATTTGCACGTGGCGGATAAGAGGAAAAGAGGAAGATGATAAGCCAGGGAATTCGTCATAAAAGTAACAATCAGGAATCAGCAGAGTTTAAGGGATCGTATTATGCTCAGTGGCGTAACATATCAACGATGGTATGCTACTTTTAAAATTAAAAATACTTTTAAAATTAAGACTGCCGAAATCTGTTTACGTAAGTGAAGCAAAAACTAGAAAACAAGAGCTTATATTAGTTCATATTATTTGGAGAAATTAATTCACAAAATCGCTTCTGCCTTCCCTATTTCCAACTTAAAACATGAAAGCCCATGAAAGACTATCACAATTAATTATCTCGTACTCCCTGCGCAGTTCGTTAGCAATTGAAATTATGATAGGCATCAATTTCCGACGACTTTGGTCGTTAGTGCTTATTAATAATATGAGAGGATGATCAAAGTCTGAGACTTCATGTTCCATTTGCTTCCTAATTTACATGGTGCGCGGGACGAAACTAATCCGGCGAGGGGGCGACCTCTACTTTGTTTCTCAAAGGATCTGGCAAGTTTGTATAAATTACACTGGTCCTGGCGAGTGTCCAAGTTTGTCGGCCGTTAACGCTGGCGCCTGCAACATCGATTAACGAGTTTTTCTCTTCGGCCGGATGCTGGATTGGGTCGACCAAAATCAATCAAAACCTACGCGTTTTCACATAAATGTTAATGCGATACGACGTGGATTCTTAGATGTATCAAAAGAATATTAAAGATTTATGCGCGACTTTTACGATGTTAGATGAGGAGAAACGCTACTAAATAAGTACATCATATGACAAAGATACTGAATCTAAATTAACAAAGTGTATAGTTTCTTCAAAGAAGATGATTACAATGACAGAATTGGACTATCTGATGCGAAGAAGAGTGTTCGAAATGAGGAGTAGCTTCTTCTTTTAGAAGAAAATTGGAAAAGAGCGTTTTCAAGACGTCCAAAATGAACAAGCATTATACAGCCCAAAGAAATTTCAATTTGAAAGTCGTAAAGAACATGAAAAGGATAACAATAACTCAAACGGATTATGTGATGTCAAAAAGTACGTAGTGCTTTCAGCGTGTACAAGAATTCACATAGCCAAAGAGAACCTCGATTTCGAAATTATACAGAAGAAGAAGAAAATTGTTACGACACATTTGGATTACATGACACGATGAAACGGGTTCGAAATGAGGAGAAATTTGGAAAACTACATATTTCAGTGACAGGAGCAAGGAATATCTCGATTTGGAAGCCATAAAGAAGAAAATAATTATGCATGACGTGATGGAAAGAGTCAAAAATTAGGAGAAGGAAGAAACTTGCGAAACAGTGCATTTGAAGGTATGAGGACGTCCAGAATTCAGTTGGCTAAGAAAACCTCGATTGGAAACACAAAAAGAAGAAAGATACAGAAATTGCAAGCATCCAGGTGATGTTTTTCTTTTTTCTTTTATTACGCATCAATACCAGTAATGTCGGACGAACAGAAATAAGCAAAGACAAAAACATTTTAGTTAAATACGTCATCATTTCTTCTTCTAAAAACACAATTCGTTATCATTGACCTTTCTTTTTTATAATATTAATCAAACATAAAATTGTTTAATAGAATATTTTTATCTGCGTTGCTTCTTGGTGTTTAATATACACAAGTTCTCTTAGATATAGGCCATGGAAAAATAAATCAAAATAAGAATTTTGTAACCCAGTTATTGTAGACCAAAGCAATAAGCATATAAACACGCGGGTCGCTTTACTTCGCACGTTACGCTTGTGCGAATGCAGTCCAGAAATAAAATAATCGATAAACATTAAAAATGAACCACAACATTAAATCCTACGCATCCGGTCTTCTCCCGACGCCTCGGAATTTAACCCCGCACTTCACCAGATGCGAAGATAATGATCATCTAGAAAGCCACGTGCACGTTATTACCAACTATTTACATGAAACTCCACCAGCACAGTGATGACGATGACGATAACAATGAAAAGCGCACATGATTTTTTTGTTAACATGAGAGTCACACACTCGGGAATAATTTTAGAAACTTCTTTTGCCGAATATCTGTGCGACGTAAAATAAACGGGATCGCTTCCGCCGATAAGCTCGTGTTAAAAAAGGACGTGGGCGACTGGAGCGCCACGACGCTCGGCTATCGGTGTTCGCCGGCGCAGTCGCAAGAAACGCCGGAAGAGGAAATACTTGGCGCAGCATATGCGACACTTCTACCCCGAAAGACGTGGTATATTTCATTAAACCCCACCAGCAACACAATTAAATTTTGCGGCTGGTGATCAGAGACATTAATTTAGTCCGGACCACACACGCAAGCACGTATTTAATCAGGGCTCGCTCGCTGTTTGCGAAGATAAGAACGAAATTTATATGTTTGAAGAAGAAGCACGTAATTGCAGCAGCAACTTTATAAGCAGTCGCCGGTAAACGGGTCAAAGCAAATACATAATTTTATTTAAAATCGTTCTGTAGGGAAAACTTTGAAAATTGTAATTGGAATCGTTGCAAACTGATAGTGAGGTAAAAGTTTGATTAAATTTAAATCTAACTTTGCGCGGTTTTATTTAAATAAATTTATTTACTCCAAATTAGTAAAGTCGACTAAACTCCAAGGGGAAGCCGCAATGCACTCTAACTTCATCGCCTCCGGCCAACACAAACTAACTCGTGAAGTTCCAAAACTATCTAAACGCCTTACGACAGAAACAGAAATTAGTACTTACTAAATCTTTAGGTAAAGAAACCTCGACACCTCGAACAAGAAACCACTTTCGATTTCGTCGATCGTGAACCGCACTCGCAGAGGATAAACTGCTGATCGCCGCGTGAAATTCATTCTCTCTCTGGAACTGGTGTCGGGCGTGTTAAAAGCCAAAACAAGTTAATATTTGTTATATTGTTTTGAAGAGGCGGCTAAAAATAAGGGCTGACGTTCGGGGCGACGTGACGGTTTTGCAAAAGGAGCGAAAAAATTAATAAAGTCGGCTCTCGTTATAAGAGGGTTGTGAATCCGCTTGTAGGTGGAAAAAATTGACTCACCTATGTTATCGGATGGGTCCTAAGAATCCAATGAATCTGTAATAAACAGACAGAAGATTAGTACCATTGCCTTTTATATCAGTGGGATTGAAAGGATCGTAAAGGAAAAAAGTTACATAAGTAAACAACCCGAAATTTAATAGCCCTTTAATTCCTCAAACTTGAAGGATGATTAATCCCAGCCCCAATCGACAGTTGTCGATTGGGGCTGGGACTATGACCGTGTTAGTAATAATCAGACTTCGGCTTTTCTTAGGACATTTCAGAGCCGGACTTGCTTTATCTCATGCGCACCAGTTTACAAAACACAATAAAAAGGCGATGTATTTTAAAATATTTCCAGACTTGATGTCATCTTGATCGATTTACGAGTTATTAACAGATCGACGGATCGACAGATATAAGCACTAGGTCATCTGCATGTAGTAGGCTGTCCATTTTAATTCGTCTCATATTCCTATATCCCACTGTGGTTTGCTATAGCTCCGCTCTTTGTCTTGCATTTTTAGAAGTCTATGCATTACCACTATGAACAGGTATGGGCTTAGACTATCTCCCTGTTTTATTCCTTTTTTAATATTGAATTGTTCCGATCCATTGCCATTTACTTGTACTTTTGCTCGTATATCTTCTTGGATTGAGTTTATAATTTGTATTAATTTCTTCGGTGTACCTATTTGCTCCAGGCAGTTTTCTATTACTTGTCTTTGAATGGAATCAAAAGTTGCCCTCAAATCAATGAATGCAAGGATTAATTCTTCTTTTCTTTCGATTCTTCTTTCTATTAGTTGTCTTATTATTTGTATAGTATACATTGGCTGTTGTCTGCCTTTTCTCTCAAAATGCTGCTTGTTCATTCTCCAGTTAATTGAAGTAACATAAATTGAATAAGTTTTATTAATTCTAAAATTGTATTTGCGTTTAAAAGAAGCTTCATATTTATTTCAACGGATCTTATAGCAACTTTTAAGTCAATTATAAAATAATAAGCGTAAAACGCTTGAAAATTGCATATTTTTGAAAAGAAAACCGTGGTTTTGTTTGTTTTTAGACTGTAAAGTTAAATTCGAACTCGAGCTTACATACATCGTACAAAAAAGGCTTTGAATAAAAAAACAGGCAGAGTGTTTGGGAATTCGAAATTAAAATATTTTTCATTACATTTTCTTTCGTTGTTTATTGACGAGAGAATGGTATTTTATTAAATCTGAACCACTTTCGAGATATGTACCTACCTAATAATGGAGTGCGTCACTCTAAGAATAAATTCGAGAATTTTTTTGTTCCATTTTACTTTCACATTCAGTTCATATTTGAATATTTTCTTTTATATTTTTTTATATCTTACTTTTTCCATTTTCCTTTTTCACAAAAACTCTCTTATGCCAATTATACAAAATATTTCATCGCATTTTTCAGTGGATAATAAAAGGTTATTTAAATGTTTCATTTTTCCAGTTGGATGTAATATGCTAGACACAATAAATTTTCATAAAACGTGGACGTTTTCCAGCAAAATGAGAAATAAGAGCGCGAAATTTCAATTATTCACCACAACTTAAAACTAAATTCCCGACAAAACTACCACACACTAATAAAAAAAAAACATATTTCGAGAAACCAATAGAGGAAACTCACTCGAGACGTGTCAATATTCAGCGCGTTTCCAGGACAGGACGTAAAGAATATTACACACACACACCCTCATCAAATATTACTTTCACCCTCAACATTGCAGCGACGCCTTCGGGGAAACGTCAGGAATAGACGAGAGCATGAGGTCTACATTATTTGGAACATGATAGAAACAAACAGACTTCAGAATAAATTGAACAATATTACAAGTCAAAAAGACTTCAATTTTAATAGGTCCACTTTCATCAAAATGAAAACTGTGATGAAGTTAGGAGTTAATTAACAACATCGGACTTAATGTTCACGTACAAAACAAACAATATAACCAATTGGCTTCCGGCCAAGTTACACATCGCCGATTAATTCGGCAAAACTTTCAAACGGGTAAAACAGACCTAATCCTCCGCCACGAGTCGGTCAAATTTAACCTAGTAGGCACAACACGCCATAAGTCAGTCCTCGCCGACCAAACGAGTTAATCTCCCGACCACATTTCCTGTTTTCTGTGCCGTCAGAGTTTCATCGTTTCTATGTTTAACTTCTGGTCCGAAATTAGCCCGCGCCGTTTTAATTAACCGCGACGTGCGACTGGATTAGTTTTTTTCGTGGAAACTATCCGCGAGGAAATGAATCACGCGATGGTGATCAATTTTCAGCAGTGTTCAGTCGGGAAAAACGGAAGTTTTAATTAAAACTTCTGACCGAAATTTAAATTACCAAATCAATAACATACAGTAGCACCAAAAAAGTAATTCATAAAAATGAACCAAAGAAAAACAATCATTCCTAATTAGATCACATATTTCGACGTCATCATCTCAATGGTGCATAAGCTGCAACCGGATCAAACACATTCATTTTCGTTTACTCCTTCTCCGTTATAATGACGTACTTACTTAGAAGAACAAATCTGGAATGTGAAATATATAAAATGCCGTCTTCTACCTATTCATAATCACCTATTCATCAATCGTCTCATCATTTTCGGCGTTATGAAAACATGTGGCTGATGGTTTTCCTATTTTACATAAAGAAAACTTACCACGGTCGAAAACACGTTTCAAAAACACTCATCGCCTGACAAATCGCGCCCATTTTTCTTTCACTTACAAATAAGCGATTTGTTTTCTAAAATCCGCGAGTACGTAATCCTCGAATATCCTATATATCATACTCTCTCTCGAGCGGTTACAATGAATGAGAAGCCGAACTTTCTCTCGCGTATTCGAGGGAAAACAATTAGGGCGAAAGCTCCGCGCAATTTATTATTACGTAAGTGCAATCAAAACAAAGAACTTAAGAAGATGTTTAGTTTTGTTAACATTTTGTTTTCACACCTCGTGATTGTAATTTTGGCAGGTACATTCGTTTACGACAACAAAATAATAACATTCAATAACAACAAGTGTTTGTGAAAGCTCTGCAAAGCAATTTGAAACAAAAATTTTAATCAAAATTGTTAATACCAAATTAAATTTTAAAAATGCACCTAATTTTCTTTTTCCATTTATTTATTCAATTGTTTTTTTTTTTTTTAATTTCAAATCTTATATTTTCATAAACGTGGTCGAGTTGACACAACAGTTCAAATCATGTTCTTTTTCAGAAGGTTATAGATAGGGTAATGCGTGATTTTTTTTAAATAACTTTCGTGTAAATAGCAGAAAAATATTTGACAAGTAACAGCTCTTTATGTTAACTTCACGGCTTACGGGAAATAAGTAATGTTCTAACATTTTTTGCTACCGACGATGGAAAACTTTTTAGACTAGGAAACCATAGTTTTAAATATTTACTAAAATCCATTTTATTGAAAGAAATCTTGGACACCGACCTTTGTTTCAACATAATCCATATTTTGGGCAGCGATAAGATAACAGAGAAGAACACCAAGACAACTTTTCAGGGAAAGTTGTCAGAAATCGTCGAAATAGCATTCACAAATATACGATGAGATCATGGAATGTGACTGCAATTCAAACTTCTAAGCCCCCCAGTGGAAGACGTTGACATAAAACCCACTAAGCTATTGGATTTAAAACATAAAATAGAAAAAGTAGAAGAGGACAGCATTGTCAAATGTCTGATGAAGAAGGAGAAGTTTTGAAGTCCACGCAATCAGAATTAATCACAAAAAAATAGCTTGAAGAAAATACTAATGCTACATTGTACAGCAGACAGAGAAATGGAGCAGACAAAAGATGAAAGTCAGAAGAAGAAAGGGAAGAACAAAGAAGACAAAGACTGAAAGAAATAAAAGAAGGAGAAACGCAAAACACTAAAGGGAGGAAGAGAGAAGTAGTGTATCTGAGTACTTCTAATTTATTTATTGTTGGGTTACCTCTAAACAACAAGATCTTAGAGATAATGAAACTTTTATTGAAGATTCTTTGGTACATCTTTAATAATGAGAAAGTTACTTAAAAAAGCAGGCATCACCCTGTAGAGAATTAAGACAACTTGTGAAATCGTTAAAAGTAGAGCGCTGTGCTGAGAAAACACATCAAGAATGGTCCAATAATTGAAAGTAAGTTTTTGAAAAACAGTTAATGTTTGGACATAGCTTAAAAATAAATTCAATTTCTAGATTTTCCTCTGGTTATAATGAAAGTTATAGAATTTTTCATAAGAGAAGAGCCCTGCGTCATAAATAAAACGTGTCTGATGTTGCATCATTAGACATAAGAAGCATAAATCCATCCTTTTTTCTCATACACCATTAGCAAAGAAATAATACTGAAATATTTGTCGGTGATTGATTAAAATATGTTTTTAGGCTGCCTGAGCTTTTCCTAAAACAGTCTGGATGGAACGAAAACCAAAAATGACGATAATCCTCATCCCATTTCAAGAAACAATTTTAATATCAAATCTGTAAATCTGCACTATACAAATAAATCTCGAAATCCGTTTGAATAATAACTCGGGGCATTATGCCCGGAATTCCTGCAACTTTATAACGCTGCACTCTGGCTGTTTCTCGCTCTCGTCCTTTTTCTTCTTATTCTAATATCCTCCTTCGACTTCGGATTACTTCTTCCTCTTTTTTTCCGTTAAAATACGTGATATACTCTCGTGAACGCTTCGTGCGGCGGTTTCACTTATTCATGCCTTCATGCCTCACTGACTCTTAATATTTCATTTTTAAAACGCAATCTTTTCAGATGAGTAAATCGCGTGGAAGCAACAGCACCATTTCGGATAATCAAGAAAAAAGGGGCTTCAGCGACTTCAGCAGAAATTCGGACGCGGATTTTATCTCTTTTTTTTTGTGCGCCGTCAGCTTAAGAGGATTGTAATACGAGACCGAGCATGACAGGTATCTTAAGATATTTTTAACGCCGTTATTATTACAGAGATATAAGTGATGCACACCATTAACATACTCTAAAAATATTGCGACTAAAAATAAGATGATTCAAATTTGTAGGAGGGAAGTTGTGGAGACTACACATGCATTGACACGCTTGTAAACATGCATGAGGAGTCACAGTAACTATGTATATCAAAAAAGATAATTTTGACATGTTCGAAGTAGAATCTATTGTCCGCACAATGACTAAAACCGAGTATATCTACATACATAAAAATATGAAAACGTTCACGTGACGTATTCCTTGAAATTTAGTCGCAAAAATATTTGTTGGCTTACGTCGTCACTTCCTTTATTATATTTCATATTCATTTCGAGATTTCTAAGCTGTACTTGCACAGAATTTTATTTATAGCGAAATGGTCCTCGTAAATTCAAGCTGAAGCAAAAATTTTGTAATTCTTGCGCTCGTCGAAAGATAAATGGAACCAGGAAGTGCAATAAAAACTTCAAAATAAACCATTAAATTAAGTTGTTTTAAAAACGTGTCGTCATAAAATTATTATTAAAAAAAAAAAAGGTATAAAATTGGACACCTCCGATGTAGAGTCATTAAGCTGCATAAAACGAAAGGAAATAAAAATAAAACGTATTGGACCGCCACCGGTAATTTTTCACTTTGTAAAAGCAGGAAGCCGTCTGAGGAGAACGTCCATAAATAACCTAAGTCTCAATCAACGTCTTGTGAACAAACTCCAGCACTATAAAGGCAAACTACCACAACGTGTAAAGTCTGCTCGTTGAAGTTAATGCACGAGAGCCTTCCAAGTTTGCTTATCGTGTCAAGAAGTTTTGAAGAATCACCGCAAAACGATGGCCTCCTTCTCAAACACATGCACATGCACGAAATAATTCTTCTGGCGGATATTAATCAGTCTGGAGTAGTAACGTCCCTCATAATCCAAGTGTACCCTTCATTATCCCAAATGCACCAGACTCGACTAAATAGAACATAATTATTATCTCTGCGAGTGCGGTAACAGTATTTACATACTGAGAAGTCTCCACATCTGCATACATTTTTCTCCGGCCCCATTCACTTAATGAGATCCCGTCTCTCCCGCAGGCTTTGCAAATACGTGTCTGCGGGGGTTCCACATTGTCATCGTTCGTATTTATTCCGAAATTCTTTGCTGCCTCGTCTAATGACAGTTCTGACGTAAATAGGTGTCACCTTCGTGTAAATCGATAGCCGTAGCAGACGACTAACAAGCATAAAGCAAAGTGTTTGAACAAAACTTTTTTTACATTCGTTGGCTCAGAAACAAAGGATTAATTTTATGCACTAATCAGTCTTTTCTTAAAAGAACTCCTCATGCATGAGACTCTTCAAGAAGGGACACAGTGAAATGTAAGAATAGGTATATGTGGTCAGTCAATAAAAGAAAAATTGGGACACCCTATATGCGCACTAAAATTAATTAGGTACAATGTTGCAAAGCAAAACAAAAACTCGTAGCCAGGTAGTTACGCCGAATGGATGTGCAGCCATTAAAACGAGTGTCACGTTATAAATGAGAGGATGCAATATGCAAAGGAGACAAAATATTAGCGCTGCATAAAACGTGTGCTTGAAAGATGGCCGGATTTTATCTCTCGAGAAACACGTTTCCACAGTCAGTCATCCCGTCCCTGCTGCTTAAATTAAATTTCTTTCCCGAACGAGTCTCATTCGGTTTTATTTCAGTTGTTAAGTATTTTTAATCAAATAAAGACCTGGGCAATCGAATTAATTAATTCCAATGTATTGCCATACAGTTTCTGGGGGCAAGAAGCTTTTTTCACATTCGTTTGAAAACTAAGTCTTTTCTTTCTTTAGCTGTCTACATTTACTTACAAAATTTACATAGTAAGTCATCAACAACATCTATGAATCCAAACAGGGTGATCTGTTACTCGCTGACGTGCACGCTCGTGTCTTGATTATTCCCTCTGGCAAAACTCTCGTCTGCTGTAATTACCACTCCTGCTGACTCTCATCCATATCATACCAACCCACTTGTCACTCACTATGTAAATCTGGAGACTAATTAGCTCGTGTGAATGTGTCCCGCTTTTTCCCATCCAGCTCTGGAGATGCCATTTTTCTTGTCTAATGAATGAATTTCGGCGTTAATTAAAGTGGGAGCGTCGACAATTTGTCAGCGTCGAGAAACGTCGACGGATGATGCCACATCGCGTGACTGCATTACCGACGGTGGGAAATTCGCGAAAAAATCCGACGTAATGAAATTAGTAAATGCGCGGTGTAATTTCGTTTCCTTAGATTCCGGCCGACGTCTGTCGCATAAATAATTCATGAATAAAAGCAGTTTACCAACAGAAAAAGCGGTAATTCAATAAGCGAACGGCTGGGATCCGAGAATCGATCAAGAAGTGTTCTCATCACATCACCAGACTGACGACCGACGACTTGCATGAGGATCTAAAAAGGAAAAGTAATTGTCGGGATGCACTGCGTTCGTTCTTCTTCAAGCATGCCATCGGATATTTATGAACATTGAGTCACAATTGGAACCTGTGTTGGTATAAGAAAATTTTATTTATATCCCACATTTGTTTCACTTCCTCTCCTTCGACGCAGCTTTATCTACTTCGCCGCATCATTTATTCGATCTGGTTTACCCCAGACACATATTGATGAAGACTAAAGCACAAGAGGATTTATCAGCAAATCGCATTCAGTTTAAACTTGAAACTTACAAGCAACAGTGTATAATGTAAGTACACTCGTGTTCAAAATTTTGTGGCTTTCTGCTCAAAACTTGATGTGTGATATACATTACTATACATTCTCTTCTATGAGTGGTTATGTAAAAGCAAAACAATTTTCTTGTAAATTAAACTAATTCCTTCCTTAATTATCCTTAATAATCTTCAGAGTTACAATTATCCTGCAGTGTAACGACAAAAACAAACCTATTATAAAATAGCAGGGCAAATCAGCCGGATACGTCAAACATCCTTTCCGTTCCACTACATCTTTTTATACCGACGACATAATTGGGAAACTTATTACAACAAAAGTATACGTGGGGGCTCCGGGTACGCAATCGCGAATCCTTCACTGGAAAGTTTTTATCTCGGCCCCTTTTGTCTTCCCTCACTTTCTGCGTTGCATATTCAGAATTTACAAAGGCCCGCGATGGTTCGGAAACAATGTGGCGGAAAGTTGCATTGTTTCGATTGTCGCACATTGAGAAACCGAGCGTGTCGTTTACCTCTGAATCGTACGCCCGGAAAAATAGAGCGCATGTAGCTCCTCGAACCAATGACACGTCTATTATGCCATTGTTATAAACAAATGCGTTTGTTCTGGGAATTTGATAGGCGAACCGCGTTGAATTACTTCGTCGAAGTGATAATAACGTTGAGATTTGATTACAGAATTATATACACTGTCGCTCATAAATTTCATCGCATCCTTTGAAAATACAACTCAAATGAAGACCCACTCTCTCGTTCAAATCCAACGCAGATGCAACTTTAGAAGACCTAAGTTTTGAATCTCAGGTAAAGCGTTGAAGCAGATAAAATCGATGACTTCGAAGAGATCGACATTGGAAGCAGCAAAAGGAATAGGAAAGCATGGGGAAACAGCCAAGAATTTAATCAATAGGAGACGTATAAAGTGTCAGTTGCACTCTTAGTTTAAAACCGCCAAAGTAATCCTGGTGGAACTCATATAATACGATTCTATCTGGATCATTTCACTCAGGCAAGAAAAAATTCTTCAAGACGACATAGCTTTTCCGTGATTTTTTATTTCTATAAATACGATGACAGTCCTTCAACCTTCGTACCTAGATGACCACCTCCTTTCTTTTTGCAAAGATGAAACTGATTTGACTTGATCAGACTCAGTATTGAAGTGAAGCGTGAACTCGATCCAAAATCTTAAGATGTCGCAGCCTTTGATTCCTTTTTAACATTTCAATGTTAATATAAAACATTAAAATCCTTATATTAGTAAAAAAATGGATTTGGAATATATAAAGTTGGTGGAGTAAATTTTTTTACGAACTTTTGTGTAATACGTCGTTGTGTTACGTATAAGATATCATAAATTTGCTTCAGTGGTTTATGGGTTCGCTTCACAATGCTCTTTGAAAACTTGTCCTTTCTAAAGGAAAACTGTAAGAAGTTCCATACAATTCTTTCAAAGTTATTTAGTGCGCTGACGTATTTCGCATTTCGTGACATGTCCAGTAAAGTATTAAAGTTTTGCTCTTTCTCTACATTTATAACTTCAACGGCATCTTTCATCTTCTCTGAATTATTTGCTTTCCAAACTTAGAAAGACCGCGTGATTCTTATTCTGATTTACAAAACCGGAACTCTTGTACAGGGTCGTATTTAACTGAAGCTGAGGTGCGTTCCAAAAACTAAACAAAAAACGTTGATGATTTCGACCTAAAAATTCTTAAATCCACATGTTTTGGATGAAATGATTCAAACTAACCGTGCCTTCCTTAGATTAATTTTTTGTAATAATATGGGCGAAGCAAAACGATAATTAACCGTGTATCCCGTCTAGCACAAAAAGACTACATTCCTTATCTCCTAATTAAGTATGGCTGCACTGGAAATTAACACCGATTATTTCCTCAACGAAGCATGAAACCCGGATTAATTGTTTCTGTATTTAGTACAAGGGCCTTCAACACATTTTAAATTGCTTTGTTTCATTCCATAAACAGACCACGTAACATTACGAAATATTGGCGAAAAAAAGTCCTCGAAATGATCTGATCAATTTCCGTTTTTAAATTAAACACGAAAACAAAAGGAAAAACGGAAACCTCATCGTGGCTTCTACCAAACAAAATTCAATTTTCAATGAAACATGATAGGTGAAAACGAAACAACTATTCCTTCAGGAAATTTACGTCATTGATGCTGTAGAAGACGGGACAAAATGAAACTCGAAGCGTGGCTTGCGGATCAAAGTAAACTTCTGGCCGTGTGTGTTACCAAGTTATCATGAAACATTAATTGCGAATGCAGTGATAATCTAATGATTCCCCACAGTTACAAATGGCGTACTTTGAACTCATAAAGCGCACTGTGTTTGAACTCATATCACGAATGTGTTACTAACTCACAATCAACTTCCATTTAGACACTCAATACACAAAAGAAATTTTATCAAATAAGTCCTCAAACACCGCGCCAAACATTCCACGCGCACGAATAAATTACACAGGAAGATGCAATTTGCAAGCGCTGAGAACCTAATGATTTCCAGGAATGTATCAGTGTCAAGGTAAATAATTCGAGGTGGTCACTGTTCCGTACTAGTAACAACACAACCAACAGGCGAGAATGTCTTTAAATAAATTTCTCGGGTTCAATGTTCCGCAGTGTTCACTTAATTGCGTAAACAAAACGCGAATTGAGATCGTGTGAAACAATGGTTTCAAGAAGCGCGATGATTACGTCTTTCGCTGATGGGAATTGCGTTCTATATTTATATTGACGTGGCATTTTCCCTTTTAACTTAAATCTTCTCGATCCCTCAACCTTTCAGGGGAAGGTTAATTTAAATTGAGATTTGGATTATAAGAGGAATTTGCAACCTTCTTCTCTTACCTCTTGCATTTTTATTTCCTCTTTTCGCATTTCGTACATAACTTTGGAGTACTAATTTACCTTTTCCCATTTTACATGTATGGTCCAATCATTTCATTTGGTTTAGCCCTTTTTCTCTTCATTTTTGCTGAAATTTCATTTTCATACTCTTTGATCTGTGGTTTGTCGTTGATTGTCCATGTTTTGGTTTTATTGTTCTCTTAATGAATTCGTTGAATGTTTTCACATTAATTTCATCTTCAACTTTCCCCTGAAATTGGGTGTTCCCCTAAAGAAATTTAAATTTATTAATCTATGATGTTTTCTGCCTTCAATTACTATCTTGTGCTACAGATATTCAGGTTACCCAATGCGATATCATTTTTTTTATATATCCTCAGTACCAACTGTTTCTACTAGGGTTTCTTGAATTTCACTATTGTCATCATTTCTTGCCCTTTCACATTTCCTTTGCCTGTTTTACTCCTGATGCCTTCTCCTTCTGTTCCTGATCATACCTTCATTCTTTGTCTTCCCTTTTCCGCTTCTTATATTCCCAAGATATAATTTCATAAACATATTATTTTATACTTACAGAAAAGTATTTAGTCAATTTGTATGGTAGGTCCTTTTCAAATAATTATTAAAATACATGAAGGGTGTCGAAGGATACATAGATCCTTGAAGACTCAGTACTAATTGCAGTGAAACTACAAAGTTGACAGTTCCAGGATAGTCGGCCCACGGTCGGGTCAGCGGTTATTCTTTCAGGAATCGAAAATTTGTAGTAAATGGAGATCTAACGTCGGGGTAGCCTTAGATCTACACTCTTGGACCAGAGGATAAAGAAGTGGGACGCATTCTTATAGCAAGAGAGCGATCTATTTGTTTGGAGACTAAAAAGAATGCCAAAGAAAATTTTGGTTATCACAAAAACCGTGGAGATGAGAAGAGGATTAACATCACAGAAATAGGATTCACATCTTTATAGGCAGAAGGCAACTCAGTTGGTTTGGAGACTAATAGGAATGCCAAAGATCAAGGCTAAAGATAATAAGTACCAAGATGATTGGGTTTTGTGACATTTATTTATTTCTTTGGCTCTGTTGAGCTCATGTACTTCTGGAAAGAAATTTGCCAAACTTATCGAACGATTTCTCAAAATTTCAGACAAATTTCTTTCTTAATTGGCAGTGGTTTTCGTCCTCTTACCTTTTGGATTCCGTCGTCAATTGGCATATCAAAATAATTCCAAAAGAATTAAAAAGGCATTGGAACAGAATGGATTCTTTTACTGAGATCCACGATTACCATTCTATAAATTCTCTTGAGCCTGCATAACAAATTCACTAATTAACAATTCCAAAAAAAAGAACCACCGGTTACCTGAATTTGGACTAACGAAAAATCTAAGTGCAGAAATTAGCAGATCACTGTTTCCTGTGTTAATAGTCTGCGAATTCCCAAATAAAAACCGAAAATTGCAGAAAAGCGTAAAGCCAATTTCCGCTTTGATCTTCCGACGCCTAAGCCGCGTCGTGGCGTCAAGCGCGACGCAAACAAAACATTCCCGACGCCCGCCTGTATCCGGAACATCATAATCTGTCGTGTTTGTGACAAGGGTCGCTAATGTCTTCTGCTGTTTTAAACAATTATTTCAATTCCGCGTCTAACAACTGACAAGGACAATTGTACCTCTGCTATTATTCATTCCATAAATTTAACGTTTAAATAGTGAAAGACACTCTTCTATCCAAAACACTTGGAGGTTTAAATAGGAGAAAAAAATCTTTGGGTTTGGCTTTAAATAGACGTTGCAAGCACATGTTAGGAATTAGCTTCGAGTAACACGGTTATTTATTTCTGGAAGGTCTAGCAAAAAGAGTTTCAATAACCAACAAACTCGTTATGGACAAGCAAACGCTTGAGTTTTTTCTGACAAATTAGCTCCTTTTTCTATTTATTGCAAACCGCCTCTGACTTGAATCTACTCACCGTATCTGTATTTTAAACAGTGCTGGATTAAGGTGTGGTTCTTTCGAACAATTTCTAGGACTAACACAATTTCTACTTTTTATGTCAATCAAAAAACGACAGCGTTCTTTACTTCGTCATAAGGTGTCCCCAGCGAATTCTGAATATTTTACAGAGTCCTGTTTTTAATGCAATGTAATTAACTTCAAGTCTATACCGAGAATAACTATTCGCCGCACTTTAATCCTCTCTAGAATCCCATGAGAAAACAAACAAAATTACATCGCCTTATCCTCGCGATAGTTTAACGACGTGAAAATTCGATTTATAAAATTAGATTCCGGTTTGTTTACGCTTCGCCCGTCAGCTATGCACTTAGCCATCGCTGGGGAAGCCGAGTTTTTCCACATGAAATTGCAGGCAAAACTGAAAAAAACCGGCGAAATGTATGCAAATTATAAAAATCGACGGATGACAGCTAAAAATTAAAGGGGAATTTCTCTGCTGCTGACAGTGTTATGTGTTACGTGTTAGGTGTGCTGGCGTAATTACTTTCACACCTCTGAACAAACCGGTGAATACGTCAGTTATTCATCGATTACCGGTAATTGATGTTTTGATTGAGGTGAAGAGGTGTGAAAGTTGCGGGAATACTCGTACAGTAAAAGTTGCTTAATCGACTGCTCGTTGAATCTGACATTTGCGTAATTTGCTTTTGTGTTTTGAATAATTCAAGTAAAAGGTTCCTTAATTAGGAACAACGAGAGATTCGAAATTGTTCTTGGCTTACACTCTCGTAATTCTCTTCTAAAGAATGTCTTCACTTTAAGCTTTTGCCAACATTCTGAAACATCAAAGGGGGGATTTATCAAACGTCAGCAATATTCCAGCAAAACTCGCGGTTAATTCGAGCTTCCAGCGGTGAGACGCTTTTCACGAGATGGCGTACCCATCTTGCTTTCACCATTTTTAACCACGTGTCGCGCGTTTCCATCCCCGAACGCTGATTCAGTGAGAAAGAGAAATTTTATTATCGCAACCTAATATCATCACTGGCTTGAAAGCTCGTTCTAGTCTGATAAAGCGATATGTGTTTCCTGTTCTCTGGTTTCCTTCAGGAGTAACAGGTATATCTTAAAAAAAGAAAATAATTTCGAAATTTCTTTACGCATTTTTCGGATCCTCACAGTAAAAAGAAGTGTTTTACACTTTCGGAAAAAATTGATATGTTTAAGCGATTCCTCGTAAATGTAATGTAAAGCGAAAACAATTATAGAAATTTTGAAGCAGAATTTCAGTAGGCATGGAATACCAAAGCAGTAATGTACTCATCAGGAAAAATGCAATAGAATGAACATTTCTGAAACAGTTTAGAAAATAACCCGAGTTCGTTTAATAATCCGGTAGCATTATCCGTGGAAATATTTTGTTTTGGAAAACGTATGCCGCAGTGTTCAAATTGAACATGACTTTTAAATGTCAGCATGACATAAATCATAAAATAGCAATTACTACTCACTCACTCACAAATTAAATAAATTATTGTATAAGATTCACAGAGAGCAACAATTCTTACGCGGTAAGGATAGAGACTGAACATCTTTACGTAGCAATTTGTGGCACGTTCCCACAGAAGGCTCAACTTGTAGTGATAATTGCGGATAGAGATGTGAGAAGCACTTTTCATTATGTCTTGTAGTTTAGATACCTCGACAGTTCGTCTTCGAGGTTGACCTGTTGTGTTTTTTCGGAAAAGACCTCCAGTTTCACGAAACAACTGTACACACCAATGCAGGTTGTCTTCGAGTATTTTGTAGTCAATAATGACATCGGGAAATTCAACACTAAACTCTTCCAAGCAATTTCGTACTCAGTATACCCATGCCCCTTCGATTTTTGAACTATTACGAAAATAACTTTCAATCACAAATGTTTTCTACTCTAATGTAAACACCATTTTGTAATAATACAATAAACGTAAAATAAATGAGTCCTGAAGATAGTTTATTTTCGTATAAAACCAACAAGCAACGCAAACAAACATGAAAACACTTACTCAACAGTTGACAGGACGAATGACACTAGTGACAATTCTGTTGGAGAGGAGCTTAAGCTACGACATGCGAAAACAAAATATTTCCGTAGTCAATGCTGTCGGAATATTAAACGAACATAATTATGATAATAGCAACAGACAAGTAGCGTATGCTACAAAACCCAAAACTTCCATCACACTTGTTTTCTACTCCATGGCGCCCTTTTATCAAACATATCTTTGTTTTTAATTCGCATTTTAATAAATTTTTCCCCACGTAAATACCCTACCAATATAGGCTACAATAAACATTGTTGGGTTAACGATGAGGTAAGGAAATCCAGTGTTGATCTAAAAGACTTATTCCTCTTGAAAAATAAACAAATCAAGTTACTTTCGTTTTATAATCTTGCAAAAAAAAGAACGTGCCAAGCTTTCTGAAGATGATTATTATAAACAGAGAATTGCTTCTTCTGACAATCCTTCCAAAGCTGTTTAGAAGGTCGTTGCTGAACTTACTAATAAAAATAAACGGGAGAATAACATCTCCTTATTTTGGAATAATGTGTTGTTTGATGACCCAGGTGATGTTGCAAATATTTTTAATCTGTTTTACTCGGACGTCTTCTAATAATGTAAATAATCCAATTAACTACTCTAACCTCAGTAATTCGTCGGAAAATCTCTCCAATTTATCGAATTCCTGTTACCTATTACCCTTTACCACCAATGAAGTTACTGCCCTATTAAAAAAAAAATAAGTTAAAAAATTCAGCGGGCCCGGACGAGGTTCCTGTCTATATCTTTAAATCTGTTGTTGATTTTATAGCTGTACTTTTGACTTATCTCATAAATCTCTCTCTCTCTCTCTGCTCTGGTCTATTTCCTGATTCTTTAAAACTTGGCAAAGTGGCTCCCATATTTAAAAAACATGACCGTAGAGATGTTGCTTATTATAGACCTATAACATTTAACTCTTCCTTGTCCAAGGTCTTTGAGTATTGTTTTCAGGATAGGTTGTCTAGATTTTTGTACGCGAATAACATGATAACCAGCATGGCTTTCGTATTGGTCGTTCGACCACTACTACTATCACAGTATATTCTCTAAGCAATAGTCGCACTCCTTGTCGGCACCTTTGAAGTTTGTGAAATTAGTTGAGCTCTGCGCAGATTACTGCGCAGTGAATTTAACGCGCCAAACATGTCAAATTTAAATTCCACAAGGGGAAATTTTATACTATCGATGACTTTTTTTGAGTCATTTTAAAAAATTATAAATTGTTAATACGAACATACAATAAAATTACCTCGAGTAAGTCTATTTAAATGAAATAAACCAATGAACATCAAAATAAACACAGTTTTATTCTACGAAACAAAAATTTCACAAATGTTGCAAATTAATTAATTTATTACATTTTTTATTGCTGTGAACAAGTAGAACAATTAGAACTATACAAGCAAAAATGCTATTGAAATTCATAGTTAACAAACTGAAAGAAAAATGTATCTAATTAATTACAGTTTTCAACATACCTGTCTTGTGGTATTTAAAAAAAAAACTAATCTGCCTATTAGTATCCGTATTTGAATATACACTCGTACAGTCAGATACACAGCACTTCAGTTTCATTTTAGTTGTTTATTAACGTATTATTAACTAAAATAGGATGAAAATAGGTCGCACCTAAGTGTACGATTGACTGATTGAGTGTGACACACGTGTGACATCTGCGCAGTAACTTGCGCAAAGGATATTTGGTAACATCCGATTGTGTAGAGTGCAACTACTGGGTAGAGAATATACTGTGCTACTATGTTCTCCTTTTATGACTCCTTTCTAGTTCATCGTCTGGCAACCTCTTAGGCCTACAACTCGATGAATGTTTGACATGGAGGTATCACTTTAGCAATCATGTTTCTAAGCTCAGCTCCTATTGTTATGTCTTTAGCGATTTACGTTCTGTTCTCCCAGTCCATCATTTGATCCCCATACGCCATGCTGTCATCGCCCCACATCTGACGCATGGAGTCTGTTTTTGAGATAATTCTCCTCCTGCCGCCGGCGTGTTTCTTTTGCAAAAGAAGATTTTACCTTTCGACTTCAACTGTAAAGAACAATTTCGTACCCATAATATGTTGACTGTTACCTCCATATTTATCTTGGAACTTTATATTTTTGTCTTTCAAAATAAGTCCCGTTTTCTGTTAAATGTTTTTCGGATCCTCACAGTAGAATGAAGTGTTTTACACTTTCGGAAAAAATTGATATGTTTAAGCGATTCCTCGTAAATGTAATGTAAAGCAAAAATAAGTCCCGTTTTCTGTTAAATGTTTTTCGGATCCTCACAGTAGAATGAAGTGTTTTACACTTTCGGAAAAAATTGATATGTTTAAGCGATTCCTCGTAAATGTAATGTAAAGCAAAAACTATTTTGAAGCAGAATTTCAGTAGTCATGGAATACCAAAGCAGTAATGTAACTGACAATGGGCCACAAGTGATGAATTTAAATCATTGGCAACAAAGTGGGAATTTGGTTACAGAACTCCTTTGCCTTATCATAGCCAACGGAAAAGCAGAAGCAATAATCAAGACAGCAAAATGGAAAGATAAAAATAGAACGCTTTATTGGAATTAAGAAACGCGAGTACAGTACTTAATAAACGATTGATGGGGCGAAGTACAAAAACACTACCTCATTACTATACTCAAACATAAAAGCAAATCTCGACGATACAAGGAAAAAGCAAAAGCAACTACATGACAAGATCTTTCTAAGCAAGAAGCAGAAGATAT
This sequence comes from Dorcus parallelipipedus, assembly GCA_958336345.1. Lineage (NCBI taxonomy): Eukaryota > Metazoa > Arthropoda > Insecta > Coleoptera > Lucanidae > Dorcus > Dorcus parallelipipedus. The sequence goes on from OY284475.1 coordinate 14,654,201, forward strand.
AATACGAATGAAAAATAAAAAGAGGGGTGGATTCCAGCCAAACTCATACGTTGCTGGAACAGAAGAATCAACTTACAGACGAAATAGAATAGGTTGGAGAAAATAATCTGAAATAGAAGATGCAAAACATTCATTACTGGAAAATCGCAACAAAAATATAATAGATGAATTACCAGAGCGTTCAAATATTCAAGAACATGAAGTGAAGGCAAAATCATCAGACCAAGAGGATAAGAAGATAGTGATTCAAAGAGAAAGTAAAAAGTTAAAAGTTAAATGAAGACGATAAGAAGGTAGTGATAGAAAAAAGCTGTTAAATCAAGAGGAGTGATCAACGGAAAAGTTATTAAATCAAGAAGACAAAAAGAATGACTTTTATCTAAACGAATCTCCAAAAGCGGATACGTGTTACCTTATTATAGTTATTAATATTAAAAGTTCTTGAAGAACGATTAATTTCCACATGTACTTAATCATGTTCGTCTCGCCTCTCTAACCGAAGACTATTCAAGAAATGCAGCATTTATTGGCCCCGAACCCTTCTTCCTCAGACCAACCTCACCGGTCAAGACTTACATATAAGGAGGAGGCAGGTAGACGACGAGAGTAATCGCGGTCCAAATTCCAATGCGTTCGAGGCCCGCTTGGAATTGGTGTACTTCAAGGGCGAGGAATGTCCGCGACTCGTCGGTCGGGTCAGCTGTTTGGGATGCACGATGTGTCTGGGACATCATCCGTGTAAATCGACGGCCTCTCCTAATAATAGAAGAGGTTCGACTAAGAGACCAACTGGGCTGGTATTTTAATTACTGCTCGGATTAATTATTTCGCGCGCGCACCATGAGGAACCATGAACTGTTTGCTTCGTTAATAGACCATGGACCGGACCGGTTTAAGCGAGACGAAACTAAATACATATTTTGTTACCATTTAATTCTTGTTTATCATCGCAAGCTACAGCAAGTACTCTTCTGGGTCTGTAATCTCATTATATTAGGAGGGAGGGTTTTAAATAATCTTCATTAGGAGAATTGTCTTGAAATCAGAAGGCATTTTTGAATTCGTCTCGTCACACGTAATACCTATAGTACTTGACCAAACAATACAAGCAATAAGATTTTATTGGACTGCACTTTTTCGAGTGTGTTTTTATTGCCCATTTAGCAACAAGCAACTATTAAACGAAGAGCAGAAGGCAAGATTGCGCGCATTCAACACAATAACACTCGTTTACACATCGCATACAATAGGGCTTTCTCACATCAGATAGTTGGGCAGATGCGCCAGGCACGAGGAGAACGTATTTTGCGAAATTTACGGTGGGAACATTACTTCATAATGGAAACGTTTGCCTTTGCTCCGCATTTTAGCACAGGTGAACTATCTCGAAACAGACAATATCGCCTCCTTCCGTGCAACACTTTAGGTATTGTTTCAGTCGGAATTATGTCAGGCATTGCCCAACTAAAACACAATTCAGTTTTTCTTTGTTTCTAATTTTTTTCCGCGGACTTCCAATTCATACAGACCGTTTCCTAGTGAATTAAGAAAGAAAAACTATTAACTCGGAGGCGTTCATAAATTTTCCTGCTTAATTTCGAAAAATGTGGCCCTGGCAGGTCGTAAATAAGGCAATTATATTCCGGCCACATATTTCATACTTGATTTATGAAAGAGCGCGGCATTAAACTAGTGCATCCGAGTCTAATTTTTTAATTAATGAGGAGATGCGCCGCTCTGACGATTTCGGGCTTCAAGATAGTTGCTTCCAGTTTAATTAAAATAATTTAATACATAGTAAAGCAATAAATAATATAAACGCTAACATGACGCAAGTGTTTAAATTTCGGGCTCATAACTACTTTTATAATCGCAACCCATCTAGTGTCGACCAGATAACCCACAAAATTTCTTGGAAGGGTAGAGAGGGACTCTCAGAACAAGCAAATCCGTACAAGAGCCTTTCGCCATAAAATTAACACTTAATCTGAGAATTATCTCCACATAATTCTAATACTTTCCGCCCATTATTGCTCATAACCGTACATTAATAGCCAGATTATTTACTAGCCGCATACGGCTGGCAAATAATCAGCTCTCGTTGCGAATGATTTACATTTCCAGGCTGATAGCGTCGTTTTAATTGAAACGGCTTCGACTAAATTAATGCGTGTTCTCGGGGATAAATAAGTGCCCCACTTCGGGAGAAAACACAAACCGTAAATTATTTTGAAGAGATTTGAGCGCGTTTAGTTCGCAGACGGCGGAAAGTTGTAATAGAATCGATTAAGAATTTCGAATTACGGCTATTAATTTAGTTTTTTCTTAACTGAAAGAAATTGCTCGCATTATTTATTTTCTCCGGCTGTTATTACGGTTACGGTTAAAATAATTAAACTCATGATTTGTTCTGTATAATTAAAAGCATGCGAGGCAGAGAGAACCAAATTGGAAGACGAAAGTTCAATCTGTAGCTTCCGAGATTGTTCGAAATTCCTTTGGATAATTTGGACAGGGCTAAACACTCTTTGGTTTGAAAAAAAAAATCACTTAGCGTACTTTGCGTTTACTTACGTACATTAATCATCGTCAAATCTTGGGTCTACGACATTTGGGTGAATGACAAATGGGTGAACGACAAATGGGTGAAGTCATCTGGGTGAACGACATTTGGGTGCAAGCGACAAATAGGTGAATGCGACATTTGGGTGAACGACAATTGGGTGAATGCGACATTTGGGTGACCGACATTTCGACGAACGACATTTAGGTAAACGACATTTGGGTGAACGACATTTGGGTGAACGACAGTTGGGTGAATGACAATTGGATGGATGCGACATTTGGGTGAACGACAATTGGGTGAACGACATTTAGGTGAACGACATTTGGGTGAACGACGTTTGGGTGAACGACAATTGGATGAACGATGTTTGGGTGAACGTCATTTAGGAGAGAGCGACATTTTTCAGTCTTTTAAAAGCCGCCGACGAAACATCGAAATCCCCATTTTTATTACGAATTTTAAAAGGCGATATTTTTCACATGTAAAATAAGTATATAAATCTACATAGAAATTTTAAATGTGTCACTTGAGAAATTTTTTGAACCAAACGTAGTTTGGAAAATTAAAAAAAGATAAAAATGTTTACCCTAACTATACGTCACTTGACAAATAAATGCCTGCTCGAGCATGTCTTTCGTATCAAAAATATGCCATATTTTAAAGCAATTCATTCATTCTTACAGTGGCGTACCCTTGGAGTACATTTTTTATCCCTTTTAATTTTCAAACTACGTTTAGTTAATAAAGCGAAGTTTGAAGTTAAGCTCTAACAGGAAAATTGTCGGTCGGGCGACCGCCTAGCCCATTTTGCTAGTTCATTACTTTTAAAGTTGGCTGTACCTAATCACGTTATTTATTTGGCAAATAACTCGAATTTTATGAATAGTATCCATGGTGATTGGTAAAGTTATTCATTAATTAAATTTATTAGCAGATTGATACCTCGGCGCCTAGTATAATAAATAACTATGTAGGTATTACTTTGTTGAAAGTATGCAATTATAATTAAATGAAATAACAGATCTTTCATATTTCATATAAACAGACTTATTGTTTATCCAAAATTGTCGTTCACCCAGATGTCGTTCACCCAATTGTCGTTCGCCCAACTGTCGTTAACCTAAATATCATTCACCTAATTGTCGTTCACCTAAATGTCATTCACCCAATTGTCGTTCACCCAAATGTCGCGTTCACCCAATTGTCGTTCACCCAAATGTCGTTCACCCAAATGTCGTTCACCCAAATGTCGTTCACCTAAATGTCGTTCACCTAAATGTCGGTCACCCAAATGTCGCATTCGCCCAATTGTCGTTCACCCAAATGTCGCATTCACCTATTTGTCGCTTGCACCCAAATGTCGTTCATCCAAATGACTTCACCCATTTATCGTTCACCCATATGTCATTCACCCAAATGTCGTGCTCCCTCAAATCTTACATCTTTGTCGTGCAACTTTATACTCGTTGCTAATCGCTATTTAATCCAACCCGCTAAAGTAAGTCGTCCTTTGCTATTTTTAGATCTGTTAATGTCTCTAGTTTCATTTCACGAAGCGAATTTTTATGTATACTTTATGGGGGAATAAAATTTATACGCCTGTATCAAGAGGGCATTTCAAAAAATCATGGGCATAAAAAAGAATCGCAAAAGAACACTTATTATTAAGGTCATTATAGAATTTTCTAGTGGAATTCAAACTAATTTAATTTTGTATTGTTATTTGAAGGAAAATAGAAAGGTTTTTAACGACTTTTCATAACGGGTTTCATGCGAAAACTTATAGCACCGAACGTTCTGCTTTCAATGCATGTACAAATCGCAAGACAATGTAAGGAAATCGATAAAAAAAAACTTAAAACACAAAGCACAATCACCGGAATTTACGAGATACTTGTCCAAATCAAATCGAAAGTGTTCCCGAAATCGCTCGTTGCAACAACGCTCCTTTTTCACCCAAATATTTGCCCGGACGGATCCTTTATAATAAATACTATTTAACATCGCATGCGTGTCGCACAAAAGCTCGGGCAAACACAATGCCAACTGTTTAGCAAACACAAACACATTCGAAACTTGAAAACGACCGCTCCGGGCGGTTTCGTTTTTAATTTCCTCAACGTCAACGGGAATCAACGAAATACACGAATCCGGAGAGCGTTGCCCCGGCGAGTTGTAATAAATCCGGGGCCGCCATAAATTCTGCAAAGACATTATTTCATAAATCAGAAATTCTATCGCTATTTATCTTGATGGGGAAATACGAAAACAAAGCATTTGATCTTCCAAGAATTCGAATGATAGGAGGAAATCGGTAATTCATCAGAGAAGGCAAAAATAGTACTATTACTGGTGCTCCTTATCTGTTGTCCTTTTCCTTCGTTGCTATTTCTTTAAAATATAATCTCTTCTTCTTTAAGTACCGTTCCAGTACTTCGCCCTCTATTGCTTTGTTTTTGCATTTCCCCGTATTATATCTGTCTCTTTTGTTTTTCCTTTCTTTTTTTACTCTATTATTCTTTGCACCCTTCGTAATTAAGTATTTCTTCTATTTTACAAAGTTTTGACAATTTTCTATTACGTAAAGTAATTTAATGACCGAATGGAATATTATAGCAAAATAATGGATCAATTTTAAGTCGCGTTAGCATTGAAATAATGCCCTAGAGCATAAATTTTCAAAGCACTCTGTTATGGAATATTACAAAATAAATTGTAAGTAATCTTTATTAACGCAACCATTTATGGTTTTAATCGAATTATTATAAATATAACGAAATACAAAAGTAGTCGGACATTAAAAGCTGAAGGCACCAAGGGCGTTAAAATCATACGCCCTTGATACCTTAATAACTATTTGATGTTTCATAGCTGCTATTATTACAATTATATGTCTAGAGGAAACATTTTAGATAATAAACAAAACATTTTAATGCTATTGTTAACTGTGTAATTATATATTCAAAGGAATCATATCGTCTTCATAAGAAAACCCACGCAAAGAAGAAAACGATAAAAATAGAAAATCCTGTTCCACTTGAGGAATGGTCGGATGACGCAGCCAATTCACTTCCGCATTTAAAATCGTTTTGCTACGGCACTGTAGTTAGTCGGCCAGGTGGAATTTACGACTATGACACATTAGAAATTACGTCAGAAATAAAGTGACCTATTTTTGGCCGAAAGGAAACTTCTTGTCTTCAGTTTCGGTCACTAAATCGTCGTCCTGCTTTTGAGTTGTAAGTCAACTTCTAAGTAGGTGTCATCTAAACTATAAACAACAAGTTCTGGCGCCCATTTTTATAACAAAACGGCCGAAATTAAATCGAAACATAAATTAAGTTGTTACTGGCTAGTTTTATTTATGTTATTTTCCTGTAACATAATCAATTAGGTTTTTGATTAATTGTGCACGAATTTAGAAATTATTTTTTAAAAAATAACAAGTAGGTAGTACTGAATTCTGAAGTAAAATCTACTAATCGAGATAACTTAATTGATTACTTTAATATTCTAATATGACATTAAGGCCCAGTTTTACAATCGTGGAATAAGGACGGAATAACTGTTCGCTGAATATCCTTTAACGTTCCTCCACATTTACGTCACATCTACGTCACGATATTCTAAGAATTATGCTAATCCGGGTCTAATTCTATTTCTTTTCGATTTAATTCATATACTTTTTCCCTTTACGAAAATCGAATCTTTTGAATCCGATAGCAATTATATCTTCTTAATAAATCGCTCCACGGACTTCCAGGTTCTTTCCTCGTATCTCACTGTTACATAAATAACCTGGAGCTTTGCTCCCCCCCGAATTGAAAGAATCGTGCCGTGATTTCCAACAAACGATGTTACTTATTCGCCCGTCGCAAGGATTGTATTTTTAAACTTGGCGTGTCGGAATCGAGATCCAGGAGCAAAGTTTCTTTGCGATCGGGATAAATGAAGAGCAGGAACTCTATTCTATTTGTATCGACTTGAGGCGCTTCTTTCATTCTTATTTCTGTTACTGATCGCCTGATGGGTAGGTTTTTCAAATTTGTAAAATGAATTTTCCTTTTTTTTTCACTGTAGAATCTGAATTTATACATAGATATTTATTTCCAAAAAAATTTGGTTAACTTCTTGAACATTCTATAAATACCTTTGCCTTACTTAATTCTCCAAAAATGGGCAGATCAGGCGGTGTAAACACTTCAAGAGCCAAAGGTGCCTTTCACAAATGCCTTTCAACACTTGTTCTCTTGTTATTATGCCTTTTATACACATTCCTCAATACAGTTCCATTTTTTGATGTCTAGGACTTCATCTAGTGTTTTCTTCTACACTTCCACCCATACATATCTTGTTTCTGGACGTTGAACTTTAGGCCAGGCTTTGACTTCTATGGTCTGGACAATATGATATCAAGCAATTTTAAAAAAGTCGAATATTAAGAGAATTCTCAAAAGAGGATAGACTTAACAGAAATGAAATTAATAAAGAGAGAAATATGTACGTACCTCCATACAAGGGAAATTTGGAATAGATTTTGTGAACACACATAACGCAGTAGCATCCTCAGGTTCTTTAGAAATTTACTTCTCATCTTCGCCTCTTCTACTATGTATCTATCTTTGGCCCCTCTGGCCTCCATCAACTCATCCCTCTTTTTATCTCAACATTTATTCTTTCGTCTGGATAATGTGATTTTGGTTACCAGCAAATGATTGGGAAAATGAAGTTCTTTTGCTGCTGTGACATTACACTTCTTTCACTTTCTAATTTCTTTCAACCTCTTTTACTTCTTCTTGTGTCAGTTCCCGATCAAATTGGTATCTTCTACGTTACCAATTCCTTATTTAATTGAAAATTTGCCACGAAACATAAATTTTAAATTCTCTTGGGGCTTGTTCAGATTGAAGCAAAGCTTATTTGAGAGGATTTGCTTTCAAGCAGAAAAAAATTCGTCCCTAAACACTTCGTGAACTGATCAAACTCGTTCAACAAAAGTTCAGGCTGCCAATACGTCCCCGGCCGTGACGTTGAATACCTAAATTAGACGACAACGTCTTGAGCAAATTAATTTAATTCCGCTGCGAATTCGGCTTTTCTGCGGCAGCACAATTTATCGCAGTTCGACATCTCCATTATGACAGCGCCCTAATAAACGTCGGAGGGGTCGTCAAGTAGACGGGGGCCCTTGCTCGGAGAAGGGTTGATTGGAAATCGTGTTACAATTCGACGGAAGTTCTGTATTGAATGCAATTAACAACGGGGCTCGTTACCATTGGACTTTATCGATGCGCGTCACGTTTTAATAATTCGACGAAATTGACGGACGTCACTGCCTAAATTGTCAGTTGAAAAGAACAAGACTTTTTACTGGAGACCTTATGCTTCTCGAAATTACAAAGGAGTATTTGTTGATTGAATTTACTGGTATTTATCGTCGTGAGGTAACAAAATTAGCATGGTGATGTTTGACCCTCTTTGCGAATGGTAAACCAAGCGTGTAGCCTGACTGCCTTTTAATACAAACACGACTACTGCATAAAACTATTACGCCGTAAATACAGACACAAAAGTAACATTATGGAGGAAAAACATCTGTTACCTGTTATGTCGTTACGTTTCGCTGCGCAAAGTAACTAATTACACAAACGCTCAATTAATACAGGCCAGAGCAAAAAAAAAGGACGAGAGGAGAAAATTGAGAGCGACTTATTGAAGAATGCCCGCGGCTATAATAAAATGTATTAAAGTAGCATACCATTAATAATAAAAATTTTCTCGGCCATGTAATAAACAATTAGCAGCAATACTTCATGAGAACCTGAAATTTCTTGCCAGGTAATGCTATTAACTTCCACTCTTCTGAAGTTTATTCAAGCATTAATTTTAACAAATAAATAAGAATGAAAACTATTATTACTATTAAATACTAAAGTGACTTCTGTTGCACTTGTAGGTAAGTAAGAAATATGAAATTCATGAAGTGTTTGCTAAAAGTATCCAATTCTAGGATTCTCCCGGCAATTTAGTAATGTACCGATTGTTTCATTGAAACTTAAAAGAGGTAGAGACGGAAAAGAAATAAGCCACGCCTTCTTCGCTATACATTCTGACATTGCAGTTAGAGAAGTGCGCCAAATTATACACATGCGTTTTCAACTAAAAACAAAACTCTATGTATTATATCACAAACTCTTTTAAACGGACACTAAATGGCGCACAAACACTTAAGAAGTGAAAAATATTTTTCACTTCTGACGAAGCTGTCGAACGACTGCGAAACGTTAAGTGTTTGTGCGCCATTTAGTGTCCGTTTAAAAGAGTTTGTGATACAATTTTCATCGGACAAGAACCAGCTTTAATTATTCTATGTATTATATTTATTAAGTAAGTATTCTTGATGTGGCCCGTCAAATAAATGGTTTTTTAATGCCTTGTTCTAAAATAGGTCCTTTTTTTAATTCCTCGAAAATATGGACGATGATCTAAGCCCCTTATTCTGTAACTCACAACGACTTTAAGATCTATGATTGTATCATGGGCATTAAGGTAACATTCAACAGTTATGTTATCCCAACTGCACTTCAATAACAACTCATTTAAATACATCGACAAATAAGTGCGTATTAGAACACAAATATATAACACTAACCGGGCATAAAATAACATTACAAAGTAGCTGCACAAGTTACGTTACGATGATACATCATGTCAATTTTTGACAGCGAGAGTAGTTATACAGATAACAACGCTGTTAACCTTAACACCAATGATGCATCATAGGCCTGATTGTTAAATAACGATAATCGTTAAGTAACATAAAGCATATTTTCGCGACTTACCGTTGCAGACTTTCGACAACGGTTACTATTACCGCAACATTTTGACGAAATCCTACTATACACCGGTTATCGAGGGGAAGGTTTATGACGTCACATATGCAGTGACCTTGTTATAAAATGAGTAACCCTTCTAGCGATCTGTTGAACAAGCGGTTATTACCAAGTTATTACTAGTAAGGTTATGTACGTTTATGATTTGTCGTGTCGGACAATCAAATGTCCGGTTAAGTACAGTGAAAAATGTCGTTATCAGTTTAGTCGTTATTATTAAAGAAGTGATTGCAATAGTTCCAAGTAATTCTATACACTGCACAAATGGCTGAGTCGAAAATGAGTGCTGAGTTATAGCGTTTTCGATTGATCGCACTAGTGCGCACTCAGAGTATGTTCATCTCATGTTATTGCATGAGGTTAACAGAAGATGCAAGTACACTGAGTGCAACCAGTGCAGGTGAATCGAAAACGCTATTAGTTGAAATCACTAAAACAAATTTAATGACGGCACATCTTACAGATATTTACAATTCACTTACCACATCAATTTTTAATTTTTTAAAAAGCCGGCTAGCTTTAAACTTTTTGAGATTATATCATAAACGTAAATAACTAGCAAATATAACCGATGTGTTTTCGCGATGTATAATACCGTGTTAAGATTTTACATCATTGAAGTAGTGGGGCAGATACCGCTTGCAATTACCACATCTTAAAACGGTTAGTCGCGAAAAAATGCTTATATTATCCATTCACGATTTTTTATACTCTATAGAGCCATGCTTTTTTTTTGTTTCGATAGAACACAAAATGTGACAAATGGAAATTTCTGACACTTTAACGTCAGTCCCATCGACTATATTACTTCTTATACTCTACGTTAGCATGAAGAAAGTAAAATAATAACATTAAAAACAAATAATTACTTGTTACTTTTTAATAATAAGTCAAAATGCTAAAGATTATCAATGTTTTTCGGCATCAGTTTGTGTTTAGTGGCGCTCTTTTGTGGCTCAGGAATTCTATGATCCGTGGAAGCGATACTAAAGATGCACTAATTGTCTATTTTAAAGTGAGAACACTAGCACTGCTTCTAAAGGTTTTATTTACAAAAATATTTACAATTTGAATTGAATGTATTAACATAAAAGGTTGAAATAATAAAGTACTGGTTAAACTGCTTAAAAACAATTTGAAACCGTTGCTGTACGCGTAGTTAAACTGTTCTCGACAGTTTGAAACTAACTTGTTGGAGACCCGTGTTAATCTCTGTCTTAAATTATGAAAACAAGGCTTTAAATAAAATGCAGAGATTAGAAAATTGAAGCAGGGGAAAAGAATTGTATTGGCTGAAATATAAATGCCATGATTTCGTTGGTTATGGACTTAATTAGGGGTTACAGATACAAAAATCTGAACGAGGGTTGAGTAAAACTAAATCTATTTTAACTAGAAGTACTTTAGATAAATGTGTTTTCTGTGTTTAATACAAGGTATTTTTTGGTGTTCCTAATTCGAAGTATATCAATAATAAGAAACGCACGATTATGCAGGTGGCCTGGCTTCCAGCGAATTACATTAGGGACTTTTCAGCCCGACCGACTATTGAATGATTACGAAGAAATACATTTAGATAGGGGTTTAAAATTTCTGACCTGAATTTGTAGAAGTAAATGAATGATAGCTTTTACCTAGAAGTTTACATTTGAATGTTTTTCTTTCTAAACTATTCTAAACTTATCATAAATTAACATACGAAACTAAATGCATGATATAATATGAACTAAATGCAAAATATAATATAAATTTTACTTTGATAGATCTAAATTACAATAAATAAATCTAAATGCTGAACAGTTTAAAAAAAGAAAACCATCAAATTAAAATGGAATATAATATCCACTTGGAGGTTCCAACAAAAATGTCACCCTAACATGGCTTCCTCTGAATATCAAAAGATCGTGAATAGATTATATTTTGACCAATCAATACTTGGATACAAAGCATTTCTATGTACTTATTGACTGGTCAAAATATGTCACTTAACGATTGTCGTTATTTAACCAAGTTGTTATGAGTTACTTTAAATAATATGAACTAATTCTAACATCCCCCATTAGTGCTTGCCTCTAAAGTTTCTCGAAACTTAGAGACTTGTTGCTTGTCGTACCGTGATGTCTTGATCGTACTGACATCTACTGTTGCAATTAGAAGTAAATGGTCGAGGTCGAGGAAACTATTAACTATCATCTGCAAATAGCAAACTTCAAAGGACTTTACAAAAGAAAGGATTTGGATAAAAATAAATTGCCCGACAGTACAACAATTTAACAACAGGACCTTCGTTCATCACAGGAAATAACAGGAAGCGAGTTTAGTTGCTGATAGCAAATAAATCAGTACGCACTGTTATTAGATGTTATGAATGTAATCATGTAGAATAAATAAAGAATAAGAGGGTAGTTGCTTGCTGATCCCCAGTATAGGTTTATTTGCAACGAGCAGATACTGATGTCACGAGATCACAAACCTTAGATAACTTACCGATAGATACAATTTGATATGCATACATACATACATATCCGATGTTCAAGAAAGGTTCCATGATACAGGTTAAGGTTTAAAAATTATTAAATTCAAGTCTAGTTCAGTATTTAACTCAGCCCTCGCCCTCTGGTGACTTCCAAGTTCTCGTGCAGTTGAAAAGAACATTTAAAAACGGAGGAGGGGGCGTAGACCAAAGTAAAGCAGTGGTTTGGCTCACATCCTACAAATTCTCTCTAAAAGGCATTGGTTAGTGTCAAAATAGAAGATGTTAGGAATGTCTTCATGAAGAAGATTTCAAGGACAAATTAATAGATCGAATTTCGACACATCGGAACTGCTACAATGTTCGCAAGTTGTTCTTGAAGAAAACTCTAAGGACAAACCAGACTGAGGAGACCTGTCTCATAGGACATACTTCAACAAGTCATCACCAGTTTTCCTATAAATTAGGTACACACTGAAAACTATTACAATATATTTATCCATTGAAAGTTTTATGTTATTTAATAGAGCTCTTCAGATAACAAAGTGTTTTCAATTGTCTCTTCTTCGAATGTTGATACTCAACCCGTCTATGTTCTAAAAGTGTCAGGTGTTCAAGTGAAAAATTCATCAAGAAGCCTTTTTACTTTCACTCTCGTTATTTAGATGTAAAACTTCTGCGGTGAGGAATGTGAAGTTACTTTTAACGAATTCTTATTACTCAATTATATCACCTTATGCTTTATGTACGACATGAACGCCCTGTATTCGCATACATATTTTATTATTAAATTTCCAATACGTCATTTCTACTTCCTCCTCTTGTCTTGGTGATATATTCTTTCTTCTTCTTCTTTTTCTCTTGGTGATTAGACTACCTTCACGGCTACGTCACACTTTGCTTTTTCTTCATCAACAATTTCTATCTCTATTCCTTCTTCTTCTACAATTCATCATTCAATTTTCTCTTTTTGATGGTGACTCTGCTGATTATTAATGAAGGGGCTAATCTCAAGGACGAAAGGTGAATTATCAGATAAAGAGAGTTATCCTCCTGGTCCTCAAAATTGGGAGTTGAAATGAAATCCCATAGAGAAAGTTTCCCGTGCAAACAATTCTTTAAGCATGTTGGTTTGCTTTTAAAATTTTTGTATTGTTGTTCCAGCATTACTATAGGAATTTCCACAGCTAGAATTTAAATTGAGTATTGAAGAAGACAACAGTTCTTCCTTCATCCTTAAAAATAAATAATTATTAATCACTAAAGATCTACAGGTATTTTCACGTCATCTAATCTGAGAAAGAGATTGAACGCACTTAAAAAGTGATTAAAATCGTTGCTATATTTTTTGCCTCCACATTCTGAAAGATAGAAGTAGAAGCGAGAAGTTCAACGCACAAAAGAGAGAATCTTCGAAATTTATGGAAGCTATAGAACCAAACCTCTGCATCCGGTTTTTCCCTCAGAACAGGTAGAGGTAAAAACTCTCAACGGCACTTTAATGAATCCATTGTTGTTACTACAACTGTGAATTACCTTTGAAACAGTTCTAAATCAATTAATATAAATTTCAAAAGTAATTCATCACAGTCACCGTAATAAGAGCACTTAAATAAAGAAGTAGGAAAAAAAAGCTATTCAGTTCATAAGTATCATAACGACCGTAATAATAATGTAATAGCAGATTAGAAAAACAGTAAAGCACTCGGTACAGTTATGGTGCAAAAATGATCGAGGCTAATTAAGTCAATAAAAACCGAACTCATCAAAACAGATCTTTTGATTATCGTTGGCCGAGCGTAATTACCGCTACTTTATTAAACGTAAATATTTATGTTTCGCTTCCTATCTGTTTATAGTTACGTTTCATGTTCGAACGACTTGATGGGAGTTGCTCGTGCGTGTGGGATGATGACCAACCAAATTTTTGAATCGCGCAAAAAAGCCGCGATTGCCGATTCAAAAAAATAATCGCGATTTTCGCAGGGGGCGCCCCGTAATAAAAAAGCGGCGACGACACGCTCCATCAGAACCGAAATAAATCAATGCCGGAGTGTACACGTAAATATGAGTGGGCCCGTGGTGATGATGATGAAGAAAATAGTGGGTTTTTGTGAATGGAAAGCTCACCTATTTCCTACTCGGGCGAATGCGTATCCGAGCAGTAGTCCACGACGATCATTATTGTCACAATTTTAGACACTAGTTCACTTATAATTACGTCTATTAACTACAAAAACACTTACTTAATACTACCGTACACACGACTTCCATCTTGGCGTGTATAAAACTGACTGAATACAATGCCAATAAACTGCGCATACTCTTTCGCTAAGACGTACGTCCAAACAATCGATCTTCACCTGCAACAAAACACAGAGACATGAATACCATATAACGCCCGTCTTTGCTTACGACAAATGTTGTTGTGTGTTGTAGTGTGGGTGCTCACTTAAAAGCGGTTATTTTTTTCACATTATTTATTCAAATACGCCGAAGTTACTCGTCCCCTAACAATGTCTAATATGCCAATAACTTCGTCCACGTTATTACCGCTAGGTAAGCTTAAACGCACAGAAAATGCAATAAAATTACCACTTTATATTGAGGTTATGTACGGACAGGTTATGTTAAACACAAATCCACAAGATATCTTCTCATATTAAATTAGAATGTGTAAGCATGCAAAATGTTAATGTTATTACCATTTTAAGACTAAATTCAACTTTAAAAAAAAGTCTCAATTTGTACCGTTCGTAAGGTTATGCCGTTGCTCGCTACAGAAATTTGTGTCAGGCCGATCGTCTTGAATTACCAAGGTCGTTCCATTTTTTTGCTTAGTACGGGATCGGGACTTCGGGTGTCGCGGCAGTAGTTGCGATATATTATGCCGATAAATAGAATTCCTTTAAGATCCGATGATCTTGTAATATTCATGGAAACCACAAATCACCGAAACCATTGTCATACAATTGTCTCCAAGGATATTATAGGGTAAAAAAATTTATAAGGCGGTGGAATGGTCGAGCATAAAATATATTGTCATTAATGTCAGTTTTTTCTGATTTTGTATGGATTGTGTTTTATGTGTAATATAATATCAGTAATTTGAGTTAATATTGTTAATTTGTTAGCTGTGTTTCGTTTTGCTGTTGTGTGTTAGTTTGTTATATATAATTTAACAGAAATTTCTTAAGTACAGTCGCAGGTAAGTCATTCACAACACATTTGAATATTTAGTGAATCTGAAGTCTGAAATAAAATTCGAAACTATAATAAGAATGTATTTCCAAGAATAATAACATATTATTAACTAAACTGATATATTTTAGAGTCGCTGTCGAAAATGGAAATTCCAAAGGGATCCCACTCATGTTGTGTGTGCGGACATAAAAAAAGCCCTCATTCCAATTTCCAAATCCAAAAAGATTTTTGGACAAGTTTGAAGCTTGGAGAAGTGCAGTTTCAAATCCGAAACATCTGCACTTAACCAGTGAAGAAATTTTCAAGCGTTCATTTGTATGTGTGGATCATTTTAGGAGTACTGAAGATTTTGTCACTGATGGGTCGGTAAAATTAAAAAGAAATGCAGTACCTACTGTAAATTTACCAAGAGGTGATATAACAATAATCATATAATAATAATGATTTCTAATTGATAGAGAGGTCTTACCGGGCGCTACAAAGCAACATAGATTGTGAGCCTTCCACATCTCGTACTGCAACAATAGTATTAGATATTTCAACTCCTCCTAAAGAATATCGAGATATTTTAAATGTGAGCCCAAGGAAAAGAATTACACTAATCCCCACGCTAGTGCATACGCAATCAAACATATCAGCTACAACTTCAATTGCACCTCATTTACAGCCATCAGGTAAAATTCAATTTTTTTAAATTAATTTTCATTTATAATTTTGAATTAATAAGTTGATTCAGATTTGTTCAACGAGATACAATAAAAAGTTACACAACATTATGTTAGCCTCTTAAGAGATTTTATTATTATTTTTTTGTAGGTACTTCACTAGAATTGATGGGAATTTCCATGTTACCTTCTTCTTCCAAGGAGCCAGCTTTAGTGGCACCATTCACTGATGTGAGAGAAGTACAAGAATCTTCTAATGGGTCACTGTACTGCAGTAAGAATGTTCTTGTCCTAAATATTAAACGTGTTTACACTTTGACATATATTTATAGGGTTTCCAATGGCGCAGGAGGTGAGTTTGAAGCATTATAGGAAAAATAACTCTCTGGGTCCTACAGAACAAGCACTGTACCAAGAAGCAAAACATCTCCAGAAAAGAGTTGCACGATTAAAACGTGAAAAAGCACAGATTTCGCAATCGCTAAAAGCAGCCGAAAAGTTATCGAATAAGTTTGAAAAACTCGCAGAGAAATTTAATCCTATTCAAAAACGTTTTTTTGAAAGTCAGTTTAGAAATACTGGGAAAAAACTCAAAGGACACAGGTTTACATTTCAACAAAGAGCCGATGCTATAGCAATTTGGAAGGCAGGACCAAAATCTTATAAATTTTTATCAAAATTATTTACTCTACCATCTACAACAACTTTAAAAGCGACATTGAATAAAGTGCGAATAGAACCCGGAATTTCAAAGCCAATCATAGGATTTCAAGATGATGGGTGGACTAGAACAAAAGAGGTTGCTGACCATGTGTGTGTTTTTATGCTTCGTGGAATTTATAAAAGATGGAAGCAACCGGTGGCTTTTGCCTTTACGAAATCCTCAATCTCTCGAACAAGTCTTGTTAGGTTTGTTAAAGAAATAGTGGTTGAGGCTTCAAAAGCGGGACTTACAGTTGTATCTACAATATGTGATCAAGGAGTAACAAATATTCAAGCAATCAATGATTTATTAAGTGACACAAAGAGAAGTGCTATTTTAAACGGTGTTGAAGTTAAAGAAAATGTAATGATAATTAATCAGCAAGAAATTATACCTATATTTGACCCTCCACATCTTTTAAAGAGTGTTAGAAATAATTTATTACAAAAGGATTTGGTTTTTTTATGAATGGAAAAAAAATAGTAGCTTCTTGGTCCCATATTGTGGATGCATATAGAATTGACCAAAAAATTGACCAGAAATATGCCTGCTTTGCATTTATTTGTTATGTATTTAATATGAAAAATAAGACTCTTTACTAAACGAGCCATCGAAAATATAGTTGTTTAATTTTAAAGTAATTTAATATCTTTTTGTTGTTTGTTAATTAAAGCAGGTTCTTGTCCAATGAAAATTGTATCACAAATTGTTTGAAACGGACACTGAATATGCACTAAACACTTAAGTTATCATTTTATTATATGATATCGTTAGAATTGTTGTAATTACATATACTAATAATTACAGCAGTTTCATTACATACTCTAGTTAGGTTTTACCAGGACTTCCCTACTCATACAGTGAATACTGGAGTATATGTTAAGATGGGCCTGTCCACATCGGAAACAATATGCTTTAATTTTGGAGTTATATTGTTACTAATAAACTTTTTTACTTTTAACATTCTCTTCTCAAAATAATTATAAATTGGTGGCTAAAGTGTTTATAGTTATTGATTCACTTTTAAAAAAGCGAAAAATTTGGTCTATCAAGGGTAAGGGCTTCAAATATAAATTATTCTTTTACTAGAGTTTTATTTTTCATATCATTTCAACGAGCAAAACCATCACTTAAATCAGTATTTAATATGGTTATTTTATTTTAAAAGTCTTAAAAGTTTTATTTTTTTGCGATGATCTTGTGTCAAATCAATTTCATATTATTATTTTTAAGAATTTTTTTTAGTATTACCGTATTTTTGTAGTTCACACGAATTTATATAAAATAAAATATAAGTAGATTTATTAAAACTATTTGACTTTTATTTATTGTCGCAGATAACATACTATATACATACATTCACAAACATTCGTTTAATTTAATCATCTGTTCGAAGTAAACGTTACTATACTTACATAGTTAAAGCTATAACAATGTTTATTTTGAATGATTAAATTAAACGAATGCTTCTGAATCCCATTATATGAAAAATAAAAACAAGTATTTCAAAATTGCCGCGTTAATGTAATATAGTACGGGATCGGGAAAACAGATGGCGGCATTTCGAGAACGGATGTTTTTGCACAAGATGGCTTTCTATATTGGGGTTATTCTATGATTTGTGTTATCGACAGTAAATTAAATTTGAATTTTATTTCCTCAAGAATTAGTCAGTTTGTTACTGAAGGTGGCTACCTATTTACCTAACCATACAAGTACGATTTTCAACGCAAGTATTCACGTAATTATAATAATTTGTTTAAATAAATAAAGCGCTATAGTTTACAGAAATCTACTTACCGACAATGAAGTTTTAAATGTAGTCTGAGCTCTACATAAATTACTTCTCCAACGAATTCGCGCACATTAAGCGATTTTAAGCGCATAACTGGTAATTACGGATCAAAAATATTTTTAATTAAAGCTACATGAGGTGCTTACCTTTTGCACGGATGAGTTACTCGAAGCTACTTGGAGCAGCTCAGGGAATAACTCCGAGTAGTATCTGTGCATTTGGAAAGCATTTAGTTAAAAAAAATTTTAACCGGTAATTATCGGTGATGCGCTTAAAATCGCTTATTATCTTTCTTTGAATGAAACTAATTTAAATATGTTCGGAAAATGCATGTTTGTAGTAAAAATTGCGCCGTAGAAATCTGTATTACCAACTTCGACTTTTCGCTTCCCAATTTGAATTTTCTAATTACGTGGGACCTTGCTTCACCTTATAGCAATAATTGTTAGGGAATTATTTACATCACTGCGTATTTTTAGAAACAAGTTAGTTTTCGCTGTTTTTTTTACAAATCCGGTTGAATTCTGCATTGCCGACTTTAGCCCGCGAAATTTTAAATTTGAACTTTCAGAATTGGTGGATAAGTGCATCGGTTCTCGGATCCACATCATTATGAAAAACGATAAGGAGATCGTTGGAACCTTGCTGGGCTTCGATGATTTTGTGAATATGCTGTTGGAGGACGTGACTGAATACGAGACGACGCCGGAAGGAAGGCGGGTCACAAAACTGGACCAAATTTTGTTAAACGGGAACAACATTACAATGGTGAAGTCTACAGTTCAATCTTTCGAAATACTTAATGATTTTTGTGTTTTCTTCTAGCTTGTACCTGGAGGAGAAATGCCGGATGCGTGAAACTCTAAGGAAACGAATGGGTTTTGTAAATACATTTTCTGAACTACTATGTTTCTTTAATTCTTAAATTATAATTTAAGTGATCCAAGAATAAATAAATAAATTTTCTAGTTCTAGGTGTCATTACTTTTTCAAGACACACCACTTACAGCACTCTTGTATTTTGTTGCTGATTAAATTAATTATTAGAAGACATTTTATTAAAGAATTGTTTTTGTGAGTTAAAGTTTATTAATGTGGAAATAAATTACACCATACATTTTGCAAAAATACTACACAGGATTCCTAAGTTTCAAAATAGAGGCGTTATTTAAATAATTTACTTAAGTACTTTCACAATAAATATATTACAACAAATCCACCTAAAACTACTTTTGTACGTGTTTTCTTATCTGGTGACAAGTATTAAATACTTGAAAGTGCTTCACATATTTTGTTTAAAGATGAGCTTACGAGTAAACAAACTCTAAAACTTTCAAAAGTTAATTCAATGCTTCTCCTAATTACACTAGTTTTGTAATTTTTAATTAAAAGGACTAGCTAATTGCACATAGTGAGAATTTTAGTGAAGTACTAACCAATGTGAAGTAGATAAAAAAAATCCAGCTGAAGCTTGTTATTCCTTTCTAATAAGGAATGTAACATTACCGCTCAAAAATTTACAATTACTTACATATTTACATGGGAAAAGCGTAAATTAAATCAACACTTCAAAATGAACACAAAGGTTTTCTTTTTTGTAAAAATGATCAAACTATTACCTCGTTTTGCGCTTCTTTGAAATATTATTCCTTGAATCACTATCATCATCTGAAACACCTGTGGTAATACACTCACCCTCCTGATCGTTCACAACGTTTATACAAGGCATTTGATCGCATAGTGTAAAATAACTTGCACATTCTACTTTCTCAGTCAAAGGACTTCTGTTCTTGGGATGCTCCATTCGAATATGGCAAGAAACTTCTGTGGTACTTGAAAATTCTGCATTGCATATGTTACAGGCATACAACAAAGTAGTGGCATGCGTTCTCTTGTGATTCACCAACCTATCATACGTGTCATACACTGCAGTGCACATGTTACAGGCGAATCTGTTTGAGTCATGCTTTTGTGAATGCTGGAGCAAAGCAATTTCGTTCCTGCAGGAGTAATTACATATGTAACAGATGAATTTCGGCTTCTCGTGCATCGTCCGGAAGTGAAACGAGAGCGTCTGTGCCTTATCAAACTGTTTACCGCAAACTTTGCAGTTGTAACTGCATTTTAGGAACTGTTCGTTGTGGATTGAGCGGTGCGAGGTGAGGCTGGAGAGCGAACGACACTTGAACTTGCACAGAGTGCATATGAACTCGCCTATTCCGGCCTTTTGATCGCCGTTTTCTTCAGTTTCTAACGCGTCATTGAAGAAAACTGCATTCTGTAAAGCACATATTTCAAAAACAAACTCCAATTTTATTTAAGCCCTCAATTTGAAGCTGAATAGAAGAAAAACTATAAAATTAGTTTGAACTGCATCACATTCTTTCCCCTGTTAGTTTAGGAAAAATATTGTGGTGTAATTTTGAGTTTACTCTTCTTTTAATTCACATTCGAATTGAGGTCTTTTTAAAACGATAATATGGTTTTGATTACCGCATTAATAAAGTCAGTTCCGGGCGATAGGAGCACGAAAGATTGCGTTGCATCCAACACCAAAGACTTACTGGATAAGTCTGTCATATCAACGGTTCCAATCTCGTAAGTCTCGGTCCTAACCTCATCCGGGTCTTCCTCCGGTGTATAGCAGGTTAAATCAGAGTCTTGCAAGTAGATTATTTCAGTTACGGTTTGAGGGACGACCTCGACCGTCACCTCCTGGTCTTTTGGCTCGCCTTTATCTGGTTCTACTTCCAAGAGTTTACTGCCTTTAATATCTAGACACAAACAAGAAAGTTAGGTTAGGTTCTCGAGGTGAGCTCCACTTTACTAATGTGTATCGCCCACCTGATGTTTCCATAATTTGAAGACCGAGGTATTCAAATTACTTGCTCAAATTTGCTTATGACCGCTCGCAAGGTCTTGTACGGGACATTTTGTGTTGCCTATCAAAAGATGAAGTTATCAGCTAGACACGGAGAGAATTAATTTACTTACGTTCGCGCTTGATTTGATGAATACTTGCATCGTATAATCGACTTGAGTTTGTAGGGTAGGCCGTAACAGATTTTCGGATTCAAATTGGGAAGCAAATAAAATTAAAGATAGTCTGAAGCACAGGAGTACGAACGATGCTACATTCACACAGCACTGTCAGCTGCAGTGTTGCCAACTGCTTGGAGTGAAATATCGAGTTCATTCGACATAAGGCAGGGAGTATTACTTTTTCTCACTCTTACATGCGCTGAAACGCATTCGCTCTTCCTTACACTTCTGCTCAGAGCGTCATGTAGAACATAGCCATCGCTGCAATTAGAAACAAAAATCGCTGATTTCATTGCCAAAACTTAAAAAAGTCGCTAAATTATCGCTATACTCTGTCCGCCGATATGTAGATTGGAAAATTTCAAATGTGCGAACGTATTCAAATACCCTAGAATCGGGTAACGTTAACCAATAGTATTACCATTTACTTCGCGGGCATTTATACCAACCGTAAGCGCATGATGTGCTCACTTGATGCTACTCGATTCTAGGGTATTTTAATACATATGTTACGATATTTGAAATTTTCCAATCTATCGCCGGACAGGGTATACTTAACTTTACAAAATAAAATTTCACAAATAACGGTTTTTAACAATTTCTTTAAAAATGAAAGTATATTTGTGCCTAAATATTTAATGTATTTAACATTAAATTTAATAAAATTTAATAACAAATACAAAGTGGTCAAGAATCACTGTTTGAGTTGGCAGTGCTGAATTTTATTTTTAAATGGTACAACTGGAATAACTTCCGATTGTTGAGGGCTTGACACTGACAGCCGTCACTTCGCAAGCGCCATTTGACATTTCAAATTCAAATTAAAACGCTAATTTTTATTCACATAACCTCCCATCTTGTCGCTGTTATGGTTACATCAAATCATGGCCTTCTAAATCTAACTGGCCTGGGCGTTTTGAAAAATTTACATTGAATTTTTGTGCTCGAGAAAACGCCAAAAGTCGACACTTTGGCGCTGGTTATGGGGCACTGACGGCAATGAGAGAAGTGCACTGTCATTAGTGTCAATCAAAGTGAGTTCACGCAAAATTAATTAATATTGTAATTATCGTAATACAAGATAATTTATATGGTATAACCTTTATAGATTCATGCACAAATCATTTGATCTCGTCGGAGTGAAGTACGCTTGTGCAATAAAGAAAGACTGGCACTTTAAAAAGCTTTAGTGTTATGAATAGGTAATTACAACAAGTTACATAAAAGAGTTTCGACTTTTGATAATGTGAAACGTGTTAAAAAAAAGGCGTTGATAATTACGCACAATGAGAAAAGAAGCTTTATTATACATGTTGTAGCTTACCACAGAAATTCTGAGTATTTGCTGGTAAGATTTTCATCTAAAACCGTAATAGTTTAATGCTAAATTAAGTTGTCGAAATTGGACATAAATACTCCACCTTATTCCAACGTAAATAATATCCAGTATGCTCAAATTTTTATAACAATAACATTAATTGTTCTTACACGAACTCATCCACCATGCACATGTGACAGAACTGTCAAGATTTTAGGTTAATAAAGCGCCCTGTAAGCAGTGCTTGGCGGAGCACGCCTGAACTGCACTTTTGTGCAGGCCAGATAGAACTCGCTTTTCATTTAGAAGGCCCTTCGTCAAATAAATCGACAGTGTTGCAGTGTTACAAATAGCCGAGTAAAAAAATACTCATAATTGTATTGCCAACTCAAACAGTTATTCTTGACCACTTTGTACATTTATTGAAATTGAAAATAGGTAATCCATTCTACTTTCGTGATCTTAGTACATTATGGAAAGACAAAGTTATTTCTGTTTTGACTGATTGGTTGCCTTTTTTAAAACCTTCAGGAGTCGCGACTTAAATGGGCATCCTGTATAATACTACAATACGCTCCGCAAAATTTCTCAAAGTGTTTATCAAAACGACTCTTGTGTATGTCTTTTTTTTGTTTTTAAAACTATTTGATTGTTATTGTAAGACATTCAATAACGCCATCTGTTGAAGCTTGCCGAAAATCTTTTTATTTGTTTCTATCAGGGTGATTCACTGATTATTGTCGGGTTATATTAGGTCTGTTCCAACTTCACTTTCTGAACGTTTCGAAACCGTCATAATCAGTTGCCCACCGAAATAATGATCGATTTTGACAACTCTGTCAAGTGTAAAACTTTGATGAGTGCATGCTTTCGAAACTGTCAGAAAGAATTGTTGAAACAGAGTAACAGACCTATTGAAAACTCACCATCCATTGAATTTCAACTGACAGTTATTTCTAGACAGTCACAAGAAAATGACTGCGTTGTTATAAGATATTCAACAGCGCTATCTGTTGAAACATGTCGAAAGTTTTTTTGCTTGTTTTAATTTATGAATCTACTTAATTCTGCTTTGTTGTGTCGGTTGTTTTTATTTTTTATTTTCTTTAATACATAGTATTATTATGTATATGTATTTTAAAGTTTTGTTTTCTTTGTTTTGTCATCTTTCCTTCCATTGTCTTTTTAATTTATTTTTAATTAATTAAATTAATTTTCTGTTTTTATTGTTTTTTTTAATTTGATTATTTTTGAATTTTTTATTACGTATTTTGTTTTAGCCATTATTTTTTTTCCAATTTTTAAAAAATTTATTATAATCTACTGATTGACTTTTTTTAGGATTTTTATCCAAGTGTTACGAGGAGCGAAGCCAAAAATGTATTAAACTTATTGCAAAAGTACTGAGACTGCTTTGCATTGTGTCTGGATGAATTAGGTACTACGGATGTAATAGAAATGGATACGGGAATTCCAGTACGTCGTAAGCCTTGCAAAGGAACAAGACAAGAATGGAAAATCATTTGTGACATTGTAGAAAATGACAATCACGGGTTAGAAGAGTTGTACGAAAAACTAGAAGTGTTTCAAATAATGGGTGAAAACGACGGGATATTGATGATACAAACGAATGACCCAGAATTACGAGACTTAATTAACATATTGAAGGAACCTGAGGAAAATAGAAGTGCAGCGGATAAAGGAAGAATTGAAGATTATGAATTAGAAGCATCGAGACTGATGAAGAACGAGATTTAATAGTATCACAAATTCTTTGAAACGTACACTGAATATGCGTCACTAATATGTCACTAATACTTAACGTTTCGCCGTTAAGATAACGTTAAGTATTAGTGCGCATATTCAGTGTCCGTTTCAAAGAATTTGATACAAATTTTCATCGGAAAAGAACCTGCTTTAGTTATGAAATTAATAGATACTGTCTACTTACATTTTTTATTTATGAAAATATTTTGAAAAAATAACTTTAGACTACTGGGAATATACGTTACGCTCGCATTTTCAACCCTGAGAACGTCCCTGTTCTGCAGCTTGATGCTATCTCGTAATCCGTTAACTTTATTGGCATTTTTCTTTCACGCTTTGGTCTCTCTGTCTTTTCTTGTTTAGGTTTCTCATCAATTTTGTCTGTTTCCTCTTCTTCGCTCGTTGTTTCAGTATCATTGGATTCTAGACTATCTTCGGCTTCTACTTAAATCAGCTTTAAGATATAACATTCAGATTAGATATTTGAGCTTCTATTGACTTTACAAACATCTTTTTTACAGTAATACTTTTACTTTCCTTTCAAATAAAAGGTACTTAACTAAATTTCACGTTTTCTCGTTTTCTAACTACCCTGTTATTTCGAAATTTTGGTAGTGGCTGAGGACTTGCTAGAAGAAACAAAACTTTATATATGAAGAATGACTGTTCTTCCTAAAATGAGAAATAAGTTCTATACATGTTTATGACTGACCCTAATACATCAAGTGACCCTCTTAACACACAAAGTAGTTTAGTTGCCTGACATTATTTTCTTACATTAGTTAGATTACATTTCACGTTTTTACGATTAGCTCTCGTACATTAAGCAATCCAGTTAACACGCAAGGTAAATAAGTTGCCTAAAGGCGCGCAAACTAAACATATCTAAATTAAAGCATTTATTTTTCCTTATCGGTGTAAGTTTTTGTCTTTTCTTACGAACGTCAAACTTGTATGTTGTTGTTTGATGAATTTTTTTGTACTGAACTTGATCGTGAATAGGAAATTAAAGAAAACGATCCGGAAAGAGGAAAAGGTTAAAAAATAACGCAGAGATTAGATAATATTTATTTCTTTATATAGAAATAGAACAGACATTTCTTTTAATCACAGTTAGAAATACTATGCAGTTACTGACGCCGGCCGACCCCGTCGTCCGACGCTTCGCAATTAAATCATGTATTCAATCAACAACAATGTGGAATTCACTAGTGATTTGATTCTCCAATAAATCCTATTAATTTCTGAACAATTATATATAAACTTTTTTTTTAAATCTAAACCCTACACTCCAAATTATTTTGATTCATCATATTTTCCGTCTACGATTCAAAAATACCCTACGAATATCTAATGTCTTAGAACCTAGAGAAAATTAAGTTATTACTGATTTCCACGAAGAAATCGAAATGGTGGAAGAAAACGTCGATCGTTTCCTTAGAAATTCTAATTTTTCTTTTTCCTAAAGGAGGGGGACAAGTACATTCTGTATTAATAAAAGTTTGTTTGTTTGTTCGATGACGCTAATGATCTTAAAGGCATAAATAAGGTTTATCGCAAATACAACATAGTAGTAGTGAGCCAGAAACCATCACAGTCACCTAAAACCGAAAATTGCGTTTTAAACTTGAGCAAGCCAATCATTTCTGATTCTAAATTACGTATAACCGCGACTTATTTCGACACATGTTGTTACATAATACTGAGCAAATTTAATTAAAACGAAAGCAACTAATATTAAAACAGAAAACAAACAACGGCTTCATTAAGTTTAAGTTTGATCCTACGTTATGAGGGGGGGGGCCCATGTAATACTGCACTTTATCATAAGTAGCTAAACAAGTTTACAATTTTACGTTTGATTTCCGAAAGTATCCTACGCTAAAGAATGTTCGTTTCAATGGCGATAAATATTTGAGGAAGTGCAACTTAAATAAGGAAAAGGAATTCTTTTATCCCGGAAGCGGAGCTTCTGCGTAGAAATCAGGTTCATCGTCATCGACATCCGGTTGATCATTGTCAAGCTATAACAGAAAAAAAAAAATATTTAACACATCGTTATCGTTTACAAAACGCGATAAAGTTAATCAACTTCCTGTAATTTATTGCGAATTTCATTTTTATTTGCGTTGTGCGCGATTTCAGATCGTAGTATTTCAGCAAAACCAAGTTAGAAAAAAACATGTGTTTACACATCGCGTTAAAAGTTTCAATTATTTATTCACTTGATTGAGCTGAGTACGTGCAAACTCGGAAAATTTAAATTTCATTTAACTTCAAAGGCCGCACAAAACCAAAGTCACGAAAAGTCAGCGTGGAACTCGAAGAATTTTAATTGACTTCTCGAATTCGTTTCGCATTACAAAATTTTCCGACGGGATCACACGGAACAACAAAGGACGATGCTTTTGTAAATACATTAAGGTTTTTACAAGTGCGCTTAAACGTTTTTATCATCAACTTTGATAATGCAATACAAAATTTCATTTCTTTCTAATTTCCTAATTCGATTACTCACTAAACAGTCAAACATTTCAGCAAACATTACAGCAACGCCATCAAGACCTGGAGACCTCGTACTTAGTTACTTACAATTTACTTAAGTTAGTTACGGCCGGTTTTAAAATAGAACTAAAGTCTCCTTCTTTAAGAATATGAAAACAAACGTGCTTTTACGACTTTAAATCAACAGGCTCCTTTACGTCCTATTATGAAACCGTCCGTTAAAAGGTTCTTTATACTTAAATTTAGTTAGGGTTTAAAAATGATAAATTTTAAAGATTATGTTAAATGTGTGGTGCCCGTTCGTCGTCAGCAACAATTAAAAACGCGGTTTTCTAATCACTTGAAATACCGATTCCACCTACAGGTCGGTCAATGAATCACACTCTTAATTACCGAATTGAACTCCTTGAACTTTTAATTAACTTTTTTTTATAGCGCGTCATAAAAATTATGGCAGCCAACGTGACAAGCAGCGAGCCCGTCATCCTGTTCCTTTTGCGGAAGTCGAATTTAAAATTCGCGGAAGCGCTCAAACAGGACCGGCTCTATGTTTTACGTTACAAAGATTACATTTTTAAAAATATTTTAGCATATTACAAAATTGATATATTCATTTCATATACCTTAAACCGGTTCTGTATACTGTGCACGTAATTATGGAAAACTCATTGAATGCCTTAAGCCTGCTCTGTATGTAATGATTACACTGGCAATTGATGAAAACTTATTTAAACGAACTTCCTCAGCTTTAAAAAATACAATCTCAATCATACTGTCAACTTGCCCTGAGCCGATCCTGTACATGACAGCTTTTTTTTATAGAAAGAACCGATCTGACCATGAAAAGTTTTTGTTGGAAAAAGGTAAGAATCATGAACATGTTGAAAATGTTATCAGATTTATTAGAAAATGATGAAAGCTACTAAAAGGTGAAAGTAAATGCTGTATTATACGTACGTGTAGTTGCGCCATCTACAGATCATAAGCAATAATAATTCCACTAATAAAAACCTACCACCTCTTAGCTAAAACTTGAATGTTTTTTTTTTTAAATAATCATTTTGTTTGATTCTTAAATAAAATAGAAGTGTAAAAATTATAAATTGATTGATGCTTCAAGCCATGAATTTCAATTTCGCAGCTTTCCTCTCCTTCGAGAGTTTCATCGTGAATATTTCATTAGTCGTATACATCTTTGATGAGGTAACTCGAAAACTGGTAATAAGGGCCTCCGGCCGAATTAGCAACCCCCACGAGGCTCTACTCATTATGCTGGTCCGAATTCGTTTCGGCGTTTGATCAATACTCAAACGCAGAGGGAGGCTTTCTGCATTGTTGTTAGTCGTTCCGTTTACAACATCAGGACGGGCTCTCTAGTCCTTTGTGCATTCGACGTCGTTAATTTTTTACGCTTGCATTGATTCGGTGCAGCTCCTGTTTCATCGTTTAACCGGACTAGTTTATTATTCCACTTTTTTTTCTCTCTCTCTTTTGGAAAGTAACGTACACATGCAAATGTTTAAAAACCTGCTTCCCTCTTACTATTTTGTTATCTAACGGGGAGTGTTTAATCTTTTGAAAAGTTTATTAAACGCAAACACTCACAGTATGAGAATTTAGAACGAGAACCAGAACGATTTTGAAGTATGTAGATTGGACGAAAATATTTAATCGAAAGTAAACAAACGATGATTGCAAAAATCGAACGCCCGGGAATTATTTATTGTTTTCAAACGGGGTCTTATCGAGGCGCTATTTTACAAGTGATAAATAAATAAATTTGCTTTAACGCGATTTGTGATAAAGGTTAAAGAGCATGGCACAAATATGTGATTTAAAAGGAAAAGCAAACTATACGAACGTATCAGTCTGCTGATTAAATGGAATTTAAACATTTATTTATGTATTCCTACATTCTCCTGCTGTTTTTTCTATAATAATTGATTACGTTTATTTGTATAAATCTCATTCACATGTATGTTTGATTAAACAAAAAAAAACAAAAACATATCAACTTTATCATAGCTTTAGAAGTAACTTTCTCTTTAAGATTTTTTATTACTTTCGTTAAGTCATTCTTGATGTACGCATGGCTTTTCAGCATAACTATTCTTTCAAAGGCTTGAGTGAGTTGGATACCTATGATGTCAAAATAAAAAGTAACGGCTTAATTAGACAAATAATTAAGAAAACGCAGGAGTCATATTTTGCGTCACTGGCTGAATATTTTGGTTCTTTATTTATTAAAGCTCTTTTACTGTTTATTTTGTCGAATCGATGATGTGACTGTCGATTAAAATAAGCGGAATTGGATTCAAATCTATAAAGGCGTAGTTTTTTGCCATTTCTTATCTCTAAGACATGAATTAAGACTGTAGATTTGACGTAACTTTTCGTTAAAAATATGGTTCTTCAGTGTCAGTGTTTATATATCTCTTTTTCTTCTAGTTCTTCTCCTTCCTTGTTCAGTAATGTTTCCCTATTCTCCAGTATCTATCTTTGCCTTCATGGTTTTTCTATTTTTTAAAATTTTATTTTATATAACTTGGGTGTTGTCATTTTTGTCATGTTCTCTTTCAACCATAATTTTTTTAACCTTTTTATAATTACTTTTGCGCTTTTTTTCTATATGTTTTTTTTCCCCGACTCTTTCTTTAGCATTGTTTATCAAACCATTTCCTTTTCTCTCTAGTATCTTTTCCGACGTGTTCATTTCTTTTTTGTATTTTCTCTTCTCTTTTTCGTTTTTAACGTTTCTACATATCATTTTCTTCTCTGCGTATGTACAAATTCCATGCATTTGCATTTCGGTTTTTTATTTAATAATTTAATTACATTTTGTGTGAATAATTGAATCAATGTCGTTGCAATACACTTTGACGACGCAAATTATCGTGATTGCCATTAAACAGGTTTATTTCCGCGATTCTTAAGCACACGTTTTGCTCGGCATAAACTTTCTACTTTGACTCACGCGTGTTTTTGTACTTTTTGTAAGCACACGATTATCCTTGAAAGTTAATGTCGACGGTATTCGAATTTTATCGTCCGAGCAAAAACCAGAATTCCACCTAAGCGATATTTTACGACTCGAAATAAACGGAACAATGAGATGACTATTTTATCTCCAAAAGCGTTTCACAGTAAAATTTAAAAACAACAGAAATTTCACGCCTTACGAAATAATTTTATACCTACCTACCTGAATTCATAACGGATTCTTGAATTAGGGTCAATTATATAACAATGACGATGACATTAAAAATTTACAGTTTTGAAGGTCGTTAAGAACTACTACACTGGTCACATGTATATAAAGCAAAAAGTACTTGGCAGTTTAATGTGGGAAACTAATTAAAATTAGGACTTAGCAAGTAATTAACGCTGAGAGAATGAAATTGTACAATGAGTACGAATTTCTCTTTAGGTTTTTTACTTCAAATTTAATTTTAAAAAAAAGTGTAACTCAATAAGCAATTTACAGAAGTGAAACAAGTTTCTGACAGTTTAATTTAATCCAAATTTACAATATCAAGAATCGTGTAATAATAATAAACAGCAGCGAAACAGAAACGTGAGCAAATTCAATTTAAACTTTGTGGGGTGCGTTAGCTGTTAATTACAAAGCACAGCTCTGCACGATCAAGATGTTTAGGTAATTCGGCATCTGTTATACACGAAGAGGTGGGGCCCCCTACACAAATTACCAAAACCAGCTGCTCAGAGCGGGAAAGACATAGAATAGGCTGGTTTTAAAACTTAGCATGATTTTAGAACAAAATATTGATTAAAAAATGGCTTTCCTGCAACAAAACGTTACATGCAATGCGGTTTTCATTGCGGTTTCTCGCGACTATAAAATTAAGTTGAAATAAAATGTGGAACGTAACAGTAATAAGACGCAGTTTATTACTTACGTTAACAGTTAACTTAATAATTCGGAATGGATTTAAATTACAATTGCCTGAGCGTTTTATAGGAACATGAAACAAGAAGTCTTTATAAATTTTGTTTAATATTTTTTATTTCCTTGGGAACATAATTGAGTTTTTATTTATTTTATAATTTAGTCCTTCGAACGAAGAGTTACTTAATAAAAATAGAAAGAAAACAATAGATTTTGGACAATAAATAGGAAACCTGCAAATAAAAAAAAACTGAAAGGAAAACAAATACAAATAAATTCTTCCCAATTTGTAGATAATATTTTTTTACTTCAGAATAGACCCAGGCAGTGTCGGGTCGATAGAAGTAGAAATAGGCCCCTCACCAAGCAACGAAAAAGTACGAAACCACATGGAAGAATAAAGTTACAATAAACGAATGATGAAGCAGTTGAAAATAAGAGGAAGATAAGTGGCAAGTACTTTACAATGGTTTTAATACAGAACATAATCGACGTGGTTGAAAAACAAACGAAATTGTGGAAGGAAGGAAGTAAAGAAGGCGAACACCAAAACAAGCGAGTCGATAGAGGATAAAGAAAGCTGCGTTATTAAAAGAAAGAAAAAAAAAAGGTAAAAAACGCAAATACAAACCGTGAGAAAAAGACAATAAACAAAATTTAGGACTGAGATGGCGAACATCGATTTTGGATCTAAGAGAAAAAATCTGGAGGTAACCAGAAAGGAAGCAAGAAGACTGGGAAGACAGAGAAGAAAATCAAAGAAATCAAAATGAGATTTAGCTAACACTATATAGGAGAAAGCCCCAAGATGCAATAGAAAAGAAAAAGAAACCTCTTTTTTGCATGGAAATAGTAATTGAAGAACACGCTACGAATTGAGCAATTGAAGACCAAACTGACGAGGAACTCAGTAGGGATTACATCGAATCTACAGAAAAAAAAGACGTGTTTGAAGAAGCGCTGGAGCAATACAGCGTTGAAGAATACAGTTTGATAAACCCAACCAATCAAAAATGCTTGGCAATAGACGTGGTTCCGTCCTACAAGCAAGGCTAGATGCTTCCCAAAGTATACAATTCAAGATACAAGCACACCTTGCCCCACACAATCGAAGAAAGTTCATATTTCAAACAGTGTCGCCAATTCTTCAGTTCTACATTACCGAATTTGACCACAGAAAAATATGCGAACGTAAAAAAGGTCGATGCAGAAGATACCACAGTTGAAGAAGCGGTTTTTCAACCAAGCGTTAAGGCAAATCATCATCGAAGGCAAGGGCGAAGAGGAGGTTACAACTGTACAAGATGTTTTTCTTAACTTTAAAAAGGAAACCATTCCAAAAGATGTAGACGATTAGCAAACGCAATCGCCTCATGATTTTAGACGTTTTTAAATTTGGTCGAATTTACGATGCCATCCAGAACCCTAAATTGGGCATACGAAGAGTTGACCGAAAGATAATTTTGGCGAATTCCACGAAATCAATTTGAAACGTCCTTAACAATACACCTTTCCATTTCCTAGAGTTCTTCACGTCCTGGTTCTAGAAGAGCGCGGTTGGAAACGAAATTAAAAGCGAATTTCGTGTCCCAAACAAACGACGACAATCAAGATGTTGGTGGAGGAGGGCAAAGCATCAAGGAACGCTTGGTGCTAAGAAAAAACCGACCTGGAAGTCATAAACAATGAGATGAATACAACTCAGAAAAAAAACTCATTGTTTGTTTAAGATGGCATCAAAAGAAAACAAGAAAACGCAGTAGATCTGTGGAGAACGATAAAAATACCAAGGAAATCAATTCGCAGATAACACAAGAGGAAGTTCTACCACGCTCTAAGATGGAAAAGGAAGAAGATGAAGATATGATGAAAGAGAAAGAAGAAAATAAAATGGAGATGGCATCGAAAGGATGAGAGAAGGTGGGATAACACGAAACGAAAAAAACTGGGAAAAAAAGAAAATGCAGTAGATCTGTGAAGAACGATGACAAAATCAAGGAAATCGGGGCAAGACAGATAATGCAAGGAGAAGCTCTATGGCCCTTTGTAATAGAAAAAAGCAAGAGATGAAGGACTATCTTATCAGATAGTCCTAGAAATGGCGAAAGAGAAAGGAATAAATGGATAGAGTGCAAAATGATTTGTAGATGACGAGAAGAATCTCATAAAAGAAGGACTTAAGTAGTAACAAATATGCAAATTTAGTTTAACATATTAAAATTCGCGTTCGTTTTTCTCTTCTTTCCTAATCATTTCATTCTATCTATACACTTGTCATTTCTATTTCCTTTCGCCTTATTATAGTGTATTCACTGTATATCACTTCAAACAAATCGCGTGTACACTCACATCAGATACAATGGGAAAATGCAATAACTCTTGTA
The DNA here is from genome assembly GCA_958336345.1 of Dorcus parallelipipedus. Taxonomy (NCBI): domain Eukaryota; kingdom Metazoa; phylum Arthropoda; class Insecta; order Coleoptera; family Lucanidae; genus Dorcus; species Dorcus parallelipipedus. Next base: position 14,687,423 of record OY284475.1, read on the forward strand.
AGTTTAACTAGAACCAGAGTTGCATGACTTATTAAATTAATAACATTGCTTGCGTCAACATGGAATTAATTTAGGTCAGTAGACCAACTCATTACTCAAGAAATGCCCGTCAGACCTCCTCCTCACACTATTAGGTAAAAAGCATAGGAGCTGCGCTTTACATAATTTCAAGCCTCGTTTGTCCTGCACTCCCAGGTTTTTACGCAGTATTAAAGCAAATTAGGCAATTACCATCGTGTTAAATCTAGCTTTGTTAATGTTAACAATACATCTGTGTTATACACTGAAATATTTGTGTCAACTCGTTCTGAAGTTTTAATTATTTGCATTGAGGACCAGACCAATTTCACGCTGTGCTAACGGAAGTTCCTTCAACGGAAGTGGTAACGGTCGCATGTACGTTTTATTTTTAAAGACGTACGCAGGTATACGACGAGTGGAAATTATAAATTCCAGTGAAAGAGGAAGTTTGTAACTAATAACATCTTATAGTTTATTAATATTTGCTTTCGCGCTACATCAAACAACTCTTCGAACAGGTCACCGAACATCTAAGAATATCAAACGAAATAATAATAATGACGTATTCCAAATGTTCTGGTAACTTGTGAAGGAATGAAAAAGAAACAAATCGCTTCCCTACTATAAATAAATACGCACAAACGCGCGTTGTTTTTAAACTAAAAGTTCATGCAATAAAAAATGCTCCGGCGACATGTCGCAGACCTTCGCTGTGCTTCACATATTTAAGGCAAGCGCAGACAATGCCAATTAGCATAATCGATACATTATTCAACATCGAAGACGAAATCTTAAGCACACACACGTCTGCGAAGGCAAATAGTTTCTATTTTATTAAACAATCTTTTTAAGCTTTTTAAACTATTTTGGAATAAGTTTTTACGAGTTCTTTATCGGGGCGTACGGGTAAACAGTTTACAGTTTCTTGCCTAAACAAATTTCCTGGGTGTTGTTTAGGTTCCTAAGTGAGAAGATAAGATCAAGAAAGTAAGAGTGAAATATGGGCCGGTCCACATCTAAAAATAAAAGATGTGGGACTGCTGGCCTAAAAATATTCCGGGGAAAAATGTTACGCAAACAATGAGTCGATTTTTACTTGCAGACAAAGCATGTTCTTACGACCGCCAGAAATATGAATGAATAACGTTTAATACTCTTTTTTGAAAATTTTTCAAAATATTTTTTAAAATCTTTGTGTAGCTTAAATTTACGCAAAACTCAATACGTAGCCAAAATTACAATTTCTTGATGTTATTAAATAAAAAAGATAAAAAGAAAAAGGAATAAGACAATCTGATGAATTAGAGAACTTTGCTGGTGAAAAGAAAAAAAAACAAGAAAACTAAAAATGTGATTCATTTCTGTATTGTAAGTACACATACCGTGGGATCGAATAAGAAATTCATACGGCTTTTAAGCTGGCAACACTGACATAAAATGTCATTAATCATAGAATAAAAACTAGGTTATGTTACATTGCAGCTCGACAGTGACATTGTTTCACCTAAACTCAAAGCTCGATCATTTTGATTAAAATAAAAAATCCTTTGCTTCTGTTTTCATTTTATTTTCAATTTACATTACTTTTCTTATGCTGTCAGTATCACTGACAAATTGCTCTGTAACATAACCTAGATACGTTAGATTTAATTAACATTTGTTTAATAGGGGTCGAAATTAAGCATGTTTTATTTTCTCTAATTTAATAACCTAGGAACAAAATATTTTTTGATGACAATAGACCTGCATTTGATACTGAGACAGTTTTTATGAGACAGAATTTTCAATCCTTTTAATGACCTTCAAACTGTCAGAACTGTCAAGTACGCAGTTTTATCGATGGTCTAATCTGAATCATTTTATTTTATTTGATCACATGGTATATGAGTTTAATTCGCAGGGTGAGATATTTGTTTTTAAATTTTAAGCTGCAAGTAAATTGTGAATCCAACCATGGTTTAATTATACCTTTCTTTATTTATTTTGAAAATGAGTATGTAATTATTTTTTATTACGTACAGAAATTTTCAAAATGAAACACAATTTATCTTCAAAATTTTTAGTGTTTTCAACTGACTACTCGAGAGTATCTCCATCCACTGTTATTACATAGATTAGAACAAGATGGAGATACTCTGAGAGTACCTCTATACCAGCCAATCGAAAGCGCTATTAGCTATTCGTCTTCCCAACTGTTTATCATTTTTTCTATTAATTAATATCCTAGTTCTGTTATTGGCTTACATAAATAATTAAGAAAAATAAATTTAAGTAATTCGTTATCAAGGCTGTATAGTTTCTCAAGTTTTCTTTAAGAAACTCGAATTAATTAATTTCAGAAACATGTATACCAGATCCGGAAATAACCCCCCAGCTACAACTTATTTTTAAACACCTAGATACGTATTTCGTTGGAAATGTTATCATCCTCAGTCTTCAGTAAACCAAGACAGAATCAAGACAAGCGTAATTATTAAGAATAGTGGAAAGAATAATTAAATTACTTGAACGTCTTAAAATACTTGACTTGCTATGATTGTCAATAAAAGATTGTGATTTCAAACGCTTTAATAATATTAATTAACAACTTCACGATCAGTAAAACGAGTTTCAAATAATTTGAAATGTTCTGTACCCCAAGAAACTCAGGACCTCTTATATTTACTCTTCTTTTTTTCGTTAAGTTCGTTATTTGAAAATCAATTGCAACTTTCATAATAAACTCCATGTATGCATATTCTTTCATTACTTCGTCATAAATCGTTTTAACAACATCTACATTGTTTCATTCAAACGATAGGTATTCTATGTGATGCTATCGTGAATGGTGTACAAAAATACAAAACGCCGAGCAGATTAATCACAAGAGGACCATATGCCTCGCAGATGTCACAAACGGCACAGTGATTAACCTACGTTATGGTTCTTGGAAGTGAATTCCCCCCTTTTTTTACTAAGGAAACTGGGCAAATACCAAATCGAAAAAATTGTGTCACTCTTAAAATAAACATTTTTTAAATACTTCGTAAATACTAGAATGACATTAAGGGTTACATAGTTCAATATCATTTTGATTGGTTTATAATTTAGGCTCGTGGTGGAAAACTCAAGAAAAATTAAGATTGTTAAAGAAAATGTTGAGCACTTTGTGTGCTTAAGTTGCTTCTTTCTGAGCAATGACCCCTCGATTTTTTTTATTCTTAAATTGATTTAATTAACATTTATATGGACTTTATATCGGACTAACATATTCGTAGTGTGCGGTTGGATGGAACACAGTAGGTATTACGTATCGAATTCAATAGATGCAAGAGAACTAGGTTAACACCACATAATACAACATCACAAGAACGATTTACATAGGAATGTGTTAGCTCAGATCTCACATAATGGTGGCCAAGTATTCTTCTGAAGTTAACGTCACACATAGCATACATTTTCTTTACGTCTACCGCAAATAGAAGAGTGAATTTGAATGCTCCCGTGCATAGGAAAATTCAAAGAATTCGCGCCTGCACGTCGAGGAATTCATTCAGGGTTGAAGCTTAATGTAAAGCGAGCTGGTTTCCTTCCGGGAACTTCGTCGAAAATTGAAAAGTTGTTCTATCGCGAGCATCTTTCGTTCATTCATAATTCATTGCTCTGGAATAGACTAATTTAGACTTTAGCCTTTGTGAAGGAACTTTTCGAAGTATTGACCGTAAAATTATTACACGTATACGAGCCCATGCTTTCAAAACTTATTGGGAAGGTGTTCGATAGGCCACATATATCATCTAAAGCTAAGGCCGACTTACTAAGTGAAAAATAATTAAAAAACAATAATTTTGATAATTATGAAAACGTGTTCATAAAAAACATCGATGCAATAACTTTTAACAAAGGAGCTTTTGAGCTCAATTCTAAGTATCCTACAAAATATTTTTTTTGCATTTCTGTAGTAATACAGATTAAACTAATCACACACCAGCTTGTACTCTTCCAATAAATAATAAATCAAATTTTATTTTCCATCAATTTACACTGTTTACTGTTCTCCAACGAACCTAATCATCACATTTTGGTAATTCGTTTATAATTAGAGCTGACCTTGTTTATCTAGGCGCCACTTGGAATTCCAAGCAATATTTAGAATTAATTTCCTCGATAAGGCAATAACTGTGCCACAGACAAATAAATAATTGAGACTGACCATTGGGATTAATTAATTTACGGAGTTTGTTGCTATTTACGGAGCCCCATTCACGAACAATTACCTACCCCATTTAATATTTACATTTATGACCGAGCTAAAGCTCGCCTTGGTAGCCATAGTGTTTGCAAAATTAATTGCAACAGGAAACAGAAAGCACGAAGCTTTCATATTCCAGCCAAACGTTCACAAGTGAATTCGATTTTGTTTCCTTTTTCGTTATTTAAATTTTGTCGGTTAAATCCGTTTCGCTTTCTCTTGCAACCTTACGTATTCGGTTAAATAATTTTTGAAACTACCCTAACTGTTTGTTGATAGTTACGGCCAAACATTTACTTTCCAGAAATGTTGTTTCTAAAATCTAAAATGTGTAATCTCAACGTGAACATCATCAAAGTAAAAAAAAAGTGAAGCTCCGTAACAGCATGTGTAACAAGATTAATAATAATAACCACATGGCAACATCCCGCGTGAAGAAACAACAAACCGCCGGTCGGTAGCATTTACAAGAAATCCACTGCATGTGCTCACACATACACATACAAGTACATACATATACATGAACCGGCCTTAATGAAATTTTTCAAACGACTTTACTTGAGGTTACCCGATACAGACGGCGACGGATCACGTATCGAGAAAGTAACAATCGAAGAGAAGAAGGACAAAGAAAAACCTTGGCTTTGAACGAGCCAATAAGTAAAAATATCGGTCTTTTAGTATCGCAGGTTCAACGTTCTCCGCACAAAACAGATTTCTGAAAGCGCGCACGACGATCAATTTAGAAATAGTTATATTTTACCGGCGCGTGTCCTGGCCGAAAACTGTTGAAAAAATGGATACTTACCCCACGTAGCTCGGTGGGCGAAAACACGTACGTGAGTAACTTCAGGCGGAAAGGAACCATGAGTATGAGGAAAAATGGAAATCCCAGCGAGATTGGAGTTGATTTTACTATCCAGAGGACCGCCAGGCAGAAGAGCTGAGTACACGTGAATATGTGCATCTTGTAGGTTCGAACCTGAAACAAACACAAATTTTGAAAAAATTATACAAGTAATTGTTTTTCCTACTTAGAAATCTAATGCTTTCCCTTTCGCACTTCATAACTATCTGCCCTATTTGTTCTCACTGAATTTCTAAGATTTCAGTTTGAGTCAACAACAAGTATACTTTTTGTCAAGTACAGGCTGGATAAAATAATCACTGAGTGTGTTCGGCGCCCTAATTTCTTAAAAACATGTCACAAAATAAAAGCGAATTAATTTAAAAGGACTTGGTGTTATCAGCAGTTAAATTACAGGTGTACTGCAGTTAAATTTCTGAAGAGAAGTAAGAACAAAAAGAAATAAAACAGAAGTAAAAAAAAGCATCAGCTTTGTCGATTAGGGGATCCCCGACATGCTAAGCAAGGTAAGCATCTAATGGAACGCCATTTTTAAGACAAAGTAATTTCAATCTTTATTACTGTTAGATTAGCATTCTTATTAAGTAGTACTTTTGACGGTTTAACATGAAACTACTAACGAGAAAAGTTTGATCCAAAATTCGTATGCTGTGTTAGCCTACAAACTACGGTGATTTTTATAATGGCTGAGGAAAGTTTGAATTTAGAGCAGCAGTTTTTAGTGTATTGAGTGTGGCTAGACTGAAAAAATTGCAAGCGTAACTCGCATGAGCTATAGATTCTTGGAAACCCCATAATATAGTATAATTGAAAGGCATTTTGAATCATTTTGAGTCAAGTTAGTAATTTTCATCTCACAATGTTGGTACTTCTCCCTCCGCGCATGAAGCCGAAATTTCGCTTTCCTATCTACAATAGTTTGATGATCAAATTTAACTTCCTTCGATGTTTTTTGTATTTGGTTTTACAGTTTCTTTCTTTTGCTTTTCTCCTTTTGTCAATTATGTTTCCGAATATGTTAAATGACTTTCCAATCTGCAGGCCTGCTGCACTTTGAACGGACTGGAAAGTCATTACCAAATTAGGAAACATATTTGACAGAAGAGGAAAAGCAATAGAAAAAGACTGTATCAGTGGGTTTTATATTCAGTAAGTCTCCATGCATGAAACACTGCACGAAACATAAATAATTACAGAGGCTCTCAACAGCCTCAATCCAAAAATGCTGTCTAGTGTTTTCAACAATTATTGAAAAAAAAAGTAAATTTGTACTTGAATGTATAGTAGCGGATAATAAAATCCGAGCACTTCATTTCTACAATGTAAACCTTACTTTAATATTATTGACATTTAATACAAATTTTACTGTCAATAGACTTGTTTGTTTTGTATTTTGACAAATGTATAATTTAAGTTTTACTCAAAAAATAAGAGTAGATTTTGCTAGGTTCAGTTTGGAGTTGAATTGAATCATAACCTCAATAAAAGCCTGATTTACCAAATCTGACTAACTAAATATGCATGATGTGTTAAATACGGATTTTATTGTTCGCTACTGTATGTATCTACTTGAGAAGCACTTTCAACAAATAATAATTATGCATTATTGGATTAGTTTTATTCAAATCAGTTAATAATAAGATAAATATAAAATATTTACTCTAAATACGTGGCCCGTATTTCTGAACTTATGATTAAAGTTGTAATTAAAATGAACAAGAAATTATATAGGTTTATGTCAAATGATTGTGTAAGAGAATGACTAGACGACCGTTGCCATGGAAATTAAACACGTTATTAAATTAACAACAAGAAAAGAATACGGGCCTGTATATTTAAAGAGTACTTTTAAGTAATTTTTAACAAATTATTTTGTTAATGTCTCATTAAATTGCCTTTTGCAAATCTCTCTTCGTGCCGCTAGTCGTTCATGGTAAGCATGTCGCTCAAGGTTGGTACATATTAACTTTTAAAAATAAGTTACTGGAGCGGAAAGCTCAAACGCCTTTTAATTATTTATGAACACCCTGTACAATGAAAGAAACGTTTGCTGACCATAAATAAAAGTCTAGTGGCGGATTTCACAAACGTAACTTAAATTTAATCATCCGTTAAAAGTAAATGTTGCCTCGGTTACATGTGTTGAAGGTATAAAATAGGAATGATTATTCTTAATCGATGATTAAAGTTAAGTGACGTTTGTGAAATTCAGCGTAGGCCATTTAAAAATAATTACAAAGTGTATATTGTAAAAATTATAAAACAGTTTTCTGACTGACATAGAACACTGTTATCTCTTTATTTGTTCTTAAATTCATTCTAAAAACACAAACTAACCGCGAGGTATCTGGCTATAATTTAAGTTGGCAGCCCTGTGTTCCTTTAATCTGTTTTAATATTAAAAAAAACCTGAGCAAACTTTCGATTTCAAAATCAATTATATTGCTATTTGGAAAAAAAAGTTAAAAGTTTTATCATCTGATTATCTAATGGCGAATTAGTCATTTTACATCACGAGCAAATGAGTAAATATAGTTTTGTGTCGTGTAAAAGCGTCTTTCTTATCTGAACGATATCGGCGATTGTTTGCGTCATGTAAAATCGACTTTCCCATAATTGTTAAGCGCGCGCCTTTTATCAGTTTATAATATTGAACGCTAATTAGTTTACATCGGCCGAAACTTTATCTAATCTAAATCCGAAAATTTTTGAAGATTAAAGAGAGAACAAGGACGCGCGTTCGAAACATATTTCTGCGTACTTCGAAAAGTGGAAACGTGCGTTATCTCATTATTGATTCAGTTCGCGCCGTTGCCTCAGCTCGCGCGTTTTCTAGCCACGAACGCCCGAGAATTTCCAAGCAGGGCTACCACCAGTATTCCTCCGGTCGATTGTGTTACGTCCCCACTACCGCATTCGCCCCGTTCGGTGCCGGCGACGCGGCGCCATCTGGCCCGGACTGCGACAAGTACCGCGCAAACATGGAGAGCCGTCCTTGCGTGTTACACCACAGCACAGTAACCGTCGAGGTGCGCAGATGTAAATAATCCTGCGATTCACAGTACGTCCGATCGATTTTCGTAGTAGAGTAGTAGTCGTGCGGTTTTAATTCGGAGGTTTTAATTAAAGTACATGAGTGCGGTGAATGAAGAAGAGGGAAAAGCGACGCTAACGGGCGTGGCTTAAACAATTACTCATCGCCGAACGTTAACTGTCAAATCGAGTCAACAATGTCAGCGTAAACGGTTTAACAATGAGTGCCAACAACGTGAACGCCGCTCAAGTACCACCAACTACCCAGGCCACGGCGACAATCAAGTCACGTCCCAATATAATGCCTAGCAGTTACATGTACACTTCCAGTACGGGCCTGCTCAATCGCAACAGCGAAAACAAACCAGCACCACCACCAACCTTACCCAAATACACTTCGAGTTTCAACGCGGGCAACGCGCTAGCCAGAGACCGCGAGAAAGACTCTATTGGGGGCTCCTATCGGCTCTCTAGCCTAGACAGACTAGCAATGAGGCAGAAATTTATGGACTCGGCCTCCAATAATAGCTCAAATGGGAGCCTCACACAAACCAACGGGAACGAATCCACCACCTCGATACAAAGCAAGCGAGAAATTTTTTTCACTTCAAATTCAACCACATCGACCACAGATTCACCCCCCAAGCAAGACTCCAACCGTCTCCTCAGCAAAGTTCCTTCCCTGGAGAAACCACCGGAACCCCCAATCAAACCTGAAATTAAAGATGAAGGCAAAGAAACTCCAACAACCATCCCCGAGGTCATCATCAAAGAGCGTCCCAAACCCAAAGAACTAGACGGCTACGTCGGTTTTGCCAACCTCCCAAACCAAGTGTATCGCAAGGCTGTTAAGAAAGGCTTCGAGTTTACGCTGATGGTCGTTGGGGAATCCGGCCTGGGGAAGTCTACCCTCATCAATTCGATGTTCCTGACTGAGATCTACAATTCCAGTGACTATCCGGGTCCCACGCAGAGACTCAAAAAAACCGTCGCAGTGGAAACCACCAAAGTCCTCCTCAAGGAAAACGGGGTGAATCTCTTACTGACAATGGTCGACACTCCAGGTTTTGGCGATGCAGTCGACAACAGCAATTGCTGGGTGCCCATCATCGAGTACATCGAGAGCAAATACGAGGATTATTTAAATGCAGAGGCACGAGTCACGCGCAGGCAAATTCCAGATCAACGCGTGCACTGTTGCTTATACTTCATCCAACCGTCAGGGCACGGCTTGAAATCGCTTGACATAGAATTCATGAAGAGACTATGTGATAAAGTGAACATAATTCCGGTGATCGCGAAGGCAGACACCCTCACATCAGACGAGTGCACCGCCTTCAAGAAACAAATCCTAAACGAAATCACGCAACACAAAATAAAAATATACGAATTCCCCGACACGTTAGAAGAAGACGAGGAACACAAACTAAATAAATCGCTGAGAGAACGAGTTCCATTCGCCGTGGTAGGTTCGAATGCTGTCATAGAAACCGACTCGAAGAAAATTAGGGGGCGTAAATACCCCTGGGGCATCGCCGAAGTCGAGAACTTAGAACACTGTGACTTTATTGCTTTGAGAAATATGGTGATTCGCACTCACTTACAGGACTTGAAAGACGTAACAAACAACGTGCACTATGAAAATTACAGGTGTCGTAAATTAGCGGGGTTGGGTGTTGATGGTAAGCCGACTCGGATATCGAATAAAAATCCTCTGGCTCAGATGGACGAGGAGAAGCGCGAACACGACTTGAAGATGAAGAAGATGGAAGCGGAAATGGAGCAGGTGTTCGAGATGAAAGTGCGCGAGAAAAAACAGAAATTAAAGGACAGTGAGACGGAGCTCACTCGACGACATGAATCGACCAAGAAGAGCCTCGAGCAACAGGCGAAGGAACTCGAGGAAAAACGCAGGCAATTCGAGCTCGAGAAAGAACAGTGGGAGAAAGAAAATCAGGTGACGGTCGAAGAGCTACGTCGAAGATCCCTGGAGGGTAGCAGAGAAGCGGTTGACGGTAAGAAAGAGAAAAAGAAGAAGGGTCTGTTTTAAGTGCGTTGCTCATCAACATACATATATGAAAGTGCTTAACTGAAATTAGTTTCGAGCTATAGTGAGAATAATCTGAGCTAGGTGGATCCAGAGTGTTGTTAGCCTAATAAATTATTGGTTGGAAAATTAATTTAACTGCCAATTTATAACATAATAGAGAATATATGAGTGTATTGAATTTTTATTATCTACGTACTTGCCGATGATTAATGTTTTATACGTGATTATTAGATTCTGCGAAACTGTATGTTAGCACAGATATACGGAGGGGAATTAATTATTTATGAACGAATGAGATGTGTCCGTATAGAGGGAACGTTCTGCTTGATGCGTGCCATCACGACTATTTTTTTTTTTTAATTATTTTTATTATATATTATGTATGTCGAATTGTGCAAATAAATCTTTTCAAGTACTGACATTGTTTTGATTCAATTAAGCCTCTGGCTAAATGGGAATAACAGACAAGAGATTAGTGACTCAACAAAGTGGTAATATAATTAAAGTGCAGCAGAAGGAATTAACTTATTTTTTTCTTTTTTAAATTGCACTCGGCAGAGGCGTTTAATAAATTACAATACATCATGCCATGCATGCATATCTGACCTAATCAACTTTAAGAGCTAGAGTGGCTGCGATTACTTGCTGTGCATATTGAGATTAATTGCAAAATCATGTACGAAGTGACAATTTAAAAATAAAATTTACTGTTGATTTACTTTGAAAAAGTAGTTTCTCAACGCCTGAATTAGTTTTTTAAGCAAATAAAGAAACTAATATGAATCACTATAATGTTTATGCATGAAAGACTCGTCTCGCAAGACTTGTTCGGCCGATAGTGTTTCCAGTACAACAACAATAGGTCATCCCACACAGAAATGATAAATCTGTTGTCATCCTTATCTGTCATAACGCGATAACAGCAATCACTTTCCAGCACAAAAATAACGCGTCGTTAGTATCTGCTCTAAGTACGCACTTAAGTGTAAGTAAATAGTCAAACAACACTAAACGAGATTCACTTTTTGAATACGGTCAATTAGCTTTCTCTCAGTTAATAAAATTACACAGTTCCGCCCTTGCCCAACTATAATTCTCCCTGTAGAATGAGTATTGTTGTGTGTATACAAAGGATGACGTCATAAAGGGAGCGCTATGAAGGAGTCCCCGGTGCATACGAAAATACTAACGTCCTTCTTAATGTCGTCTATGATTCATGTTGGCTTCAAGGCACCCTAGTGACTCAAAATTTAATACACGTATGGAGAACTGGGGTAATCAATGAACACTCAGAAATTAATTATTAAATTTAATTATCAGGAACTCCAAGAACTTGCAGTGATTTGTTCAACCTGTTTTATAATTTTGACTAAAGTAAAATAAATTTTGATATATATATATACAGAGTGTTTGGGATATAAGGTAACAAACTTTTTGTGTATGCAGAAGTAGACGAAATAAAACTTTTCTTTCAGCAAATTGTTTCGTATGTCTGATGTTTAAAGAAATATTTTTTGACACGTTTAATTTTAATTTTTGAAGGGAGTCAACGTTTTTGACATTAAACGTCAAAGTCACTAAGATTTTTGAAAGATTAGAAAGAAAAGTGCTTAACTGCTGCTGCTACTACGTTTTCAAATTCCAATAGATCACAAACAGTGGCTCTTCAAATTGAGAAAAATGTTAAGACACAAAAAAAATTACTGGAAGAAAAGTTTTATTTCGTCTATTTCTGCATACCTACACAAAAAGTTTGTTACCTTACAGCTGAATTTAAAAGAAAACGGGAAATGAAATTTTTCCAATTGTAAATTTGGTTGCATTGTCTACTTGACAATAGGGTCTTAAAATACATACCTTTTCAAAAAATCTAACCTATTTATTTATAAAGTGACGTAGCGTCAAATAATTCTAACCTATTTCTAATAAAGTCATTTTCACACAATGAAAATATTGAAAGAATGTGCCAATCTTTTTTTGACATTTCCCGTTTTTATTGATTTCAGCTGTACATCCCAAACACCCTGTATATATTTTTAATGTAATACAGTGAAAGCTCTCTTAGGCGGACACCGACCATGACCAGCAAACTGTCCGTCCATTAGAGGTGTCCGCCTAAGAGAGATGCAAATGCATGTAAATTACATAAATGGGAGATTAAAAACTGTCCAGCTAAGAGAGGTGTCTGCTTAAGAGAGCTGTCTGCTATGGGATCTCTCACTGTATAGAAAAAGGTCTTGTGCGAAAAATGTAAAAGAATTCAGTATGAACGAAATATTTTGAGACATCTATTGATCGGCAACGAAAGTATTTGCAGTTGTCAAAAAAATCTAATCGACTGCAACTATGAGACAAAGAAAATGAGCTTTTGAGAATATTATGGTGAAAGAAACAGATTGTCATCTGATAGTAAGTGGAAACTGTAATGGAAGGTGAGAGGATCACTTTTTCGTCTTATCTCGCCAGCCAATATTTTTCGCAAAAAAGACAAGAATTTTGTTCATAAATCTGATTTCATTGTCTGATGTGTCATCTCTTGGTCAGCAGGAGAAGCTGATTCACTACAACTCGGCAACTTTTAAAACGTTCATCACCAAATTATAAAGATCAGACATAACAATAATTCTAGGATGAGATTTTAATCGGTACTACAAAATTTATATTTATTGCACAAATTGGTTCCCAACTACATACTAACAGTAAAAAGTGTGATGCGCCATCTTTCAATCATCAGCGAAACTTACTTGTTTTTGCCATTTCTTCAAGGCAATATTTTTAAAATTCCCTAAAAAATTGTAAACGAAACGCCTTCTGTTAACTAACAATGAAAATACTGCATGCAGTTTAGCAAGAATGATTTAATCATATTCAAAATAGCGCCACTTTCGCTGAAAAAAATATACGCTATATACAGTGTATCCATGGACAGGCGATACAAGAGGTATAAATGACCAGAAATTTTTTGATATTTTAGTATTTGTCATTAAACTTTTCAACAGCGTATCGCAAAGAAATATCCCCCACACCGTAACACTGAACTAGGTATACTTTTTGAGGAAGGGTTAACATGTTTTTCTCACTGATAATGCATAGCAAGATTCGAAAGTTTAACATGAAATGGAAATGACAAATAAGTCAGATCTGTTTTTGTGTCTGCTTAATCCGATTGAGAAAATATCAGAAATTTCAGTCCTAAACTGAGGAAATTTATGAATGTAAGTGTTAAATGACTACATGCAGGAAAAGTAAGACGAGAATTAAGATTTTCAAATACAAAAAATTCTTATAAACAATAAAATTTTCTGAGAAAACAGTAATAAAAAAGTTTTTTCTCTTGTATCACCTATCCGTGGACACACTGTAGAATATAAATTTTTTGATTGGTGAGTAGCTATAGCGAATCATTTGATAGCTACAATTTTTGTCATTAATTAAATGTATAACTTTCTGTTACAATTTTCGTATCTGAGTGAAACTCAATTTAGCCAATTAAATGGCATAGATATGCGGAGAAGTAGATGATAAAAGGTAATAAGCAACCTTGTGGCCAATTAGCGTTAATCAGGGCGGAGCAATGGACTTAAAGGGTCGACAACAACAAATAATTTTCTTGTACACTCCTTTAAAATGTCATATCTAGCAATTAATTGTGAATTGATTAAAAAAAAAACGAGAAAAAAAATTCTAGCCAATCATACGCTTAATGGGCGGAGCAAAATCTAAATGAGCCACTAAATTATAGAAGATTTTTACATGGTAACATAAAAAATGCTTACAGCGTACCTAGAGGCTTTGCATTCGCTTTAAGTAAAAAAGTTGGGATTTTTCTTTAACCCTAAATTCAAATTTCAAGTCGAAATTTTGTTACAACCACCAAAAATATTTCAAATTATATACCTTTTAACGCGAACAGTTGAAATTATGGAAGTTTTGTTGAATAAAAAAAATAAATAAATAACGTCCCGATTCCGGTCTTGTGTCAATTTTCTCTGGCCAATTATGTATATCCTGGGCGGAGAAAAGGAGTTACACTATAACCTATAACATTCTTAAACACGCCCAGTCTCATAATTACATGGAACGATTTTCAAAATTAACTTCAGATTTCGTATTTTTAGTGATTTTCAAAGAGTTACTTGGCTAAAACATGCCGTTCTCTGGATATTCATATGCCACGAAGATACAGATAAATATAAAGCAAGCACTCTGAAAGAAAAACGAAAGACAAATCTAACTTATCTAACTTCAAATGCCAAAGTTTTCTGGTTGAATTCGAATGAAGTCGAATGGACAGGAAAGACAAGAAAAACGAAATTCTAGCCAATCATGCGTTTATTGGGCGGAGTGATTTTCAAAGTATTACTCGGTTGAAACATGCCGTTTTCTAGCCAATCATACGCCACGATTATACAGAAAGCATTGTGAAAGACCAATCAAACTTATGTGGGCGGGACTACGGCGTAGGCAACACCCAAAAACAACCCCTTCTGATTTTTTTTCACTAAAACACATCCACAGTTTTGTTAAACTCGAAATGTCAACCTTTCTGGTTGAATTTGAATGAAGACGAATGGGCAGCAAAGTCGAGAAAAAAGAAAATTCTGGCCAATCAAGCGTTTATTGGGCGGAGCAATAGTATTTTTAGTGATTAAGTATTACTCGGTTGAAACATGACGTTTTCTAACCAATCATAAGCCACAACGATGCAGATAAATAGAAAGCACTCCGAAAGACCAATCATACATTTAATTGAATCAATACATTTAATTGAACGAAACAACGAATCGTCATTTTGAAATCACCTCTACTGCAGGTTTTTTTTTTACAACAACATCAAAAAATGCTCGAAGCAGAAAGTCAGGGCCGTATCCAGCGATTTTGCCTCCCACCTTAGATAAAAATTAGATTTTTTTATTTACTTTAAAAAAAAAATTAAATATAAACCTCAAACAGAGGTTTTGTTGAAAATATCTTTCGCTAGTTTTAACTGAATTTCAAAAACGAATTCCGTATAACTTTCGGACCTTCTCTTGGTCAGTATTGACGAATCCGTCAATTTTCAACGTGCAACCTCGATTCAGTTGTAATCTTCTTTGCATCAGATCGACCTACATTCGGCGTGTCGCCCGCAGGTTTCTCTTGCAGGTGCAAACTGCCGGGTACTCGATTGACCTCGGGTGGGTCGTTAGTCTGGCTTCTGGTTTCTCGTCTCCGAGCAAGCAAATCCGCAGAGGATATTAAAAAAACCTCCCTTGCACGAACCATCACCTTAAGCCCCTCGCTCATTATTGCTACGCGCCGCCCGTCATGATGAGCACCTACATTAGTAGGCAAACCGTTAGGTGTATGCTTATAATAACTTCACGTATTCGAAATAAATCACGCACGGTAAAAAGCGGTGGGTCGCTATATTATATTAAATTGTTCTTTGAAGAGATCTAAGAAGGCTACGTAGTACACGTTGGATAGAAAATGAAACTGTGGGCGGTTTGCTACGAAAATTATGTGGATTATACCGAATTCCAATCGCTGCACTAGTGCATACTTAATGTATTCTCATCTCATTTTAACCTTATATAAAAATAAGAGATGAAGATACAAGAAGTGTACGCCAGTGCAGTAATTGAAATTCGCTATTAGTAGAGAACGGAGATTACGCGTTTAGGATTGATGAATAGTATCAACTGTTTTGATACGTTTTCCATCACTCCTCCTCCTTCGTTTTTCTTCTAAGGCTATAGGCTCCTCTCCCTTACCGTAAACCTCCAATCATTTCAAATTACTACGAACCGTAACTTACTGAATCATTAAAAAAAAATGTGCTTAGAAGTTTGGAATTATTGAAAGCGCCTTGTATAAAAATAAATAAAAATTAATTTGGCTTTAAAACCCTCCCTCTGAGTGCAAATCGCCAATCATCTTAAAGACGCAGTTGGTATCGTGCCACGTAGTTTTGAACTGATGAATAGTGTCAACTACATTATTTTGATACGTTTTTCACAGCTCCTCCTGTTTTGTTGCTTTCATTCGTTTTCCCAAAGTTTTAGGCTCCTCCTTATCGTAAACATTCAATCATTTCAAGTTACAATGGGCCAGAACTGAATTATTTTTTAAAACATTTTTGCTTATCTAGAGCTTTATACTCGTACATATAAAAAAATTAACATGACTTTGGTTTCAAGCCCCGCCCTCTAATGGCAAATAACCAATCATCATGCCACGTAGTTTTGAACTGACTATTACTACTAGTAGGTACTACTCGTCGAAAATTTGGCTTTAAGCTCCTCCCTCTAATGGTAAATCGCCAATCATCTTAAAGACCTAATTGGTTCGCGTGTCAAGTAGTTTTGATACAGGTTGTTCACAGCTCCTCCTACTTTGATGACCTCGTTTGTTTTTCTAAAGCTTAAGGCTTCTCCTCCTCCTTAGCGTTAATCTCCAATCAGTTCAAGTTACAATGAGTCACAAGCTCATTTAATTTTTAAAATTTTTGCTTAGCTCTATGCGATTATCTAGAGCGTCGCGTCGTACAAAAAAAATGAAAATGAATTTGTCTTTCACTATAAGTACCAATCATCTTAAAGACGTAGTTGATATTACACCGCGTACCTTCAGTTTTGAACTGAACTTTTTTAATATGTTTTCCACAGCTCCTTCCCCCCTGTCGTTTTCGTTTGTTTTTATAAAAATTTAGGCCTCTCCTCCTTACCGTAAACCTTCAATCATTTCAAGCTATAAAAAACCATAACTCATTGAATAACTCTGCTTAGCTGTTTGCGATTATTTAGAGTCGTATAAAAAAAATTGAAAATGGATTTTGCTTTAAGCACCCCCTTCTAATGGCAAATCACCAATGAGCTTAACGTACGTAAGGACGTAGTTGATGTCATGAGTCATGACATGTACTTTTTGTACAAACAATTGCGAAACGAATCGAGCTTCAAGCTCCTCCTTCTTTCCCTAATATCCAGTGTTGATAAAAATCATGATAAAAAAAAAAAATCAAAAATCACTTATTTAAATAAAAAATTGTTTCTTGTTGATAGTTTTAAATTAAAACAAATTTTAAAAAATCACGATTTTTAAAAATAAAAATGGCTCGATTGAATCGATGATTTTAAACATGACCCTTGATCAAATGATTTAAACCAGCCCAACCTTACTTTTAGAAGAAATTTTTAGAAAATCGATCCGGTTTTGTTTGTTTAACGAAAATCTCTTAGTTTTTTCTTGCTATTCTTCTTTTCTATTGTATAAATTTCCTTTATTTCTCGATTCTTTATTTCTTCTAAATTTTATAAATCTTCTTTATTTCGTTAAAGGGCGGCCTTAATTTTGTTTATTTTGACGGTCGTCATCGTTACATTGTAGATGTCAATGTGACTATTCGCCTGCTTCTGTCAGCGTGACATTGCTTGATGTTTGCCATTCTGACGTTTTTTGACGTCTGTTATTTTGACGTTTGTCATTCTGACGTTTCTTGACGTCTGTCATTTTGACGTTTGTTATTCTGACGTTTCTTGACGACTGTCATTTTGACGTTTGTTGATCGCTAAGTGACTTTGAGCCCCCTTTTAATCAAAAGAAAAGCGTTGTCCAAAAGTCCTCAAGTCGTTCCTCGGTTTCGATTGGTTTGAGATAATTCGTGCGTTCACTTGTCTGCAAGCCGCAGATAAACAGAAATCTCTGACGTACTCTTAAGGACGCTCGTCGTGTAAAGGGCTCGCCGCAGTTAGAACCTCGTCCACATCGCAGTCTAATTCACTTCGAAGTGTGTTCACTTGCTTACGTTTACTAATAAAAATCCGTTCAGACGAGGCGATAGTTGTGTGGTGGGGGAGGGGCAAAGTGGGGGTTCTTCACTGTGCCTTGAAACTATTTGGACTAATCATGTTGTTATCTTGTGCTTTTACCTTTCGTACCTTTTGGAAGCAACTACGTCGATTAAGTTTTTTTTTTAATGTTATTTATCGATTAACAATTGTTTTTTTAACAACAAGTGATTATTTTATCTACCACTGTCATTGTTTTGTTTTCTTTTTTCTTTTCGATCCGTACTCTGACAGGAAACTATTATTATCTTTTTTTTTTCAACAGAAAATATGAATATTTTAACTGTCGCCGTTATTCTTTTGTTTTCATTTCATGGATGAAAACAGGGACCAGTGTCCGTACTTTGTATAGAAAATGACACTATTGTCATTTTTTTTTTGTCAACACGAAACAACGACAGTCAATCGTCATTTAACAATAAGCGGCGAGTGTCATTTTTTAAAATTAAATGTAGCGAATGAAATGCAACATATTCTTTTGTTTTTTGTTTTTGTTATTGGATGATCCGTTCAAACAGCTATTATCGCTGTTTTGTCAACATAAAACAGCGACCATCGATCGTTCGCCAACAACAAACAGTGACTATCATCTGGTTGATAAAAACAGCGCTTAGCGAATGAAAAATAACTGTGAATATTTTAACTGTCATCGTTATTCTTTTGTTTTCATTTTATGAATTTTTTGAATAGTAAATAACTATTGTCATTTTTGTCAACACGAAACAGCGACAATCAATCATCGTTTAACAACAACCAGCGAGTGTCGCTTTTTTCAAATTAATTTTAGAAAGCCGATCCGGTTTTGTTTATTTAACGAGAATCTTTTCGTTTTTTTGTTATTTTTCTTTTAAATTTTATAAATTTTCTTTATTTCTCGATCGTCTTTTGTTCTATTTTACGTCAAAAATTGCACAGTTGTCAAACGCCTTAAAATATTTCGAAAGTCGAACCAGTTTTATTTAGACGAATAGAATTGTTTTAATTATTGTTATTTATATTACATATATTTTTTTAATTTTATGAATTTTCTTGATTTATTTATCGATCGTCTTTTGTTTTATTTTACGTCAAACATTGGACAATTGTCGAACGTCTTAGAAAGTCGAATCAGTTTTGTATATTTAATGAGAATTTTTCTGTTTTTGTTATTTTTCTTTTAAATCTTATAAATTTTCTTTATTTTCTCGATCGTCTTTTGTTTTATTTTGCGTCAAAAATTGCACAATTGTCCAAACGTCTTAAAATATTTCGAAAATAAGTCGAACCAGTTATATTTAGTCGAATAAAATAAAGAATTTCGGGGTCATCAAAGAAACCGAAGAAGTACGATAAAAGGGAAAACTTAGAAATAGATGAATAAAGATCTTTAAACTATCTTCGGTCTTCTTTCTTCTCATTTTAATGAGCTGTCGTTCTTAGGCAAAGTGCTTGCCTGGATAGGGTACGTACCCGAATTATATTTGGGGTAAATTGATCAGTGCTCGCTGTTATTCTCAAATTTCATCGATGGTTAACCAATTAGCTTGAAATATCCAGAAGATAGAGTTAATTTGGCGAATTTATATTATTTCGCAGATACAAGTGTGGTTCCAAATTTTTAAGGTTCTCACCCACTGGTCATAGAATTAACATTTCCTCATTACAACTGTTACTTCTTATTCGATAACTTTAATACTGTTCGCGCTCACCAATTAATTCCACGCAGAGTTTAATCGTCCATTTCTTCATCTGAGCTCTAACGTTGGCTTAAGGCAAGCGTGAAATTGCACGTAATAACAGTTATCACATTGAAATGATCTGTATGAAAGGAAAAGGTGCGGCTGAGGAAGCAGTGTTCGCCGAGAATAGTAAAACAATGTGTTGAACCTAGAAGAGCGAGGAGGAGCCCACTCTTTCGCCTTGTGGGAGTTAAAGATGATTCCTAACGCGATGATTGATGTCCTTCCAGCGCAGAATTGAATTTCCTTGTAAGCAAGGCCCGGCGGTGTTACTACACGTCTTAAATGCGATTCGCTGTCGGTTTTGATTTCGCAATTTACTTTGCGTTTTTTTTTGTTTGTTTGTTTGTTTGTTTGGTGAGAGCGAAACACTCGAGTGGGTATTGAGTTTACGGGAGAGAAAAACCGGGATTGTTTTTCGGGGTCGAGAATAATCAATTTCACATACGTCGCTTTCTTTATGGAACGTACATAGAAAGTCCGTTGTAAGGTGATGAAAACAATTACCTACAAGTAATTAATGGTTTTTGAACAGTTCTTCGTTTTACGACGATCCTTAGAAAATATAGATGGAAAAAATACACATAACACACAAGTTTTTTTTACATATATTTTAATAACGCAGCTTTTCCGATGTGATCACCCAAGACCTGGGGACTTTTTTTGGAAAAATTCGAATAGTTTGGCTAATCCCTTTCAAAGAACCTTGCTCTTTGAAACCCAACGAACGAAAATAACTCGATGGAGGTTATTTCGAACTAGCTAAACGACACAAAGCTAATTGAAAAGCTGGAAATCAAAGAGAGGAGTTTTATGAGACCCGGCCGATATATACAACGTGGTTTATTCACCGCTGTCGTATTTATAATTAATCTTCGCGAAACAGGTTTAGTACGAGCAATAACGGATGTGCTTTGAGAGGATGCGATCTTTTAACGCAACTTGCAGCAGGCTTGATTGAAAGTGCATTTACACTCGAATTTAATTATACCTCCAGGAAGTTAAGAAAGTCTTTAATTTTTGAAGATTGAAACGAAAATTCGTGGAAAGACCCTCTTATATACGAAAATCACATTAAATCATTTTCCTCCCCCTTGCTCGGACGATTCCATTAATTTCCCTCGCCCTAATTCGCAGTCGGGGCAATTCGAATCGGAATTGAAATTATTCAAAACGCCGCCGTATAAAATTAATTTTAATTTTTCGACGAGCCTCTCGCGAAGTTATTTATTTTCCGACGAACGGAGAACATAATGGAGTCCGATATCGTAACGCTTCACAGCCTGGGAAAGATTAAGTTCAATAACACTAAATTGCTTTTGCTGCTCGTAAGTCAAGCGAAAAGATTTGAAAACATTGTGAAATATTAGTAATTTGTTCGAAATTGCTTGTATTTGGCTTCAATAAAATTGAATGAGTTAATTAAAAATAATAATTATTACGACTGACGCGCTAATTAGAAAAACAATCGTCCTAAAAATTGTTACGAGAAATAGAATCATATTCGTATTCTTGTGGTCGGAAATTGAGTCGACATTTAAACCTTTCCTAATAATTCTAGATAACACCCGAAAAATAAATTTATTTAAGGGGATTACAGCACGCTGTGACGTCAGCAAAGTTCAGTTTTATTGCTTTTTAACCACGCCTTATAAGGTGGATGTTTGTTGATAAACACCAGCCAATGCTAAATACCAGATGTGACATTGTCTGTTATGTGGGGGTTGAAGCATCTCATTACGTGACGAAGAAAGACAAACTATGTAAGCAAGCAGCAATTAGAAAAGGAGAAAAAATTGGCTCCTCGTGAAAAAAAATTTTACGGTGAGAAGTTCTTGATTTTACAGAATGGCGTCTGAACTGGGCTGGTATAGTAATCCAAAAATTCTAATGATTGTATGATGGGTAACAAAAAACCGAGACAAGTGAGGCAATAAGATAAGCTGTTTGCAAAAAAAAACCCGACCGCGCGCTTAGTTTGCAGGGGTGTACATACCTGTTAAACGGTGCCCGGCCACCGTGAGAAATTTTTATTATATTTGTCGAACAGTTGCACTAGTTGTTCTAGGGGTTTTTTACGTTAGTTTTAGTGATTAAAATCAAATTTCAATCTCTTGCGACTAAAATTTAATTTTAGTCACTCCATGGTGTTTATCAACAATTATCCATGACGACCGACGAAATGTCACTTCAAAAATATCTTTTCATGATTATTTGTTGTTAAAAAGTGCAACTCGTGAGAATTATCTTACTAGTGCTTCGCACTCGCGAACCAAAATTCTCACTCATTTATAATTTTGCATTTCTCTCATTTATAATATAATCTACTATTATTTATCGATTATTTTATTGAAATATTATGTAGTATGTAGTATTGTTGACAAAATAAGAAACTCTAACACAGCAGTCATTTTAAATCTATTTATTATACAACTATTTACAAATCTTAATCAGGGGCCTGTCATGCAAAATATTACCGTAAGTTCAAATATGAGTTGCTGCCAAATTGACAAAATCAAATTTCGAGTGGTTTAATGTTCGACTTTTTGAAACCCGAATGACACATAAAGCACCAAAATAGAAAAATTTCATTATGGGTGAATAGGGAAAGAGAAAAGTCAAGTCGGACTACAAAATTTGTAGTCTGGCTTTGTAGTTTGGCTTTTCTCTTTCCCTATTCATCATGACTACAAACAGCTATGGAGTCTCTTCATACATTATGGTTGAAGTTAAATATTTAAAAAAATAAAACAGAACAATCAAAATACTAAATACAGTATGTATTTACAGCACAAAACGTTTCATAATTATACAGGGTGTTAATAAAAAAACTTATACATACTTCAGATGATATAGTAGAGATCAAAATGAGAAAATTCATAGAAGATAGAGATGGAGTAAGGACTTAAGTAATGTGAAAGAGAACAGCAGAGCAAAAAAATTCAAGTTTTTAAAATTTCTGGTAACATATAATTCAAATAAAATTCTTCTAGTTTAGATATCATTCCCAGCCAAAAGTCTTCATCTCTTTGTATCTGTAATAAATTTTTGTATAGTGAAAATAATTATAACCACATACCTATTAGAACTAACCTTTTCGACAATCATCCCACGCGACGACCATATAACAAAATAACAAATGTTTCGCTTTGTTATATTTAATTGCCCTTGCACTTGGTAATAGTACTTATGGTTTCTTTTTAGTTGGAAACTATTGTTTTCTCCTAATATTGCACAAGCAATCTTTTTAGTTTTTATGCCTTCGATTGGGTGCATATTTTTTAACACATACGGGCATTTTATTTCTACTATAGCGTCATTATCTATTAAACCATCAGGACTGGCTCCTAAGTACGGATAATCTTTATCTATAAAAAATCCGCAGTTCTGTACTTTTAGTAGAAAAGATGTTTCAAAGTCCTCTTTAGCTAATCTTTCATTATCTATACCATATTTTGTACTAACATTACCACGAAAATTTCTAGTCAGTAAATTTCTGGCTCTGGTTGTTGGACATGTGGATGATCTCATGCGGCAGACTTCTCCAAAAACCGATGCAGTTAGACGATTTGCTCTCTCTTGATGCCATACAACATTGTCACTTTGGCCTCTTGTACATCGTTCGATATGTATAATTTCCTCCTCTGTTTTTTTCTGACTATTTAGAAAGCTTTCTTTGTCTACTGCACAGTGCACATATTGGTTAGCATCTGGACCATAATTCACATCAGCAGGTGCACATTGTCTCTTACGTTTTCGGAGAGTTTTCCGAGAAATAACCCTACTTCTTCGACGAACAATTGAAGACACATATTTTTCGGTGTGTATTTTCTTCTCGGCAGAAAAGGAATTGTGTACAACAGAATGGTATTTGCCTTTAGTATTTAAAGAAATAACTGCAGCTTCTGCCCTTGCCAAATACGATCCCTTCAGTGAGAAGTTAATACGCTTCCCTCCGGTAAATTTACAAAGAATCGAATTGTAGTTTTCGGCCGCGTTATTATCCATATTCGTTAATAAACTTGTGCAGTTATTTGTTAAACGAAATAAGCATTGTCTGATGTCAGTATACATTCCACATGATTTCATCAATGATACGTAATTTTTTTCGCCATCTTTCGGAACACCATTGCAAAAATACCCAATTTCTGCACATTTCTCGTGTTCGCCAAAGATGTGCGATATTGAATTTAAGATGTCAACCGTTACATCTTCGACCTTTTGTTGGAAGTCTGTATCTTGCTGTATGCGATACAATATTGCCTTTTGTATGGATGTTCTTATACGTAATATGGAATCTGATAGTACTTTTCTTAGAAACGGAGGTACCATTTCATTTTCTGAATTACTTTTTTTCCTGTTTGCTACTTCCCTTAGTCGATTGCACATGTTTCGCAACAAATGGTTTCTACATTCGATTTTTTGAATAGTTTGTGTGCCATAAGGACGGGCTTGTAACAGTTTTTTATATACACTACTATCTCCGTCGCCTACTAGTGTAGTATACATTAGTCCGTGCATGGATAAACTACTTCTGAATCCTTCGACAATGATATCTGCTTCCATAGCTGTTGATGGACCAGACCAATTTTTTAGGCAAACATGCTTCTGTGATATGGTATTTGCAGCTGATGCCTTTTCACACACAGAACAATATTTATTTCTGACTCCAAGAAATAACAATTTACCACTCCTTGCGCCAATTATACATGCCTAAATTAATATTTGTGTAAAAGAGTTTCATTAATAAATTTAACGATGTAACTTACAGCTCCGGATAAAGCATCATAACTGGTTTTGTAAGACCTCTTCGACCATGTTCCGTCACATATTACCGTGATGAATGGAATACCTTGCTCGTTTACATCCCCTACTTCTTTAGCTAACTTAACTTCTTCTATTCCTGCCGCTGACATTGCTTCCCAAGCCGTTTTATGAAGTGCTGCTGCTACCTGCCCATGAACGTTTTGATAATATTTGTTTGTCATGAAAGGCATATTTAGTGTTGCCATAAATTCTTGTAACTGCGAATAACCTACACCAATTGATATACCCCCAAGCACTGCTGACAAATTAACAGACGGTTTTTGATTATCGTCTTCTGTTGTTACTTTTTTAATAACTCCGCACATTTTACATTTTAAAGAAAATTCTGATCGCAAGCCCTGTCTATTTTCGGATACTAATTCCATGTCCACAATAGAGCATTCAAAAGGTGAATGACGGGAACCAGACAAAAACTGTTTGAAAAAGTGAACAATATCTACTAATCTCCTTCCAGATATTTCTCTGTAATGTAATAAAATATATAAATATAATTAGGAGTAGTTCTTATTAGCTTTTTTCGCGTACACTGCTAGAACACGTTCAGAACTAATCCAAAGGCCGCAAAATGAGTCGTCCATGAAATAATGAATGATTTTGATAGGCATGTTAAATAAAGAACTTTGACTGGTTCCTATTTCCAACTATTCCGAACTAGTCCTATACTTCTTCGCGAATAAAGCTATTGAACTGTTTTTGTAAGGATACTAAATACTACTCACTGTTCAGGAGTATTTGAACTCGAACCAAATTCTGCATGACTGTAACAATAAAATATATCCAACTGTTTTAAACACATTGCGATAGTGAAATAACCCGTTACCTATTGAAAGAAGTATCCTGTTCGCTCCAATTAACTGGAAACTGCGAAGAAGTATGGCCAGAGCTATAAAAGTTCATCAAATTATATCTCATTTGCCCTAATATTTACAATTTAATTACCTTATGGATATGTAATTTGTTGATGTTAAAACACTATTATTTGAAGCATTTGACGTGCATTCTTCCGCACGGGAGGAGTCATGAGGTTTTCTATAAGAAATTATACATGTAATGTTTTGCAAGAACATTTGCAAAAAAATTGGTTTTATGTTGCATGAAATGTATTATTGAAAGAATACCTAATCTTTTTGGATGGTGGTGATAATATGTGTTTATAAGTGATCAATAAAATAGTAAGTCCATAATATGTACTTACTGTTTTTTTTATGTTATAAAAATATACTTACGTCCACCTCGCATTCGCAGCATGTTTGGCTACTCTCCTTCGGCTCTTGCGGTGGGAATAATATACTGATTTGGCACTCATTATAGACTGATGCGATAATACTACACCTACACTGTACACTGTACTGGTAACGTATGTATTAAAACAGAGACAGTACTTAGCAACATGTGACCCTGGTCAACCGAACCGGATGTACGGGCGGCCACTGTAGGACAATAATTGAAACTCGGGTTTATTAAAGAAAAGAATGTATTTGAACCTTTTTTGTTTTGAAAAGGCTTCCCAGTCGTTGGTGAGACTTATGCAAAACTCAGCATGTGATGAGGTCGTAAATCTCTCCACAGTCACTGGTTTGAGTTATTTCAGAAGGCAGAAAAGTTAAACTAAACTAAATTATTGATTAAATAATTAAACAAATGTGTTTAGATTTTCACAGTTTACACAGTTCACACATTTGTTTAATTATTTAATCAATATGGATATAAATTTTCATCGAGTAAAGGCCTAATCAATCCAACATTTAAACTGAATTACGCTAAAGTAATGTTCTCAAAAGTGGTGACTACATAATTTTATGAAAGTTTAGCGAAAACGTATCAATTTTAATGAATTTATGATTAATTGAAATTGTAATAAAACATTGCATGTTTCTAAAATAAAATTTTCTACACATCTGTAAATATGCCTAATATTTAATTACATTGCGATGATGTAGATATTAATTTGATTAATTTACACAAATAAGAAAAACTAAATGCTACGTATGAGAGGAATCCAAATGCTCAAATCTAAAACGTACCCTAGTCGAATTCTTATCGCATGGGAGGCGTGGCGACCCACATTAAGACGCATGAGGGCGCTGCAGTACAGGTTATGAAAAATCCAATCTTTTTGATTAAATTTTAATCTTATTTAGCACAATTTTCAAAAATGTTAAAGAGAAAAATTGTTTAAAAAGAACGTATGAATACTGCAAAGCATTTTTTTTTGGGGATCAAATCTTTTTCTTTAATATAACTTTGTTGATATTAAAAATAATAATTTTTAAAATGCCTTCCGGTATTTTGCGATTTTTTTTAGCCATAGTTTATCTAAATAATATTTAGTTTTGAGCATCGAGAAACGAAATATCCTTTCAAAACCCGCTATCGTATGGATCCAATGGCCTTAAGGATGACTAATCACGGAGTGTCACTTAAATTTATGAATTTTAGAAATCCTTGAATTACGTGCGCGCAAAACCGTGGAGTATGTCTTATGTAATAGATGAATCATAAATTTATTGTGTTTCTACTAGCCTTGCGTTTTGAGCTTTGTTACGCAAGCACTTGATTTATTATTATCCGACGTTTTATGGCAAAATATTTTCGTTGGAATTAGTATAATTTGCAGATTAAATGTTATCGCCGACTCTACTTTATCGAAATTACTGGCTAATTAATTAGTAATTTGCAATTTGGGCAGTGACATAATAATTTGAACTTTCAGTCGCTTTTCAGATAAACTTAATATGTACACTACAAATACGAGGAGTGTTAACATGTATCTACAAATGAAGTGGAATGCTGAATGAAAAAGTTTATTTACTTTCTACCTTATCGGAAAAATTTGGATAAATATGGCCCGGTCTTTTCATCTCCAATTAACTTTATCTGACGATTCATTCCCATAGTAACAATTATGATCACGATTGTTACTATGGGAATTAATCGCCAGATAAAGTTAATGGGAAATGAAAAGACCAGGCCTTAGATTAATAATTGAAACCACAAGAAATCGACATGATTTAAATCAAGGTGATTTTTGGTAATTTTCAAATGGTTTTTCTCGGTTGAAAAACACTACTGAAAAACCAGTGGTATTTGCGGCCACACCGACTTTTCGTGGATTATCAAGGATTATCAAGTGAATAATTTACACTTTAAAACCCCTGTTAATTTTCACAATGGACCGCAAATAACACAGTTCTTTTCAGCAGTGTATTTAGACCTTCTGTTTGATGTAATTTGTTGAACACAACGAAATTTTTGCCGCAAATTTCGTTTTATTTGTCACTTTTAAATATTATATCCTTGAATGTTAAGATAAGTAAAAACTGGTGCATCATTTCCTTGGAATGCGAATGAAGCATGAATGAGTATTCAGGGAAAGTTAAAATATTTGTTTCGAAGACGTAATGAACCTTTTATCTCTTTAAATTCCACCGGCGTTAATTGCAGAGAGATTAAAGAGTGACATACTTAAACCAAAATAAACAGAGAGTAAAAAAAAAAACTGGAAACATTAAGGCCTAGTTTTACTATCGTGGGATAAGGACGAAATAACTGTTCGCCGAATATCCTTTAATGTTCCTCCATATCTACCTACGTCACGTTATTCTAAGAATAATGCTTATCTGACGATTGTAAAATCGGGCATAAGAAATCTTTTAAGTTGGCCAAAGCTTTAGCTTCACGTTAATAGAAGAATAAATACTATTTTTTAGGCCGAGAAACAAATTTCTTAACAAATTCTTGAAAAAGCTTTGACAGCAATACTGGCCAAATCTAAAAAAAATTAAAGGAGAGGCAATCGGGGATGAAATAAAGAATACAAGAAAACCTGAAGACTAAACTGGTCCGAGCGAGTATAGAGAAGACCCAAATGAGGTACATGAAAAAGAATAAAGGAAGGAAAATAAACACTGTTAGAGGAAAAGAAAATTGTAACTGCAAAGCGAAGTGTAAAGAACGAAAAAAAAAAGCAGAAAGATAAGAAAAAACAAAGTGTCTTAGCATTCAAAATGAGGTATTCAAGAAGAGAAGGAAAGACAATAAGCGATTGAATAAGGAATACAAAAGCATTATAAAGACTAAAGATACAAGTATAGACGAAGGCCAAATGTGATGATGGCATGGACATGCAATGAGATTCAAAGCAGGAAAGAACAAAGAAAGATTTCTTGAAGAAAGTAAAACATGGTCAGAGGAAGAGAGAAACGTAGGGAAGACCAGGTATGGTTGTCTCACGGGTTGGTTGTCACATCTAGTATTTCTCAGTAACTAACTACTCTTCTCGCTGTGGCTATAACTAGTGATTGTCTACAATAAATGTAAATAATCACTAGTTATAGCCACAGCCAATATCAGTAGTTAGTACTGAGAAATACTAGGTGTGACAACCAACCCGTGAGACAACCATACCCGGTCTCCCCTAGATGCAGAAGAGCAGTATGTATCCAAATAAGAAGAAAGTAGGAGGTAAAACGAGTGTTAGGAAAGGACAACCAAAATGAGATATCTAAGAAAAATAAAAGCACAGAGAGAAATCTAGATGAAAAAAGAACTGCAAAATGTGACAAAATAAAATGAAAGTAAAACGATAGAAGGACAAATGAGTCTTGTGAAAGAACATCTAAATTGAGACATCTTTTTATTCTCAAAGAAATTATTTGCAACACTGAACGAAACGTCAGCAAAAAAACTCAATCAATAAGTGTGATGAACTACAAGCAAATTGTTCCATAGCTAACTATCAAGACCTCCATGGTGTGAATTCAGAAAAAGACATTTATGGGGCAAGAGGGAAATCCATTCTTTACACTTTAATGTAAGAGAAAGCTCGTTGTCAGTTAAAAAGTGAGGTTGTTTTCCGTTTGGTCCATACAAGCATCAGAATAATGATTTGGCTTTATTGAGATGAATGAAGAAAAAGGAAAAGTGGTGAGACTAAAGTCATTTGTGGCATCTGGCAACAAATTTAATTTAGAATTACCATCGGTTATCTAGTCACTCAATTTTCAGTTTGAAAATTAATTAGAAAGCTCTAATAAATAATGCTCGCGAAGAATACTGGACGCAATCGCCGTTAAATTCCAAGTGACTATTATTTTTCAGTACCTAATTAAGGTCTAGCACAGCGATATTAACAATTAATTAATTTTTACTGCCAAACGTAAACATCTTGATAACCATAAGATCATAAGACGTAGCGGATTGAGATCATCAGAAAACAAGTCATATGATGGCTACAGAACTAATTTACTAATACCTAATTGATCTCTCACGAGATGGTTTTGTAATTCCTTCATAATAAATTTTAAGTACGAATAATGCCACTTTAATTCTTGAATGAATTGAGAAAATTGTCAATGGCGCTCGAACAAAAATATCAAACTTTATAAAAATGGTTATGGGAAAGATGAGTGGTTCAGCCTTAGCAATTAACATAAACAAAGTGCTTGTTTTGTTTTTCTATCAGTTCACTGAGTCAGAGAACAATTAAAGTCAGATGAACTTTCCCAATTCAAATCATCTTTCTTTCACTAAAGAGCGAGCCTTTCTAGTTACAAATATTTCTTGTAACATGTAATTTAACAAAATCGAAAACTCTTACCTTTCTGACGTACGAAGTCGCGGGATGATGTTTGACGGGCATGAGGAATAGTCGCAGCCTCTCGAAGAACTGTATACCAGTAGTGGAAGATACGCCCATGTACAGGAACACACCGAAGAGCACGGCCATTGGAATCATCCTCAAAAGAGGGGCAAGGAGCATGGACAAGCCCATGAGTACCGACACGACCAAATTGGACACCCTCTGCTCCTTGACTTCGATGATGTGGGGTTTCTCCCCGGGTGCATGGGTTCTGGACATTATAGTAACGGCGGCGACGTGAACGATGGAACGGACGGTTGCTGCGCAGATCCACGGTGTACCGAAAAACCCGTTGGCGATGTTCGAGATGCACAAGACCACGATGTCTAGGTGGAACCCGCTCCCTTTACGGATTTTACGTTCTGGTTTATCGACGATTAACCTAAAAATGGGGAGTCAGATTCTATTCTGGAACGCCGAAGAAGAAACTACTCACTCGCAAATGTGCGTTTCCATGAACAACAAGACGTAAACGAGCATGGCAGGAACGCAGGCTGC
This sequence comes from Dorcus parallelipipedus, assembly GCA_958336345.1. Lineage (NCBI taxonomy): Eukaryota > Metazoa > Arthropoda > Insecta > Coleoptera > Lucanidae > Dorcus > Dorcus parallelipipedus. The sequence continues at coordinate 14,718,142 of OY284475.1, forward strand.
GCCGACAACCCATAACGGAAGCGATTGATTTATACCAACTGGATTGATGAACCAAGATCTGACATCAGGTCTGGTGGGTGATAATCCTTCTGGCACGATCAGTTTATCCGTGAACACTTGCGGCGTCATGTAATCCACGAAGGACATTAGTGCTATTGCTATTGGTACGCCAAAATCACCTAGGGCTCTCCTTGCCTGCAAAGCCAAAAACATTAGCAGCTCTCACTAAACATGACGTGACTCAAAGCACTCACCGTCCTCCCCAAAAACTGGCTGTTTCTGAAGATTCTCAAGTAGTAGGCGATGCTGAAGGTCCCCAACGATAAAATCACGCACATCAACGCTGTATTCGGCTGGTTGATGAAATCCCCCTTGATGTCTTTTATTGGGTGAGGCGCCAAAATAGGTAGCGTAACTAAAAGTGAGGTGTTGACAGGTTCTGCTGGCAGCGTTTCATTGATGATCGTTCCATTAAGGAGGGTCGAGTTTGTTAAATTATTATATAGGTGTGAGTTGAACCGATCAAAACCGCAGTAATCGTCGAGCAACGGATGACGACCGAATATCATGATGAGTTTCTGCACGCTCTCCACGATATAGATGAGGCAAATCAAGGCGGCGTAAATTTCCTCCGTGTAGCGCGTAAAGAGCTTGACCAAAACACTTCCTTCCAAAGCAGCCACGAACAACGAAATTATCGCCAACCAAATCCCGATGTACACGCGACAAACTAGGAATTCTATGTCGTTAGCCCTGCAGAAATGAAACAGGGCCTCGTCGAACAGTAAAAGAGGTCCCGTGGTTCCGGTGATGATGAGCGGTTGGCCGGAGAAAATGGAGAAGATTATTCCGCAAAGTGCACCTGATATTAGGGTTTCCGAAACCCCAATGTAGTTTTCTGTTTTGTCACCGCTTAAACCCCCGAAGGTGATGGCCGTTGATAAAGCGGCGAAATACATGAATAAGGAAGCAGCTGCGCATGGGGTGTTAAACCCGTCGATGAAGTCAGATATGAACAGTGGATAACGCCTTTTTACGTCGTTGATCAACCCCCCAAAAGGTCTTCTAGTTCGTTCGAGGGGATTGGGGAACGGTGGTTTATCACCATCGCCCCCACTCGCCGACAATAGAGGTTTCGCAACGGCTTCCGCCTCTTTCGCCTTCTTCAAAGCGTTTTGCTTGCGCCTGCGTATTTGCTCGCTCTTGGCTTTCAGTTCTTCGATGGGCAAAAGCGCTTGGCGTTCCCAATCTCCAGGGGGTAAGACGATGCTATCGTCTAAGAACTCGTTAATCGCTGATAATAAAGCTTTGCGATCATCGGCACCATACGCGATGTTGTGAAATTGCGGATTGGCCATCAAAGTCGCTATGGATCGGCCGACTTCGTGGTAATCCAGATTCATCATTGGGGGTCCCAGTAATAAAAAGATGAATCTGACGGGGATGTTCACCTCGAAAAGGAACGGGATGTTTGCACCTTCGGCGAGTCTGATAAACGCAATGGCGGGTTGCTGCAAGAAATCGACCTGCCCCACCAGGACACTGGATCCTTGAGCACCTTCCGGGATTCTCTTGAATATCGTCGTTTCATTCTGGCTTTTCTTGAGGTCTTCGGTGCTTGCGGTGTAAGTCTCTTCTTTCAAGTCGACGATCGTGTGGCCATCTGTAGGTGCTACGAGCTTACCATCCAGATCCGTCTGGCCCCCGTTTTTGACGGCGTTCAAGAGGTCGGTGGGAATACTCGGTCTTTTTTTATCACCATCGTGGAGGCTCTGCGCAATGGTAAAAATATTATTAACTCAATTGCGGTAAACGTGGCGAATTGAAACGCTACGAAATTAAATCGAAAAAGCATGAAAACAAAAATGATGAAGACGGCACTGGAAATAAGGGGGGGCGTATTAAAGGTCTTGTGTATCAGACCAAAACCTAAAACGTATAAGTAGATGAGGCATGTACAGTGGCGTGCTTCCAAACGGTTAGACTAAGTGGTGTTTGGGTGGTAACACAAAAGTGAGCGGGAGGTAAGAGGTAAACAGAGGGGTTAAGTAAAAAAGCAACGGGCAAGTGAACATTACGTGTGAGAAGGAAGAGCGTGGTAGCGCGTGCGACGCACACAAGTAACCCTGTGCCGAGCAGAGGGAGCATCTGGCCATCATGAGAGCATCGTAGCTCGCTCCGTCTTCCAACCACAAAGACTGCAAGCAACCGTCACCTCAGCAACAGTACCACAGCTATCGATAGAGTAGTTAATAAGCAAGCTCACAGCTCAGTCAGACTTTTAGCTCCGTTTTTCGCATACAACCCCCATACCGTCTGAGCAACACTTGGTTTCTAATTCGGGAGAATGAGAAAACACGTGTTTTTTAATTTGTTAACGACTATTTAAGGAAGAAATCTAGGATTTTATTGATTGTATGGAGGTGTATTCACTTGAATAACCGCGAATTTGGGGGAGATTATTTCACGTGATGCGTTTTCGATGTCTTCCCGAGTTTTTATGCGTGAACGACTCCACTTTATAACGCCCATTAGAACTGGTCTATTTTAAGCTCGTATATTTCGTTCCGGAATTCGCAAATGGGCCATAAATCATGCTTTAGATGTAAATGAGACGCTTGGGTATTTGTTCCTCTCCAAGAAAAAGAAACGAACGAAATTGAAGTTAATACGCAATTGTGGCAGAAACGTCGAATATTCACCGATCACTTCAGTTACAGAACTGCCACATAATGACAGACTACCCCCCTGAAACTTTCCTAATAGAATAGGTGTAACGTCCCGCTGATCGCGTTCCGAAGACACGAATAGGAAACGTCCCGCGAACTTTCACCCTCCATCCCTCGCATTATCGAGTCGTCAGGAGCAACAAAAGCTCCCAACTCAATTTTTACCTTCTTATTTACATGCATAAAATGGCGCGGAAGGAAAATTGCTTTCAGTTTGTTTCACGCAATTTTAAAAGGGGAATAACGTTGTGTGTTCCAGGAGAGGATTTAACCAATTTTATTTTATTTTTTGATATCCTTTGAGTACTGAATGTATAAAATTTTGTATGAATTTGAATTTCATTCAAACGGGACGAAAATTTACGTACATCGGTGTACATCATAATTATTGCCGTTTGAATGAATAAACTGAATTCAAGTTTGTGTTTCCTTCCAGCATCTTTCTCATTTCCGCGATCGACGCGTTCCATAAATAAACCTGCGATGAAACAAAACTAAATTCAAGCGAAAAATGCTTGCTCGTAAAACGGCGATCGTGCCCAGACTACGTCGAAAGCAATTACCAGACGTAGATGCAAAAAGCTATTGCCCCGGCTTTATCACCGTATTTCTCGAATTCTGTTTTCGCGTCCTGGATTAGGGCGAAGCCGGAAAGACGATTAATTAAAAAAAAGCACAGGCCTGTGGTTACATCTACTTGCGAATCGAAATTATAATCCCTCCTGTGTGTTTTCAGTCCTCGACTCATAAAGTTTAAGGCCCGTCTGTTCCAGGGGGTGGTTTAACTTGAAACGCCATTTTATTGCCCCTGCAAGAAACTACCGAGTTGTGTAACAGGAGTATTCAACCGGATCTAATTTGTTTTCAACGAGTTTGTAAATATTTTTGTCTTGAAGTTAGTAGCTTGGTTTCGTTTAAATCTAATTAAATGGCGTAATTACACCTCCCGTGAATGGTTAGTTGTTGAATCAGACAACAGAAGGATTTTGTTTGACAACTTTTTTGTTGTTATTGTTGCGAAACTTTTTTAAAAAAAGCAAATAAAGTATTAAAAATTATCACGTAATAAACGTTACATCATTACTTCCGGTTGTGTTTTATACCGTATGCAAGCAACCATTAAAACTGCATTAAATATTTTATTTCTTTCATTAAGATCCGTGTAATTACGCCTTGCGTGACGATGGTAATTAAAATATCGATTACATGTGTAACAGCAGTAAATAATGAGAAGAAAATAACAGTAATCAGCAATTTTGTAAAAGATAAAGTTGACAAAGCAGCAAATGAGCGCAATAGAAACTCACTTTGTTATCTTTTTTTCTTTCTTTTTTTTTGAGAAGAAGAGCAGTTCAAGCCAGGCCAAAATGTTTAATATTAAGTTACCGAAGTCAATCGAAAGCCCGATCCAACCTTCCCATCCACAAGCACACCCAAAGTTGAAAAGCGAAAAGTTCTAGCAAGCTCTCACCTGAAGCGAGGAATAGCTGTATTTTTTTGGAAACCTAAACCCTCGATCGTGGTGCTCGTTGACGTGCCTGTGCTTGATCAAGAGCACCCTCATGATTTTGGTCTTATCCGATTCCGTAATCAAGTCTTCCCGAAACAGTTCCTCGGAGATCCTGTACGCAATTCCGGGAAGGTCCTTCTCCTCCAAGTCGAGGATGACCACGCCATCTTCCAGGCATTTCCTCAAGTTTAACAGCGAGTGGAAACTCAGAGAAGCCACGTGAGGCTTCCCCCATCTATCCACCCCTTCTTCCACGTCCTCCTCGTACTTGATCCAGCGGGCAGTTTCTTTCCATTCGCGCTCGTCGGTTTCCTCGCAGAGCTCATTAAGTTGCACGAAAATCTATTGAAAAGAAATCGAAAAATAGAAACTTGATCTCTTTAAAGCAAACTGATACTTCGAGTGTGGGTTTTGAAATAAAAGCTAAGAGCAGGAAGTCGCTTCTTTTATTCCTCGTTTTAACGAACTTAACCAGTTCAAGGATTCCATCTATTATTTAAAGCACTTTTTGATTCTGTATATCATTATTGTAATCTTTTGAAATACGAAGGCAAAGGATGTTTAAGACACGTACCGCATGGGGGCTATGATCATACATCTTCTTGAGATAAGGACTCTGCAGGGTCTCCTGCCCTTCCTTTCTGCCGATATGAACGACGGAAGCATTTCGGGTCTTGTGTCTTCTAAGTGCCCTGGAATCGTCAGAGCGGTGACTATCTAACTGGTCCCTGTCAGCGCCTACGAGGGGTAGGTCCTCGGGCTGGGTCGAAACACGGCGGGTCTTTCCCTCTCCCTTCTGATCATCATCCAGCGAGTACTTTCGTATCTTCGGGGGTGCGTGAGGACGACTGAAACATAAACACATGCATTACCGCAATTTACGGGTGGATGAATAAGTAAACAAGTAAGTAGTCCGGGGCGAAATTGATGCAATTACCATGAGATTAGGATGAATCGCGAATTAAAGTTAACAACCCCAAAATCTTCTTTTGTTTATAGCAATTTACGACGCAGAAGTAATAATTAAATTACGGGCAGTCGTCAGCTGTTTTTGTGCTTAAGTGGTGCTTTAGGTTTTAATTAAATGGGGAACGCAGGGCTCGATGATGAAGCGCTCTCCAGAGGATTACAAACACCTCCACCTAGATGGGTCCGGTAATAATTCGAAGGACGAGATAAACTATTGTTGCAAAGCGTTCAGGATTAATCGCATTAAAATCGATAAGATAAACTGAAGTTAATGGAAGGCGAATTTTTCAATAAATAAGAATTTTATCGCCCCAATTTAATGATTACTTAAGGAGATGAAACTCATCAAATAAAAATGGTGGAGGAGCCGCGCAGGGTTTCTTATAAAATTAATGCAGTTTTACGATGACTCTGACAGTAAAACTCAAAACAGGGTAAAATCACACAAGGACTTCGTTTAATGTCCTGGCATTTCGCATAGCTCAGAGTAATAATGTTGGTGGAATTATTTGAAGTGCATTTCGCATGCAAATGCGGCGTAAGCACCATAATTTTTTCTTGCTTTGAGCGGGTGTTTATAGGACTCTATAGGAAAGATACTCGACGTTAACGCGTTCGTAAAGAAGCTATTTTACCGTGTTGTTTACGCTTTTATGCAAAGAGAAACAATAACGATAATGACCTGTTGTTATCGGTCCAAACAAATGCGTTTAGAAATAAATTGTAGTAATTCAACTCATCGCGATAATTAGTAGAATTAGTTCCTCTTTAAATAATTAATCAATAGGTAGATTGATATTAAATATCGATCGTCACCAATACCATTTCGTATGTAAATTATTTTCTACAATTTAAATATTTACAAATTAAGGACGTCGAGTTTCAACCGTTCAATTTTATTTCCAATAAATCATAGCTGATACAATCGAGCCCGGAACTTTAACTTTTCTGATTTATTAAAATTCCAAAAGCCCGGGCGATAAATCCATCAACTCAGCCAGATTCAACATAATAAATTCTCGAAACAGGGTGAAATTAATTAAATCACCTCTGCACATAGCAGACCACTGCAGTTCGTTTCAATTCCATTTGGAATTCTAAACGAATTCTAAATTATTTCGCAAATTACATTTCATGCAAGAAACAGGCAGTACACATGAAGCAGAATAAAGATGATACTGATTTCTCGAAAGATGTCTTGACATGCGTCCTTTATTTATCAAATCTACTTGGCACAGGCCTCAATGAAGTACGGCAACGATTAAAAATAAATCCCCTAAAGGTTCAAACACGATAAAGCACCTCATCGTTTGAATAAGTCCTGCTCGATGTCGCATTTTATCGCAGTGCAAACATTTTTTCGCTATTTGATCGAGCTTGTTTCCAGTGAATGCGAAATTGAACTGTCTGGTGTTTTTTCGCCTGGAAAATCGTGAAAATGCATTCTGCGGCACGTACCGAACGTTGTTATCGCAAAAGTTGGGACCGACATAGTTAGTTAAAAGTCTGGTCGCGAGGTAATGGGATTTATTTTGAAGCTAATGGAATGCAGACCCTGTTGATAGTAAATGTAACTTCCTAATAACAGACCAAATGCAGGAAAGTATGTGCTCAAACACATAGGGTGTGGATTTTAATAAAATTTAATCAAATGAGAATAAGGGAATTTCATTCAAACCGTAGCAAAATGAGGACAGAAATTCGCAGCTTATTATTATTAAGTTCAATTTTCTTTATTAATTAAACTCACAATCAGTTTTAAACTTATTTTTTAATTAATCATTGCAGATTGTAACAAATAAAAGAATGCATAGCAGAAGAGAGCCTGGAAGCTTGGAATAATTGAATGAAAATGAGAACGAATAATATCAGGAGCATCTCAAGCATCTGTTTGCAAAGCTCTTTTCGATTGTAATTTTTTCTAACAAGTTGAAGTCTTGCCCTCGGTTTCCAAGTTAAATATACTTTTTTTCTCTTAACTAACTCTCTTTTCTTGTCCAATTTTGTTTTTATCAACTTCACTCACAATAAGAAAAAAGATTAATTAGTAATTCAATATCTTTATCTCTATTCTGACATAATTTTCAACAACATTCCAATCTCACTCCTCATAGTTTTGGAAAAATCAACTAAGCTTTACAAAATTGTTAAATAACCTTAAGATTTATGTATTTAATTTATTATTAAATTGTAGTTAAATCTGAAAAGGTTTATTTACATTTTCGTCAATAATATTCAAAGCAACTAAGCAAACAAACAAGGGCGTTTTCTTATTTAGGAAAAACTTTAGCAAATTGGGTTGAATTTGGTTCCAACGACAATAATGAATGCCAACTCACTCGTATATTATGATTAAGGCGTACTCTAAATTTATCTTTTTTCTGATCACTCGATACATAAAACAAATAAGGCCAAAGTTCAGCTTTTAAAAGATTTCCCTCGGCAGAAGAAAATAAATAATATTTCCCTCAGCCAATTTAGTTTCGTTAAAATTCTTTTTGCCACTCTCGCCCTCTTAATTTCGGCACACTCGGATGCCAGTTTGAATTTAGCTGTCGTTTTATCTCTCCGTATCGCGTTTCGCGCCCCGGCGCTCCCCTTATTAGGGCGTCAATCTTCACTTCGATAGCTGGCGGCGTCGAGTGGAAATTAGACAAAAATGTGCTAGCAACGCGCAAGATACTCGAAGCGAGCGAGGAAACCTGTTAATGAGAAGGCATTTTCCCACAGCCCGAAAATGAAAAGCTCGCGCCTAATGATAAGCGGATGGTAAGAGCTTCGATGAAACTGAAAGTGCTTTGCTCATTCCCTAATGACATGCAAATGTTTTATTGAAGGAGACCTCACTAGGTTTTATACTAACTACAGAAGTTTCAATTCTATTGTAAATTCCTAAGACTTACCAGAAGAACATCTGTAAAGAGCTGATAATACAAAAAAAAAATTAATAGAATAGTTTCGCGCAGACATACTTGTACGTATGTTCGTAACTGAACATCAGTTAAAATCAGTTCTACGAACATCATTACAATCTCTAAACCAACAATTAACGATATTATCATTTCATTTTTTTTTTGTACGGGACAAATTTGATCAAAAGTCTGGCGAACTTATCTACGTGTGTCTGTGTGTAATTATCTTTTAAAATTAGAATTTCCCAATTCGCTTTAAACCTGCCTGGAATTTCAACTCGAATGTAATAAACGCACGTGTGTCTCCTCTTATCTCCCTAATACCTTCGTATTTCGTGGCGTTATTACAGCGAAGCTAATAAAACAGTTATGAACAACAGGTTGATCAGACGAGGAGGACTCCTACACTTAACTTGCAAGAAGGTTGCCATAGAAACAACCGTCTACTCCGAGAGAAACTTGGACCAATAATGCTTACAGCTTTCCCATTTAATTAGTTGGAACGCTCCGGAGTCATTTTCAGGATTTTAGAAGTTTCTGCTCGACGAAGAGTTCACGGGGAATAGGGGGCAGGGCAATTGGGCGGAGGTTCCATCAGACACGCGGATGAATTTTAATAATTTTGAAAGCTGGAGATTGTCCAATTTGTTCCGGGTTGTGTAACTCGTTTACGATTATTTTCCGCTCAGCGCTTTACTGAGACGGCTTTCGTCGAAAAGTAAAAGAAGGCAAAAGCAAAATGAAAAGTCTCGTCTTTTCTTAATTAATTAATTAACTAATTAATTTGTTTCGAATTTAATTATATTTGTAATTTCGCAAGTCAAAGTTTTTGTATACCTACTTATTATCAAAATTAATATACAGGGTTTGATTAAATTTTAAATGACCGAATTAAGGTTGGAATCACAACCAAAGTCAAGTATGCACGTTAACAAATGTATAAATAAGCAGGGAGTAAGGTATGGCTCAGTAGTAAAGGATTTGGTTACAAATCGAGAGGTCTCGGGTTCAAACCCCGGAGTTTTAAACCAAGCTTAAGCCCGTTTCACAGGCAAGCGATGGTCCTGATATACCGAGGCTATTGTTTGAGCTCTTTACGCGTACTATCAGTTCGTTGTTCATAATTCGCAACAGAAATAAATAGGTCTTACAGGCCTAAGTAAAAATTTGCTTAATATTTGTACTGCAAATATTCTAAAAGTGACCTGAAAAAAAATGATTGAACACCCAATGTATTAAATATCCGTAATTATTATTATTATATTACATTTTATCGTTATATAATTATCTTTCCAATTACACGTACGGTTGTCTCTGTTATATCCACTTGCATGTGTACCGGTGAGATAAAAGTGATGAAGGTTCTCGTGATGTCTCTAGATAACCTATTGCTTATCTGCGCTTATAGGACTTGTAAAAAAAACAACATTTTCATCTTGTTCATTATTATCAAATTTATTTACTTGAAGTTAAATGTATTAGATTAACTTTAAGCTTTTGTTAGTTTATTCGTTGTACAATTTATAGTTCTTTCTATCTTCCAAGTTCAAAAGAATATTAGCGAATTTATCAAAAACGTTTATTTATTATTTTAGTAAGCGATAAAAAATGTTTTTAAGAAAATGAAATGCAACAGTATTTTGATTTAATACCAGTTTCCTTAACCCCTCAAGTAATTTCATGTATTCCTCACTACTACTCATTTCTTCACTAAAGCTATTAATTTGACGTCTTCAATAAAAAAATAAAATTCGAATATTCAAAATACATTGCAGGGCGAAATTGATCAAAAGAGCCTTTTCGTACGATTGGTAAACGTGTAGTAACCGAAAAAAAATTTTACATGATTTTGTTTACAGGTCTCATCACCGCAACATCCACTGATTGAAGAGTGTTCCTATATTTGGACAGAAAATTTGGGGAATACCTGCCGAAATGAGGCATTGCCGAAAACTGATCATTTCTGATCATTGCTGCAAATTTCAGGGAAATTAATTTTTTCATAGTTTTATCCAAATAATGAGTACACTGTCGTCTCTCACTAAAGTAAGTGTAATCTTGCGAATTAAAAGAGATGACCAGATGGCGAAAGAAGTCAAAAAAGATCCAAGTAGTCAAAAGGAGAAATATAAGCAAGAAAATCTGCATGCAAGAAATCGGAACTGCTTTATGACAAACAAGAAATCGAAGCAGACCCTGGGTCAAGATGACTGGAGTAAATATGGGAAAAAGGAATTCGTGATGAGACACTAACAAAAGAACCTAAATAAAAGAAATTCTTGACAGAAATATGTGACCAAATTAGTTTAACATAGAACGAAAATATATTATCATTATTATTAATTAATTTGAATTGTTTTCCCGTGTTCAAAGTCGATTTACATTTTCGGAGACTTTACTCCTGATGATGAAATTAATCGAAATTCTAAATTTACTTAATCTGTGTAGAATGAAATTAGACTTTACAGTCTTGCATTTTAATAGGTATTAAATAAAAGAAATTAGATTGCAGACAAAAGAGATTTTGAGGAGATTCTGCAAAAGAATGGAATGAGTGAGAAGAAAAATGAAACTAAACAAAATAATAGTAACAATAACAATGGTTTAGATGGCGACATCTTGCAACAAATTTCTGAAGGAATAATAACAATAAATTCAGTTACGTCAATAAGTATTTGACACGTGACTTTTACGTCATTTTCAGCCACGTCAATAATCTGTGATCCGTCATATGATTCCAACACATCATATGACGGACCACAGGTTATTGACGTGGCTGAAAATGACGTAAAAGTCATGTGACAAATCCTGACCTACATACCTCATAAAAATAATTCCCTGCAAAACCATTTTTCAGAAATTTAATCTGAGCTTAGGTATAAATAACAGATCGCAATTGATGATACTAATAAATAAAATTTGTAATAAATTTATAAATAGAAACACGCTTAACATCGAATTAAATTTTAAATACTCTCAATTAAAATTAACATTTATTTAAAAATAGAAACATGTCAAAGAGCGAAGGAGAAAGCAGCAGCAGCAGTTCAGAAACTGATGGAGAAAACGAAAAACAGAGAAAAATGTTAAGAGAAAAAAATAAAATTTCATGTTATAGACGAATATGTACGTTATTACGAATAACGTAGCAATATCTTTACATGAACTTTTTTGCTTAGAATAATTTTCTGTACGACCTCCTTCCGTTTGGCACACTTTAAGTGAAACACTCTGTATAATAAAATATAACAAATTCTATTCAATCTTCCATGGACACTTTAAAGGGTCCGTTATAGATTAAAAAAAATTTTCGTCGAATAAGAGTCTACTTTAATTATTTATCTATGCAAGCTTTGTAAAGAATCCGTAATTATGTATATATTTTTTGCAAAAAGAATAATTTGATTTGGAATATACATATTTTTTATACAAAAAGAATAATTAATGATAGAATATACATTTTTAGAAAAAATTCACATTGTAATCCGCTTACGATCGGTTTTTTGCTTAAAAGCTAACAATTTACCGAAATAAAGAAAGAACACCATTCAGCAGGGCTTTCTTTTCTCGTTTAGTTTCGTAAATACTTCCAATTCAGTGACGTGATCTAAGTAAAAAAGGATCACTGACATTAATTTTACCTACGTCCTTTTACCAGACAGGTTTTCTAACACCTGTTATCAGATAAAAGTAAAAACGTTCTGCACCCTTGAAATTATTTGAATAACTTTAGAAATATTCACTCGTCAATTTCGTCGCTAAAGAACGAAATTATAAACATTAACTATAAAAAAATCACAAAGATAAAAGAAGGGATTGCCCAAAGTGGGTCGCAAACATTTTTATTACCACAAAATTATTAATTATAATTAAACGGACAGTTTGTACAACCAGTTTCGTTGTGAGTTTACAACTTCTTCAGGATAGTCCATGGTGACTTTTAAATTGATTTTACAAACTATTCGTTCAATGTACAATTAATAATTTTGTAATAATTTTCAACAAACAAGAAAGGGATCCATGTAATTACATTTAATGTCGTGTAATTTTATTTAATTACATTAATGTTTTATCAAATAAATAGATTAATAATATAAATGTAAAACCTCAGTAGTATTCCCGCAAGCAATAACTGTATTTATTTATTTATTTATTATAACTTTTTTTTAATTGCTATTACGCAAATACATTTTGTATGAAAACTCTTTAAACAATTAATTTGTTAAACGGGAAATTCCCTTACGCTGATTGTAAGCTTGGAAACTACGATCACAGATGGCGACATGTTAAACCAAATTTAAAAAATGATTTGCAAAATTTTCTATATCGAAATCCGCACAGATTACATTTAAAACAAACTAATCATCGCAATACTAGATCGATTCTGTTTTTTTTAATGAAGTATCATCACAATTATGCGAATAATTCTGAAACAAATAGGTAGGTACCCCATTTTTGCAACAAATCTTGCCGAATTAATTTTTATTAAATAACACAGTCGAACATAACTAAAGCAACAATGTTAACAATAATGCCGGGCTTATTGCTACCGTGAGATTACTAAATCAATCAGCCTCAGGTAAATACTGCCACTACTGATAACGATCCAGGCGCAATGACAAATGATCCACAATACATAATACATTCCCGACGTTAATACAATTTGTTATGTAAAAAGAAAAATTCAAATACGTTCCTCGTAGTAATAATAATAAAAAAGAGGAGAAATGTCTCTTGATGAAAATACTATAAATATTATAAAGTATAAAGTGGGGTGCCTTCTTTGAAAACGAAAGCTTTTAAAATATTTTAAACGAAGTACGTATGGGCAAAGTGGTACCGATAACAAACGAAAATCTCCTCCAAATTTGTTTTCACTTGGTTGAAAGAAAATAGAATTTTTGAAGAAAATTGCTTCGGGGAAAAATGCGAATGCTTAATAACCGAGAATGAAAAACGCACACACTTCACGTACCTCATAATATTTGCGGACGGCCTGAGTTTAACGCACAGAAAAGACGCCGAACTGCACCATTTATGGCACAAAAAACGAATGAGCCGTATTAGCGTATTCGCACGAATATAGCACACAATATTTTCTTTAATTATATCAATCGCAAATTAATCTAATTTATCTTAATCATTATCGCTTCGGCTCCATTTGGCAAAATATGTATCCAGGATTTAACGGGCGACACGTGAATTTACTTAAAATCGAAGGCAGCCAGTCACGTATAATAACGTAATACAAAAAAATATATAATAGAACGTTTGTTACGTTAGTTAATTGATTAAACCGCGGAATTAATTAGTGCGAACTAAGACAATGAGTGACAACGGCACGGCAAGGATAATTAAGAAACGAGGATTCCGGCTCTGTTTGTCTGTTTGTAAAAGGCCGTCCTAGGTAATTAATGACTGACTGTTAAGGGTGAATAATACAGTTATTATTACGTAATTAAAATTGTCCTGGCAACTCATTTAAATGTGGACGTTAAAAAAATTAATCAAACCTTATTAAGTTTGATAGTTACACAAATGAAATTGTGAGCAAAAGAAAATAGTAAGTATCCAGCCTGGGGGCGAGTGGGGGAGGGTGAAAACACCTAGTTTTCATTACAGATCATTAACTAAAGTATGTAACAAATTCGTTGGAAAAATAAACGGGAGCTAGAGCGAATACGATGAGAACATAAATGGGGTGTTGATTTTCGCACGAGAAACATTTAACCCCTGGTATTTTAGAATGAATAATTTCTACAAATTATGGGGGAAGATAATCGTGAGGCTGGACACCTAGCATTTTTTTTTGAAGGGGCACTTTAAATACGTTCAAAATTTGGCGTAATAATACTACATGCTTTTAAAGTATTTAATTTATGTTAAAAAAACTATACTTTATAATTGCTAATAATAATTTTCGTTTGATTTGATTTTCTTTCTTTTGGGGGTTGGGAAATTAAGCAGAGTAAATTAAAAATCTCGCCTAAAAATTTTTCTCGTTGATTGACTACCTGCAAGGTATGTAAGTTTACGTGTTGCACATTTCCGGCAAGAGTCGCTTCTTGTGCGCCAACGATATAAAATAATTCTTTCAGAAGTAAACCGAAGGAAAATTGTTGGCACAGGGCCAGTGCTTACAAATTGGAACTGAACTTCCACCTATTCTTATTCTATGATTTGAACCTATCACACCTTTTTATCGCCGGAAAAATTATGGCTTTCAGTTTTAAATACAAACTAAAATCACACTTTGTAAAAAGGAAAGTACGTTGGAACAATTATTTTAGTTTTCTTAACACATTCAAGAAAAAAAGGAGGAAATAAAGAGAAGACACCGAAGAATTTCATCTGTAATTCTTTGCCATTTGTTGAATCCAGTGAAACGCTAACCAATAATAAAAAACCGTTGCCATTACTTTTTCTAGTTGGCACATACATATGGTGGAAATGAAACCCTAGGGGGGAAACTGAAACGGAAATGTTAGAAGACCTTCAGATAATATCTTCGCTTCCTTTGATTATATCTTGTCTTAGGCCACCGAACAAAACTTAAAAATTCCAGAACATGGGCGCAACCTACTTTAGAAGCTCTGATGGCCGTATACTACCCTTTACCAAATGTTTGTCTTCATTTGCTAATCCTTCTTTCAGATCCACTTTTACCATTTCCGAACCATTTTTCTTTCTTCTCTTTCCATCCGTTTCTCATTTCGTTCATGACCATGTAGCTACTTTTGTTTTTTATATTTGTATAATACTTTTGGTTTCTGATTATCCTGCTATTTTAATTCTTACAATCGATTTCTTCTTTTTTGTTCTGAAACCTCAATTTTTTTCTTATAATTTTACTCTGTTCATTAGTAAGTTTCACAGCCAAACACCACAACTGATAGACCTCCACTGGTCTCGTCTCCAAAAGACGGTTAGTTCGCTTTGGTAATTTGGTAATATCCTTTCGTTTATTTTATGAGACTTCGAAACAACCTCAAAAATTCGGAATTGGATAAATGTATTCGTCCGCTAGTCCTTCTTTCAGAACCATTTCTGCTATTTCCAAACTATCTTTCCCTAGGTCATCCTTATCCGTTCTTCTCATCTCGTGTCTTAACAATTTATCTAATTTGCTCTGCTGACCAACGCAATTTTTTGTCTTTTAGCTATCCAGGGGTGGAATTCCGCTAACCCTGTTTTCGAGAATAGAATTAACGGCAAATAGCGATTGATTGTCTAGAGAGTTCCACCCCAACTCCGAAAACTCTCCGTTTGAGGTCTTCTTATTTGTTCTGGTTTTTCATCTGCATCTTCTTCTTAGGATGAATTTTTCCCAAATCTTAACTTTCTATTCTTTATCCAAATTTCGCAGTCAAACGACACCGCTGACTTTATAATCTCAATAGCGACTATGGACATTTTCTTGAGTTGAATTTTTGACGACATGTTTCCAGCTGCCTTTCGGTTTCTTTCTTGCATCTCATTTAATCATGTTGGTCTTAAATACTTTATTTTTTCGTTGTCTTTTCAATACGATTGATCAATTTTTTTTTTTGACATTAATCCTTGAACAAAATTCTTTGGCTTTCGTTTCTAGATACCATTACAAAGTTTAGTTAGTTGGATTCTTTTGGGTCTTAAATTCGATTTCGTCTAATTATTTTGCGACGAAGACCTGCTTTCTTTCACTTTAAAGCTACTTATTAATCTTCCTTAGAAAGTGATTCTGGTGATATTGGTGTCGTTTCGCCACATGGGAATTCCTTTCATTGCGCTTTTGCTTCTTGTATAGTTGCAAACCTGCAGTACAGATAGACTCAAATTCCTTCGTACTCGTATGCCTCACGTTAAGTAGTTAATTAAGATTTGATTTATGGTTTTTAACTCGTTTTAATACTTCTCTCGTACGTCTGTTTGATAATAATAACTAAAAATCTACTCTTATGCTTATAAAACGCAAGTATCCTTTTTGTTCCTTTACTACTTGTGCCACTATTCGTGAAAGCAATGCTTCCCTGATTTGTGGGCATGTGCCAGATGAAGATACAATTTTGGGCAACTTTAGTTTTCTAAAAAGAACAACTCGGACGGATTACACTGAGAAAAAGATGACACGGAATTCGCAAAATATAAAAAGGATGACAATTAGAAACTTGGAAGAACCTGAATAACCGTGAAAAAAGGAAATTGGATGCTTACAATCAACGCAAGTAAATGGGACAGGTTCAAGAGAAATTGACATCGAAGATAGTGATGAAAGAACTATGAATATCGAGAGTAGGTTTTCAAAAAACTTTGTTGTTACTGTAGACAATGGAACTTCTCTAATGAAATTGAAAAACTTCTGAAAGAAAAAAGATACGGGAAATAAAATTCACCTTCATTTCGAAGCAATCGAGTCAGAGAATATAAACAGACCATTCATAAAAAGCCAGGCCCGTACTAATAACAAGTTAAAAGAAAACGAACCAGCTGTCCCAAATTCAATCCTACCTCTTTTAACTGTCCACGACTGTACAACTGATTGCGAGCTTTTTAGCTCGAGTAGCACCTACCTAAAACCTTTGATATGCTCAATAAGTGGTGAAACCCTCAATAAATTTTTTTATCGTCCTTACTTATCCGTTCGATTTTTCTTTCGCTTTTAACTGAGACTCCGCCGACGATATTTACATGCCCCCGAAAAGAGCCGCGGCGTAAAAAGAAAAGTGTTATTTCCTCCGTCGCTCATAAATTTTAGATAAAACGCTGCTATATTGAATGACAACCGGGAAAAGCCTTACATAATAAATGCCCAATCAATAACCGGCCGAACATCTGCTTTTACTATACGTGTTCTTTTTTTTCCTGCTTCGACGCACGCGTTCACGTGTTACGTAATAACACCCGGATTATAAATAAACGGGACGCACTGCATTTCCGTTAAACTAATTCGCTGTCCAGGGAGGTATTTGCAGGTAATTTACGAGTGCAAGAGAATTTTCACGTGAAAAATCACGCACCTCGCTTCTCGTCGTTATTCTCAGGCGGATTTTCAGCGCAGCAAAGATTTTCTGCATAAAATGAGGTATTTATGCACGGCGAAAACAAGTAAAAAAATATAGAATCTATTCTGTTTTCCTCCGGTATTATCCGGGTTTGAGTTTCTGGCGCACGAGATTCTTTTACTCAACAACAATCTGGGGAGCAAAGACCATAACTGAATTTAGAGAAGAAATTTGATTTGGTTTTATTTTTCTGTTTGCTTCTGTTCTTTGGTTAACAGTGTTTCATTCACCGATTTGTCAGTTTCCTGACGTCCGCCCTAAAATCTTTAAGCTTCTCACCTTCGCCTATGCTTCTTTTCCTTTTTATCCGATTGCTTCTCATCACTGGCGCTGGTCTGTCCATCTTCAGGAATGTCGGGAATTTTATTTCCCTGTTGGAATTGCACCTTTCTGTCCGGTGAGGAATCGATGGGACTGAGAAATCCGGATGGGTCAGACAAGAGAATGTCCGATTCTGAGCTCAAAGCGGCATCGTCCTGTTCGTGGAGAGTCAAGGGGCTCATGAGCCCCGTGTCGGAATCGGTGATCTTAAAAATGGGCGATCTAACACTAGATGGGGTCTGAGTCGGCCCGGAATTAGCGATGGTCGATGTCGGCGAAAGGGGTAGATCCACCGGGAAGTCCACGGGGGCTGCCGTCGGCGTAATCTGCGGGTTGCTGTTGCGCCTCCTGGTAGACTTCGGGGCCTTGAGGGGCGCGTGCATGTGCGGGTAGCTTCTTTCCCGATGCACTGCAAAACGTGACATCCAAAATTATGTTTTTATACAGCATAGAATGGGAGTTGGGAACATAAAATGAAGAATAAATTTTTTATGTGCTCGACATTGAGCCTTTATGAAATCTGAAACGATTGAGAGTTTATTGGGCCGGGCGTAAGATGGAAGAAGTTTATGAGGAAAAATATGAAAACATGCGATGGGAGAGTTAGCAGGCGATTCTGCGAAGTTGGCAGGAATGAAAAGTTAAATGACTTCATTTTTATCTCAGGAAAATGTAGTGCGTGCTTTTTGTATAGTACCTGATTTGTTAATGATATGTATTTTTTGCATTTAAACTTACACTGGTATTCCTTCTCTCCATAATTCTTCGGTTCTCCAGTAGTTGGTTCATCATGTATCTTACCTAGATCGAACTTATCGCTGTTATCATCCATCGCAAATACCTTAGCGCACTCTTCGTCGAGTTCCGGTTCATTTTGACCTGATCCATCGTTCTGTAACAAAAAGAAAGAAAACTCCTTTGTTTATCTAAATTTTTCAGTTAGGAGGGAGTTTGTGTTCGACGTTCAATCGCCGAGGGTCATGTACTAGATAGACCCAAGCGCACAGATCCAAGTGGATAACACTTCGCCGGGCGCTATCCATTATTAATGAAACCGAATCTGAAATGCAGAGCACACCCACGTATCCACCTCGAAGGAAAAACAAGAGCCACGTGAAATCCACTTAGACAAAATTAATCTCGTGTTTACAAAAGGCACTCGCGCGCTCTCTCCCGTCTTGTCATAGGTACAGAGCGGTAATTGGATCGATAGACTCAAGCAGAGGTTTCCGTTAGGGGCCGGTAATTTCCACGCGAGAATTTACTGACTTAGCCCCTAAACGATTATCTAGAAATTTTAAACGGGGAAAATTCCACGTTGTTTCATCAAATTTATTACAAGCTGGGAGATAATTGCCATTTCATGCATTAAATGTGTATCTGAAATCGATGGGGGCTAATGGATGATTAAATAAAGGCGGGCAGAATAAACAAGGTAAGATTTTAAGGGCGAGTTTCGAAACTTCCACGTGATTTGGTAATGAATGGAACGGTTAAAAGACGTTAAAAGGACGGAACACCTACGTTCCTGCTGCTACGTTTCCTCTATACGTGGGTGATTGTAGCAGTATGTTTGTTTTTCATTCGCTTAAGGACAAGTTTCTTTCTCTTCATTTTTCTTAAATAATCTGGTTTTAGAATAGGACATAAGACGGAAATATTATTTAAATTCCTGCAGACGAGAGAGCGATAGAAAGAAGACGACCATCTTGGATATGATTAAGGACATCAGCTTCAAAACTCTGCCAAAATTGCTGAAAAATAAATAACGCTAAAGCCAACTTCTGGATAAGGAGGTAGATCACAAGAAGAAGAACTGGGTTTAACGTGTACAAGAGGTTTTAACAATAACCTTCAAAGTGTTTACTTTGTCCTTATTAGAGAAAAACAGAGCGCAGAACTTTTCTTTGTGAACTTAAAATAGAATGAAAATAGAATAGACAAGAATTGTTGGTCAAAACCAAAAAACGAAAAATCAAAATGAAAACCCGACTTTTAGAAGAAAAAGATATAATGTCACAAGGAATAAGATTAAATAAAAAATCCAGCAAATTACAAATAATAATTTTCCACCGAAAGCTTCCCTGGTCGTCGTTGTTCATTAATAATTTTTGGCTTCCGGACTGGAACTACAATAATCTTCTTTCTTCTGCTTACGTTTTATCCTTTACTTTGCTTGCGACCTGTCGACGTTCGTTTGATTGAACGCGAAACGTCGGGAAAAGAAGATTCGAATTCAAAAGCCAAGAAATATTCAAAGAATGAAGATGCCGTATACTATAGTAACATAAATGAAGAACCAGAAGCACTGGTTGCCGCTGGAAAGTGAAACAAGTTTTTCTTCATTTTGCTCATACGAGGAGGGGCTTTTTTGTCTTAAATTTTTTTTTGTGATTGTTCCAAACATTCTGAATTTTTTCAATTAATATTGTCTTCTTATGCTAAGAGGTGAAGATGAAGCATCTATTCGCCATTAAGAATCCTGGAAAGTGCAAGAGTTGAAGCTTTTTCCCATTTTGCCCTTGCGAAAAGGAGAGTCTTCTGTCTTAAACACCTTGATTGGTGGTTTAAATTATTTGAGATGTTTTTTTTTAATAATAATCTGCAATTTTCTTCATTTTAAATAAACATTATGCTAAGAGAAGTGTGGGAACGACATGACTGCCAATCTGAATTTGGAAAGTGCAAGGATTGAAGCTTATCTTCATTTTGCTCATTCGAAAGAGTTTCTATCGTAAGATTGTTGTGCTAAAAAATGAAGGAGAATCACATGATCACAAGAATCCAGGAAAATAGCAAGTCTTGAAATTTTTTTTTCATTTTGTATTACGAAGAGGAGTTTTCTTCAATCTTAAGATGGTTTATAGTTAAAATATTTTTTATTCTTCAACATTCTTCATATTAAATAAACAATATGATAGGAGTTGGTTTTATTTCGTCTTGACCCGCGTCAAAACTTTGCTTGGTTTTTTTACTTTTATTTTGCAACTATACAATGAGTCTAAAGTTGATTTGTTACTTTTCATTTTCAGATATTTTCTTCGATAGGGTTCATTAAGGAAAAATATTGCAAATCAAATGACACTGAAGCATCAGATTAAATTCAGATAAACACATTTATCATTAAAGAGTGTGTAAACCCAGGAATGTCATCCAAAACTTTCTTAAATCTCCAAGATTTGTTTTATCTGTTTTACGTATGCTTCAATTATCAAAGTAATCGTCGTTATCTAACAAGGTGGGTGTGATAAGCCGAGGCACGTTTAATGTGATTCTTAGCTGAGAAATGCATTGTGTGTGCGTGACAAATAAATAATCAGCGAGAAGCTGGATAAAAAGCTAACGCGTAAGTAAAATAACCTTCCACTAAAATTAAGTAAACAGAAAAAAAAAACAACTTGGAACTTAGATTATCTCAAGAACATCAATCAAAAGAAAGTTGTAAATCCTAAAACTTTTATTTTGTGGTTGGTTCGGTGGAGCAAAACGACGCCCCGGAAATTTCCAATTAAAATTCTCGTTACTTCCGGACACTGTGTTTTGTTATTTTTCAGCGCCAGTTAAGCGGTGTTTGATTGATTTGTCGTTGGCAAGGAGCTTTAAAAATGCGGGGCGCGGGCGGGATTTTAATTAAAAACTGGAGGGTTTTGTCAGTGCCGTTAATGTACCTACGTCTTTCTAGAAATTGGAAACAGAAACGAGGAGATTAGAGTTGGAAAATTAAAAATTCGTTTTTGTAGATTTGAGAACGCGAATTTGATGTGCGGGGTATTCAAATTCGTCGGTAACACCCACATTTTAAATTGCATTTATTGCGTTGTTACGAAGAGAAAAAAATGCAAAGAAGATTTGTAATTTCATTTTCATACAGTCAGAGGAGGCGGGAGATTCTTAAGCATTCACCTTGGGAATTTTAAAAAGAATTATGAAGGGGCGAAAATACACCTTATTCACGAAATTTTTGATGTCGTGAAGATCAACAAATTACACAAAAATTGTCATCAGAAAAGCAACAATAAATTTCGCAGTGAAAAATGCAAATAAATATAGGGACAACATTTGGACACATTTTGAAAACCTAAACCTAATCCCTGCTCCCATTAAAATCGCTGAATGTATGTGACATGTTGAAGTAGGAAACACTGAATATGAAACTTCCTCTGCCTGAATGAAAAGTCCTGCGCATGTAAATCCTCTACTCTCTTAAATATAAATTCCATTCACGATTTCATTTAAAAACACGTTAAGCGTACGACCATGAAGTGCAACATTATTTCATGCTACTCCAGTTAACACTCGACATTATTCATATCAAGGTAAACAAACGTGCATATCTCATTCATTAAAACGACGTCAAGAGTAATTAAGTAGTTTTGTAGAACGGCGTGTTTTCTCCTTGTTGCAGACGATCACGAGTTTGAAATCCATGGACTGACACAACGTGCCATACGTTGTTGCTGCTGCTGCTGAACGAGCCTGGGTGCAACGCTCTCTTAGATTACCGCATTTGCAGGATGCGCACGTCTTCCGGAAAGGCGTCTTTTCACGGAGATGACAGGAATAATGTTTGAATCTGTTGCACATGAACGTATTAACTAAAACAATCACTTCTTTGATGCGTCCCTCACCTAAGGAATATTTTATATTATTTGTGCGCCCATTTCCAGCTTGAACCCTTAACAACAATTGCTGAAATAATCATTGTTATGGGTTTAAACTGGGCCCAAGTCTCACGACGTCGATCTCGTCCATCAGATCTTTCTAAAAAGTGCCATCTATTTGTAACATGGGAGACTCAATTTCGGAATCATCTCCGCGCGACGGGGGGCCAAACGCAATTTCCTCCGTTGACTTTAAGGAGGACAGTCGAGGAAAGGTGGTGGGTGCACTTTGCTGAGTCGAACGCGAAACTTTTCATTGAGTGCCGTAATTTCATTAAAGAGTTCAGCTCGCACGAGGCGATTCGTTTCGCGTGACTTCGTTAGCGTAATGCGCTTCAATTTGTTTCGCGTAAAAAGGAAAATTGCTGTGAAATGGTCGCGAGCTCGGTTAGTCAACGAGGTGTGCTGTTTTATCGGCGAGAAAACAGACGATATTGAAAATGGGATCTTCCATAAAAATGTCTCGTTACATTTTTTTTTTAATTGAAAAATTATGGGCGAAACGAAGTGAGGGAAATAGAGAGCAGATGGAATGCATAGCAGATAGCAGATGGAATAAATGGGAGAAGACCACCGCAAATGAAGGAGAAAGAAACTAGTAAACTTCATCTAAAGATAATGAGGAACTGGATCCGTAGACGACTTGATGAAGGAACTAGTGATGGGAAGTTTCGTTACTTTTAAGTATTCGGTACTACTCGTTACTTCAGTATTCGTTACTTGGTACCCGTATCCGTTCCATACTCGATACTATTGACGGGAACTTTCGTTACTTTTAGGTAGTCGGTATTCGTTACTTTAGTCGGTACTAGATGCCCGTACTCGTTTGCTACCCGATACTGGTTCGATACCCGAAACTAATTCGTTACTTTGAATTCATTGATTACCCGGTAATTTTAAACAACTGACTTATTATGAATTAAATTAGTATCAATAAGTAGGTACATATTTTTATAATTACTAAATAACTACCTATATGATATTTATAACACATTGAATGATTTTAATACATTTATGAAGTCTTAATATTTGTTTATAAAAATATTATAAGAAAAATATGAGTAATATATACCTACATACCTATTACTCATATATAAAATGTGATGCCTCTTAAAATTATATAAAAAAAAATTATGTGAATTAAAAAATACATATCCTTTTTTGAATAATATTTATAACGAGCGTCTAAATAAAAACCTGGTCAAGTGGGTTGTGATTTTGAATTTATCCATTGCATTTACATAGCAGAATTACTAAATGTAGCCTACTTGACCAGATTTTTATTTAGACACGAGTTATTATATTTCAGACGATTTCTTTTGTCGCAGATAATTTCACCAGGATTTGAAAATACGCGTTTATAAAATAAATTATTATTATATATTTTATGTGGAGATGAAAAGATTTCTATAAACTAATTGTGACATTTATGATATTTTTACATAATAAAAATAATTACAATGCCGCCGTACTAACCACAGTGCTGTATATACTACCGGCCCATTTTAGTCAATAATAAGTAATGAATGAAGCAAAACCTAACCCAGAATCAATTAAGAAATGTTGTCCGTAAAATAAAATGTAATACATATATTTAAAAATATTGGTTTCAACAATGGACGGCCCTTGGAAACAGATAACGAGATATTAATCAGTCCACTGATTTTCTTTGGGAAATTTAATTATTAAAAGTTTCAATATCGAACTATTGTTATTGCTCTTAATAAGAAAACATGGAATTTGTGCTATCTCAGTCAGCAAAACTGTTTTGGAGTCTGTAAACAATTATAACAGGTGACCAATATCTTTTCTAATCAAGTGACCTATGGAAATAAAATCATGTGTCTTTAATTAGTTTATTATTTCAAATGCCACTTGTATTACATATTTATATTAGATTCCTATACAAGACGATAGGAATGCAATAAAAATAATTCAAATGGCATTTGAAATAATGAACCAAACAAAGATATAATTTTTTTCCATAAATCACTTGATTAGAAAAGATATTGATCACGTGTTACATACGTACAGCGCGGCGGAGCGTTTATGTTCAATAAACTTGAGGAAATTGGGGTAAGTATTATTTAGGTTTTGCTTCATTCGCTTGTACTTATTATTCACTTAAATGGGCCGGTGGTTAGTGCGGCAGCATCGTCATTATTTTTATTGTGAAGAAGAATCATACTTGTCAGAATTAGTTTATAGAAATCTTTTCATCCGCACATAAAATATATAATAATAATTTATTTTATAAACGCGTATTTTCAAATCCTGGTGAAATTATCTGTGACAAAAGAAATCGTCTGAAATATAATATTATTCAAAAAAGGATATGTATTTTTTAATTCACATAATTTCGTTTTATATAATTTTAAGAGGTATAACATTTTATATATGAGTAATAGGTATGTAGGTATATATTACTCATATTTTTCTTATAATATTTTTATAAACAAATATTAAGACTTCATAAATGTATTAAAATCATTCAATGTGTTATAAATATCATATAGGTAGTTATTTAGTAATTATAAAAATATGTACCTAATACTTATTGATACTAATTTAATTCATAATAAGTCAGTTGTTTAAAATTACCGGGTAATCAATGAATTCAAAGTAACGAATTAGTTTCGGGTATCGAACCAGTATCGGGTAGCAAACGAGTACGGGTATCTAGTACCGACTAAAGTAACGAATACCGACTACCTAAAAGTAACGAAAGTTTCCGTCAATAGTATCGAGTATGGAACGGATACGGATACCAAGTAACGAATACTGAAGTAACGAGTAGTACCGAATACTTAAAAGTAACGAAACTTCCCATCACTAGAAGGAACACCAGGAGTCTTAGCTTCGTCACGTCTCAATCGGTGAAGATAAAAAAACGTAATCAAACATCTGGAGGAGAAAAAGGCACCAGAAAGTACTTTGTTAAAAATGAAGGAATATCCTTATGGATAATGGAAATGAGTGTGTTACTATGAAAGGAAGAAAGAATGTGCTCTGGAATTATACGACATACATACACACGACTTTGCAGAGTACGAAGAAGAAAGTTGAAAATATTACTGGAGAACTTTCCACTTTATCCAAAAGTCGACCATATTTAAGGCGAAAAAGAAAAGGAAAGATCTGTTTGCAGATTATTGTATTTGTGCATTTATTGTGAAAACAGTCCTAAAAAGAAAGAAATGTCGAAGGGCCTTTAAATTTTAGGCCTACCTCCCAGAAACAACCTTGGTTGGTTATAAAGCGCAGAGAGGATTGATCCTTCGATGGTAAAGTTGGAGTGGAGATGCAAAATGCTGTTTAATTTTACCTTCTCTGCAAAGATAAGAGAAAGATCCGAAAATACATGCAACAGACAGAGAAGATTTAAATAAATGGCAAAAAGACTAGATATATGGAAGGTAGTCCTAACAGAAAAGGAATGTCGAATGACCTTCAAGTTTTGGGCATATCTTCCCAGTACCCCAGGGCCACGCTTGGTTGGTTCCAAACAAGCGCAAACAAGATTGATGGAGGTTCTTTACTTCTATCAGTGGTAATTTGGGGTAAAACATTGAAATACAAAATGGTTTTTTACTTTGCCTTGGAATCAAAAGTTTGAAAGGATATATAGGTTTGTTAACGATGTTGCTATTGTCTATAAAATTAAGAGTCCGATGCAAGATAAATGCGATGGATAAAGGGGATTCAAAGAAATGAGAAAGACTAAGAACATGGAAGTTCGAAGAACTCCGGAGAGCAGCAGTTGGAAATTACATGTTCGAATATCAAAGGAAATGTTCCTATCGTCCCAATACAATAAATATTTCCAAGAGAAAATAACTAATCCCCAAAAATTAAACCTTAAGAAATTTATCAAATTCTATAGGGTCTTCTCGTCCCCAAAAACATTTGACTTTCTGACTAAGGAGGAGACTTATTTCTCTTCTTGTTTGAAAATCCTTGTTTGTATTATTCTTAATAAATCTGTATTACATTTCTCCTGCTTTTATTCCTTTCCTTCATTACTTGAATAGGTATTTCTTTTTTTAAGAAAGATCTTTTAGATCTGGATTAGGGGCGTTATATTTCTATGTTGCTCAAGTTAGCAGGGTGGTCTTTAATTCAAATTATTCTAAGTTTGCGAGCCGTGGCTCAGTCCATTCGTTATGGCTTTAATTTCGTTGTCCCTTTTAATTTTAATTTCAGGATTGAATTTGTTGGATTTGAAAATTGATCAGAAAAAGAAGTGATTTGATTTGTCTTCAGATTGGCTGAGACAAATTGGACTCCATTTGATTTTGCTGAGTTGGCTTCTGGATTTAATTGCGTTAATTTTTTTTTCTTTGTAAGAATATTTTGTGTTTTATTGTGGTTTTACTGGAGTTTCATTTATTTTATTAGGTCTTATGTCTTCCTTGTGCTTTCTTACTTCAAAGCACTTCCGCGACTGAAGATTCTAGATTAGGCAAATAACTTACTGACATTCAGTAACGGCAAATCAACTAAAATTTATTTCTCTCACTGATAGAGTAACAAATTAAAATGGGTAATGCTTCAGGATAGCAGCCCGTTTCACACTGTGAGGACATTTATGTAATTGCTTGAATTTATCATCGAACAAAAAATTGTCTCAAAGAGCTATAATAAACTCGCAATTCCGTAAGAGCAGGGGATGTTCCTCCTTACCGGCTGTTTTCATTGGATTAAAGGCAATGTTATTTTTTCTAGTTTAGAACTGTCCTACCAATTACACAACAAATTTTCAAAAGTCCTCCCTCAAGAGGGCACTTTTATAACTCTATTTGCTTGCGAAATAGACTATAGCTTCAAATTTATGCAAGATGCATACTGGAGGATACTAATAATAAGTTTTGAACTGAATTGCTTTATACAAAGAAATCTTTATCCAAAGAGTTCAATTTGCGAAAATTCGAAAACTAAAATGGCTGGGTCATGCGGAATAAGAGAACAAGTAAGAAGATATCAAATTGGAAGATAACAGAAAGGAGGAATACCAAGAAGAAAACGTGAAAGCATATCTAAAGGGTACGAGTAGTAAAAATAATGGATTGGGTGAATGAGAGGCGTTAAAGAGACGACAGAATAGAGGAAGTGTTTAGAGGGGATAAAACTTGAAATAGATTTTGAGGTCTTTTGAAATGCACATTTTTTTTAATAAGACTTAGTTAGTTGGGCTTTAATAACAAATGATTCTTTGGACACATTTTCAACGTTTCGCTGAATCAGTTTGGCAGCTTTTTCAAGATAAGCAGCCAAATTTTCAACGGACAAGGATCTAATTTAAAAGTAAATTTCGTACAAAAGAAGCTAAAAATATACACAAAGACTTCCGGAAACTTTTATCTTCAGGTCATTCGTCCAGCGGCCATTGAAATCCTGCAAAAGCTCGGAGCTTACCAACAATAAGCCGATTTGCGCCCGACGCGGAAACGTATACGATTTTCCAGTTTTCGTTACGACTACGTTAACATTTAAAATAAAAGTGATTAAAACAAAGTACTGACCTTTCCTTTACCGTCGCTGATAACATTTGGAATGAATTAAATAACGATTTACTGACTGTTTTAAATGTGAAAGGCGGCTGAAACTTCAGAGATTAGTTCCACCCTGATTATGAATTTAATTTCATTGCAGATGCGTAAATGCTTCCGTGGGAGTATCGTGTTATTTACTTATAATATGGGGGGATGATAATCGTGGCGTGAAACCCAAACACAATGCGTATATTAGCCATCACGTCCGATGGATTTTCCACGTTGAGGATTTATACTCCCCGATGCAATAACGTCTAATTTTAGCCTACCAAACCGAGTTATTTATCGCTGATATTTCGAAATACATAAAATTACCGATTTTGTGGCGATTTTTCCTATAATGCTCAACTTCGACGCATTTACTCAATGACCGCGAAAGCTATGAAATTATGGATTGAGTTGAAGCAAAGCAAAACCTTAAAAAATTGCTGCAAATACGTAGAAGGAAAGTCTTAAACTTGTGTAGCGTATAAGCTTTCAAAGCATCTCATTAAGTTACTAAGTCTAAAAGCGTAATTATTTTAAACTAAGGCCAGGCTTCAAACGTTTTGCTGATTTATATTTGCATTGAATAACTTCGGTGTTCTTTGAGAAAAAAATACGTTTATGTCAAAAGAATCTTGTTTTATTTGCTTTCGCAGGCGGTGCGCGCCTTTCGAGATGGAAAAATTTCTTGCATTTTCTTTACCTTGACCGTAGTTTGTTTCTTGTTAGAATGGTCCTGTGCTTTTCAGGTATTTATTTGGAAATTTTTTGCCGTCTAAAATTCCTTTGGCATACATGAAATTCCACGACATATCATGTAAACACACGAAATAATTCAAAAATAAATTTACTTTGCAGTGACTAGACAATATAAAAATAAAATAAATAAAATAAAAAAATATAAGGACGCAAATAAGGTAGCAGTGGTTTCTTGTTCCACATTCCCCTTTAAGAGAACTTTCAATTACTAATTAATTAACGAAAATAAAAATTTGAAATTCAATTAGCACAGCAACTTTTTACTCAGTTCCTTCCATTCAAACCCACACATGCACACACAAAACACGACCAAACGAATTTACTGCAAATTCAATTAAATCTTAAGCAAGTTTAAACAAGACTTTTCCCGGGCTCACGTATAATTAGATTAGCATCATCGACAAAAGGATTATATTCCTTATCCTTAGATCTCCTTGCATCAGTTTGGAAACTTCGCGAGTCATTAATAGAAGAGCACTTCAGCGAGTCCTCGAGAGCTTGAAAAGCGCCTTTTATTGAAATGATTTTCATACCTTCTTGCATCGACGAGGTCTTTAAACATATGAGGTCTTACAAACTGTATAATTAAATTTTGTAATACACTGACCTGTTGTCCTAATCGGCGCAACCAGTTTATCAATTTCCCCCCGGCTTTTTGGAACAGATTCGCTTTCTGGACCGCGGATGATGCCTTGTTCATAGGCATACCCCAAGCTTTTAATCACATTGCATCAATATCACACCGTATACAAAATAACTGCACACTATTCCTTTATCTGGCTAACTTTACTTTATTATTTTATTACTATTTATTATTTCGGTTTAAGTAGAGCGTCGCTTAAAACTCGATTAAAATAGATTCTGACACGTTAAAGATTCGGATACAAAAATATCAATCTCTCATTCAGCTTCCGTCTTCCGACATCCTGAGCGATTTTCAGGTACAATGAATTTCCCAGCGTTTAGCTCCTTGCAACTTCAGGCGTCCGTTGAATCCAAAAATCTCACAGCAACATTTTCTTCCTCTTCATCTTTCAAAGTTTTTTTTTTCCTTGCAGCTCCGAGCTTTCGGCCAGAAAACTATGACGTAAAAACAGTCCCCAAACTCTCACTCAGAACTCGTTTTTTCCTATGCAAATGTGCAGAATACATCAATACGATTTAGGGCAGTCCTGGCGACCGATATGTTTTTTCTTTAAGTTTAATTTGGGGTTGTGGTTCGTGCAGATGCGGTGCACCGGTGAAAATCGAAATTTTCATTCAGGAATCATAGTGGTTATGGGGTGCGTTTCTCACACGCGCGCGGCGCTCAATCGAGGGTGGCGCTGGAAGCTGCGAGTACCGCGACCAACGAAATCTGTCGAGCACTGACCTAGTGAGGAGGATACTGCCTTTCCTAGACGCTGCTGGGTCGATACCAGCTTGCGCATGCAGTACAAACGTTCTACAGTCAAGGTCACTGTCACTTATTTTGTAAATTGTAATCTATTTTTATGGGTCTAATTTACAGACATGTTGAATGTACGTGACACACCCCTACGACAGCTTTGCTCTACAACTTTCCCCCTCAGATACAACGCCCAGTCACTTTTTTAGACATCCACTCTCACTTGAAAACGACAAAAATATAACCGCACAAGTGCAACATGCTTAAGTAGCTGATAAAATAAAAGCACAATACATTTGAGCCTAAAAAGGATAGCCAACTAATCTTCACCTTTTCCTTCATTTCAGGAATTGTTCTTGAACCAGGAAAGATAATTTAAGCTTTATTCCTTTCCGAGCATTTTTCTGAACTGAACTAATTTTAAAACTATTCAAAAGTTTTTTTCCTGCCATCTAATTCTTTTCCGTTTAAGGGTTTGTCGTATCTACGTATCCTGGTCGGTCCAATCCTCTTCTTGCAGTCCCTTCTCCATCACGGTTGATGTTACTGTTCTTGTTACGATTCGCATACTGCTGTCTTTTATACTTCTAACGTTTCGCTATTCTCTGGAAATATTCCGGGATCTGCTCCAGAAAATTTCAAACCGTTTGTCTTACTTCCTCCTATCCAGAGGTGAGCGAAAATTCTGTACAGTGACAGCACTAGAAGTAGAGTTTTCTCTTCCTTTCCGTAATTCCTACACATGAGGTTTGTTGCAGACACGAGTTGTTGAGATGCTGCAATAACCTGTTAGGTCCTTAAATCTTCTTAAGCTGCACTCTGTTCCTGATAAAATCGTGGGGGGAACTTTGGAACATTTTTCTTCGTGCTTTTCCCTCCAGAACGTAGAGACAAGGAAAATAGTATGGCAGGAGGAGTTGCAAATGTCTTAGAAGATGAGCCGAGCATGTTATTAAATGTTAAGTGAAAATGAGAGGAGACTAGTGGGGAGAGAAAACTAAGGAAAAATTAAAGGGAAAGAGAAGGCCAGGAGCAAGTAGATTTTTGGGAGAACTGTTCAAAATAAGTAGAGAAACATCGTGCAGAAAGCTACATGAACCTAATGGTATATGAGAGATATGGACAAGGAAGAGATAGTGCAAATATTTGGGATAGAATGAGGCCAACTACTGGATTGAGCTACCGGGGATTACCAATGCGGATTCAGTCACGAACCAAGAGTTTATTACGGCCCAGTTGTATGTAATTTTTAATATTTCCGTTTTAGGCAAGCATACTACTGCTCTGCTGACCAACATAAACGATTAAGTTAAACATAGACTTCAAAAATTTGGGCAAGTAAACACGTGGAAGTAACTTGCCCGAATTATTACAAAATTCCCTAATCCTTGTCAACGGCCAAAACTAACATACACTGTAACCTCCGCGAAATTACTCAAAGTGTCTTGCCAAAATTGTTTCGCCGAGCTAATTTGTCAAAAATTTTGACGTGCCTTTGAACTCGTTCCAAATTTCAGAGAGCTCGTGAAAATTAATCCGACTGCATTATTTGAATTTTTTTTTTAATGCAGTGACGGAAGTGTCATATTTTTCTTTTCTTGTAATCCTCTTTGGGATGAATTGGTTTCTTTCTCTGAATTCATATTTTTTGTAATATCTATTAACAACATCATTATTGTACAGCTTGGTACAGCTAGGGAACATCCAAGTAGCACTTCCGATAAGTATCTTTGCAGAAGAAATTGTGTTATTGACGTATGTTTTCCATTTGAAAGTCGGCCGGCATTTCCGGCTTTTCCCTAGGACGACCACTTTAACATTTTCTTTGGCCAGTTTCCATTGTCCATTCGTTCCAAGTCTAAATACCTATTTTCTACCTTCGATGTTATCGACGTGACCTTTGGATGACCATTTTGTGCCACACCACTTCTAATTCTAAGAGCCAGTTTCATAGTCGAATTTAAAGTCACTTTCAAATGTCAAAACAAATATGAAAACACATTTGTTTACACATCTGAATGTGACTTTAATTTTAAAGTCTTCTTTAAATTCCATTATGAAACTGGCCCTAAGTGAACCTATTAATAATTCTGTTCTAAAAGTAACCATTTTTCAATTTCAAGAAGCCTTCTTTAACTGGGAGCGTTAATTCAAGATTCAAAGGCTACTGTTAACCTATTTCCTTAGAAAAGTGATCTACTGGCCAGTAGACAGCAAAAGCAGAGAAAAATGAAAGAGCCTATGGACTTTCATCTTATTAAGTTTTATGCGTTAAAACTGAAAAATATTTATAATATTTTCATTAGAAAAGCTTATAGCGTTCTCGACTAACTGTTCCAGAGCACTCTCAGAGTATCTCCATCTTACTTTAACCTCATGTAATAACAGGGGATGGAGATATTCCCAGAGTGCTCTGGAGCAGTCAGTCGAAAACGCTATTAATAATAATACAAGCATCTTCTTAAGGCCGTTTTAGACTATTTACCCTATTTTTTGTACACCGTTTGGTTCCGTTTCTTGAACAATTTAATTTTTGCAGAAAACATATCAAAAATCAGTCTGAAACCAAATTTGTTTGGAAAATATAGAACTTGTTCTCTTTCTGAACAATATCTGAAGCCCAAATATTTTTGTAGAAATTAAACCAAACCACGCACAAGAAATAGAATAGTCTAAAATGGCCTTAAAACGTAATTATTTTAACATTAAGGAACTGTTGACGCCGCGCTCGTTTTCAATAGATAATTAATCCGTCAAAATCCTCCGGCCATAACTCGGGAGTACCTTAGATCGATAGATTTGAATGTTCTCTTTCATATTTTGCAAGAAATTCGGGTGTGCAACATTTCAATAAAAAGTTATGTCCATTTATAGTTGGCACTGCGCTCGTTTTCAATAGATAATTAATCGATCAAAATCCTCCGGCCTTTAACTTTAAAGAACTGTTGCACAAAAGGCAAATATTGCCATAATAATAGAGCCAACTTAAGCGATGTTGGTGCAACTGGCCCTAATACATCAAAAAAAAAAGAGAAAAAAAGCCCTTCGTTTCCTTTTATCCCGCCAGATGCTAAAAATACCTCAAAGAGGGTTTATCCCTACCGTTGCCAGAGAGCAAATTACGAAAGCAATATTGTTTTATTGTTGTTTCGTAATTTGCAATTATCTTCCTTAACCCATTTATTTACGAGCTTGTGGCTCCTATTTTTGACATCATATCTTTTACACAATATATCTGTTTTATTTTCTTTCTTTTCTTACGTCAATTCCGATATAGTAATAATTTGACAACTATAAGATCCATCTGAGGCTATATTAACGCTTTAAAAAGGTTGTGTTTTTTCATTAAAACAATAATTCGACGAAATTCGACAAAAATAACCTTCACTGTTTTTCTTTTTGTCTAATATAAGGCGTCCCAAATTGGAAATGTACAAGTCTTATAGGTACCTCAGCTAATCGTAGAAATATTTAAAAAAAACCCGTATTACTGAGTCAACATTTCTGGTTGAGCAAGAAACCCGCCTAAAAAATTGGGCCAGCGTTGTGCGATGGATTTCTTGTATTTCTAGGATTAACTGAGATGTTCACAGAATTAGAAGCACCCTATACATGGACATCTATATAAATACCGGGTGTCCCGTGAGGAACCTCCAATTTTTGGAGAATGTATTCAGGGGAACAAAATATACAAAAATGGGCTTATAAACATAGGGACAATTCTCTCTCTGAAAACCCCCCTGAACATATTCTCCAAATATTTGGATGTATCAAAGTTGACGGTGATACATATTTTTGAAAATTATATTCAATTAATTTAATTTTCCTTTAAACGTTTGCCTTTATATTTAACATATTTAAATTAATATCTAGGTAACGGTTGGAAATTGAAATAAGGCCTTTTTTGTTTGTTTTGGTCCCCTGAATAGAATCTCCAAATATTGCGGAGAAACAGCCTGTATAAATCGCTTTCACTGTTTCTTTGTTTCGAGATTCTCTTTTTTTATTCTTTCTCTTACTTTTCAGGTTTCATTCAAAAAAATGATCCTTAGGCCCGTTTTTTCAATCACAAGTCAACTTTAACTTTTGGTTTATTCCCATAGTAACAATTATGAAAACGATTGTTCATATGGCAATAAACTGAAAGTTAGAGTTAACTTGTGATTGAAAAACTGGTCCTAAGACTGTTTTCGAATTTTGTGCCCATGAGGATAGCTCGATGCTATCGATGCTATCGATGCTCGAGGTGCACTTTCTTACATACTTTTGCATTTAAGGCCCAAGTTTAACTTTAAGCTGAAGCTTAAACCCATGACGACGATTATTTCAACAGTTGTTGTTAATGGTTTAGCTTAAAGTTAAGCTGGAATTGTACAACTGGACGTAAGTGGTAAGAAGGATTAAGAGGACTATGGAGGTCCGCCATATTGGCAAAAATTTATTTTTCAAATGCTGCTTTTAAAACGCCTTCGATTTAAAAATTCTAAAAGTAGATCAGTCTGTAATAATATTATAAATGTGGGAAAGTCAATAATTATGGAAAACGCTTAATATTAACTTTAACCAGCTTTAATTAATTTAATATTAACAAAGAAAAATTATAAAATTTTAAAACTCATTACGGAAAATGACTTTCCCACATTCTAGGTAAAAAACTGATCATATTTGTTTAAGAAAAAATACGAAATGATCATTCCTAAAAGTGCAAAATGAAAAATACGTAATATAAAAATTTGCTATGTAATGTGCTGCCATCTTAAGGTTGAACGAAGACTAACTCATGTCAAATAAATTTGGCAACGTTGTTATCGTAAAACTGGGTGCGTTCCGACTTGTCGTTCCAAAATTCTGAGAGTGTTCTCATTTAATTTAACTATATTTGAATTTATGAGCAAATGCCGGATGTAAAGGATTTTTTTTATATTTTGCACCCCACTTAGAGATTTTATTTTAAGAGATACAGAAAAACTGTAAATGCAAAAGTTGTAGGATTTTATGTGTATTATCTGTTAGAGTTATTGCAAAAAAACAGAAGCGCATCGCAAAGCATAATATTTTACGAACAATTTGTCTTGATAGAGATAGATAAAATAGAAGTCTTCAATGCACCACCTCCCATCTATTAATTACACGAATTTAACACGTTTCAAAATTTTGGTAAAAACCTTTCTACGAGAAAGAAATTTTTATCATACAAATGAATTCATCACTGTTTGACTCAAAGTGTGACAATTATTGCTCTTATTAATACATTATGTGATGTAAATTATCGGAGTTGACTAATGTTTCTGCTGAAACTGCTGTTTTATAAACACGGTAACGGATTGCAGATGATTCAAAAAAGGTAACGAGATTTAAACAGACTTTAGAAAAACTGTATACTCCTTTTTAATTTGTTCATTGTAATATGTATATTCACTAATTTTAATTTCATTCCGTTTCTAGTATACAAAAATTTTGTTTTGAACATAGTACTGTATCGCCCGTACTGACAATATCCATATCAACTGATACGTGACAATAAAGCATTATTATTATTATTATTATTATTATTATTATTATTATATTATTGTTTAAAGCTCGTTTAGGATGTCAAGGGAACCTAAAAGCAAAGTTGGAGTAACGTCACTATTTCACCCTAAAAGATTGCTCATTCCCAAGATTGCGCATATCCGCATGTTGTGACGGATAATGGAAAATTAATTAAAATTAAAAATATCTTCTTGTTTGCTTGTCAAGCGTGATTTTAATCAATTTGAAAAATAAAATTGATACCTGAAACATTTCGCTGTACAAAGTTTATGACAATCACGATTGTTTGACAATAAAACACTGGTCAATGTGCCAAAGTACGACACTGACGACACTGATTTGTTTTGGTCCCAACTATACATAAATATTTAATAACGAAGAATTTCTCTAAACTGTACCACTGCTATGATAAAAAACTAGTAGGACAAGACTTTTTACTCTGCATAAAACTGCTACCGATCGTAATTTGAAATTGTCATTGACATCATGCTTAAAGTAAATGTTGTTTCAAAAGCAATAGGATAATAAATGCTTGCATAGAAGAGAGTGTCATAGTTACACAAATTCCTCAGAATTTCGGCGTTAACAAAAATACGGTTACTGACTTGACAACGAAGTAAGATTTAATATAATAAAATAATGGAAACGCATAGCTGCTGGATTAAATTTTTTTTTTTAAGATATCGATAGTACGCCTTTCTTAATTTCATTTTGTCTGTTGCTTACATCACATGTCGGCGATTGAGCAATCCTGTAGGTTAAATATCACTGTCAACTTTTTTGAAAATTAAGAAATTTTGAACTGGGATAACTTTTAATATAATTTTCGTCCACATTTTTTTTTCGGTGAAAATATTGTATTTTTGTCATTTAGAATCATTCAGTGAGCGAGTAAACTGTAACATGCTTTCGTTGTGAAATAAGTTTAAATTTTTTTTAAATATTTTTAAAAGACAATGTTATTTTTTGATTTCACACGTGAGTTAAACCTAATACTAACACAAGCATCAGTCTTTACCATTCGCTCTTGGTTTGGTTAGTAAACCAAGTGTTAAGTGTAAAAATATTATCAAATTCACGGAACGTGAGCTCTGCGTCATCAGTTACCGAAGTTACAACACGAGAAATATTTCAGTACTAAACTGATACAATGATAGGCGCGTTTTATAATGTATGTAGAACTCTTCTCTTGTGAAAACAATAAGAGCTCCAGTTTATCAATTTTTAGCAAGCAGAAGGAGTGAGATATCTTAGAGATGAGTGAATATTTGTGACCTTTAAATTCTGAGACGAAAAGAAATTTATTTTAAAGTTTCAATTTCTTTTCGGTTCAAAGAATCCTATAAAGTTTC
This sequence comes from Dorcus parallelipipedus, assembly GCA_958336345.1. Classification (NCBI taxonomy): domain Eukaryota; kingdom Metazoa; phylum Arthropoda; class Insecta; order Coleoptera; family Lucanidae; genus Dorcus; species Dorcus parallelipipedus. The sequence goes on from OY284475.1 coordinate 14,754,852, forward strand.
ATTAACATGAAATGATTTCACCTAGGCAACAAGAGACCTAGGATCTTGTTAGGAACGTCTAACAGGATAATCCTTGCCTCGAAATGCGGAAAATTACAATTGTCCCTGGTGATCCCAAAGTTAATTGCAATTTGGTAGAAGAAAAACTTAATTAGATTGTCAATCGGGTATTTCGTAAGACAATTGCGGCTCTGTAATTATTATTATAAATGTGCAAATGCGCAATAGTTAATTGGTGTTACATGACAAATGTTTTTTCTACGCTAAAAACAAATTTGAATTTTCTTGAATTGCTTTTCAAGGTTTTATACTGAAATCCCTATGGCAATAGAAACACTCCTAAATCTGAGGTTTCCATATACGTATAATTGGATATTTACAGGCGGCAATAAATATTTCTCAAGAAACTCTATCTTCTGAAACTAACATTACTGTACACCTTAATAAATCTCCGACACTTTATGAAATATAATAAATTTTCTACTCCAGACTATTGAAATTATACGTTTTCCTTTCTTTTATTTCCCCTAAAATATTGGTCCTCATCTAACTCGGAATTACCTAAAAATGTTCACAAAGAAAATACATTTATGTATGACTTCTGCCCTCCTATTCCACAACAAATAATCCTCCGCATATCCAGAGCTCATAATCTACACCCCCCGACGCGACGGTTTTATGACTACAACAAACTTCCCTCTTAAAACTGCTACTCTAGTTTTGATTTAAAGGAATTCTGAAAATCACAACCCAGACTCGCGGGGGCGTAACTAAATATTCTAACAAAGAAAGGCGAACAGTTTCCTTAACTGATACTGTAAAAGGAAGACGTAAACGTTGCAATGCGACATTAAAGTGGTCACGTTTAAGCCAAACGGAAGCCGTTAGACGTCGTTGAATTGCTGAATTTGCGGTTAACGTCTGCGTAAGCTCGGAACTGCCCTAGGCCATTACCATCAACTGCTGCTAATCGGGGGTTTTGTGGATTCAACCTTGCCGCCCATTTTAATTAAATAATAAAATAAAATGGAACGAAACAAGCGATTTAAAGACGTTTTCATAATTAAGGCCAACCAATTTCCCTCCGCCTTCTGGAACTAACTCAAGGGCAGGAACTTTCAAGTACAACCAAGCTGCAATAATTACCAGGGAATGAAAAGCCTCATTTTTCATTTTACTGTAAAACAGCTCGAGGCGAACAAACAAAAACAACAAGAAAATTACGTTCGCCTGCTCGTTAACTTGACGGACGATTTTTATAACGCAAAAATACTTCGTCTTCAAAAAAATATGATATAATACGTACGTGGAAAATCTTCTCATGTGTGTGAGTGTAAGGTTTCTAAGCTCTAATTACGAGTAACGTTAAGTCTGTAGGAAAGTTTTCGCTTTCATACAGATTGAATCGTGTCCATGCGCTCGTCTCCTGATATACATTTTTTTCAACGTCCATCACTGAGGTTTATATAAAATAAAAGGCCTACTTTATTTTTACTGCGATGTTCTTTAATGATCATTATGAGGGATGAACGCAAAGATTTTCGAAAGGAAATGAAATACAAATTGTGTATTATTAACGATTTACAAGGGACCTTGATCGTCCTCTTACAACAAACAGTTTTAATTCTGTTTTTAAAAACATGTTTTTCAAGTGGTTTTTGTTATACTGTGACGTCGCGCGATTCAAAAACGCAATTATATCTTGTTTCTGACTTGGATTACGCTAAAACCCATAAGAAGCACAAATTTAAATTGATACTGAACAAATTAATGATAAATGAGGTGGATCGAAGGAAGCCTTACCAAATCACCTTAAGAACGACAAAGAAAAAGATTGGCTAGCTTCTTTCACTTATGGACACAAAAACGACATCTCAAAGCCTCTAACAATAACTGCCACCTATTAGTGGGCAAACATGGAAAAAAAGTAAGAGATCTGAAAAAGAAAACAATACTTAAAAGTACTGTTCGAAAAGATAGACGGACATGAAATGGTTTGGAGGGATTAAAAGAAGAGATGGCTGGAAATGAATCCTCGGGATTAACGTCGGGAGTATAAAATTGATCCAAGAAGAACAAATTACGTTGTTATCTACGAGGACGGCACAGTTATTATCTCATGTGCCAAGCAAATGTGAAAATCTTTTTCTTTTTGTATTCTGCAAAACGCTACGTTTTATTTTTACCGTTTCAGTAAAAATTACGTCAAGGAAAGTCCGTCTCTTTTGACTTGCGCCAATACAAACATAACGCCGACTACGTGTGAAAGGAAACCAAACATCAAAACGTCTGCGAGGGATGTTCTTGCAAAGTCGTCCGAAATAAATCCCCAGTTATTTCCGAACCTTTTATTGCAGAATATCCGATATTTCTCTTCGCCGGCGAGACAGAAATAGATTAACTTGTCTTTAATAAGTCGCCGGGTTATATCCAGGGAGTGAGGAAATATTGGAAGCCAAAATTAAAAGGCTTCAGGAAAAAGATTTGCGTTCTTCTTTTTTGACGGGGTGTGGGTATTTTATTTCGAAACGTAAATTAATTATCGGCGTAAACAGTAAACAAACAAGGACAATGAAACAACTCAACCCCGGCTACAGATCTTCATTAGGGTTTAATTCAAAAGAGAAATACGCACACACCGGCTAAGCCCACCGAATGTAGCTCGCCCACATCTCCGAAGCATAAATGAAATAAATTCTGCACCGTCTGTGAAGTTTTCCTTAAATATCGTCGTAATTAACCCGGCAAACTCCGACGCTTTGATTTTTTTCCTCGTTCTGTTTACTCTTGAATCTCGAAGCAAAAGTGGCAAAAAGCTCGCCCCCCAAAGAAGTAATTAATTTTTAGTCGATACATTTGCTCTGCGAGAACGAACTGGAATTTAATTTTTCACGAATAAACGAGAAACGAAACTGAAGCTTTGAGAAAAAACGAAATTCGACTCGGTACAGAATCCTCGGAGGTATTTTGCTTCGCGTGAAACAAGGATAAACCTCTTGTTTACTTTTCGTCTTAAACAAGCGACTTACGTATTCTGTTTTCCGGTAGCATTATAAGTACGACATCCCTTTTTGGCTTTCATTATTCAAGCATAAATATTTGTTTCGGCCTGAGGGAAACAGAACGAAGCTTTCAATCGAGCAAAAGGGAAAATTAAAAACGTGCCGAGTTACTAAATAATTTCGTCCGATAAAATATGAAGTAAATGTTCGCCGCGACACTGATGAGATCACGGACTTCAAAGAGCGTGAATTTCAGGAGGTCGCTTTCAGGACTGACGGCGACCCGGAAATAGCGCTCTTGAAAGGCATCAACTTCGTTGACACCCATTTGACTGAAACTTATCGGATATATTGGAGACATTAATGGGTTGACGTATCAGAAACGCCATGTACTTACGTAAGCACAATTTAAATAATAACACATTAGAAAATACTTGCGACCTTTCTCCTACATTTCTTTTTTTAGATATTGCTGAAGCAATGAGTTTTACAGGTTGAATATTCTATTAAGGTAACTCTTTTGTATAAAATTTATTAAGCAATAGTAGCGATTAAGAAAAGAAGTGAATGTTTGCTGTCCTCGTAAGAGCGTTGTACAAGCATCGGTGGTTCAGTGGTAGAATGCTCGCCTGCCACGCGGGCGGCCCGGGTTCGATTCCCGGCCGATGCATCCCTTTTGTTCATAAATTAATGTAAAATTATTT